>ML677380.1:3119254-3135492 GCA_007922305.1 Dermatemys mawii | reverse complement strand
ACACACACACACGATGTCTCTTACGAATACAGCTCCTCCGGTCTTCATCCAGTTTGAATCCAATCTGGCAGCTGCACTGGAAGGACCCCACCAGGTTCTGGCACGTGTGCTCACACTCACCGTTATCTGAGGAGCACTCATTCACATCTGAAAATAGATACATGGGACTATATCTACATATGCCGATAAGGAAAGTGTCCAGTATAGATGAGGGACCCCAAGGCCTACATAGAATTCAGAGACTGACAACAAGTACTGTATTACTGTTTCTGTCTGACTTTCCAAAATTAAATCAATTTTGTGCTGAGGGACATTGCAGGGTTCATAGAAATCTTCAGGCTCCAGAACTGTTTTCACCACGTCGCAGAATGGAATAGAATAATTTCTCCTTCCCATTTGAGGTATGTGTTTATCCTACTAATATCTATGGATAAACAGACTTCATCTCATTTTCTGTCCTGTTCAGCCAAGCAAACCTACCAACATTTCTTTCACATTGGACAAAGATCACACAAGCAAGTGAACCACAGATATTGGAAAATAAGTTTCCCCCTTTTTAAGAGTCAGCCATTATATGCTGGGCCAGTTGGATTAACTTAATCTTCCAGCTAATAACATCAAATGGGGCTGGATAGCTATGCTAGTGACTAAACAGATTATCATTGAGAAAAGGAAACCCAAAATCCCACCCACTTACTATATTCTGACTGAATAAATGAGCTACTCAGAACAGAGCTGATGGAAAAACTGACATTAGCTGGAAGAAATAATTGGAAGAAATGGCCAGCTGTTTGGGGCCATATGGAAGAATTTCATGTCATCTCACTTCAGAGTTCGCATTAATCATCATCTTCCTAGCTATATTTTTGTAGACACATTGGCATTTGCCTGGGCCCCTTCAATGTCCAAATTACTGGGAATACTGGTCTGCTACATGCAATACAGAATGTCATTTCTATGAATCGTTAGAAGAGCTGGGACCAAACCAACTCTCTTCAACTTTGGGAAATTCTGGGTTGGATCCAAACTGTGCTCTTTAGCTGCTAGGATATTGAAGCTAATCTCTGTCTTGCTTGCGTGTTTCTTTGCTTCTTTTCTCCTACTAAAAACCTAAGAGAAATCACCAAAAATAAGCCTTTAAATCTGACTTAACATTTCTCATAAGATCATTGTGATTGTAAAACCAGGCATAACAGACTAGTGGAAGCCATGCCTTAGCTGTTACGAACACAGTACTGCAACGCAGAGGAACTGAGCCAACGTCCTTCCTCCCAGCTACCGCAGTCCAGCTAGGCATTGCTGCTTACCATCACACCCACAACCATCAGCGCTGAGCCTGTATCCCGCATAGCAAACACATTCGTAGCCACCAGGATAATTGTAACAGTCCTGCTGGCAGCAATGAGAACGAGCGGCACATTCATCGATATCTAAAGACGGAAAACAAAGCACATGAGCTAGCACAAATCTGAGTGTTTCTGCTTTGCAGAAAACTGACACATGCATCCGTCCAGGACTTTCCATTTCTAATTTGACTGATGAGCTCCTTTCTCTGGCCTATGATTTTGTTTAAAGGTAAAGTGCAAGGGTTACAGAAAAAGGTCTGCATCCCAAATCAGTAATAGAAACGATATGCCATTTTAGATATCAGCAATAAATATGTTTTAAAACATAATATCTGCACAGCATTTTCCCTTCCTTTTGCAACAGCTGACAACTTCATACCAACCTAAACAGGCACTCCTGTCTTAGATACAACAGCATGAGCTGCTGTGGGCTACATAGGGAAACCAGAACCCTGGATGCAGCAGATAAGGATGAGAAAGATAGAAGAAATGTTGAAGTGACAAAGAGTTCTGTGGCACCTTAAAGACTAACTAAAGTATTAGAGCATAAGCTTTCATGGGCTAATACCCACTTCGTTGGATGCATGCAGAAGAAATTTTGACTCTAGAGATGAAGCTATCCACCTGGATTATTTGTTGGAAATCTCCATGAACTTCATGTTACTCATATATGTCCTTAAACAGTGTAGGATATTTTTTTTAAAAAAAGCATTGGTCTCCCGAGTAATACGATAACTGGGACTTTCCAGTTCCACACAAATAAGTTTTATACGGAATCAGTTATAAGTTATTTACCCATCATCTGTCACCACCCTGTACTCTTCCATTTTTACAGAGAGTAGATAACGTTCTTCCATCATCCCATACATTCTTGCACTATTCAGGACACACAGCGTATGACTGATTTGACAGAAAACCTATAGGGTTTCTTAACCTCTCTGGAGGCACTGTATTCTGTACAGTACTTAAGGAGGACTGGCCATTCAGATTTGTACTGGCCAAAGAGTCTAGATTTTATAATCCCCCCTTGCAAATAAATAATAATAGAAGAATTTTTAAAAAAACCCCACTAGATTGTCAAGTCCACTCTCCTGCAAGAGCAGGGCAAAGACCTCAGATTCAGGCAGTATCAGAGATTAACAGGAATGGGTGGTTACTCTGTGAAAGAGAAAGCATTCAGTGCTATTTTACTAGAGTGCTCTTCATTGAGCGGAGGGGGTTTTTACTATCAATATTTCAGTGCTTTAATATAAATCTATACGGTATCCCGAGAAAGCCACCATCCCTCTTTGCTTAGATTGGAATATTACTCATCGCTCAGCCAACACAGACTCTCCTCAATTCAGAGTTGGACCATATGGACATGCCAGCCCCTGTGGAGAACACTGACGTACCCTGAGTTCTAATGGAACAATGTATTACTCAGCACAAGATGGAGCCCTCTCTGCAGGGCAGACTGCTTCCCTTACCAATGCAGGTTTTCTGGTCCTCATCAAGCTGGTAGCCAAAGTTACAGGAGCAGACAGGGCCAGAGCTGGTGTGACGGCATAGATGGGAACAGCCACCATTATTGTCCTCACAGCTGTTCACAATCTCCATCTCTATCCCTGGTAAGCAAACAAGCATATCGTATGGATATCTATCGAGCATCTTGTTACCGTTACATAGGGGATCACGGCTGAGCCATGTCTGCCGTACCTCGATTTACAGAGCCACATTCTAGCAGGCACCCAGTATTTGGGATAACAGACTCCCAGAACAAGTAGGCTTTACTGTGTGCACATATTATGGCTGTCTATGCCCAGCCCTCAGGAATAATAGGAGTGGGAACAATGTGCAGGAGAGAGGGGTTGGTGGTAGCTGTAGTATGTAGAGGCCACTGCCAGGAGAGGAAATGATGCACAAACATGCCGTTCACAGCTCCTGATCCCAGGCTATGCCCTGTAATATCCCTGCACAAATCCTGTCCTGGGCAAACCGGAGCAGCCTCCCTACAGCCTTTCAAATGGCCTTGAAAAGGTGCAGACAAAGCCCACTGCTTACGCCTGCTGCTGACTGCTGATTTCGGACACGCTCCAGAGCGGGCTCCCAGCCAGAATCTGACCCATCACCTTTCTGTAGGTTCTGTACAGAGATTTAATGACAGCTAGAACTGGAGCAGCAGCACAGAGCTAATTAGAGAAATATTCGGATTCTGATAGCTGGGAGAGTTGGAGCCCCTTCTTGTAATGCTGGAAGAAACATGAGTAGCAACCAGAGACATGAGTTTTTACCAAATTGTATAAAAAGGATTTTTAATTGAGCTGATTTCTGGCCCATATGAAACTTCCTCATTACATGTTTTAAAATCAGGCTAGCTAATTAAAAGCTTTGCAAACACAAAGGAACTTGTCCCCAGAGAGGATTTGGGCTCAGTTCCGTACACTGCTTCAAAAGAACAATTTTGATATTTTCATCACAAAATGACGTGATATTTTTCTTCAGCACTTGTAAAATCCCGGGATGGGCACATGAAAGCCACGAGTGCTGCCCCTGCCTCTCTCGTGACATCGGACAGGGAGCCAGGCCCAGCTGTGGAGCGAGAGGTTTGTCTTTCACTCAGATCTCAGAGTAAAATGAAGAACATTTTATTCTTTTCCCTTTGTTGCCATTGTAAGAGCAGGGAGGGGGTTATGAAAGGCAAGACCCTCTGCTTAGAGATTAAAAATGTTAACCATGCACCCAGTGAGGACACTTGAAGGAAATTAACACCACAGGCTGTACTAAACTGGACCCCTTGCTGGCAGCCTTAGCAGAGAAGCCAAAGCCTCAAAGAGCTGCAGAGACGAATTCATCTCTCGCTTCTAGCAGTGGACATTTCAGAACCGGGCTGACGCACGCCAGCAGGAGACAATGTATGTGGGGGAAGCTTGCACAGCCCCTGCCACCAAGTGTATTGCTTCAGTCTCCAGGGCAGGCAATCTGGCATCTTTTACCAGTAATATCTACAAATCAGGACCAGTGTGAATAAGAAAGCAGCCAGGCGTTGAGCGTGGTCCAGATCCTTCAGTCACCTGCGTGCCAGTTAGCTGCAGAAGCCATGGGAAGACTAGATTGTTTGCTGGGACATTCACAGTGCTAAGAGAAATTAACTGGGCAGATCGCCTACTCCCAGGCTCGCATTTACCTTTCTCCTCTGATACTCCATAAACCTACCTGTTTTAATTCCTTATCCCCTTCCCAGAAAGGGAAGGCACATTGCTAATTTAATACGAGACTACTGTGCTAAGGAAATATCTTTATCTGATCTGCCTGTGGGCTGCAAGGATCTAAGCTAGCAGGGGGAAAGCATGTTATTTTAATAGATGAATGGGGTACAGCATCAGTCCAGTTCTGCACATCACTGTCAGGCCCCATCAGTCATATTTCTACTCTTGTAAAGACATTTCTAATGTCAATATCTAGATCACTGATAAGTGCAGTAGCAGCAGGAATGAAGGGTTGGAAGGATGGACCTCATATTGTGTTGCTTCTTAGAAGAAACAATAAGCCTGAGGAAACACCACTACTCCCCAGTCCAGTGTATTGCATAGCTGACTAGCAGGGTACGGCAGAGAGCAGCTAGGGTAAGCAAGAACACAGAACTCCACTGTATCCGCTCACATAGAACAAAAATGGACAAAGGTTTGTCAAGGATTACTCCACTGTTTACTTCCCTTTTTCCCTCCCCTGTCAAATCCAAGCTCTCTCCTCCCATTGTCTGTGGGTTAGTGAGCCCAGGCAAGGCAGCCAATACTTACTGTAGCACTGCTTGCCATCTTCCCCCAGCTCATACCCAGGGTTGCAAGTGCATTTAAAAGAGCCACGGGTGTTGAGACAGCTGTGTGCACATACGGCCAGCTCAGTCGCACATTCATCTATGTCTGCAAGAGAAAGACGGGCAATTACCAAAAGCAAGCAGAGCTCTCTGCCAGCGGAATGCCCTCCAGAAGGAGCACAACTCCCTGCCTTGCAGTGTCTTCAAGAAAGGGACGGTTTGTGGGGCTCCTTTCTGAACTGCAGCACAGTAGACTAGTCTCTTGTCCCTCCTGAAAGATAAAGCTAGAAATAGCTATGTACAGCTGCCTGATGGAGTTAACTGGAACTTCAGTAGAGTGGGGAGGTGTGTGGAGGGGAGGATGGCAAACGTCCATTGTTGAATTGATTGCCACATGTCTTGTGCACAGCTAGGAACTGCATAAGATTGTTTGTCTTGCACTACTGCATTTCTGGAAGCAGGGATGACTGGCTTAAAAATCCTCCATTGCTGGGAATAGTGGGCTGTACCCGCTTCTTTTCCAAAACCTCTGCTACAGACTCACCCCAGAGACCAAGCATTTCATTTTTGGCGTGTGCCTTTCCCACTTCCCTTCCCGCCCCCACCGGTGATTTCTTAAATTCCTCTGCACTCTCTCTCCCCACCCCCACCCGGTGTCAGGACCATAAGCAGCTCGACAGATCTCAACTAATCACAGGAAATCTTGGCTGCTTTCCTGAGCTGAACCTCTGGAAAAGTGTAAGATCCTTTTGTCACTGTGTGTTAGCCACCAACACTAACAATATCTCACAGAGCAAGACAAGGGTTGTGTCTCTTTCCATGCAAGCTGCATTGTGGGTACTGTACCTTCGCAGGACTTGCTGTCAGCTGCCAGTCTGTAGCCCGGGTGGCACTCACAGTGCATTACTCCACGGCGATTTTGGCACCAGTGCATGCAGCCTCCATTCCTATTGGCACACGGGTTCCTCACTACAGAGACAGAGCAGGGAGCAGGTAAACATCATTTCAAACAGATCCTCTCTTGCTGGCATTAGCCTAGTGGAAGAAGAAAGCGCCGAGTGGTCATGGATATCAAGGAGAGACTGTGATTCACTTAATACAATCCATCAATACAAGAGAGAAGCTGCATTCCCGGGAAAAAAACTTTGCTGCAGGGACTGCCCTGGACTTCACCCTAAACTCAAAGTGAACCCTGAGCTCTTTTGGAGACTCACCGGAGATGCATTTACCAAGCAACCCCTGGCAGCGCATACCTATTCCACAAGCAATGTGCGCAAACGGTCAGACCTGTCAAACTGTCAGAGCATCAGCTGCCCCTCAAGATCCCAAAGCGCTTTACAAAGTTTGTAAACTCTCCCTCCACTGAAGTCACTTCCCCCGATAAAGCGCAGACTCTTCTGGGTGAAGCATGGCAGTTATTGAACAGCTAACAGGAACACTACACAACATTTCAGGACAGGAAGTAAAAAACACCATCCTAGCCACCTGAAATCACCAGAGGAGTTTTAGGTAGACAGAATGCAAGTAAGTTGTGATTAAGCCAGGACAACCTGGAAGGTGATTTCTGGGGATCCTTACTTACTAGATATGAATATTCAGTACCTTGGTTTTATGCCTCACTTGTGAAGGAGGGTGTACCTAGTGTAAGGTCCTGACAAAGCAATGGGCTGACCTTAATGAACCATTTCCAGCACCGTGCGGGCCCATCCCTGTGCAGTGATCAGGAAGGAAAAGCAGGGCCAATCTCTTCCAAGGGCTTTTTACCGAGAGATATGCTAATTCCAACCTGTTCCAGGAGCCAGGCGGATATGTAATTGTGAAATCCCATCGGATGCTCCATTTATCAGATCCCAGATCGTCCTGTTCTCCCAGCAGCTCCACAACAAAGACCTCCCTTTGCAGCACTTATGCTAGCTGCTATGAATGAGAAGCCTGAGCTTGTACTCCTTCCCCTTCAAGTTTCCTCCCTCCCCCAGCAGGGGAAGCAGGACAGCCTGAAATCTGTCATAGGGCAGGAGGAAAGTGCAGGGGTTTCTGTTCCACTGACATAGTGCTGCTCTTTCACATCCTCCGGAGAACATGTCCCAGTAAAATCTCATGTGGGTTGGCCAGGCTCCTTTCTGCTCTTCCTCAGCCTCCAAAATCACTCCCAGAAGATGTCCGAGGCAATATAATAAGCAGAATTGGCACCAGCTTCTCCTCCAGTGCAACATCCCAATCTGATCCGCTCCACATCTGAGCATGCAATTGTGGCATCCCCCTGGTTTGTGTTCAGGTAGCTCTATGAGCTAGTCTCTGCATTATTATTAACCGTTTCACATCTGTGAGTGGGAACATGGGAATAATAACATGGAACTCATAGCACTGGACTTCCTTTAAATAATCTAGATGTGGGTACAACCTGGGAAAGCACAGACAAATGAGAAGGAGTGCCTCTGAATTCACAATTCATTTCATGTGCTCAGAGCAGACTCACGGACACAGTGCTTGCCATCCTCCTTCAGGTGGTAATTGTACCGGCACTGGCACTGATGCTGTGTTAGGGTCAGCTGCACGCAATCATGTTCGCATCCACCATTACTGATGGCACAGGTGTTCACAGCTAGGAGAGCAAAGGGTAAAAATGATTAGAACAGGCTGACAAACAGTATGCAAGAGTCTGCTTTGTGAGATCCAGGGCAAAATACAGGCACCAATATGCAGATTTATGAATACAGCAGGAATCAGACTGGCTAATAAGAACTCCAAACTCTGCAGCATACTCAGTCCTGGCGTAAGTGGAAGCAGTTCCTGGTGAACTGTAAACTGTGCTATATAAACACTTGTCATAAGCATCTCTTCTGTATTCAGTACACAAGATACATGCTGCAATATTGTGCTATCAAGATATTCTGGGCAGTACACTCAGCCCCAGGGCACTGTTCTTCAATATTGAGAGCAGCTCTGTTCAGCAGCATGAGTCAGCATCTCCAGGACATGGTTTACTAGAAATAAAGATTTCCCAGTCCAGCTCTCAGCTGCTCCTCAGGAAAAGGAGCACAGGCCAGACCATTTCTGGCTTGGATTACATAATCTAAAACTAAATTCAGAAAGCTACATGGGAGGAAGTTAACAACAAGCATGTTTGCTTTATAAACACTAATCCCTCCCTAGCAGGTGGCAGAAGGCAGGGACTGGGGACTGCTTGTTTATAACTGAAACTCTTGCAATTGTGCTCAAAGGCACTGACTGCAGGTTCAATAGCCCAGCTAGTTCAAGTCAATGAATCATAGAATATCAGGTTTGGAAGGGACCTCAGGGGATCATCTAGTCCAACCCCCTATTCAAAGCAGGACCAATCTTCAATTAAATCATCCAACAGATTTTTGCCCCATATCACCAGGAGGTCCCACTGAGATTTGAACTCAGATTACAGGATTCAGAGTCCTGACCATTATACCATAGGACCTGATTACTGTTTACAGTTATGGCCCATCTATGTAGTTCCCCTTTTTGAAGCTAAATGCTACTACAGTGGGTTTCTTTGGCACGCCCCAGCTCCAAGGACATTAAATTTAATTATATTATGGTCTCTATTATTGAGCAGTTCAGCTATATTTACCTTTTGGACCAGATCCTGTGTGCCACTAAGGACTAAATCAAGAATTGCTTTTACCCTTTTGGGTTCCAATACGAGCTGCTGGAAGAAGCTGTCAATAATAGTGTCCAGAAATTTGATCTCTGCATCTCATCCTGAGGTGATGTACCCAGTCAATACGGGGAGAGTTGAAACCCCCGCCCCCATTATTATTGTTTTTTCTGTTGTTGTTGCCTCTCAAATCTCCCTGATATTTCACGGTCACAGTCAATGCTGGTCAGGTGGTTGGTCGTATATCCCTACTGCTATACTCATTGTTCAAGCCTGGAATTTCAATCCATAGACATTCATTTAATATTTTTACTATATTTGACCCTGGGCTCTCTTTCACAGATAGTGCTGCTCGCCTGCCACTCAATCCTTACTCTCTCCACCGAGATAAACAAGGATACTAACAAATGTTTGATTGAATACATGAACATCTTGTCTGTAATAAATGAACTGAGAAACCTGCTCATTTCGTACAGGCCACTAAAAAACTAACCGCACTGACGTTTGGTCACTACACACCCAGGAGAGATTGTGTGTGTGTGTGTGATTACACATCACACTTCAGAATTGTGTGTGTGTGGCTGGCCCTAAAAATACAACCTATAATGGAAACACAGAAAGGGCTCCCGTCAGTCAGTTTGCAAAAGAAATTGCTGTACCAACAGGGAAGAATCTTATGAGGGGATTACCGCAGTCCCTAACTAAAAATGCCTCTCCACAAACCAGCACTGCTCAGGTAATAACAATTCTTGAGCAGCCTCCAAAAGATCGCTAATCAGTCAACCCTGGAAAGTTAATGCTCATAATACTCTGCCTGTTTTTCATGGGATCCCTATGTTCCTATAAAGTTCTCTTCTGTAAAAACATGAGCTTCTCTGGCAGACATCACAAAGTTCCAGCTCACTCGTTTTAAACATTATTATTTTACAATATAATTGCAATAGGAGAACATGCAGCAACAATAGCACTTACAATCCATAGCTCTTCTTATCCCGGGATCTCCAAGGGCTTTATAAACATGAATTACTGAAGCCTCTCTATCCCCAGGGTGATGAAAAAGGAAAACAAACACATGACTAGCCCCTGAAAGGAGTGAGACTGAAATTCTGGCCAGAACTCCAAGTGAACTGAACCTTTGGGAGGTTTGTTGTCTTGCCCTTAGCAGTCTGGAGATACTGAATGGCTCGTTTACTTGCGTTTGGGTGCTCTATACCAGTAGTTCTCAATCAAGGGTCTGAGGCCCCCCGGGGGGCTGTGAGCGGGTTTCAGGGGGGCTGCCAAGCAGAGCCAGCATTAGGCTTGCTGTGGCCCAGGGCAGAAAGTCAAAAGCCCCTTGCATGGGGTTGAAACCCAGAGCTCTGAGTCCCACCACTGGGGCTGAAGCTGAACCCTAAGAAACGCAGCTTCGCGGGGAGCTCTGTAGCAAAGGGCCTTGGGCAATTGCCCTGCTTGCTACCCGTAATGCCAGCCCTGGCTTTTATATGCAGAAAAGCAGTTGTTGTGACACAGGTGGACCAAGGAATTTTTATAGCATGTCAGGGGGACCTAGAAAGAAAAAGGTTGAGAACCCCTGCTCTATACCTCCTCCTTAGAACGTATGCTGAGTGCCCCTCTTAGACCAGTTTGGGGTGTTGCAGGAAGCCTTCCTCATTCGACTGGGATAGGAGAGCTATACTGCCTCCGGTGGCCTCGTCAGTGGGGGAATTCAGCACATATTGCAGCTGTAGATTGATTTTTCATTTGTTATTCAAAGCTCACTTTGAAACAGGAAGACCTTCTCCTATAGAAAGGGTTATGAACAGCTGGAAAGAAGGTCAGAGGACTATGCCCACAAAAAAAAAGGCTAAGAAGTTATATCAAATGACAACTCATGGCATTTATAACTTGTAAGTCAAATATATTACAACTCTTTAGCTCAGCTCTGAAAAATGACCTCTGAGATTGGATGTTTACAGTAAGGAAACAGACCTTTCAGACTTGTTCAATGCCTTTCATTTTCCCTCCTAATTAAATCCATTTAACCTGCACCTTTTTAACAGTTTCTACTGTAATAAAGTAGACCGATGAAGTACTGAAAAGCTATTTGATTAAACCAGTCTATTTTTACCAGAATATTAGCGAAACCCCAATATTCTTCACTATGGCTCTGCAGACATTTGATCCAGGGTACACATGGAAAAACCACAAAAATGTTCTGATTTTTCTACAAACAATTCTCCAAACCAAATCTGTTCAAACCAGAGCTCAGGAACTCTCTGATACAGAACAGTTTGAACTTCCATTTGCATCAAGACAAACATGAGTCTCTGATTAACTAAACAACATTTTTGAGAATAAAACTAACTTAATTGGGTCAAAATGTTACAGAATGCTGCACAGCTTTGGAGCAAGAGATATCAGCCTGCGTTAAATTTCCTGATTTTTTAAAATGTGCTCTACTTTGACAGGGGCAACAGAAGAAGCTGGCATTACTGGAAAATTATAATTACATTACTTGAGTTATAACAGAGCTGGGTGGTAGCAATTTTAAATGTTCTGGTATATTAAAATGTTTAATAAAAGCATATTCAAAGCCTCTCTAAATAATGCAGTTATGGTTCTTCGTGACCCATCAATGCAAATACACCAGATTTTTAAAGATTTAAAACCTAAAGTCAAAGTTCTTGTCTTTTTTCATTTGAAAGTCAACGTCATGCTGTGCTGATAGCCCAGGAGAGGGAAGTCTTTGAAGACAGTCATACAGCAGCAGTAGCATGGGCAGCGGCAGTGCAGGTTTCCCAAAGCAGATTTGAAAGGACCGCTTCTACAGCTAACAAAACCAGGTTTAATCTCCCACATCCAAAAGTCCCCAGCCTTTCCACTGAGACATGCCAACCAGATGCCACCTGCTAGCAATTGTGATTGTGGATTTTTGTGATGGAGACAATCATCCGTAATGAGGCAGAGTGAATCTTCCAGAATATCACATGGACACCATCCAAGCACGTCAGATGGCAATGACTATCAGTCACGATAAAGCTGGGTTGGACATAAGCAACGAGTGGAAGGATAGACATCCCACCACCAAGTGACTGACCAGCAAGTCTTCCTTGACAAAGGTCTTTTAGAAGAAAGCCTTGGAACTGTGGCTGTGACTGATTGCTACCGTGTCTTTGCCGTGACTTTTCAGTGGCACTGGAACCAAATATGGCATGCCAATAGGTTGTGAAGTGCCTTGACACCTTACTGCAAAAGCCAACTCAAAGTGTTTGAGGAGAACTAATAAACAGAAGCCAAAAGATGAAGCAGGAGGAATGTTGGGATCTTACAGGTATTTTATTTCCTCTCATTTTCCTCCCCACCTCCACAAAGTGCAGTACATTGTGGTAGCAAATTTACTGTTAAAAACTAATAATCCCATTTGAGCCACATAAATTCCACATAGGCTGACTAAAGAACCCTAGTGTTCTATTTGTGTTAACCATGCCGGGTACATTCCAGCCCAGTACAAGTAATAGGAGCCAGACATCCTTCTCTAGCAAGAGACACATGGACAAGACAGTGGTGGTTGGCATCACTGGCTATTCAGCACGAAGTAGTTTATGGTGGAAAGGATCAAAGCAATACATCATATTGCTTTTAATATATACCATCCACATTACACTGAATAGCAGCAATGGTCGTGGATGCCAGCACTAAGATATGCTAGGAAAAGAAGCAGACTGGTTTAATTTAAGCACAGGGAATGGCAAGAACTAAAGAGTAAACAGCTTCCTTTTCTTCTTCTTCTTAAAGGAAGGGCCATTTAGTCTGGGGCCTGCTTAGGACACTGTCTCACAGAGCAGTGAGTGAAGGCTAATAAGACTCATTATTGGTCTTATTTCAATTAGTAATCCCTTTCTTTACAAAGCCACACTAAAACAAATTTCCATTCCCAGATGCTTTCCCTAGCTGACCCTTTCTGTGACAATGCTGCCAAACCCAGTGTCATATTGTGTATCATGTGCATTTGTGTGAGAAAAACTAGACAGATTTTCCACAGATGATATTTCACAGCTTCAAAAGAGACTGAGCTACTTCCACCCTCTCTGCCTCTAATGTGAGTTTCGTGTTTGGAAAAGGTTCTAGGCTGACAGCCCTAGAATCCGAGGTCCTCAACTGACCCCGAAACAGATACGGCACGGACAGTGCCAGTGTTTGCGCACACAGAAAGCCATGTCTAGTTTGATAATAGAATGGACTGAACCAACTGGCAAAGCAGCACACCTCAAGGTCAGGCTTGGTGAATCCATGCATCTGGCTCATTACTGCAGCTGAAAGTCAAACTGATCCCTTGCGGTTACAGGCAGCAGTTCTCTCGCAGTCTTGGAAGAGCGGATGCCAGTAGAAGCTGTCAGGAGTACATCTCACTTGAAGGTCGCTCTTCCCTATCTCCCAAGTGTGGTCAATCAAAGCAGTCAGTATGGGGGTTCACCCCTTACCACTTAATACAAAACCTTCAACTCCCAGAAATTTCCAAGTAATAAACACCACTGTGCAAAGCAAGGGTTACATTTTCAAACACATCTGTCTAAGTTGGCCAAACAACACACGGGATTAAAACGAAGCTCTAGGCAATGGCAGTGCATGCATTGCGTGTGCAACTTAAGCAACACACAAAACATCAAAACACAATCCTTCCATCCAATCAAATAAATCCCTAGTATACTTGAGATATCTTCATCTAACATACTCGTAATGATATAAATAGGGAGGGATATCGTGTAATCTAAGCTCCAACCATCTCCAGAAACATGTCATGTGCTAATAAGGACCATCTCTGCTTCCCAGGACAAAGAAAGCAATTGGCTCAAAGTAAATCCCTCATTTTGCAATGGAGTCCAAAAAAAGAAGAAAAAAAGAAACATGCTCTGAAACCGTATAAAAGGACTGCGAGATGTCTGCCATCCCCCTCTTCCCATCCATTTCTGAGCATGGGACAGGAGGTAATTTCAGGATAGTGTGACGATGTTCTTTTCTTAGTAGAAATCTCCCCATTTGTTTTCTCTTCCTTTTGTACGGAAGCCGCATCAGCAGCAGCAAACATGGACAAAGTACAAGAATTTCTTGCAGCCTTGGTACAGGTCGCACAATGAGTTGTCAGCAAGGGTGAGACTCTGCGCTTTCCTGTGCAGTTCTAAGCAGCACACACACAACTCAGGAAAGGGAGCAGGATGGGGGTTTAACAACTTTTGCATCCTCCCAATTCTAGGGTGATCCATGGCCTCAAGTGACCCTGGCAGACTTTAGGCAGCCCTGGAGAGCTGCCTAAGGTACAAGAGCCAGTCTCTGGCTGCTCACGGGCAGCCATGCGGCACAGAATCTCCACAGCACTGAGCTGAGGCTCGTTCTCTGCCATGCCACTCTCACCCTCACTTTAGCGCACCACCGAAGCCAGGACTTGCAAAGGGGCCTTTGGAAGACACCCTGTGGCTTTCTCTCCCTCGGTTCCTGCACCAGGGGAATTGTCCCCAGGCTCTGTCTGGAGCCTTTACGGCCCCTTTGTCTAGTATACACTGTGAGAGTGGGAGTTAGAAGCATTTTTCTAGGGGAGGGAGTATGCCTAGCAGTGGTTGGAGCTTGGGGAGGGAGAGCCAGGAGTCCTGGGTGCTATTGACTCTGCTACTGTTTCACTGTGACACAAATTAATTCATTTACACTCCCTGTGAGGCAATTTACCCATCAATACAAGAGGTTTAATAAGAGGTTGTGTTGAGAGGCACAACTGTGAAGTGTTTAGAGATCCTTGGAGGAAAGGTGCTAAAAAGGGCAAAATATGCATTTCAAATTTAACAGGTGTAACTGTGTTACCTAGACAGCTATAAATATTAAATTGCTGAGCATCTCATTATGTTATTTCCTTTCTTTCCCTTTGTAAAATCTTTTCAATACATTTCACATATTTCAGGAACCTAAAAGACCTGATTCTTCTCTGCTTTGCACCTTGCCTCATCATTTATACCTGTGCAAAGTACGCAGGTGTAAACAGCTACAGGAGGCACAAGGCACAGGAAAGAAAGCAGCAAAAAGTTTCCCCTAGTTTCTAGTTCCTGAATATTTAAGAGAACTATCACACACATGTAATAGTAACCCGAACAAAGAGCTGGAAGAGTATTCGCCCTCTCCCTGTGCTAGCCTATTTGTGGTGTGAGCTCTGCAACAGGTTTTGAACCTTCAGGGTTAACAGCAAACCAGCCTCCTCTACTGGGGATCTGGAGACAGGATGTGCTTTAGTCAGTCCCGTTGATGAATCAACAGCTTTGTGGGTTTTGTGGTGATAGGAAAACATTCAGAGAATTGGATTCATGGGTTGACATATTTTAACTAGAAACTTCATTGCAAGATACTCCTGTCTCCAAAATACTCTCTGGCACTGCATTTCTGCTCTCTAGTATTGCCAACAGCTTCCTAAAGTTAAAATCCATGCTTGACAGCGGCTCTGGACTCCTGGGTACCTTGGCTCAGAGCTCCATTAGGAACCAATATATGTTCCATGTTTCCTGCAGCAGAACGGAATATGAGAGAGTCCATTGCATTTATTATTCATTCTTTGTTTCATTACGATCCATTTTCTATAACTGCAGGAATTTTGTGCGTTAATTGCACTGAGGCTTTTCTGTGTTGCAACTGAACGATATCCCACACTAAAATGCAGCCCATGCACACAAAGAAGTGACCTGATCCCGCAGACTCTGCACAGATAAAAATCCCATGAACTCAGGGAGAGTTTTGTCTGGATTAGTATAACGCTAGTGGGCCCAGGTCATTCAGAACATCACTGGGACGCAACCCAGATCCCCCTGCTCCAAAAGCACAAGCTCCTACATATCTGAAATATGGGAGAACTTCCTTCAGCAACTAGGCAATACAAGGTCTATGGCACACAGCTTAAAAGTTCTGACTCCATCCAGCAGAGTGCAGCGGTACAGACAACACACTCACAATGGCAAGCAGTTCATTACAATAGGTTTTAAGGGGTTATTGTTATACAGGACACTGAAGGTCTTGGCAGGCAGCAACTAACAAAACAATTAGACAACATTCCCTCACCAGTTAAATGCTCAGTTTCCTAATCACATCTACAAATGTAGCTTGCTGTGCCCTTCCTTAAATGTGTGTCCACACATAAGCATCCAATCTTGGGGTGTACAGACCCTAACTTATAGAACCAGCTCTGAACCAACATCCAAATCACAGTGTTTGCCTGCCACTAGGAAGGATCCACCATATGTGACCAAAAGTGTATCTGCTGGGTTATCACTTAATTTGGTCTTTATACTTGTCTCCTTCCCTCAGTCACATAGTTCCTCTGCCTTCAGGCACACCTACCCTTGCAGACTTTCATTTATGCAGGATAAATTTTCTCTTTCCATATGTGACAAAGAGTCCTGTGGCACCTTAGAGACTAACTAAAGTATTAGAGCATAAGCTTTCGTGGGCTAATACCTAC
>ML677380.1:2949952-3118854 GCA_007922305.1 Dermatemys mawii | reverse complement strand
GTAGGTATTAGCCCACGAAAGCTTATGCTCTAATACTTTAGTTAGTCTCTAAGGTGCCACAGGACTCTTTGTCACTTCTGCAATTCCAGACTAACACGGCTGCCCCTCTGATTCTCTTCCCATATGGCACTAGATCTGGGGAAGGGTTTGTAAAAGAAGAAAACTAAAGAATAAATTAACAATAACCTTAAGTGAGGCCTCAGGCTTGTTCTGCTGCAGACTACACACTTTCCTACAGCCCTCAAAGAGCTGGCCCTGTAATACTTGTCAAGAATGTTGGTTTAATAAAAACCATGTGATTTCAAAGATCAAGTCATAGCAAAGCCTCTGACTTTGCAGGGTAAATATTTATCTAGACTGAGCACTGGCAGAGTGAACCACTTTCATGTACTTGTGAAAACACCACAGAAAGCAGGCACACATTCAAGGACCAGGGATTATTGCAAAGTGACCCACTGAGTGAAGTCTGGCTTGATTGCCTGCATTTTCCAGACTTCACTGTGTTATCAGTCTAGGTATCAGAGCGCGGTGAAGGAACAGGAAGCCCCTGCACAGTTCCCTGGAACATACTTTGCCTGATGAATAAATCTTGGGAGAGAGAGAGCCCCTTGGCTGCCTCATGTTCATAGTGCGAGGTACTTTCTGTGGGTTGGTTTTTCTAACTGAAGGCACGGGCTATTGTGTGTTTAAGTGACTTCTGCAAACTCAAAACACCTCTCACCACTGCAGCTCATCTATAAAAGTGCAGTCAGCAACTGGATAGGATACAGATACTGGTACCAAGAGAACCACAACACAAAATTGACAGGGTGGAAACCATCCACCTAGAAACAAGCATAGGAATAGACACACTCATTTGGCAGGAGCATTCAAGGCAGGAGCCAAACAGAGGGTTAAGAGTGAAGGGAAAGCAGAATCACAAACACGACCCCATTTGCTGCGCAAAGAAATAAACACGACTTCTCTATTCCATTCTGAGCTTTGAAAACTCCCATATTGTCAACTTTGGACCTAGTGAACAAATGGTTTCAGATGTTATTATAGAATTAGATTGAGTGTATTGTACTTTCTTCTTTCATGAAAGTGTTTAAGGACAAAAATCATCAGTCCTAAAATGGGAATGCTGTATTTTTATAGCTGTTCTGGTGGTGGTATTTTTGAAACATTAATTTATGAATTATATAGTGTGGAGGTTCTATAAGTTGTCTATTCATATTATAGTTCATATTCTAGCTGTACTTTGTCACAGAGGTGCAGGCATGCTGGAATAATGTCAGGTCCTGCCAGCCCTAAGCTCCAGAGATTTTAGAAGCTGTCCCAATACGTCCCATAATGGGAGGTCAAGTTTAATGAATGGAGACACCTTAATTCTGGTAGATGAGCTCCAGTACCATGCATCTTACTACCAATCCCTCCTGGGAAGTTTAATGCAGAGCATTTTTGCAGCCTGAATAAGCCTGATTGGATTCCCACTGGAATTCTTTGCATAGATGTTCCCTGCAAGTAGTAAAGTTTCCATAAAGAAGAAGAAAAGCAAGAAGGTTCACAGACCTCCATGAAAAATCCATTTTAGTCAACTGAATGTTCCAGTTAGTGATGATCATCCCTCTTGTTTTCTTTTGGGCTTGAGGGCCTTTGTGACTGAGAGGTTAATGCTTCCAAATGGGAGGGTTCACGTTTTACTCTATAGTATTCTTCGTTCAATGAGTAAAAAGAAACAGCAACACTTTAGGCCACAGAGATGGAATTAAATCCTTCAGGTAACTAATTGTACATTTACACACGTACCAGCAGGATATACATACAAATGGATGGTTATTGGGTGTAGCAATGGACTGTCTGCCATCCTTTTGCCATTGGATTTTTCCCATGCAACATGACACTCCATGAACTGCCAATTTAAATGGATGCCTCCCTGACAATGTTAGAAATATCCTGATATGGTCAATACATTTGAGAGTGGGGTTTTTGGGTGCATAGTTGTGGATACGATGGGTAGCATGGGAGGAAGAGTAAGCTAATAAATGTTGTATATAGGATATATGTAATGGTGCAGTGTGGTATAAAAGATTTATGCCTTCATTTGGGGCTGGCCACATCAGTCATGAATGGCATACACACATGGTCTCTTAGGCAGTTTTTTTAGCAGTCTTTGGCCTGACCAGTCTCAGAATCCCCTACACCCAGGAATTTATTCCACTTCTGCGAATATTCACTCAAAGAATTTGCAAATGGCAAATAAACAGCATCCGCAGGAAAAGTGAATTCAAAACAGCAGCAGCAGGAAGAGCAAGAAGTCTGACACCAACCTCAAGGCTGAGCTCAACAGCCAGCAGGAGGAGCCAGAGGGAAAACTGTTAGAAGAAGCTGGCCTGGAAATCAACAAAACACCAGTTGCCATGTCTGAAATACTACATATGCTCAGAAAGTGATGCCTGGATCTACAGCAGCCAAGTGGCTGCGTGACTGGAATCTCCAAGGAGAAGATAGATGGGGGATTTATTTCACAGCCCAGTTCCACTGCTAGATTCATAGTGCTGCTGGAGAACCAAGAGAGTGGATCCAAGAGAGTGCTCCAATAGATCTATCACTGCCTGCTGATTTTTGATGCCCTCAGAATCAAGTGCTGAATAAGGAGCCAGTCTTAATGTGGTTTGAAGACTCCACTACCCCTCAAGAGCAAAGCTGCTGCACACTTCCCCGCTTCAGGGAAAGGCTATTTTATAATAAAATTAATTATCTCAGAAAACTCCTCAGTACAAACCTTTACATCTTCTGTTTAAAACCCCGTCTCCTCATTCCTAGTGCATTCCTGAGCTAGCAGCAGGCTGACCTTCCGTGCTGACCCTCCTTCTCCTATCCCATAAAATGAAAGTTGATCTCTGGCCGGGGTGGTTGTGGGGAGGAGAAGAGGGGGAGGAAGAACCAGGCATCAATAAAAACTGGGGGCCAACAGAAAAGCCCAGCCCCTTTACTGCCCTTTAAAATGTGGCCTTTTGCATTTCCAAGACGTTGATTCTCTCCCACTCTGCCTCTTTAGTGGCGATATATGACACTGGGGAGCTTTATGTCTAGCAGGGAAAACCCCTGAGTGCTGTGCACATTCAGGGAAACTCAAGCTCTCTGCATTTAAATTCCAGATACATGTGTAAAATCTCCTATAAAATAAAAGAAAGGCAGAATTACATGTGTGCAGTCTTGGGGCCATTTTCATTTCTAACAGATCATTCACTGAGAATGTGGACTCAACTCTTAGTCCCTGACTGGGCACCATTCTGCTCATGTTAACAGTCCGTAGAAGAGAAGTCTTGCGTGAAATTTATGCAGAGTTGGGAGTAAGATATCCTGTTTCCTGCAGTGTGCGCGCTGAAATGCAAAAACCAAGGATGCAAGAAACAGCTGGGCTCTAGGTTTGAAAATCATATTGAACTAGGAATGGGACTGGATTAGTGAAGCCAAATATATGGCACCTTTTAAAGATTTCAGAGCATTAGAGAAGGAGAGAAGTTTCTTTAACTTTTGAAGATCTCTTTAAAAATCTCTACAATGTTTCACAAAATGTCTAGAACATTTTGGAAAAGATATAGCAAGAACTAATAAATTCCCTATTTCTCTGGCTACTCTCATCCCACTGTAAATTTAATGTCATAACTCCAACATTCTAGCAAATCACACAATTAATTCCAGAATATGGATAGCAACTTTTGATGTATTCCACGAGTGTGGAACTCAGAGTGGATGCATGTCATATGCAACTAAAATTGCATCTTGTTCTCTGGGGTTCTTAACCAGAGGCTTGTCTTTCTTTGATTAAATCCTAGGAACATTAAACTAAGAAAAGGAAAAGATTGGGAGGAAAGAAAGAAAAGACCCAATTAGTTCTATCTGACCCAGAAATGGGTACTCAATTTTAAAAAGTATAAACCAATTCAAAATAAACTAGGGATGCAGTATAGAACATTTTAGAAAGCACTTCTTGTGCTAACTTCTTTTCCTATTTACTGTAGCTGACTGATAAAGGCTGATTGGTAGAATACAATGAAGTCTTATTTTTCTTGAAGAGCAACACAAAATTCCAACAGATGTTTCTGCTTATAGATCAACTGTAATTTTATGAAGACGTTTTCTTTTCACTTCCAAACAACAGAAGGCACCAGAACTCGAGAGACCTGCTGCTGCTGCTAAGGAATATGCTGGCCGGCCGCACTGCCACACGTCAGGAACTAGCAGGGGGAAAGGATCCAAAAGCAACTAATTTTCCCATTCGCAAAGAGAATCACAACAAAGTAAATGTTGTGCTTGTTCATTTGACAGCCCTCCTGGATGGCGAAGCTCCAAGCTTTCTGGGTCTGGGCTGTGTCTGGAAGCGGAAGAGCCAGATTACCACAAGGCAGGTTGTTTTTGCAAAATTTCCAACTGAAGAAAGTAACTGAAGTCTCACTAGAAAGCCTATTCTGGTGACATTGCCAGCCCAGTTTTGTACTCCCAAGATATTCAGCAAAGAGTGGAACCTCCAAACTCTTTGAGGTTCTCCAGTTGCATCTTTAGATCACACCAGATATGAAACCAATAAAACCCTCAGTAGCTGTATATTAAAGATATTCTGTTAAACTTTCACCCTTTCCACTAACTCTCATCTCTCTGTTAAAAATTATTGTTTACTTGGTCCTACGTGTGTAGATGATTTGAATCAAATCCTGCAATCCTGACTTCAATCCTTAAGCAGGGAGAGCGCTCACTGCCTTTAGTGGGAGCTTTGCCTGAGAGAGTCAGAACTGCAAGATTTCATCATATAATTTCCCCAGAAGATGGGATATGAATCAAATGGAGCCCCAAAGCCTCACCCATGAATAGAGAAAGGCACCTCAGATTGTTTCCTTGGCACAACGCTATCCCCTCATGTCCAAGAACTTACTCCTCTTTGCCAAGAACTCATTAATTCTTGGCTCAGGAAAACTTGTCATAACAGGGAGCACAAAAGCTCCAACATTTTCCACAAATGCTAACTTGATAATATCAAGAGAGAAAATAAAGACCCTAAATCAAGGATGGATTTTCTTTGATGTGCTGCTGTATAATTAATTTGTTACCAGTTTAAAAAATTGATTCACCCACTGAAAGGAGATTTGCTTTTTTCAAAATATGACTAGTCCCTTTTTCACTTTTCAAAACTCCTATTTAGAAGGCTTTTTGGTCTTAGGCTACCTCCTGTTAGCTGCTAAGTACACTGAACCATGCTATAAACTCCATCTTAAAACATTCATAACAAATGCAAAATGCAGGAAGGTCAGGATGCCTATTCACAGTACAGCAACAAGACAGTCACCTCCCTGTCATCAGTTCAAAGCCCTTGTTGGAAGTGACCAAAGTCATGTCTGATCGGTGGGTCTAATTCCTAGCGGACAGCTGTTTGCATAAACTGGCACCTTACTGGCACTCAGCACAGAGGCCAAAGACTGAATGATCCATTGAGATCAAACATCTTTTTTGTCCCAACACGTGGTCATCATACATCAGCAATGTCTGGCTAATAAGTGGGAACCCCTATAAAGATGTTGTGAGGCTTTGAAATCCTCATGGAAAGGTTTGGAATATTGCTAGTATACAGATATAAGGCATGTTCATTTCTAGCAAGCAAAAGGTGCAATATGCAATCAGTATAAGATACCATCATTGCTCGGGACCTCTTATGAAATACAACCTGACAGACCATGGCTCTGCCCGTGCACAATAGGTTTCTTCTTCCTCTCTCCAAAACACTTTCTCACTGCCAGCTGGATTCATTAGCAACCCAAGCACGAATGGGCCTGCAACTCACAAACGCCTTGTCACTGCACCTGACTTGGCTCCCACCTCTTTAGCCTGTTCACTACTCTTTGGTTTTGGATTAGACAGCCTTCAGAACAGATTACTGTAGGCAATGACTGAGGTCAGCCTCAAACCCAGGCAGAGCACACATGGAGCGAATCTCGTTGGTTCTGAGGTTAGCAGGGCCACAATGACAGCATTAACAAAAACCACACCATCATGCTTATTAGCCACATTCGATACATCTAGGCAACAACAGTGCATTCCATGAAGCAATGAGCAAATCAATGCACATAAAATAAGGACTAACCTGAACCTTCTACCCAAATTAATTTAACAAGAAACCTTGGTGTGGTGGTTTGAGATTCAAAACAGTAACTTTTTTGGGTGGTTGGTTTTGAAAATGTCATGCCTCGTAGCCACTGGACCAGAAGCAGAAACACTATAAGAAATCAGCAATTGATTTCTATCCTCTCAACATGTGACTGCCTTTCATGGATGATGGAAGCAAGAGGGGTGGGTGAAAGTAACCATGCCTGTATTCCACGCAACACTGCGCAGGGGGGATAAAAGGGATATGGAGAATCAGATGCTCTCAAAAGAACGAAAGCCTCAACTTACCAATGCAGGTCCTGCCATCAGTGTGCAGGCGAAAGCCTGGTTTGCACTCACAGTAATAGGATCCCAGGATGTTCACACATCTGTGCTGGCAGCCCCCATTGTGAACCTGGCACTCATCAACATCTGCAGATGGGAAGAGGAATAGAAACATTTAGTAAAGTGGGCATGAATGTAGCTGACCGTAGCACTTCTCCGGGTTGTTTACTGACTCCAGAGCTGAGGAATGGATGAAGGACAGGAGGGGAGAGCACCATATCATCAAGTTTAACCATTCAGGCCGTTGTGAAAATCACAAGGACGGACATGCAAAGAGCACGAATATACATCAGGAGTCATTCAAAATAAACCATCCTTCAGACTTGATTCTGCAACAGTGCCATCCTCACTAGGAGATCAGTTACACTGCGCAACTTTCAGACATCTGAATGTACTCTCAGGATAAAGGGAGTAGAGATGGACTGAACAAAACTACCAGAATATTCCAAGGGGAAATCTCATTTCTTAGGCCTAAGATCTGTACATACTCTAAATCAGGGTGGCCAACGTGTGGTTCCAGAGCCGCATGCAGCTCTTCAGAGGTTAACATGCAGCTCCTTGCGTAGGCACTGACTTGCAGGCTGGAGCTACAGATGCTAACTTTCCAATGTGCTGTGGGGTGATCACTGCTCAACCCCCTGCTTTGCCCCAGGTCCTGCCACCACTCCGCCCCATTCCCCCAAGGTCCCAGCCCTTTCCCCCCGAGCCCGCCACGTGCTCGCTCCTCCCACATCCCCACCAGAGCCTCCTGGGTACTGCAAAACAGCTGATTGTGGTGGGCGGGAGGCATGGGGAGGGAGGAGGAGGTGCTGATTGGTGGGGCTGCTGGTGGCTGAGTGGTACTGGGAGCTGGAGAGCGGTTAGCGGATGGGGGGCTGCTGACATATTCCTGTGGCTCTTTGGCAATGTTCATTAGTAAATTCTGGCTCCTTCTCAGGTTCAGGTTGGCCACCCCTCCTCTAAATCCTCCTTGTTCTCACTCTGAACAGGCTGGACTGTCCCATTTGCTATATGGATATTAAAATATTTATAATAATGACAAGAGTAAACATCTAACATTTACAGACTATAGCCAAAAAGAATACCTTAAAGCAGCAAGTTTTAAATCCCTAGATTCCCTGGAATTACGGGTTGGGATCCTAGCAGGGTTGACTCAGCCCTTCATCTTTCTGTGCCAGATAGACCAGGTTCCGTGCAATTTACTTTGTAAAAAGACAGACAGGGCTGGCTGAAGAACACCTTGAACAGAGATCCTCCCTTCTCTGTACGGACACCAACGCTCAGCTTTGCCAAAGCCTGCATGAAACATCTGATGCACATACACCAGTTGTAGATTTGCCAGTGCCAGCCTGACTTGCTTGTGTGCATGGGGTGTCATGCAGCTACGTCAAGGGTGCACAAGCTGTGCATAAAATTTTGAAAATTTAGGCCAACATAAAAGTAGGGATTTGTCCATGTGATGTTGGCCATCGTTCCCTCGCCCTCCCCGAGTTATCCGCATGGCTGCAGCTCACAGCCCACAAGGTGCTGTATGTATATATTGTGGGAAATACTTTCATCCCGAAGTATACCAAAGGGTGCAAATGAATATTAAATGTTATTTCTATTGAACTCTTTCATCCCAAATTTTTCCAAAGCACTTAAATTTCACAAACGACAGGTCTCACTTTCCCTGTTGTGGCCATAAGGCTAACCCTGGGGTGGAAGGTAACCGGTATTTAACCTGTGCTCAGTAAGTCTACATGATATTAGAGGCCAGAAAGCAAAGAAAACCATCCTAGCCATTGAAATTGTGAGTAATGGACTTGTATGAGGATTTTTTCATCATACAATGACATTTGTTTAAGGTCAATTTCACCCCACGTATGAAACTCTGAAATGTGTCCTGCAATTTTCTTGTCTGCCCTTTGCAGTTCCTTCTACTGTACAGATATCCATGGTATCCTGGCTTTCAGAGAAACCAGAGAAACACATTTGGCCAGCATTCATCTGTGTTTCCATTTCCATAACTGAAACTATCTGGGCTTGAATAAAAGCCATTCTCCTTGCCAGAGCAATCTTGGTTTTTTCCTCCAAACAATGAGCATTCCTTCAAGGGTTCAAATGTTAATCAATCCATTATTTCTTGGGCACACATCCTATCCCACTTCATATTTATGGCTATAAAAAAAGTAGACAGTTTGCGTTTAAAAACAAGGAATTCATTCCCGTTCCACAATGACTAAGTCATAAACAGTTGTCCTTACTGTGGAAACAAGGAAGGTAACCACCCCAGGAGCTTCATGCTATCTCAGCTAGACACACCCGGAAGGCAATTGCAGGATTCAGAGATACAAGATTCCTTAGGCGAAGAGAAGTTTGTTTTTGAGAATATTAGTTAATTAGCATATATAACTTTCACACACATCCTAAGCTATAGATCCATACAGAGAAATTACAAGTCTGGATTTCATTTTTCTTTTGTTTTTGATTCCCCTCTTCCCTTCCTACTATGAGGCTGAAAGTCATATTAGTCCAATGTAACTGGACTAATATAGCAGGGACACCATTCTCCTTTGTGTTAGACTGTTGGCTTCTTGGCTGAGCAAATAAACCAGTATACATTGTTATCATTCAGTTTCTTTTCCATTGCACCAACACTCCTTTCATGAGTGTATCAAAACCCTAAGAAATGAGCCCAGAAATATTTCTATCAGACTGCAACGGACATTTGAAAACTGCTATGGAAAAGAAAGACTAGTATAATTAAAAGCCCTTCTCTCCTGTCTGTAACAGGAAACAACAATTATCCTAGGAGACTGTTGAAAATGTGAGACCTTTTATTAAATCACTTGTTATTCTAATCTGTAATAATAGGTTCTCAAACCAAAACAAATTCTTCCTTTAGGTAGACTGGCCTTTCCGGAGTGACACTATTGCATGCTATACAGGAGACCATAAAGAAGAGAATTACAATAGCCAAGAACTCAGGATGCAGGCAAAAGCAAGATTGTCAATAGAAGAGAGGTTAAGATAGTATCAGGTGACAGAACACAGGGAAAAGCAATTTGGAGATATACATAGGAGCAGCAAATACAGTGTAGCTGGCACCACTGAACTGAACAACAAGACAGATGAGTTACTTCAGCATCGTGCATCACAAGACGTGAGTTTCACAGCACAGAGTACAACCACAGATAACTTTCGCTTGCAAGCACCTTCATTACCCTCATGCCAGCAAAACACACTGCACAACAGAGGGAACCTGGAAGAAGGAGCATGCCAATTACCAAACTTGAAGCGCACATGCCCTGTTCTCACATTAGTTGAGTGGGAGGAGAAGGACTAACAACGCTCCTACCATAGAGTGTAAAATAAACAAACTTAAAAGAAAAGGTCAGATGGTGACAACAGACCAAAGCCAGGTCCGTGGCTCATAAACACTAGGTCCAAGGGGAGTCATGCTGGCTATTAGGAACACAGGCATGTGTTGTTTTAGTTCACGTAGGTGGCTTTGGGTTCATTCAGGGAGATAAGCAGTAGCGGCTGCTTGCGTGTGTTGTTAAACCACAATTACAGTCCCTCTGTGGGGAAACATCAGACTCAGAGCGTGGCAGTTCAGTCTAACTTGAATATGGATTTGCTTGAAGCAGAGCCAACACGCTTTCCCTACTCCACAGACAGCTGACACAGACCACGCATTGAGGACGGGCTCTTCAAAGCCTCTCTTCTTCCTGGCTTTCGCCACACAGCTCTCCCTCTAGTAAGTCTCTCTAACCCACCCTCCGCTCTCAGCCTGAGCCTCCCCGTTTTGAGTCAGTCTCCCAGGAGCTTCTAAAAGGAATATGTGATGAAATAAATAAAACCGTTAAGGCAGGAATTGAATTTCTGTGCACCAGGCTTACGGACTTGGGAGATTTCCAGTGTACAGGATTTACCGTACACAAGGGGAGAGCATGCATGAGACTCCTGCTGTGCTTGCCAATGCACTGCCATGGAGATCCCCCGGCAGATTTACTCAGCGACAGCTACTGTATCTTTCCTCACAGTGCCCAGTGAGCAGCAGCAGAGGGAGCAATTTGTTTTGGATACATAAAAGTACAGTGGGGCAGACATCACCAACCCAGCGCATAGGTCAAGCCAGCAGCAGAGGGATATGTCCTGGCTGCGTCATGAATACATGCCAGTGCTGATTGTTACTAATAACACTGAGAAACAGTTCCTCAGTTAATCACTCTAGGGTGTTTCCTGTAACTGCTCCTGCCTTTGCACATAAGCCATTTTTAGGAGCTCGTCCCGGCACACACTTGAATCGTATCTGGAATCCCCTCTACCTGCCAGTCCTAACTGTTTTCATTCCTTTCTTGCCCTCAGCTGATTGATGCAACAACTGTGACCGTGCAAGGGAGCTAATCAGTCTTCATCCTTTCTTCGAAAAGCCTGACAAAATAACCCTGCACGGACAGACCAGAAAAGGACCTGGTTTGGCTCCTATGGCTCAGTTACAGAGTATAATAGAAACGCTGTCATTTCCTTCTTGCACCTTTCACCTGGGGGCTTCAAAGCACCTGAAAAATGTTACTCAACTATGGAGCACCACACGTGGCGAAGGTCCCTGTCATTAGTCAGTGGTGGGACCAAGGCCTGGAGAGGCTGAGTGACTTAGCTAAAGTCACAAAGCAATCGTGACAATGCCACAGGTAAACATGAAGCGCCCTCCCTGCCTAGCCCTGCACACTCTAAATTACACTCCCCTCCCTGAGCCAGGAAAAGAACACAGGAATCCAGACTTCTAGTCTCCAGCTCAAATGGCTGGATAACACTTTCCTCAAGGCTCCCACCACATACTGATTTTCTATTAATATCTTTAGATGAACAAGACACCCATGTTGCAGGCTGTGGATTAAAAAAAAATCACTGTCTCTATTAAGAGCTAGTTATGCTCATTAATTCCCAGGAGTGCTGCTCCATTAGAGCCATGAACCCTGAAGAACCAGCCCCCGGGGAGTTAACGGGTGCACAGAAAATCCCTGGGTGATAGAGAATTCACCTAGAGGCCCTACACCATGTCACTCCCATCCTGAGCACAGGGGGCAAGGTCAGAATGGCACTGTGACCCGCGGCTGCAAGGGGCCATAGACATCCAGGTGCAAGATCCAATACTCTCAGGGCTAGCACCAAACCACTTCCCTTCCAACCCTCATCCTCACCAGCATAAAGGTGTCTTAAATCTACCTTGCCTCTCCCTCCCCTACGTTGAGTTCGACTGGAATGAATGATCAGGCCCTTGGTGTTCTACTTCTCTTATTGCAACAATTTTACCAATGAGCCCTGGGACTGACACAGCAACACCACTACATACATTCCTATAACCTGTCCTTTAAGAAATGTTAGCAGATTCTTTAAGTGCTGTCAAGGCAGCTCGCTGTATTAGTAAAGGGATTCAAGTCAATATGGTTTGAGTAACCCAACTGCCCATTTGTTTCGCCTGCCCTAGAGCCTACATTTCTTTGTCAATATGTACACAGCCTTTGGGAGCTGCAGTTCTGCAATGAGTCAATGTGTCTGAGATCTGCCTGTTCATGTTTGGCTCCCTTAGTGGAGGTCTCAGTGCGGGAAGTAAGATGGTATTTCTCTGCTTTTGGTTTCGGACGGATGGTGCAAAGACCAATCCAACAGCTGCGCAGGGAGAACTGGAAAGCCAAGCCCCTAAACATTTTGACAGCTGGAGTAAAGATCCCAGCATTCAGGTGATTCACCCTGTTACTTGAATAATTCACATGCTGGGTGTAATTTTCAAGAGTACCTAACTCTGCCCGCATGGGAGTCAGTGGGAATTTGATCATTGTTTTCAATGGGAGTAGAGTTAAGCCACCATGGAACAGTTCTGAAAATCCCACATTCTTTTTTTTTTAAAAAGTGAATACGTGCTTGATTAACAGCCCTAGTGAGTGTAGCCGTCTGGCACAAAACAGGTATAACATGGGTAGTAGCTGCATTCAGCCAATGGCCTTCACTCTTGTACACCTCTGGAGTGAAAGAATAATTATGGCCCATCCCATCTGGGCTGTCTGATAAGCCTGCCTACAAGGACGCAATAGAGTATAGAGAAAAGCACGGCCTTTATGGTGTTAAAAACAAAGAAGTGTGTGTGTTTCAGTGTTTTGTCCAAGCCATGGTGAATAGGAGTGAAAGGGGAAGGGCCAAACTAAGAAAAGGAAAACAAGTAAGGAATGTGTACCGGCTTCACTGAGCACTCTCCCTGAACTAGGTAAAATTCTCTGATTAACTGTTAATCCTTTATTGGTATAGACACCTGTTTGTACATATATACCATACTTTCCGATGAAGTGGCCTGTAGCTTATGAAAGCTTATGCTTAAATAAATTTGTTAGTCTCTAAGGTGCCACAAGTACACCTGTTCTTTTTGTGGATACAGACTAACACAGTTACTACTCCGAAACCTCTTCAAACATGGTTTGTAACCCAAAGAGGTTATAATCCAACACAGGCTAAACAAAACAAAAGACAATAACAAGTACTAGAACGTGAGACGATATTGGTGATTAATTGCATTACCCTGACTGAGAGCGATTCCCTCTTTGACTTAAACCAAAATATTTCTCCAACAACAATTCCCTCTCAGAGAGTTTTACTGGAGAGAGGGCAGTAGCAGATTGCAAATTACACTGCTCTACAGCCAAAATGCTTCTGAAATAACTGTAGTCAAACTTTACTACTTCTGGGTCACTGAGAACGAAAATGATGCTTAAAATTGTTGATTGGCTCTACTTTTCAAGATATGCTATTGGGTCAGTATATACGACCCTTGACATGGGAATGGCGGAGGATAAGTGAGTTATAAAGGGAAGGGATCTAAATTTAAACCAGAAATGACTAAAATACATCTTTGACTGGATCTATGAATAAATCTATGACTGGGTTTGGACGGTACTTGCTTTTTAGGCAAAACAATGAATGATGCAATCTGAAGCTGGTATTGCATCATACATGATATGAATTGCATCATGTTATTCCTAGAAGTCATGGATGATGCAATCATAACGAAGCTTACATCACTCTGCTGAACAAACTGCCGTATATCAGCTCTAGAAATCATACAGTGTCGTGCTCTCTTATTTGTCAGTGTTTGATTTTGCAAAGGGACACATTTCTGTTTAGCCAAAGTGAGCAGAGATGCCTCGTACTTGTGTGAACAGTGCAGATAACTTCCGCTATGTTTGTGGTGAAGTGACTTTTGCATCACAAAAGCACAGTATAACCACTATGGCTAAGAAAGCCTATCACCTTTATTTTGGCTGCAAGATTGGAGATCAGGACAAGAGGTGGGCCCCACACGCATGCTGCAACACTTGTGCAACAAATCTTCACCAGTGGTTGAACAGGAAAAGGAAATCTATGCCTTTTGCAGTGCCAATGATTTGGAGAGAGCCAACAGATCATCCCAGCAATTGTTACTTCTTCATGGTGCCTCCAATTGGGAAAGGTGTGTCAAAGAAGAAAAAGTGGACTGTGCATTATCCAAACATTCCATCAGCTATATGCCCAATACCCCACGGAGAAAGGCTGCTGGTTCCTGATGCACCAGAATCATTCTCACTTGAGTCAGACGAGGAAGAGGAAGAGGATGAAACTTCTGGTCCTGAACCAGCAGTGTCACAAGACCCACATTTTCTCCCATCCTCCTCCTCTGAACCACACCTCATAACACAAGCTGAACTGAATGACCTTGTCAGGGATTTGGAACTACACAAGAGTAAGGCAGAGCTGTTGGGCTCCAGATTACAGCAGTGGAATCTCCTGGCAGGTGATGTTAGGGTTTCCATGTTCCGTGACCGTCAAAAGGATCTTGTCCCATTCTTCTTCAGGGAAGGTGATCTTGTAGCCTGCAACAACATCTATGGTGTGATGGCAGCCCTCAACATCGTTCACGATCCAGATGAGTGGAGACTCTTCATTGATTCATCGAAGATGAGTCTTAAAGCTGTTTAGCTGCATAATGGCAATGTTTTGCCATCAATTCCACTTGGTCATGCAGTCCATATGAAGGAAACCTATGACAACATGAAACAACTTTTGAGGTGCATAAACTCTGACCAACCTCAGTGGCAGCTCTGTGGCGATTTGAAGATTGTTGCTCTCTTGCTTGGTCTGCAGACTGGATACACAAAGTACTGCTGTTTTCTCTGCGAATGGGATAGTCGTGCAAGAGATTCCCACTACATCAAGAAAGACTGGCCACTCCGACAGTCATTGGAGCCTGGGAGGAAAAGTGTTCAGCATCCACCACTTGTTGAGTCAAGGAAGATTTTGTTACCACCCTTACACATCAAGCTGGGTCTGATGAAGAACTTTGTCAAGGCCATTGACAAAACACAAGCAGATTTCAAGTACCTCCATGGAAAATTTCCAAGGTTAAGTGAAGCTAAGATAAAGGAAGGTGTCTTTGTTGGTCCTCAGATTTGTGAACTTCTTCGAGATGATGCATTTGACCATGCACTGCGTGGCAAGGAAAAGACAGCATGGAAAGCCTTCCAGTCAGTGGCAATACATTTTCTCGGAAACAACAAGGCAGGCAACTACAGGTTGTTGGTGGAAAACCTCCTCAAGGCATACAAAAGCCTTGGTTGCAACATGTCACTAAAGATACATTTTTTGCACTCTCATCTAGATTTTTTTCCACCGAACTGCGGAGCAGTGAGCGATGAGCACGGCGAGCAATTTCACCAGGACATTGCAACAATGGAGAAACGCTATTAGGGCAAATGGAGCCCATCAATGCTTGCAGACTATTGCTGGACAGTGACAAGAGATGCTCCGTTTAATGAATACAAGAGACAAGCCAAGAAGCGCCGAGTAGACACTGAATAGGACTAAACTATGTACATAATAGTTTTTTGCCTTTTGTTTCATAATACATTTTATTTATATAACCCTTTTGCTGATTTTTAAAGTGTTACATAAACAGGACAGGTGAAATATCATCATGTAAAGCAACCATAAACACATGAAAAGACCTAGGTTTACAATTTATGATTAAAACTCTACTATCTACACAATATACATAGACATAAAATGTAAAAACTTGAGTATCTTAGAAACAGTAGCCAATCAGTTGTTTTAATTGTCATATTTGAATTCAGCACATCAAAATACATAATAAATATCACATTTTATCTCTGAAGCAGATGACTTCTAAAAAATTGTAGACCAGTGTTACTGAACCATTTGAACAGAGGCAGTTTCTCTCGTATGAAAGGCTGAGGAGGAGGAGGAGGAGTGAGAGGAGGAGATGAGTCCCAGCTGTAAGCACAGGCAGTAGATATGCTTTTGTGGTTTGCTTTATTTCACTACACATCCAGTGCCAGGTTTAAATCTTTGTGGTGATTAGCCTGGATTACAGAGCAGGGATGCAGGAGGAAAGGTTAATTCAAATCTCTAAAGAGGAGTGCGTGTGGGATTGTCCTACTTTATCCTTTCAGTACCAGTTTGTTAAAGTTGATTACAGTGATTATAGGAACTACTGAAGCTGAAAAGCGGTGGAATCTGCAAAGCAACAAGTTGCAGAATCAGACGGTCTGCTAACAGTTCGGAGCAGTGCACAGATGCATACCGACCTGGATCGACTGATCCACTGTGCCGATTCCCCTAGGAAATCAGTGGCACAGAATGGGACCTGGAGACATTGGAAGAAAAAATAACTGGCTTGGGGTCACTTTTTCTCATTTTGTTCCCCTCCCACACATGGGGCAATCTGGAGCTGCTAGGGTTCTGTTCTGCCACACATCCATCCTGATGAGGTCCAGGAAAAACACAGCCACAGCAGGATCCAACAGGGAAAGAATCCCCCAGGGCGCAGGAGGTTTCTCATCTCCCTTTTGTCTCCTCTCTGCAGGAGCTCCCCTCTGCTCATCCCCCTCCCCATTTGGCTCCCATCACTCTCAGGTTTTCCATCTTCGTCCTGTTTAAGGATACCAAACCATACGTTGCTGCGGATGCTCTCGCCGTTGCTTTGGTCACCAAGACGACTCACAGGCAATGAGGGGAAAGGGGAAGGTGCTATTGGCATGTGTCTGGACAGGCTTAGGCTTTCAGTGTCAACCTGCAGTGTCCGACCATTACAGCCTGAGAGCCTGAAGATGTTGATTCAGAAAGATCAAGGGACCCCAATTAATACTTTGGAGCAGATCATCCATCCCACTTGCCTGCGGTGGGGCAAATGGAGGGGTAACCACCTGCAAGGCCTGTGCCCAGTATTCTCCCAGAGAGTGCCAAGTTCCCCCCGGCCTAGGGCACACAGCATAGAGAAGTGGTTGCACTTGGGCTGACGCTGTGGGGAGGAGATCATCAGGGAGCTGTAACCAGCTCTGCTTCTCCCTTCCGTTTCTCCTGGGCTGCCCTGGGTGACAGAGGGGGTCTCATCCTTTGCTAGGCACTGCTTGGGGCCAGGCAGGGCCAGCTGAGCTCCTCTCCTGAGAGGCTCTCAAAGTCCAGCAAGGAAGCAAGAAGCAGAGGGTCTGACCCAGTATGGCCATTCTTATGTTCACAACACACTGAGATTTGAAGAGATATGGACTGCACTCACACAGCAAAATGCTTCCCCCTCAACTACTCTAATATATTAAGGTGCCAGCCATAGACGTGCACTCTACTGAAATGCCTGCTTGCTGCCCTTCTCTGGCTGCATGACAACGGTTCGATGTATTTGTGGAATGTGCATTGCGGAATCCATGAACTGAAGCAGGCAAAAAAGTCAGTGCAGCCCACGTTTAACCCCATGCATGTGGCTGCAAAACTAAAGAGATCAACGAGACAAAAGAAAGACCCAGGACACATGCTATGGTCTGTGAACCAAAGGGAAGAAGTGCAGTCAGTGAAGGAGGATCACCAAAGATGACTACATAGTACTATATCAAAAACATGCCATTACCAATGGACTTCTGATCACGTGCTCTGCCCTACCATGCGGGAGGACTGGATTTGACTGTGCTTCTAATTCAGTCAGTGCTCTCCTGGAGCTGCAGTAATTCCCCAACAGCAACACTTTGCACTGCTATAGAGCCTTTCATCCAACAATCTCAAGGTCCTTTGCATGTATTAAGCCAGCCTTACATCTCGCAGAGGGATCAGTATCAGGCAGATTAAGATGTCTATTGGACAGGTGAGTATATGGTGGATGGGTGAGACATTTGGTGGTTGTGCTTCATGCGAACCTTCCTTTAAATCCTTTGGTTCAGTTCACACCTTTTGAGATTTTATTTCCATTTAGGTCCCCAAACTCAAAAACAAATTAAGCCCAAAACGATCTGATTTCACAGGGTTTCTATAAATTAGTCCAAACACATTCAAAACGAGGCCCAAACATCACCTATGCTGATGTAGGAAGAAAGCAGCAGCACTGGATGCTTTAACCAAGGCATCTTGAAGGATTACAGTTCAGAAATCTAGCTCCTTTTCCAGAGCCAGGATCATCTCTTGGACAGAAAAAGTCTCATCCATGCCAACAAAAATCTGCAATATCCTTGAGTGATCTAGTCATCACACTTCCACCAGTATTAAACTCACAACTTTGTCAGACATCCCATTTGAATACTTCATGCTGGAGTAGGCCAATAATTCATTTCTCTTTAGAAGGAGCCCAGAGAGAGAGATTTTTATTTTCTACTCACTACATCTCTGCTCTCCCTCTTCTTGGAAATCTCTCTTGGTTATTTCCCTACTACAAAAAGGTGCCAGACATAATCTCTTCAAAGAAAGAAATATTTGGCTTACCTGCTGTATTCTGTCCTAAAAGAGAATATGTCTGGCTCTCTGACCTTCCCTATGCCTGGAAGATCAAAAAAAAAAAAAAAAAAAAGGCCGCACAAGAGGGATTTACGGTTACATAAATGATCATTTTTCAATTGCTTTGTTGTGTTGTTATATGAACGAGGTTTCTTCTGCAGCTGCGGAAGTCTTCGTCTGGGGTACGCTAGCCAAAGGGACTGGGCTTGAGAGCTGCTTGGTATCTTGACTGGCAGTTTTGAACTACCTTCCTGAACCTCGAGAGCAGCAGCTCTATTGCGGAGGACCATCAGAGACACCGGGCCAGATTCAGATCTCACGCCAATGTCAATCGGGGTAGCTCCACGCCCAGAGGGCGGCATGTTTGTGAAATGGTGTAAGTGGGATCTGAAACAGGTAAGTGATATAATAAAAAAGAAAGGAGCAGGTAAGCCAATTTTTAAATTGGATTTTAAGCTTCCTGTGAATCCTCGTTATGCTGGAGCCTTGGATTTGGGTGTGAAACTAGACCTCAGATGCCGCAGACATAACCATTATCTTTTGGAGGGAGACTCTGAACTTGTGGAAGCTGATAAGTTGATAGAGTGGGATGGAGACATTCCACACAATGTGAGTTTGAAAACAAACAGCTGGTCTATAAATAGAAAGAGTAACACACCCCATTTCCAAAGGTGTTTGGCATCTAGCAAACACGCTAGCATCACCTGCACAAACAGCAGTTTGTGGCCATTATTCATCGGTTTTAGCTTATGCTGAGATATTGCATTCTTTGCTATTTATATGACTCACAAAAGTCAATGGTTACAAGAGCTTTTGGTGGACTGTGGACTCCACATATTCTCTGTCATTTCCTGAATTTTCAGACAGTCTCAACCTTTATCGCCCAGTAAGTCAGCTGAACATACAGCCAGGGAGAGACATGTGCAGGAGTGTACACACAAATCCAGTCACCCCAGCATGGGAAGGAAGACTTCTCTTGCTGCTTCCCAATCATTACACAATTAGAACCAGCACACGCACACCAACAGGCACGAGGCCACTTCTGATCAGTGTCCAGTGGACAATTTTTGAAGAACACAATCATTTCCCAATTAGCTCAGCCAAGTGACTAGTCAAATTCAGCCCTGGTGCCAGAATGTGTACCTCTCACTGGCACCGATGTCAGGGCAGTATTTGGTCCTCCATTCCTTGTAAGTCCAAGGGATGGAATCAGGCAGGAGCTAATCATTTGCTTTTGTGCACATCTGGATCTGTGCCCAACACCAGCTGTCACTGCTAGTTTAGCACTTGCGGAACTCAGATCATCAGAACAGATGACAAAACGTTACATTATAGCAGCAGAATGTTCTTATTGTTTATAGCCACATAAGATGTGGTCTCAACTCTCAGTTGCAACTGCTCAGCTTTTCCAGGAAATACCCACACGGCAGCACGCTCAAGACAAAGAGGTTAGGAATTTGTTTTTAACAAAGACACGAATAAGTCTGGACCCTTAAATTCAGAGATGTAGTCGGCTGTGCTTTCCAGTCTGTGGCTGTCCTCTCAGCACTCACGTGTGTGAGGATAGCAGCTATGCTCCCTATTTCTTGTCTCTAATTACTGCTAGAAAAAGAGCACTCTAAGAGCATTTCCCATTACATGTAATGACACTGAATAACAGAGATGCACAACTGGATCTGGTCTCATCGTGCACTGCTCAGACAACACAGACATGCTTGATCAATCTATCAGTCAGAAAGCCAACATTTTACCCTTTCATTTGCTGCCCTGAGTGATTTGCAAAACTCAGATCAGCATAACCCATGACAAAATACTAATTTATTTTAACATGCTTGTTGCAAAGCAGCTACCTAACTTTATAGTGATTGAAGTAAAAGAAATTCCATCAAGTAAGCCTCTCTGCCAAGAATGATTTTTCAGAATAATAAATCCAATCAAGCACGAATAAGTCTATGATGCTATCCAAAACACAATCAGATGGGCAATCAGGTCACTGCTGTGTGATTTCAGTAGTCGTTAGGATGGCAGTCACTCCTCATACTGCAGTTACCTGCTTCCAAGCTATCGATAAAGAAAAAAACATTTTCACCTCATCTAGGTTCTCTGTTCAGAAGTAAGCCTGTCAAGAGCATCCCTGTCACTGTGAATATAGCAGGGATACATACCTGGCCTCATCTCAGTGCCATACCCTGCATGCCCCATATAACAGGGGTAACAGTTTCTCCAGAGATAGCGGTAGTGAACGCCAGCAGCACCTGGGATGCCACCGAAAAGGCCAGAGCACCAGAGCACCATCCAAAAAAGCCTCTGTTCCTCTCCCATAGTGAAAAGCCAACAAGAATAAAAATCCAAAAAACAGGATTCCACGGCAAATAAAAGAGAAAATAACGCCAAGCTCCAAACTAGGAGGAAAACCTTTAAATTCAAACACCTCCCCCCCAGAGCATTTCTGTCCCCTACAGGGGAAGCTGCACAAAGAGCCAAGCTGCCCTGCAAAGACTCCCAGACGCACAATGTGCCAGGGTAACAACAACTACTGCTTTCTAACAACAGATGTCGTTTGGGACCAAGCTTTCTTAGGAGCTCTCCCACACCCCTTCTCTTGTATGTTCTCAACTTTCGACCCGCCCCCTGCAGGTAAAGGCCAAACCCAGCAGAAGTGTCTCCGCCCTTACAATCATTCACGCACTCCTCCCTCCCCTGCTCTGCTTTTTCTTCTTCTCTGCTGAGCCAGAATTTGTGCGTGACATCACATTCCTCCAAAACCACACAAACTGAAAGAAACCAAAAAATTCCTGGCTAGCAGCTCCGGAGCATTATTGGAAAGCTGGGTTTGGGCCAAGCCAGAGTTCTATAATTGGTTGTATTAACAAAAAAAAAAAGAAAACAGGAGAGTTGGGAGGAAATGCGTGGGGTGGGGTGGGCTTTAAATCAACACCACATTTTGGAAAGTCCTGCCTAGACACTACTAGTGACGGTAAAGCACAATATCCTGAGACACTCATATGCTGTGGAACAAAATGAGTGATTTCTCTTCTAGGAGCAAAAACAAAACATGAGTGCATTTGAATGCCTAAAATAGGCCATCAATTAGTATATAATTATGTCCCCGTTGCTGTGGCTTTACAGCATAGCGTATGTTAAAATGAAATACCAACCAGACTAGGTAACAGCTGACCTATCAACCAGCCCAACCTCCACAGTCTTAGCCCAAATTCAAGCAAAGGCTGGCCAAAAAGAGGAGTCCTGCACATTGCACCGAATTCTATTCTTGGCAGAAAGTGGGAGGGACTGAATTCCAGAGATGGGGGCTCTTCCCCCTAGAATGTCATCTCTGTACACAACTACTGTAATGGCATTTGTAATCCCGATACCAGATTTGCACATATAACTTGGCACACAAATGGACAATGGTTTCTGAAAAACTCAAAAGTTGTCAGACATAGCTTGTCCCTTCTAGGTCACTGGCACTAATACTGGTCACTAGCAATCAAAAATTACTATCTTACAACTGTCCCAGGACCAATATGAAATGAACTGGGGTCTCAGACCAGCCCCTAAGCTCCTCTACATTACAACAAACACTATTTGGTGCTCTTGTCTGAGCAGAGAGGTCAGGACTTCAATAGGTAATACAGACTTTATTCATCCCTAGAGGCTGTTCCTCCAGCTGTGGGATGAAGCACATGGTTGGGGGAGTTGGGAAGCTAAAATTGCCACTATGACTGGCAAACAGTAGTTTGGGCTTTGCTAGCTTACGCTCTGTCACGCTTGTGAACAGTACATTAGACAGACCCAGTTGTATTAGGGGCTGGAGATGGCCAAGCTACGTTTTCAATAAAGCATTCAGAATGACTCTCACAAATGATTTATTTTAAATGATTATTTTTATTTTATGCTTAGGAGCCCTAGTTATGGATCAGAATCGCCTAGTGCCAGGGAGAGGTACAAACACAGCACAAGCAGATGCCCCTGCCCCTAGAGCTTACAAACTAAGTACAACAGATGGACACAGACAGCCTGACAGGGAGTACAAGAAAAGAACAAGACAAGACTGGTCAACATGACTGGCAACCTTTAACTCTTCTTAAGGTTTGTATAGGATCACTGCAAAGGAGGTGTTTTAAGGAGAGATTTGAAGGAGGATCATCAGGTAGCTTTGAGGGTATTTACAGGTAACTCCTCCTAGGCACGATAGGCAGCATGGGAGAAAGCACAAAGATGCTTGTTTGAACAAACACTATCCTATAGTGCACCACCTGTGTACAGAGTACCATACCATGAGCCATTTGTCGTTCTAAGCTACTCCAGGTGCAAAAGGCATCCTTGGGCATTACTGAAAAGGGCTGTATGCAGACATTAATTAACAGAGTCTTGCCTTGGCCTGATACACAAGTATTCATGTATGTGTACACACATGTATGTGTGTATGTGTACACACATGCTTGCACAGGCATGTGTGTAGTGGGAGCCTGTGTGTATGTGGTTTGCGAGAGGACATGTCTGTCAGTCTGTGTGCTATGATCAGTATGTGTGACTGTGTGCATTATGAGTTGCATGTACCTTGTGTGGATATGTGAATGTTTGCGTGTGTGTGTGGGAGAGAGAACTCTACGTTCTGTTAAAAACAAATAAACAAACATTAGTTCTGCACGAACCTGTTTTTTGAATCTAGATGCCAGCTGAAGAATGAAAAACTTGCAAACTGTTCCCGCATAGTACTATCTTACTAATGAAATAATACAAACATAATCTCTCCTGGAATGCTTAAAAAGCATTAATAATACTTGCAATTTATTTCTGGAAGCCTAGGAATCTGTACTAATCTCTTCATGGATTTTTTTCTTACAGCAAACAAAACCATTTCTTCCAAATGTTTGATTTGATTGCTTCTGAATAAAGACCAGAAAGAAAAGAAATGATCAAAGGCTAATACAAACATTCTATTAATATTAAAAAGAAAATGAGCTTGCATTATTTCATTATGTATTTTGTTGGTCTGCTGTCCATGCACCATGCTAAAAGAAGCCCACAAACTACACCCTCAGGCCCCTGAGCCAACAATTACAACCCAAGCAAAACACTTTGGACTGTATTCTTCTTTTTGTTCATGAAAAGGAATACAGTAAGACTGTCACATTAAGGTAATTCTTTAGAGCTTTACACTGTCGTCTGGTATCCCACTGATGCCAGTGGAAACAGTACATCTGAATGTTGGTTCTTATGTGATCCTTCATTGCCGTAACACATGCAGCACATGTTGACAGATAGGATTCTCTTTTCCAAGAGATGGCTGAATTGATCTGTTATTACTATGCTGTTATAGGTTTTAAGTCAATCTCATGTTGGTGAAAGGTACCACTATTTAACTGCAGAATAGGGTCAACACAGTCAGTCACAGAGCAAGCTTCCAATCCTTACGCGCACGGCCTCCCCCCGCCCTCCCAACAAGCCTCAACACGTACCTGGAGGGAACAGTTGGGGAGAGAAGAGTTCAGTCTCTGTGACCCATTAAATCTTTTCATTTATTTACAGGTTATCACCATGGCGTCTCAGCACCTGGCAAACATGATTTACCCTCACACTGGGGTAGGGCATTATTACTATTCACCTTTAACTCATGGGGAACTCAGGGACTGAGGTGAAGTCACCAACACAAGCTTACAAAGGAAACCAGAAACTGAGCCCCCATCTCCTGAGTACCAGGCCAGTTAATTAACCACAAAACCACTCTTCTTTTCTTAGCCTCTCTGCTCACACTAACATTGAGGGTGCCAGTTAATGCCAATCGTGATTCATTGGTTTTGGGGTGTAGGTTGGACTTGCCTGGCCAGCTCATTTCCTGCAGACCACCAGATAGTTCTCAAACCACATTCTATCTACAGTGAATTAGAATGGGTGGCTGAGAATCCTAACCCCTGCCAAGATGTCTGCTGCACCCTAACTGGTACCACCACGAATCCTCTCAGAGTCAAAAGGCCAACATGACATTGGGGATTTTTAACTCATGCTTTAAGACTACATAATCCCAAAGATTAAACAGCAAGAAAAGAACACAAGCCAAAAAATACCGACATATCACTCACCTAACTACCCAGCTGAACTTACCACCACTACACATGACAAGGTAACAGATCCCAGAAAACAGAGCTCCAACCCAATTTGGACTGCAATCTCTAGTGATGACGTACAAAGCCTCCCAGCCCATGACTGACATCAAATGAAGAGCCCTCCCTTTCCCATCTAACCCCCAACCAGGATCCCTCCAATCCTGTCACCAGTGAATGGTGAAGCCTTCTGTCATCTGACACCAGAATCATTGCCTTATCCCCCCAGGAATGGCATAAAATCAACATCCTCTTCCTCTTCTTAGCTAACCAACTGATGACTCTCCCATTATGAAAGTGACACCTGACCAACAGCTCTCAAACACTGCAACTGAAAAGACAGAATGAAAGGGTTGGGAAGACATTCTCCATATATTAAAAAAAGAGACTTCCGTATTTTGGTTCTTTTGCCCTACACGGAATGTTCTAGAGAGCAAAAGCTATAGGAGAACACCCTGTATTTCGGTCCTCCTATGACCTGAACTGAGAACAAGAGAGCAGAGAGTGTGGTTAAGACATGGTGTTTCTTTAGCAACCATTAAGCAACATTAAGCAGAGAGTGTGGTTAAGACATGGTGTTTCTTTAGCAACCATTAACCATTAGCAACCATTAACCATTCTTTAGCAACCATGGTGTTTCTTTAGCAACCCAGTAAGCAAACTTTACTGGGTCTTTTCTTTTTATTAATCTGATGAAATATTTCTAAATTAAGGCACTGTGTTCAAGCCACACCAATTACCCTAAGAAAGTAATAATGTTATCAATTCCTGTGCTATGGAGGATAGAATCTAAATTTAAAAAAATAGAAGGGTAAGTGTTGCTTATTGGATTTTCCAGAAGCCAACTCATAAAACACAATTAGCTTTCTGGAATGTTTCATAACATGGTGTTCATACGAGTGGAGGAGAATAGCAGCTCCTATGAATGGTATTATTTGGCCATAGCAAAATTCCAAATTAAAATCTGTGGTTAAACTGTAATGAATATCACTCCATGATGAATATGCAACACTAAAAGAGACCAACCCAGGAGGAAAATAACAGCCTAATGTGACCACAGCACACTTTCCAAAGGAAGGTGGACTCTAGTCACTTGAGTAGACTGTTCCAAATGTCAGCAGCTCCCTAACCTTCCATGCACCATTCAGTACCTCACAATATTCATTCACTGTAACACACTGCTCACTTGTCATTAATATTCTGAGTTTAAAAGAATCATTCGAAACCAAGAACTTGGACAGTTACTCTATGGAAGAAGCATGATCTTTCCAGAAAATACATTATTTTTTAATAACAGCCTGAATAAAAAAAGTCAATTAAAATTGCTGATGTGATATATATAGCATGCTAAGTTGTTACAGCGATCTGGAATGTCTATTAAAGTCCTAACTGTCCAACGCAATTGGAAGAAGCTTACATGTATGCAATCAACGGAAGTTAGGAGCTCAAATACATTTGTGGATTTGGGCCTACATCTTTATCCCTTATGCAATGTATAGATAAACACCAAAAACCTTAATTGGCATACTTAGCATTTATCTAATGCTTTTCATCTGCAAAGTGCTTTATAAACTTTGATGAATTACTCCTCACAACACCCATCTGAGGGATTTTAATGCCCCATTTTATAGACAAGGAAAATGAGACATATAGAGGTTAATAAGCTTTCATTAGAAGGGATCAGAATCAAGCCAGGATTACAAGTTAGGAGGGCTTGGCTCCCAAGTCTGTGTTCACACCATTCAGAAGGATAGACAAGACAGATGTGCACAGTACTTATAAGTGATGCAATAAGTATTTTACTAGCTAAATGAATTAACAAAACTCTTGAAGACCCAACTACCCTCATAGCAAATCTCTACTAATTAAATGTGAAAGGCAGGGAAGCTAGGTCTGTTAACAGAAAATTTTACCTTGGCACTGGAATGGTTAGTCTAATAGACATATCACTGCAAAAATTTCTTTTTAATCTGCTTAATCACACTTCCCAGTGGAAAGGGAAAATTGCTTTTCTTTCCTTTCCCTTTTTTGTTTGCATTCCTTTGCACCTGACCCTGTTTCCTGGAGAAGTTAAGGATGAGGTAAAATAAAAGACTCATTAATCAGACATACCGATGATAGCAAATTAAGAAGGCTTGTAAACACAGTGAAACTTTAGCTCAAACTGGTGAATTCTGAAGGTTGGGCAGCATTCAATAGTATGAGATGAAATGTAGATAAATGCAGGCAATAGATAAAACAATCTAACCAGAAATGCTAAATCAGAGCTGATTTGAGAGTAGCAGTCCAGAAAAATACCTGGGGTGAGATTAGTTTGCAAATTTCACATGCAATCCCTGCAGAATGTTCTTGCAATACAAGCAAACAGTATTCTAGGGTGTAACATTGGAATACTGTGTATTTTGTAAGTCCAGACAGGTTTCTGTATTCTTCAGCCTCAGAAAGACCACGGATAGAGTTCTGGGTACAGTTCTGGAAGCCACAAAACAGAAAAAGACCTTGGCATACTGAAGTATCCAAAGAAAATGTGCAAAAATAATTAAAAGACTAGAGGGTTCTACCTATAAGAGAGTCTCAGGGAGTATGTAAGGGAGAAGAGGCAGCCAAGTAGGGAACATGCGAACAATCCAGCAACTCTAAAGAGACACTAACTAGCTCAGTGGTTTGAGCATTGGCCTGCTAAAGCCAGGGTTGTAAGCTCAATCCTTGAGGAGGTCATTTAGGAATCTGGGGCAAAAGTCTGTTGGATGATTTAATTAGGGACTGGTCCTACTTTGAGCAGTGGGTTAGACTAGATGATCTCCTAAGGTCCCTTCAAACCCTGATAGTCTGGGATTCATGGGGGCAAAGGCCCCTGTCTTCATCATGTGACTTGATTAATGGCCCTTGGGATATTTTGGTGACACCAAATTGCAAACCCCTTTGGAGTCTTCCCCTTTGATGTATCTCTTAGACAAACAGCCACACAATAACATCAGCAGGGGCGTAGAGGTGAAAATTCCATGTCTTGATGTTTGTGTTCAGGGTAGGAAACTTTACGAAAAACACCTGAATCTCAACAACCTGTTCTGAGGTCTTGGCAGCCCCTGAGACAGATGTAATTTAATTCTTGGGGAAACATGTGCCTCACGCTAACTAGTATTGGAGGGATTTGTTAGGTTGAGTCACTCACAATAAAAGATACAGAAAATGAGAAATGCAGTTAAAAGGAAAAAAGTCACTCCTTTCATCCCACACTGAAGATTGATTGGTTAATGGGTGGGATCTCAGAAACAGGGGTGCAGGTTTTCCTCTGACCCAAAGGGAATGGAAAGACTTTCTGGGAAATGATTGGCTGTCCCATAGTTTGACTGACTTATTGACAAGTTGAGAAGATCTCATGCAACATCTTCCATAGATATGTGCTCTTTCTATTAACTTCTTGCCATCTGGCATGTTAGCAACTCTCATCAGAAGACTGAATTAGAAAGAGCATTTCTTTTTCACAGTTAAGAAATAGTCTCTGTTTAAAATGAGTTCACCACTGGTGTTTGGGTCTGGTTTGGCAGCCCGTAGGACTGAAGTCCCCTTATCCATGGAACAGGTACAGCACAAGCAGTAGCAGTGCATATGCACCCAATACTGTTTTCACCTATGGGCTGGTGGGAGCATGTTGAGACAGAAGAGCTTCCATAACTTAGGCAGTCCTGGGCGCCTCTGCTGAGACGAGCACCAATGGAGCCATTTAGTGCTATGATGTACCCAACTGTGAACTAACAGTGGTTGCCAAATTTACTTCATTATTGGTGTTGAATAGCCACTCATGGTGCCAACTTTCATCTCTAAGGACAGGAATTGAATTTGAACTGGCCACCAAATGCTGGCAGTAACTATATCTCATAACTATCCCATAGTGATCTCTCCCCACCAAATATATCTAACCTCTTTAGGTGCGTATTGTAAACATGGTGTGGAGTGTTATTAATACGTTGTGTGTAGTGACAGAAACTGAGATGTGGTTGATCATGACTTGTGGTTGAAACAGTGGAAGTTGGGCCTAGTGGTCTGTGTGATGGCAGTCAGGCTGGAAACTGGAGCCAGAATCAGGAGTGCAGAGTGGGGTTGGAACAAGGCAGGTGTAGGGCTGGACAAAGGTCTATGAAATTCATCACCACTGTCAAGCAGGGGAGAGTTCCAAGTTGTGAAGTGACATCGGGCAGATGGAGCTGCTGGCTCTCCTTGGAAGCTTATATACCTTCCCTGAGAGTCAGCAGACCAGCTCCTGGCTTGTGGATTGGCTGAGAAACTAGAACAATAGGTTCACTGTCGTACTTTTAATGTACCCTGTTCTTCTGTTTTATGACACTGGAGTATCTAAGTCATCCGCCTGGCATCTTTCCCATGACTGCCCAACAAGTGCAGATTGAGGTAGGGCAAAGAGCAGACAGCTTTAGCCAGGGCTGGGTGGGTGGTATGGAAAAATGTTTTCACTCAGCTTTCTTTTTTTGAGTTATTTGGGAAACTTCTTAGTTCTTTATTCCCCAATCCCCAAGCGTGAGGACTGGCCTGTCTCCCAAGGTCTGTGAGAGGGAGGGAAACTACAAGAAAGAGGTGACTCTCAGTCCTGGGCACCCAGAGGAAGAATCACAATTATACCTGGGCAAAGTGAGTACAAATGTGTAAAACGCCATCCAAATCAGAACCCACTTTGAACAGATATAAATGACCACACAAGGCTCAACATTTTGGAGAGTCAGACCCAAAAAGCTTTGGATGAGGTTATTCAAACCACGGTAGAGTGGAAATTGAATTGGTAATCTCATAAGAGACTTGTGAGATTTCCAGCACTTGTCCGTTTAGACAGGACTGGAAATGCCAGAGGAACAGACTCGCTCATGAAGCGTCTGCCCTTTATAGTCCCAGCTATTTAAAAACAAAACAAAAAAAAGTTTAGTTGAGTCTATGTTTGGGGCAAAGGTTCATGTCAATTTTAATTTAGCCAAACCATTTTATCCATCTGTATCATATAACAGCATCACATGGTCTGTACTAAAGAGTGTAATTGGGTGGTTCACTCCCACCAGTATCATGAACCCTTAATCATCTGAGAAATTAATCCTTGTCCAGGGAATACTGGGAAAATTCAAAATGCCTTGACTTGGCCCAGATAAGGACAAAGCTGTTTATTTCACACATCTTGATAGCGTGTTTAACAAGCCAGGAAATACTTTTCGGCTATTTTAAACAAAACATGACAAATATACCAAACTGGCAAGGATGCAACATTTTTTCTCAAAAATTCCTCGATGTCCAAATCAATGTTTACTAATATGGCTCTCTCCCAGTATGTCAGTAATGTTTATTAATTACTTTGAATAGTTTCTGCCTTCTCCCAATAAGCAAATCAGTGCAGTAAACTGATAATTCTACTACAAAACGTGACAATACTAATATATCAATATCACATGCTGAGTTGGGTGCTTTAACTCTTACTAAAGAAAATATGCTCTAATACATCTGTTAATCTATAAGGTCCCACAGGACTCTTTGTTGCTTTTGCAGATCCAGACTAACACGGCTACCCTTCTGATACTAAAGAAAATATGTTTTCTTTATATTTGTAATGCTGAAAGAAGTTGGTAAAAGTGTCCTTTTCAGACAATTTCAGCTAATGCTGGGATTGGCCTATATTCAGAAAAAATACAGCAAATTCTTGGCTCTGGTTAGCAGATAGTCTTGCAGTAGTCTGACACTGAGGTCCAACCATCCCAAACATGCAGAACTGGTACAGCCAATAATTCCCGGCAGGAGTTTTGCTGTAGTAGAAAACTACTGGCTGTATAATGATAATCCTATTGGAAGTTCAGCATTACCACCAGGCCTCTGCAGAACGATCAGTTAATTCTTCCTAATAGCTATGGAGCTGTCCATTATATTCACATTCTGTAGTACCCTCAATCGCATGGTTACATTACTATTCCAAAGGTAATTTAAACACAAAAATATAACGTTCCCCTCTGACATGGTTTTAGACGAGATGACAGTACTGATGCTGAACAGAAGGCTTCGTGGCTTTGGACAGACCCTGCCACTTTCTGAGGAGCATTAAAATGACATTAGAGACCAGCCAGTATGAAACGGTTATTAGGAAATGACATAAGACAAGGAATTCCCAGCAAGGGATGGCAAAAGGGGTGTCAGCTAGTCGTTTTTAATGGCTTGGACCCTTGCTGAAGGGCATTTTTTATATCAACATAAAAGAAAGAGCAAATAGATATAGAAAACAGGCAGAAGGGGATGGGAAAGGGACTTTGACTGAAGTAAGCAAGCAGTGAGTAAGATGAAATTGGATTTTTTATTCAAGCAAATATAAAAGCATTTAGATACCATAGCTGAATCTATGCTCACATTTTCCTTCTAATTTCCCACTGCTGCAGTCGCACTAATACAGCTTCACCAGCTCAAAGGGAGATAAACTGGACACCTGGAAATTAGAAATGCCAACTTAGCTGGGTATATCTGTACAGGAGCAGTTTTTACACATGAATTCACGACATCCCATATTTTGGATGTCCCTTCATTTGACATATTGCTCCCATTCCCATGACTTTTTGTCAAGGAGAGTTTCAATTTTCAAAGAAGGCCAGTGCAACTTTACCACTGTTTAGATGGAGCCCAGTGGCTTGTCTATTATGGGGGAGAGAGGGAAGGAATAGGCAAGCACTTGTAAGAGGAGCATTTTACATGGAAGTGGGTAAAAGGAATGGATATTTCAACCTTGGCGCAGAGAAGACTTTTCTTTGGCATCACAGACTCCGTTCTGAGGCCTGTTAACTTACTCTCAAATCTCAAAGGTGCTGGCTGATTTAAGATTGTTTTATTCAAGTCTGGATTTGACGTTGGAAAAGTCAAGGCAATTCTGCCTTTCCAGGATGTTTCTTTTAGGTTTCAGCCACCATTCTGTAAATTAGTAGGAAATGGAAAGAAATGGAGAAATAGTTCAACAGAGGCTTCTCTCTCACTGATCACCATCCAATCACCCCAGAACAAGATATCAAATTCTGCCAGATTTCCACTCAAAACCATCAATTTCTCCCCAAAATTAGAAACTCCTCCAAAGTTCACTTGAAATCTTTCCAAATTCACATATTTTACATTGCACTCTCTCTCTCACCTAGCTGAAGAGACTCAAGGAAATTTAATGAGCTTAAATAATTAGTAGGTCTTTCTGCCTTATTTTAATAAAAGAAAATGTTCTTTCAGAAACTGTTCCAACTGGTGGTGAAGTCAGTACCGCAATATAATTGATAAATTACATTACTAGTGCTAGCTTTCCTGCTTGGGATCATTAGTTCAGAATACTGCACAGTGTTGTTATTTAATAAGAGCAGGCTTCTTTAAACTACCAATATGAACAACTACCTGTTTTCCAAGCATACTTCCCCCTTTCCTTCAATAATCAGAATGAATCTGTCCACTTAAAACCAGCTCAGCACAAAAGTTTTCCAAAACATTGTCAAGAAGGTTAAAATGCTTTAAAACCACAAAGAGCCCTTCTCCTCTCCCAGACGGGACACAGCTGGGAATGGACACAAACAGAACCATTAAATTCCTGAACAGAGAGCAATCAGTGATTTCACTTCACAAAAGGAAGTTCTATTAGGAGTTAGATAATAACGTTGTCTGACAGAGAAAGAGAGAGAGCGAAAGATACTAGATGGCCTCTCACAGCTAATGGCCTTTCATTTCCTTGGAAATCTGACTGAAATTTAAGATACCATTGCTGCCTCTCAGCAGCCAGAAGAGGCTTTCAAATGAAAGATACCTAGGTGAAGGAATAAAAGGCATACTGTAATTAAGTGCATAAGTGAAACCAAGCATTTAAGCTGCAATCAATCCTCTATGGAGCATGTAGTTGGTGTATGTTTTGTATATGCTCTCCTAGTTACAATTGTTGTCTCAAAGGAAAACAAAAGTCCCACACTTGGTCCCATCCAATATACTAAAGCTACACTTGATTTCCTCTTATTTCTTCTCATGAGGGGAGGGTGTTGGATGCCAATATAATTAAAGTCTTATTTTGCATCTTGAAATTGCAAAAAGAGAAAGAATTCTACCAGATTGCGGCATGATCCCAGGGGTCTAGGATCAACTGGGAACAGCTCTAGTGTTTCATGTGCAAACACATACATCACCTCCAAAATATGCCCAGTCTCTCCTACACACTCCATGGTACTACTCCAGACCATACATACCACCCTTACAAACCCCAATCCAACCTCCCGAAACCCTATTATTCCTACAACCTCCTTGCCCCCCCCCCCACACCATCTACACTATTATTTATCTTGCAAGTCATCCTAAGATACAATTTGTGTGCGAGACCGTATTTTAAATACAGCCGGATTGTACAGATGAAGAGGGGTAAGGGTTTTGAAAACTACAGACAGACACTTAAAAGCACCCATTACAACAGCTGATTCTTACTCTACAAATCACAGAGAGATCTGATCTGTGCTGGAAAAATCTCTAAGCATTATTCTGCTATAAAATTTGGCAAGGCCTGGCTTTATCGCTTCAGAATTTCTAAGGCTACAAAGCAATTCTTTGTAACATACAGGCAGCTGTAGGAGCCAAGGGAATTCATCAAGCCCCTAATGGCTGGCCCACGCCAGCAGGCTGTCATCCCATTCCTACCTTCACATGCCTTCCCGTCTCCCTTCAGCCTCAGCCCATTGGGGCACCTGCAGTAGAAGCTCCCGATCGTATTGCAGCACTGGGACTCACAACCCCCATTCCTGGCTTCGCATTCATTGACATCTGAAAGAGATGAGAAATTGGGGTGGGGGGAGGGAAATGTGAGCGATTTCAATGAAGAGCCAAACCAGAAGGATGATTAATATAAGATAAAAGAGTGTCTCTTTTGCATACCTTTCTCTCTTTTATTTTTTAATTAGATATTTAGTGCCAATAGCAAAAAAATAAAGGGTAAACTGTACAAAATAATTCTCCTGAGTGCATGCTAAGGGGTACATTTTAAAGCTTAAAATGTTGCTACGAAATAGGTACTTACTCCACTGAACATGCAGTACATGTACAGAAATATTTACACTCACATATATCCTTTTCCCCTAGTAATACCCTGTCATAACCATACAGCTAAGGGTAGCCTAGAATTCCCCCTTACCTGTAAGGGGTTAAGAAGCTCAAATAACCTGGTTGGCACCTGACCAAAAGAACCAATGGGGAAAGAAGATACTTTCAAACCAGGGTTGGGGGGAGGTTGTTTGTGCTCTTTGTTTGTGTGTGTGTTCGCTCTTGGGACTAAGAGGGACCAGATAAAAAATCCATCTCCTCCACACAATCCTGAACAAGTATCTCATATTACAAAAATAGTAAGTAAAAGCCAGGAAAGGCATGTTAGGTTATATTTTGTTTTAGCTTGTGAATTTTCCCTTTGCTAGAAGGAGGTTTATTCCTGTTTTTTGTAATCTTAAAGGATAAAATTGACCCATCTCTCACCAAATACTATGAGTCCAGAGTTTAAAATATAGACTAATCATCCCAAATCCAGAGGCTGGTTTCTAAGACAATTTTGCACATTTTGCTCGCATTATCAAAAAAACAAGCAAAAATCCCAGCTCAGTCTCTCAGAATCTAAATCCCCATTTTATACTCAATACCAATTTTCAGGCCTTTAATTCCAGATCAGTTCTGGATGCCATCAAGTTTCATGTGTGGCTTGTTTAATAAGACTCAGCAGTGTGTGGTATCTCTTACACTGCATTCTGCTCAATTATAGCTGGCAGCAGCTGGTCATTTCAGTAGATACTCCCACAGACAAGAGAGAGTGTCTTTCTGACACCAAATTTCATTACTTACCCAACTTAGTTTAACTTGTGTGTCATCTTTTAAAAGCAAAATCTTTAATCCTCTGTTGAAGAAAAGGCAGAGCCATTATGATAAATTTGCACCCAGAATTCCTGGGTGATTTCCAACTGAGAGAAGGGGAAAGCACCGTTCTTCTTTTTGGTTTCTCTGTTGTCTAAAGACAAGAGGACACTATTCTTTAACTGAACTGCATGGTACAGGCCAATGGCATAAAAGAAACTCTGTGGGCAGAAAGTAATGCCAAGCTGTCAGAATCAGCAACAGATTTAAGAATCAGAGCCCCAAATCAGCTGAAGTTTATACATCCCTTTCCCCTAACCTTGAGGGCCATCCTCCGCATAATCCCTCTGTCTGCATGCCCCATCCTCTTAGTTACTGGTAAGTGCCAGAGTTTCTTTTCTGTCGTGCAACGTTTTCATGCCTCACTGAAATATGCAAAAGTTACTTTAATTATTTCAAAACCAACATACTATCTTCATGAGCCACCAATGTTCCTAATGTACAGCATAGCAGACTACTGTAGAACCTCATATTAAAAGCCATTTCATACTTCAATCTCTCTGCAACCTGCAGCCAACAACTAAGGGACCAGCAAAAATCAACTGTCTAGCAGAGGTGAGAATTTAAGTGAAAATCAAACAAATCATAATGGAAGCCTTGAAGATAACTTCATATGGTTGCTTAGATAGAGGGTTACCACACGACAGTGTTTTCCCTTTTACACGTGTCACTGCATATATCCTGACCGTCCCTTACGGTGGGTGCACACAGGAGCAATACTCCATACCAGTTCAGAGGCACCAAATTCTGCAGCAACCTCTAAAGTGGCTTGTGCAGAGGAGATTTTTAGGAGACTCCACAACATTGCTAAAAGAAAACGAATATTTTACCATGGCAATACTGGGACATTTCATATTTTCAGCTATGAAATCCAAAACAACCCCAAATTTGGAGATGTTATATTCCGATCAGACATCTGAAATGTGTGGGGAGATTTTAAAGAGATTTATTGGTTCGCTATGAAATTCTTGACATTTGGCACCTAACAAGACATTCAAAAAATGTACTTGGGTTCAAGCAGCTAGTTCTTTGCTTTGTAAAGAGCAAGTGTTATTTAAACCTGTCAGAAAAAAAGAACAGTGTAGTTTTTAAGGCATTTGGTCTGGAAGTCAGAATCATGAGCTGCAGACTGTATACTGTACTCTGTACATTTCTTTTGGCTGTAACTAACTCATTTTCCTTTGCATGCCCAGAGCTGAGAGGGCATGCTCACCTGCCTGCAGAAGTGGGAATCCCATTTCTACCCACACGGTAGTTAACTTTGATTAATCTGACTCCAAACTCAGCATCTCTATCAAAAGCCAAAGTAAGACATAGTTCTTTGACAAGTTACTGGATACAAGTTAAGGCCAAGACCGTTATTGCTGGTAGATCATACACAGCATTTTGGAAGGAAGTCACTCTGTCTTGCTTTGTAATGTTAATTTAAAAGTAATGCACGGATGCATTTATCAGCCAGCTTACATTACCTGCTGTATGTCAAGAGCAAATCAGAATGGTACCAAATAAGAGCCACAACAAAATGCCAAAGAAAGAAGAGTGTAAATTTTGGGGTAATGCTCAAACCAACTCCTCAGTAATCATATCAAGCACACAGATCATCCTGCAAAGTAAAGACCCCTTCCTATAGCATCTTCAATTATTATTATATCTTTAACTTTACACCTCTGCTTAAGAAGATTCATGTACGGTTGTTATAGTTGGCTAACCTGTGAGGCATTGCAACCTACAATTCTCTGGGTTGTAGGCTGCAGTACCTCTCCAGTCAGCAAACTATTGAGGACAACATTTTTCGGGAAATTAATAAATTGGCAAACCAAGAGCACTGAGCTCCAGTTGGTCACATTCAGATAAAACCATTAATCAGTGTCTTAGTAAAAAGCATGCAGAGAGAAGCCTCCACACACATAATCTTTAGCACCTCTGCAAACAGCCAGAGGCTCCAATCTCTCTCCTGTATCTCATCCCATGTTGCTTTTTGTTCTTGTAAAATGGATGCCTCCTGGTGGCAGCTTTAAAATAGTGCATAAGTTCTGTTCAGCGCATATTATTTTAAACAACTAGTTAATACTGCAATATGTGAAATCTCTGATGCTTTGGGGAAATTTCTTGGTGTTTGTTATGTACAAACTTCAGCATAAAGATGGAATTCTTATGCACTAATTTAATTTTTACTGTCTTTAATGTAGCCTGCAAATCTTCAAACATAGGCTTGTGTCATATACTCATATAGAGGGAACAAACCCACCACTTTCCACCTGAAACTCCCGTCCCCAAATTTGGATAGTTTGATGAACTGAAACCCAGATTCCAAACCAATCTCTGCTTCTTGGTTCTTCAAAAACAAAGCTCGAGTGATGAGATTGTGCAGAACCGAAATCTGAACTAGACCTTCTTGGCCTTTCTCCAGTTTAAGAACCAGAGGCTAGTCTGGATATTTTCAGCTAGTGGGTAAATGTCACCTCTTTATCCATGAATTATACTGCAAGAGCGCTGTAAAAAAGATACATTCCCAAAGAAATGCTCTGACTGCAGGAAGAAAGGAAGGCTCTGGGCAAAGCATGTCAAGAAGAATATGATCATTCTCCCAGCCTGAACACTTATCCCACCTTCTAAAATCAAACCAAATGCAATGTTCTTATGGCTCTGTCCTCCTGACATGTTTCATTCTGAACTAGCTCTGCATTTCTAGATCTGTGACAAAGGCTGCAGTTGCAGAATTTTTATAGTGACAGGCAGTACCTGGCATTTTGGAAGGATCCTATTCTTGTGAGATTTCCAACACAAATATGCAGACCCAAAGGGACAGAAATAATCTTCAACTGGAGTGTCTGCAGCTCTGAGTGCTTGCCAAAACTCACCACAATCTTCCTGAAGTTTAAGATCCCCCATCACTAGAAGAAATTTCATAGTTCCTTCCACGTGAATTCACAACACTTTTAAAACAGAACAACTGCTCCTCCAAAGAATGTTGCTTATCCCTAGATGACAAAGTAAGAGCTAGACAAGATGCTCAGATACTGCAGTGATGTGGGCTGTAAAGATAAAATAGATGAGACAGGTGAAAGAGAGAAAGAAGTAGAAACAATCCCCCAGGAAGTGAGACAATGAGCACTTTCAGGAAATGAAAGCACTGTGTTCTCAAAATGACGACTACCGAGAAGCCAAGGTTATGCTGGAAAAGAAAAACCATTCTTCTGTGGAGCCAGACATTCCATGTCAACTTTATAAGATGTTACAATGCAGGCAATCACACAAGCTCTGGAAGGATTTTGCAGCAGGCAGGCCAAAGAACAGAAAAAAACTGTAATAAATGGAAAGAAATGAATGTGAAAAGGTGAAAATGCATGCATAAATGTCAGCGTAGAAACACATTTCACTATTACAACATATACATTCCTGCAAAGAGCATTAACCTGGGGCCTGACATAGTATTTCTGGAAAGCTGCATCTGGACCGTCCATGAAAAACTATTCACAAAGATGTCCCTTTGGGTGGCGTTCTTTAGTCATTATAACATTGGCAGTGGATTGTTTTTATAACAGCAAGAGAAAACATTCAGATGTCTGTAGTAACCTGACCTGTCAAGTTTACGTCTTAAAACCAATAGAGAATTAAGTGTATTAAATACGAGGACTGTGAAAGCCTATAATAAATTAAGTTTTGGGAGTGGGAAAATATAAGTAAGAGTAAACGAAGGAAGATTTGTACAGGAAGATTTCAGGGGGTGAACTGCTCTGAGTAATTTCTGTTTTTTTATTATGATGCTGTCCAATTATATTTAATAAATTATGTCTGCAGCTTATGTGGGATTGTTATTGTCATTTCAGATGTTCACTATGCATTCTGAACCTTGACAATTTACAAACTGCCAGACTTACAAATCACATGGTGTGGAACAACTTGACATTTGTCTTTTGGCTGAAGTTGTGCTAAAATATGGCAGTGTTGGAAAAGGAGACCAAATACAGTAAAATAATCATGCGATCAAAGAGGCCTTCCTTTTACCTCCCTCAGACCCTTCTAATTCAGACCTCAGGAGATTACCAAATACCATTGGCTGAAAAAGAGAGAGAAAAAGCGCAGGACCTGCAGTTTTATGATGCATTACCTCTCAACTCTAGTGCATGCTACATTTCACTCTACGCAGCTGCCAGATTCCAGAGTAGGTTTTCTGAATGCAACTCTATTTGCCCAAATCCTGCATCTACATGTTTGGGCAACATGAACCACTGTACTTCCAGCAAAATGATTATAGTATTTATCAAACTAGCCAGAAAACGTGCAGACAATGGTTTCACCTTTGTTTACATATTGAAACTTTTCAAGCATGCTATTGTGCACATCATAGCAAGTAGATGGCACATTCCTTTCAGCAGGAGGCTAATACTTGGGATGCTCAAAAGTTCGTAATGAAACCTCTAGCCAAGCAAATATTTTTCCTGCTTTGGGAATTCAACTACATTCCCAAACTCAGAGCATCACCACTAAAAGGTGCTAAGGATCCCAAACGTGGGCAGATTGGATTGGCTATTGGACGCAGGGGGGCTGTTTTGTTCTGTTTCCCATCTGGTGGTTTGGTAGGAGAATGATTATTATTGTGCCTAAGAGGCATATGTTTTATTCTGAATGCATGGAATGTGACCTGTGACCAGTTAGTGCAAAATAAATGAGAGCAGCTGTGGTAATAAACATCATATTCCTTGTCATTTTGGCGGGTAGAGAGAAGAGGGAGACACAAAATACCAGAAACTCATAGATGGGGATAGATACACAAAGACACACTAAACCCGACACTTGCCTCTCAGAAGGAGATCTGCATCTCAGCAACGGAACTAAATACAGGTACTGGGGATTTCTGTGGCTTTACACTAGCAGTTAAAGAACATTGCTGTTGGCAGGACATTCTTCCTGACTTGAAGATACCTAACTGGATTACCCACAGTAATGATAACAGTGGGTTCAACCATCTGGGGGTAACTTTTTCATTCTCTTCCAGACTTCTAGGCACTTGTGTGACTACTTCCTTTTGTGAGTGTTATCCAATACCTGTAACTACTTCAGACAGGGCAGCTGGAACTCCCATTATGTCAAACAGTGTTAGCGTTAATGATATTTTCCACTTCTACAGTCCCTGCAATGACCACAAAGGGTATTGCAGATGTTGACCCTGTGAGATAGGTAACCCGTGCTGGGCAGACCAGTATGATCCCCATTTTACAACAAGTAAACTTAGGCACAAGAGGGGTTCAGTGACTTATTCTGGCTTACACAATGAATCAGTTGCAGAGGAAAGACTAGAACCCAAGTTTCTTGATGTCCAGTCCTCTGTCCTCCCTTCTCCTCCTCCCCCCACACACAAAGACAATATCTTAAGGACTTAATTAGGGTGTGCTGCTGCTGCTGCTGAAAACACAGTGAGATTCACTGGCTCATGTAGCTGGCACATGTGCCACACAGTTTAGCAACCATGCAGAATGCTAAGACACATTCTAAAGTCGTCATTGCAATGCAGATTCTTGCCAAAGGAACTCTGAAGCCATTCTGTTGGAAATTCTGAAGGGATTACACTGGCTTGATTTTCTCCTGCATCCGTGCTCAGTGGGAGCAATGGGAACAACTGGCACAGGATCAGGCTCTGCTGGCTTTACATGTATCCTTAGGCATAGTTTGACTTCTATATTTAGGGGGGCAGTGCCATCAGACCAATGGGGCCATGCGTGGGGGGGAAAGTTCCATGCCTGCAAGAGGATTGCCCAAACTACACCCATAAGCTCCCCAGAAGAATTCTCAAATGGCTAGAGAGGATTTAAGAATCTGGCCTACTGTGTGTACAAAGAGCAGAGATGATGAATGAGAAAGCTGTTGAATAAAGGTGGCTTTGACCTGAGCTTCAGATATGTTTCACACAAAAAGATGGGTGATTTTTCATCTCTCTTATTCCCTGAAGAACCAGATGATTAGTCTGTAATTAATAACTTCCATCCTCTTTATCCACTGGGCTGACAAATCTGTCTGGGCTCGAGGTGCCCTTTCTACTTCTGAGGCGTGAGGTTGCACAAATTTTGTTTTACTTTTTTAAAATCCTAAGGCCTCTTAAAGCTTAACAAAATCCTCCAGGGTTTACATTCATTAAATCCTCTCATTCCTGCAACCTGCCAGGGTTAGGAGACCCCCAGAAGGACAGTTCATTCCAAACATATTGTGGAACAGAGAAAGGCTACTACGGGGTTACGAGGAGTGGTGCATAACTATCACTCAGAGTTATCCCTACAAATGGATTTCCATTCCACAAGGTTAACAAAGAAAAACAACCCCACATGTTTTAATTAAACCTTTTACAATGTAATCTCCTAAACACAGTATAGGTGTACGGAAAGGCCTGTTATTCTAGAAATTTTTCCAGGGGTGCATTTAACTTGGCTGTGGGGGGTAAATATTCGTCAGTTAAAATACCTTCCTTACATTTTCATCCAAGATCCAATATAGTACAGACCTATCACTGGGCCATTACAAATCTCTTTAAGAAAAAGGCCATCCCTGGTGAATACAATAGCCAGACACATGGCAGATCGTGTTTTACATATGATCAGAAAATGGCTCTAAAATACTGCAAACAGCACTTGCTTGCAAGCACAAGGAAGAATTATTTTCTCAACCTTATCCACTATTAACATAGCCATAAAGATGCATTTGTTATTCATTCCAAATAGCACTGACTGTGGATTGGTCAGATATATACCACCTGGAGGATGAAGGTCTCTGTGAGGGATGTTGAGTTTCACTATGCAACAGGAAGGGAGTTAAGAAATATAACCTTTGGGATTTTGATACACTTTGAAAGGCCTTAAGAATTTGAAAACCCAACTGATGTTTTAGAAGTTAAAAGGGCATCTTAAAGCAATGAAGTATCTGTCAGGCTGAATTACATATGAACAGAGTAGTCAAAATGAGTTCAGATTAAAGGAGTTGTTTTCATGCTGGGGGTAGCCTGAATAAGATTATTAATAACAAAAAGAGTTTATGAAGCCAGGGTTTTTCTTTCTTCATTTTGCTCATCTTTAAAATGTTTGATGGTTTAATAAGAAGTTTTCACCTCTTTGCTTTGACTTTTCTGCACAAAATCCTAATCCTATGTTTATTATATCAGTCTCCTGTGGAAGAGATGTGCAAGGCCACAAATCAGCATAGTGACCTCCCTGCAGGATCAAAGAGAAGCTCTAAAGGAGAAAAATCCTCATTTAAACCTCAAAACAACAAAAGTAATCGGTTCACACTGTACAAAGTCACACAGAATCTGGCAGCTTCACTTTGCAAGAGATCGATTAAACTCTTTGTGTTTTAGTTATTTGTATGTTTTATTTGAGAGCTCCTGAGTGTGGTCTTAGGTTTCAGAGTCAAATGAACCTAAAATCCCAAAGGAAGACTCAGTCAAAATTGCCCTCTTTCATCACCGTTCACATCAGAAGTGAATTTCACATAATTTTGATGCAAAACCACAAATCAGTTCCAGGATTGCTAGAAAGGTTCATAATAAATCTTAGCAAATTCTGATGGATCTGGGTGGAGGTACAAATTTATCAGTAAGACTGAAATCACGTTAATTTCATAAGGTTTGAGGGCTTGTTGTGCAGGGTTTGTATAACTGAAGTCTAGTATCTTTGAAACTACCATAATTTTCTTCAATATGGAATTTTCTCTTTAAATCATGGATAGATAATCTAATTAACTGCCTGACAATTAATTAAATAAACTCCCACTATGCATGTTTGGTAAAATCCATAAAGCATTCAGCTTCTACTGCAATGAGTGTGGTATAAATAGATTAACACAGATTCCTGGAGCTTGTAGATCTCAAAGAATACAACCAAAGGCTATAAAAGCTCTTTACTCCATCACTGAAGTATACTATCCATCTAGAGAGTCAAGAGTGCTCAGTCACAAGATGTCACTGGATGTATGATACATCACAACGCTTACAATATTCCTCAAAAGTACAACTGCGCTGTGTATATTTTTCTAATATTATGCTCCCTCCTTTCCCAACAGTCATTGTTAGGGGAATTGGCTTTTGTTCTAGCTTTGTTTTGATACTGTCCTGTTTTTTCTATTGTTTTACCCTGAATTTAGAACTGAGGTAACATTATATTTAGCCTCCCAATTGAAATAATGAGAGCTCCATTGTCTGGGTCATTTAAAATTGAGCAGCGCCCTAAGGAATACCACAGAGAACAATCCTGTAGTAGCAAGGGAATTGACTACGTGACCCAACAGCCATTTGGCTTCTCTGTGAGCTTCTATTTTTTACCACAAACACATAGGAATTTCTCCAATGTCAAAACCTGTAACTACCTTCCCAATGCTGTTCCAAAACTCAACCAATAAAAATACCATTTTTGTGACTGGGTAGTACCAATAAGAGCAGGAAATGACTCTCAAAGGGATACCAATGATCCATATTTAGTTAAAAAAAAGAGAAGGGACTGAAAGAGTTAAACATTTTACCATCATGAAGTTGGGACCATCTGGTCATCCTCATGCACCTACAGGGTTATAGGACTTCTTGGTAAAGAAGGCTACAGAATACTAATCAAGCCCCGAAGTACGGCACTATGAGATTTATTTTACCTCTGTTGAATGGCCATGAATCAGCTGTCACCAGCAGCCAGGTGTCATGAACAAACAATGGTAGAGGTTGGTCACTAAATCAAACCCAAATCTACTGAAGTTGAACTAACTAGAAGCAGCTGGGCTAGAGTCAGTCCTAACAGACCCTCTGAGCACTTGGTAAAGGAGATTGTATATCATTCCCAGGAGGTTATCATGCACCTTTGAAACAATTCATTATGTTTCACAAAAGTGAGATTGTTGCTGGCATTCCCTTGTTAAATACGTTTGGTCTACATTAAAGATTTTATGTAAGCCACTCAAAATTAAAAGCATGCCCCACTCTCACAAATCAGAGAATTAGGTGTAAAGAACTTAGCAATAGAAATCCTTTTGGGTTTTGAGGAGTTGTCAGTAAATACTTTGAGCTGACATTCTAAATAGCTAATCAGTGCATGGATCATAAGTCAGCCTCGTTCTCAGTTATTCTATGCTGATGTAAATCCAGTGTAACTTCCCAATTCACCTCACTTAAGTTAAACCATGTTTTCATCAACATAACTGAGAGCAGAATCTGGTCCTGTGATTGTACGTTTGTGAAATATCTGCAGGAACTTTTCTTTTTTTTGGTTATAAAACTCAATTCTAAAAGTCTCTTGTATTCATATTTCCAAACAAATTCAAACTCAGTTCAGGTTCACTGAAAGCTTTCAAATCCTTTCAAGTAAACTAGACCTAAATTTGAGCAAACCAGGGCCAAGTTATCATTTCACAGAAAACTTGTAAATTCTTCAGAGTTCTCATATGAAATCCACTGAAAGTGTATGGTTTTAACTATGTTTCACACTGAATGTTTGGTCTTGTTCAAACTCCAGAACTCAAAACTCAGAGGGGGTGAATTTCATTTTGTCTGGATTCAGCCTGCTGAGCTGAATTCACTTTGGGTCCAGTGATGCACCTGCACTAAGGCCCCTCTACTAAAAGCTGAAATCACTTAAGAGCTTAAATCAACAAAGAGCTGAAATCACTGAGCACTGTGTTAAGCAGGGGGGCCTGAAGGTCTATTTCTGAGCAGCTGACGGAGCCGAGCAGTTCCTGAAAATATTATGGAGCAGCGCAGTTTGAGTGTCGGCTGGCAGGGCGGCCAGCGGAGCAGTTTGCGCAGCTGGCAGAGTGGAACAGCTGGCAGAACAACTGGCAGAGTAGAGCAGTTCGTGGGACAGCCTCGAACCACGTAAGGTGCCTCTTAACCTGCCCTCCATTTCCACCCAGGCTGGGAGGTAAGACTCTGCAGATCAACTTTTGAACTCTGCACTGACCAGGAACAGAGACTCTTCGGCTGTTGGACTTTTGGAACTATTGGGTGACTTTTTGGGGTTGTGGGATTCAAGAGCCAAAGGGAAGGACACAGCCTATTTGCTGGGAGTGGGGCTTCTGGTTCATGGTTTGTTTTATTAATCCTGTTTGTGGTGTTTCCCCAATATAATGCCACATTGTTTCTCTCTGTTATTAAAAGGCTTTTGGTACACTCAGACTCTGTGCTTGTGAGAGGGGAAGTATTGTCTCTTAGAGGTGCCCAGAGAGGTGGTATATGGTTGTTCCAGGCACATGGGGGCTCAAGCCGGTTTTGTATTGTGTTATTGGAAGGGAACCCCTGGATACTGAACCCGGCCCTTGTTGCTGCCAAATCTGATGTTCAGAAGGGTTACAATATATTAACCAAGTTCACTCTTCCCCTTTTACATTTCAATAATCAAGAACAATTCTAATTATATTTAACAGCAAATGAAATACTTCCTGTGCTTCTTCTGTAGATTCCCTGCTGACCCTTGAAACCAAGTATGGGTCGCCTAGAATTAATTCAACAGGCTCCACCCATTCTTGATTTCCAAGGTCATATACAGGAAGTACCCAGGAATTCCAGAAAACCTGTCCCTTGAAAGAAGCTTCCTAGCATTTTTGGATAAATCAGCATACATCAAAACCACACAGAGTCAACCATACACATACAGTTATTAAAGTAATGTGAATGGTCTGATGTAAATCTAGACAAATCCAGTACAGCAAAAATTACTGTACTTTCCTTAGTAAGATTTTAATGTACCTCACATGCTGTTCCTAATTATATTTAAAGGATCTCTTTAAAAAAGTCTTACATTCTTATACCCATAATTGCCAATTAGTAGCACTTTACTCCACAAGTAATCCCACAAAGTCCAAACGGACTACTTGTAGAGTAAGGTACTTTCAAAACAAGTACAGGAAGTAGAATCTGACTCTCAATTATGTAATGCCAATGAATTTGGATCTCTTTTTTGGTGCTGGTGTTCATACAGAAGAGAAACCAGTAGTGTTTACACAACTTGAGCAGATCCCTGATCCAGCTCTTCGAATATACTGTACCTCAACCCTGGCCAACAACACTCCTCCCATTCTAATCAAACCCACCCCCCGACCCAACTGTGCCAATTATATGTCAGCCCTGATCTCAAACCCCTCCTGCTGTTCTAATCCAGAGACTACTCTGAGCACAGGCCAATTAAGATTTTGAAGCATTTAACCTTTGCACTTTTTTATTTCATTTTCCAAGCAACTTTCAATACTCCTTTGACATTGCTGAAGCTAGTCTAATATTCTAATAGTCTAACACTAATATTGTTGCAAAGTTTATACCACAAAACTACAATGAATCTGTAGGATGATAAAATGTAGCCCAGGCCTCTGCGGTTCAAACAAAGCTGTGAAATGTCAAATGGCTGGAGTGGGATTTGCACAGAAATATATTACTATGGCTAAATTTCCAAAACAGTCTGTACACTTTTAAGCTGCCTCAGGGACACGCACTGAGTAAGACTTTCTAAAGTTCAAACATATCCTGCTGAAAACCATGTTTTATGCAAAACTGAATTCATCTGCTTTGGGAGATCTTCATAATTCTTTTCCACTCCCCTTTTATCCCTGCACCTGTGCAGGATTAACTTCAAATTCATTCTCCATATGCAGTTGAATCCACATACACTTCTCTACCTCCTTCCAACCACTAGAACTGGCAGCAGCTTACCCTCCCAGCCTCTGCTATAGGCCTCTCTTACTGTGTTTCTTTACCATGCCCTATAAGTGTGCCATAAACCACTTAGCTCAACTGCATATTTGTTTGTTTTCTGGTGTTGTTGAGAAGTTTGAGACTTGTTCCTATGGTTACTCAAAAGGGTTCATTTACATTTATCCACACTATATCTTCTGGAGTCACATTATAGATAGATAAGATATAGAAGTGGCCACAATGGATAGATGAAATGGCCCATTTAGTGTGATGCTTTCAGCAGTGGCCAACAGTTAGTGACAGGTTCAGAAGCCTAGCTCAAAGTAGCATCCAAAAGCTGTGCATCTTCTCCAAATGTCTCCAAATTATTTCAGTCGCGGACCTCAAGCTGTAATGCTGAACATGTTCTCTCAACTCCTAATTACGTGCTCATCACAACCTCTCTTAAACTCTGTGAAATTCTCATAACACTCATTTTTATAGGCTTGGAAGTAAGAGAACAGCTTTCCTAAGATGCTAATATTTTCATTCCTTTACCTATTCAAAAGCAGGAAGTGGAAATGGATCTGGAATGTAAAAACAAAATGGTCAACTGAAGTTTTGTGAAACTCGAAATGCTTTTGAGAGTCAGATTTTGGTTATGTCTACGTTTGCCTGGGAGGTATGATTCCCAGCTCACATAGACATACCTGCGCTAACTCTGCTTCACCTACTGTTAAAGCTTCCACCCATGCCACCATGGGCATATTGCTATTTTTAGGTGCTATCTTGGCAAAGCTAGAGTGGGTACATTTCCATGAGCTGGGAATCACATCTCCTAGCTCAAATGTAGAGGTCCCTTTTAGCTGTGGGGTGAAATCTGGGGCTGCTTTAGTTTTATCTGATCAGGTCAGCCCATCAATAATAATAGGCTGATTGGTTTCCTGTCTACTTGCTCTTGTAAGACTGAGAAAGATCTTCCCCCCTCCTGCACTGCACTGGGACTAATGATTTTTAATATATATCTGTTTAAATTGCTCTGTTTAGAAAGTGATGAAATTTCACCTTGGTACAAATGACACACTGTCACCACCTCAACACATATTTTATTTTCAGTATTGAGGGAAGCGTTGCAAGATAATTTGGAGACAGTATTTGATTCAGTGCCATCATTTTATTACAGCTGTACAACCAGGCTTCTGGCTTCAGATGAATAATATGCTCTCTCAAAATCTTAATATGAAAAACAGCTGAACAGCCATAAAATTCTTCAGGACAAGTTTGATGGAGGCTTATTTTTAAAGTTTCCTTAAGATTTGCCCCATTAATCTCTGATTGCCAGAAAGTTGCTCGAGACCATTAATAAGAATTCCTGTCACCCAAAAGAAAGAAAATTGGAGGCAGAGAACACAAAGGGATCCAGATGGGTGGAGGATGAATTTGGGGATATTGAGACCTTTAACCTCTCGGTCACTAGTCCAAATGAAGAGGTCAGTGATGGCCAGACCAAATGTCATTAACATTAGAGAGCTGTTTGGATTCTCTGTGAAACCAATTGGTTGTCTCAGTTCGGTTTCTAGCAGAGAAGAGTCCATATCCCACAAAACACCTCCAGAATTAGCACGAATAATTCCCTTTGTTAGCAGGGCCAGCAGAGAGGCTATAGAGGGAATAGACCATGGATACTGAACTGCCCACTAGCCCCTTGGAAGGATATTCTCTAGGTCAGGACACAGCAGCAGGGCAGTATGGCAAAGCTTGCCCTCTTGCCCATGCTGTACCCACACTGCGGTCAGTCTCCAGAACTGTCAATCTGGCACCTTTTCACCAGCAAAATCACTGAAAGGAAACAGTTAGCAACAAGAAATATTGCTATTCTTTATGAAAATCTCCAAACTATTTTAAAAGAAAAACAATTGGAGCACATCTGGTACTTTATTTATGGAGAGTCAACATTCCCAGATGAAAGAAACCCATCAAGTTAAACTGATAACAAAAATACCCTTACTTTCCATCTGCCTCTGGGCTAAGAGCCTGTTAACATTTACCACCTATTGTCAAGTGACTTTATAGGATCTTGTGAAGAGGCCTGGAGGAAGCATTAAGAATGAAGGGTCCCAAGTCCATGGCATCTGTCTGCGCCCTGAACAATGACTGCCCCTTATCAACGTACAGCCAGTTTTCCAATTCTAAAGCCCACACATCAAGCAAATTCTGGGTGACCCTAGGCAATGTGGTGGTAGAGATCAAGGAACTCGACCTTCAAGGAAGACAGAAATGTCTTTGTACATTATTCTTACAGGCCAATAAAAAGCAAATGAAATGTGGACCACCCATGTCAGGGCACCAACTGGGTTATCTGTGAGTATCCCAAACCATGACTCCACTAGGAAGGGGAAGTAGGGAGCAAATCTTGATTTGCAATACTTGAATAACAACATGAGAAAAGCTGCCTCTGCTTTTTCATTGAAGTTTGTTAAAGGAAGCTGTATTCCCTTAGACCACAAGTTAGTTGATGGGGTCCCCTTATGAAGGCAAAGGAAGGATGTTGCTGAATGAGATGGTTTATTCTTCAAATGCCTTATTAAATAAAGAACAATATATAGACTTGAATGTAGCCGCAACTGAGCAGGCTCGCCGTCCCAGCCTGCAAATCGGCTGGAGCGCTGCAGTGAGGTATTCCAGGGTACGTGGCGTTGTGCACCAACTCCAAGCCCTTGCATCGGTCATGACAGCTTTTCTCTGTCACATGGCCTTCCTCACATTACCTGAGTGAAACACGTGTCTGTGCAGCCCAAACTTGCATCAGCACTTATGGAGGCTGGATGGCTCAGTGGATGAGTTACAGAAATTTTCACACCAACGTTCCTGATTCCAAATTGGCTCAAGTTGGCAGTTCTTGAAAGTCCTTCCTATCTGGGAGCTGCCTGTGATAGATATGAAATGGGTAACTGCTCGCAATCTAGTTGCCAGTGGACTGGTATTCAAATCAAAAGAGCCACCCAATCTGTCTCTCTGTAGAGAGACCAAAAATTGAATGGGCCCGGAGGCGTTCATCCCCTGGAGGTACTTTCTTTAGAACTGAGTGAGGGACTGCTGGTGCTAGTTAGAGATAGGACTGCAGTATGTCCTGCAGTATGTCCAGGTCCCTTGTCCAGCTCCCACTCAACACTTTTAGATGCTTCTCTAAACTCCCAGAGGGTCTCACCCTTCGGTATTTAATAGAGTCCAACATTTCCCACTTTGGCATTGGTTCAAATTAGCAACAAAATAGTAAAAAAAGAATTTACAACATCCTCCCACACACATCAGCTGCACTCCATGCCAAGAGCTAAGCGCTGACAAGAGGAGAGACTACATCTATTGTGAACCAGCTACAGCATGATGTTTCAGTGTTCTACAACATACCCAGAAGCTGCAGCAAAATGCATATGCAGGACTGTCTCACATATCTGGGTCCTCCCCACAGAGTTGCCAAGTTCATGTTCCACTGATGCACAAAGGTTGCTTGCCTGCTGCTCCCCGTCCTATGCACATACTAGTAACTGGAGTGACACACATCTGTGCATTCCCAGAACCCAACTTTTAAAGGGAGAATCTCCCAGTCTCTTGATTTCAACAGAAGTGTGATGGGTTGGCAGGACAAAGAAGAGAAGTGCCCCTGCATGGAACATATGCCCTGTCCATGTGGCACCAATGTACTAAAACCTCAAAGAGCAATGTCTCATAACACATCATCTTGTAGTTGGCTTGGATATCACTGCATCTCTCCTGAATTAAGAGGCATTCTCACATTAACAATGTTTGCTAAAGCAGAGCCAAAGCACTAACTAACAAGTACTTCTGGCCATTGAGTAGCTAACAACCACCTGCCATGAGCCACACTTTCAGCCCTGATTTCCAGCACCATGCTCTACATATGGGGACCTTGAAATTTGACTCCATTAAATAGGCCAAAGATTTTATATCTTTTCAATATAAAGTAAATTCACAAAGTGCTAACTGATCAGCAAACAAACTTCCATGGACACTTGCTACCCAGTCACTGTGGACTACTCTCATTAGCAGCGATTCTGCCAGTCTGGCTGACTAGATAGCTGATATCTGTATTTGGATGATTGCCTAATTTGTACACTCCTGACTGAGCAGGAATCATTTTGAGGTGGCCCAAAGGTTGGAAGGTACTTACTGTCTCTTGCCTCATCATTGCCTTGTGTGGTCCATACTATATCTTGAAACATTTGGGGGGGGAGGGCAATTTGTTCTAGTCCCTTTGAGTAGAGCCAAAGGTGAAAATAAAGGGCCTAGGGAGGGAGTGCAACTCACCCTCTTTTGCTGAAAGCAGATTCCTGCATCCTCTAAACTCCCTCCAATTTATCAACATCCTTCTTGAACTGTGGACATCAAATTGGACACAGTATTCCAATGACAGTCACACCAGTATCAAATACCAAGGTAATAACACCTACTTACTCCTACCCAAGATTCAAGAGGATATTTCCCCATCCCCATTACTGTATGGAGATTGCTATTGGCCCATGATACATACTGGGAGTCTGGATACCTATAGGCAGCTACTCTGCATTATCTGGATCACCTGCCTCCAGCATTCCCTAACTCTGACTGAAACCACTTGGATTCTTCTTTGAGTTAGAGTCTCATCACAGGCCTTCCCCCTAAGTCTCCATTCACTAAGCAAGAAGCAAAGTAAGAAGCTTGCTTGTCAAATTCTATTAGGAGCAACATTTCCTTTGAACAGTGGGAAAAAAACCAACCTAGACAGACATTGGTACAGTTCATTGTCATTCACACTGTCAGCAGCCAAGACAGACACATACGGGATTTCATAATGAAAGCTTGTGAATATAATCTGGATGTTTTTATGGGCTGTTTTTTCTCAGCCAGCTGAAGCAGTAGTGCTAAATAAATCACAATGCCAGCCAGCTGGGAAAGATCTGTAAAACAAGCATCAACACCACTGACCATGACTACCATAAAAAGATGAGCTGGCATTGACGATTATCACTTCTCTGCAATTCTGTTCCAATTCGGACAGCACTGGCATGTTTGCAGGTCTGCTGCTTTATAGTCTGGCCAGTTACCCTGTACAAACAGAATATCCATCAGCCCCCTTCCTTTCATCTCACAGCACATCATGACCTGCAGCAAACATATTAATTCACCTTTCGCTAAAGGGCTGTGGTTCAGACATATGTGAGCCAGCCACGGACATGAAACCCCAGCAACGCCAAAGGTATAACATGGAGAACTGTGAATTCCAACCTTCGCTGATGGTTTTGTTTGTTTGTTTGACCGAGCCACATTCTGAATTCCCCACTCCAAGGCACTGGGCTTCTTCACTGCTGGCACATGCTGCACATCACTGCAGGCAAGACTACAGTGGAGAGTCTGAGAGTCCAGAGACAGCAGTTGTACTGAGCACGGAGCCTTTGGGCTCGACTAGGCCTGTCTCAGGAGAAATTTAAACTCACCTGTAATACAGGAGCACCTATGCTGAAATGTTTTGGCCCTTCGCTGCAAGGAAAAGCAAGCTGAGCCTGTTTATGAAAGATCCTACTGAGAATTCCTGAAGGGTTGGGGCTGCTTGGGTGTCCTTCCAATAAAGCAAAAGAGTTTTATGCTTCTATGGGCAAAGAGTCCTACCAGACTACAGCCCACATGGGCACATATGGGTAACATCCAATTATTTAGTGAAAGCACCTGGTTCAGCTGCACCTTGGAAGGAAGCTTTTGTTTTCTGGAATGTGAAACGTTGCCATTTCCCTAGGCTGTCTTCAGTAAAAAGAATGACTCCCGGACTGCCTTTCATCCACAAATAGAAAGCAAGAGGCAATGATTCCACAAAGCCCAATGTTCTGAGTGGTCTCCCTCTCTTCTTGTTATCTCTAACCTGGTCCTTGCCTCTTATTTATTCCTGCCCCTGGATACTTCCACTGCATGCATCCGACGAAGTGGGTATTAGCCCACGAAAGCTTATGCTCTAATACTTTAGTTAGTCTTTAAGGTGCCACAGGACTCTTTGTCACTACTCCCTCTCTCCGACTCTTTATATCGCTCTCTCTTTTTCCCTTCTCTCACACTGCTTCACTTGATGAGTACAAGCCTAGTATCCATTTACCAGCAAAGGCATTAATTTGTGAGGCATGCTTTTAAAGTTAGTGCAATTTTAATGCAAACCACCAGGGGGAACCAATTGCTTCCATTCCCTCTTTGGGAACAACAGAAAGGTTGAATTCATTTATCTGGGTGCACAGCGAACATCAAGTGGCTCTGGACTAAACACTTCAACTGTTTTTTTTTTTTAACACCACAGTATAAAGTTTTACATTAAATCCTTACTCTGTTCTTGTAAATACAGTTAGCATGGTAGCTTGTATCAAAACTCCAAGGAATCAATATGAAGATACCAGATCCAGTTAAATTTTGATGCTGATGTTGAATTTTTCCTAGTGCTGATCAGCCACTAACAACATTCGCCAAGGCAAAGAGGATTAGTATATTTCCAGTTCATACTGAGTGTCTGTCTGTCTAGGTTTATAATCCATGCTCATCACTAGAAAAGCAGAGAGAGTTTGGTGTCAGAATTGTCGATGACCCCCACAGAATTGACAGAGAGTCCTGTGGCACCTTAAAGACTAACTAAAGTTTTAGAGCATAAGCTTTCGTGGGCTAGTACCCACTTCGTCAGATGCAACGAAGTGGGTACTAGGCCATGAAAGCTTATGCTCTAAAACTTTAGTTAGTCTTTAAGGTGCCACAGGACTCTTTGTCACTTCTGCAATTCCAGACTACCATGGCTACCCCTCTGATTCCCCACAGAATTGCATCTTTCATGTGCGGTCAGAAACATCGCAAATACAAGCCATTCAAGTGCAGGGCTGTCAAAACCCTGACGCAGAGTAGATGAAAATCAGGCGAGAGGAAGACGAATGGCAGTATAATTGAACTGACCAAAGGAGAAATGCTTTCGGCTAGGGAACAACTACTGAGAATAGCAGGTTCAGTGTATAGACTCCTCCAAATGTGCGGCTTCTCCAAACCATGCAAACCTCTTGAGCCTGCCTGTAAAACTTGGTAGGAAATTTCACAAGAATAATTTTTTCTCTGACCATTTCCCCACCTTTCAACTGCTCTTCTCAGGCTAAACATTTATAACGTGCTGCCTTTCCAGGGACTACACCAAGTGCACAAACCAACCCAGCCTGACTCCCTCTAACCTGCAAACAACAGAGACTCAACAAAACATCCATCACAGGCAGCACCTCCCAGAAGTCTCTAAGAAAAATTATGGGCCTTGATGAGAATATACTTAGATGAGAGATATCATGGTCTGGGGGTACAGAATGACATTTAAAATGCTGCTGCTTTCTGGAATGGTCAGATAGAATGTATCCAATGCATGTGCTTATATGGCAAGATTTTGCATCTAACTTTGATCTTATTTCTTAAAGTCCCGCTCTGTTCTGTTGTCCTTGGCTCCTCCTGTTTTTATGCCATCACATTTCTATGGCAGACAAAGACTGAACTAGCCCACAGAGAAGTCTCTTGAGAGCATCTTGCTTCTTCAGGTTCTCTTTGCCAAAGGAAATCAAGATATTTTATAGATAAAATGGTCCCATGGTTGCCGCACCGAAAGACTAAACATTTTCAGGCCAAAACTACTTTTCTTACCTCTCTATGAGCAGTGATCCCTTATTACTGATATAATACAGCAGTATCACCTAGAGGCCTGCATCGAGATTGGGGGTCATTATGCTAGGAACTGTAGAGACACAGAATAAAAGCGCCCAAGCCTATAGTCTGAATAGATGAGACAGAGAAATGGCCAGACAAAAGTAACAGCCAAATATCATAGACTAACTCTGAAAATGCTTTGAACTCCCACTTCTGCCCCTGCTGTGACTGACCTTAAGCAGCATACTCACTGGCAGAGACTCAATATAAACACATCTCTAAACCTTAACAGCAACCACCATTAAAGAAAACTACTTTAAAGCGGGCACTAGGTTGGCTTCTAGGCGTTAAGTGACACTTGTGTGTTGTTCTGGCGTACATCAGCATCTTTCCACCAACCCTGTCTGCTACTGAGATATAGCAGGGTGCTGGTGGCATATTCCAGGGTTTTGAACAACAAGAAGCATGGCCTGGATTTCCTTGCTTAAACATTATGGAAATGGTCAATTTTGCTAAGAGGATGAGCATAAAAGGAATAGACAAAATGGGGGAAGGATGGTCTTGCAGTTAAGGCAAAGGAATAGGAGGCAGCAGATGTGAATTCTAGTCTTGCCTCTGTAAAACATGTGATGGGATTTTGCTGTGTCATGTCACTGATCTGTGCCTCAGTTTCCACCACTGCAAAATGGGAGTGGTAGCACTTACCTACTTCACAGGCTGTGGTGGAATGTATTATTATTATTATATTAATTTTAACCACTTGAGGGTTCTTGGGTAGAAAGCAAAGTATTGGTGGTGCTTGGACACTACAGTGATTGTCACACTAGAAAAATGACAGACAGGCTGACAGACTTAAATTAGACTGAAAATATCTCCAAAGACCTCAACAGCGAGAACTCCTACTTCAGGAGTCAGCGTCACAAAAGGGAATGAAATTCACCCTGGGAACACATTAGAAGTCCACTGTTTACAAAATACCATCCCCATGTTCTTAGAGATCCTGCAGATCCTCTCACCCTAATCCCAACATCTAATCCATCATTTGGGGGTTTTCTAGCAGACACATCACTGGGCTTGTGGTAGGCAACTGCTATTTACCAAAAATGGATCAAAGGGATTATGATGATGGAGAAATGAGAAAAGGCCAAATATCTCAGAGGTGTTTGGAAAGCTATTCAAATATTCATACAGTGTCGTGCTCTCTTATTTGTTAGTGTTTGATTTTGCAAAGGGACGCATTTCTGTTTAGCCAAAGTGAGCAGAGATGCCTCGTACTTGTGTGAACAGTGCAGATAACTTCTGCTATGTTTGTGGTGAAGTGACTTTTGCATCACAAAAGTGCAGTATAACCACTATGGTTAAGAAAGCCTATCACCTTTATTTTGGCTGCAAAATTGGAGATCAGGACAAGAGGTGGGCCCCACACGTATGCTGTATGCAACAAATAACACTTGTGCAACAAATCTTTGCCAGTGGTTGAACAGGAAAAGGAAATTATGCCTTCTGCAGTGCCAATGATTCGGAGAGAGCCAACAGATGATCCCAGCAATTGCTCCTTCTGCATGGTGCCTCCAGTTGGGAAAGGTGTGTCAAAGAAGAAAAAGTGGACTGTGTATTATCCAAACATTTCATCAGTTATATGCCCAATACCTCACGGAGAAGGACTGCCGGTTCCCGATGCACCAGAATCATTCTCACTTGAGTCAGACGAGGAAGAGGAAGAGGATGAAACTTCTGGTCCTGAACCATCAATGTCGTAGGACCCACATTTTCTCCCATCCTCCTCCTCTGAACCACACCTCATAACACAAGCTGAACTGAATGACCTTGTCAGGGATTTGGAACTACCCAAGAGTAAGGCAGAGCTGTTGGGCTCCAGACTACAGCAGTGGAATCTCCTGGCAGGTGATGTTAGGGTTTCCATGTTCCGTGACCGTCAAAAGGATCTTGTCCCATTCTTCTTCATGGAAGGTGATCTTGTAGCCTGCAACAACATCGATGGTGTGATGGCAGCCCTCAACATCTTCACGATCCAGATGAGTGGAGACTCTTCATTGATTCATCGAAGATGAGTCTTAAAGCTGTTTTGCTGCATAATGGCAATGTTTTGCCATCAATTCCACTTGGTCATGCAGTCCATATGAAGGAAACCTATGACAACATGAAACAACTTTTGAGGTGCATAAACTCTGACCAACATCAGTGGCAGCTTTGTGGCGATTTGAAGGTTGTCGCTCTCTTGCTTGGTCTGCAGACTGGATACACAACGTACTGCTGTTTTCTCTGCGAATGGGATAGTCGTGCAAGAGATTCCCTCTACATCAAGAAAGACTGGCCACTCCAACAGTCGTTGGAGCCTGGGAGGAAAAGTGTTCAGCATCCACCACTTGTTGAGTCAAGGAAGATTTTGTTACCACCCTTACACATCAAGCTGGGTCTGATGAAGAACTTTGTCAAGGCCATTGACAAAACACAAGCAGCTTTCAAGTACCTCCGTGGAAAATTTCCAAGGTTAAGTGAAGCTAAGATAAAGGAAGGTGTCTTTGTTGGTCCTCAGATTCGTGAACTTCTTCGAGATGATGCATTTGACCGACCATGCACTGCGTGGCAAGGACAAGACGGCACGGAAAGCCTTCCAGTCAGTGGCAATACATTTTCTCGGAAACAACAAGGCAGACAACTACAGGTTGTTGGTGGAAAACCTCCTCAAGGCATACAAAAGCCTTGGTTGCAACATGTCACTAAAGATACATTTTTTGCACTCTCATCTAGATTTTTTTCCACCGAACTGCGGAGCAGTGAGCGATGAGCACGGCGAGCAATTTCACCAGGACATTGCAACAATGGAGAAACGCTATCAGGGCAAATGGAGCCCATAAAAAATTGTAGACCAGTGTTATACAAGGTGTCAGGTGATCTGGATTTTGTTATATCTCTGCCATACACTAGGACCAAAATTTTCAAAGGTGGCCACTGACTTTGCGTGTCCCTGGCAGTATCCCCACACTCTGGGTCTTCCTTCCCAGGTAACCCTCAACCCCCTAATCCCACCTTGCCCCAGTGGCTACTGCCAGTCATCAGCTAGCCCCTGCTCACTGGAGCAGACTGCAGTCTGTAATGGCCATTCATCATTGGAACGGGGGGGTACGATCTGCTGCCTAGTTACAGCTTATTAGTATTTGTATTGTAGTAGCACATAGAAGACCCCCCTGGAGATCAAGGCCCCTTTGTGCTAGGCACTATACACACACACAATGAATTGATGCTCCCAGCTTCAGAGAGGTTATAAGAGACAACAGGTGGATACAACAAACAGATAGGGAGCACAAAATGACAGTGGAAGGGTTACAGTTAGTGTAATTGGTAACAGTCACAGCTTCTACAGTTGTGGGGAAGCTCTGCATGGAGTTTTTGAGCACAGAGTTTGGCGCTGGGAATGTCTGCTGGCATTCGGGTTGTGAAGCTAGTTTATCCTGCTGCTTTTTAATTAGCATGGCCTGGCATACTGCCTGGTACCGCCTGTGTATTCATTCTGTGTCTCTTCCTCTCTTTGCAGACGTCACCACTATATCTTAAATCTGCAATGTTTATATACTTAATTAGTTAAGCTTATATATATATATATATATATACTTAATTAAGTTAAACTCATCATTAGGGAATAACATCAGGCACAAACCCAATGATGGGTGTTTTACTTCTTACTCCTGAATGTTGGGCTAAAAAGGAGAGGGGGAAAAACATGTCTATTTTGATAATTGTCTTTATTAATCATGATCTTCGTTTTCTGCCTCTCTCCTACCAAAACCTTCACATCATCCCTGATTGCTGCTTTACAGAAGCAACTGGTAATTTATTATTCCTGTCTCTGGCACCGCATATTCGCTTGTTATGCCTCAAAAGGGTGGAACTCAATCTGTTTTTTCATATCCTCTGACAATTTGAAAACTCTTTTAAAAATAGTTGTCTGCTAAACTTATTTACTATCCACTGCTGATATCACTGGTCTACAATTTTTTAGAAGTTGTCTGCTTCAGAGATAAAACGTGATATTTATTATGTATTTTGATGTGCTGAATTCAAATATGACAATTAAAACAACTGATTGGCTACTGTTTCTAAGATATTTAAGTTTTTACATTTTATGTCTATGTATATTGTGTAGATAGTAGAGTTTTAATCATAAATTGTAAACCTAGGTCTTTTCATGTGTTTATGGTTGCTTTACATGATAATATTTCACCTGTCCTGTTTATGTAACACTTTAAAAATCAGCACAAGGGTTATATAAATAAAATGTATTATGAAACAAAAGGCAAAAAACTATTATGTACATAGTTTAGTCCTATTCAGTGTCTACTCGGCGCTTCTTGGCTTGTCTCTTGTATTCATTAAATGGAGCATCTCTTGTCACTGTCCAGCAATAGTCTGCAAGCATTGATGGGCTCCATTTGCCCTAATAGCGTTTCTCCATTGTTGCAATGTCCTGGTGAAATTGCTCGCCGTGCTCATCGCTCACTGCTCCGCAGTTCGGTGGAAAAAAATCTAGATGAGAGTGCAAAAAATGTATCTTTAGTGACATGTTGCAACCAAGGCTTTTGTATGCCTTGAGGAGGTTTTCCACCAACAACCTGTAGTTGTCTGCCTTGTTGTTTCCGAGAAAATGTATTGCCACTGACTGGAAGGCTTTCCGTGCCGTCTTTTCCTTGCCACGCAGTGCATGGTCAAATGCATCATCTCGAAGAAGTTCACGAATCTGAGGACCAACAAAGACACCTTCCTTTATCTTAGCTTCACTTAACCTTGGAAATTTTCCATGGAGGTACTTGAAAGCTGCTTGTGTTTTGTCAATGGCCTTGACAAAGTTCTTCATCAGACCCAGCTTGATGTGTAAGGGTGGTAACAAAATCTTCCTTGACTCAACAAGTGGTGGATGCTGAACACTTTTCCTCCCAGGCTCCAATGACTGTCGGAGTGGCCAGTCTTTCTTGATGTAGTGGGAATCTCTTGCACGACTATCCCATTCGCAGAGAAAACAGCAGTACGTTGTGTATCCAGTCTGCAGACCAAGCAAGAGAGCGACAACCTTCAAATCGCCACAAAGCTGCCACTGATGTTGGTCAGAGTTTATGCACCTCAAAAGTTGTTTCATGTTGTCATAGGTTTCCTTCATATGGACTGCATGACCAAGTGGAATTGATGGCAAAACATTGCCATTATGCAGCTAAACAGCTTTAAGACTCATCTTCGATGAATCAATGAAGAGTCTCCACTCATCTGGATCGTGAAGATGTTGAGGGCTGCCATCACACCATCGATGTTGTTGCAGGCTACAAGATCACCTTCCATGAAGAAGAATGGGACAAGATCCTTTTGACGGTCACGGAACATGGAAACCCTAACATCACCTGCCAGGAGATTCCACTGCTGTAATCTGGAGCCCAACAGCTCTGCCTTACTCTTGTGTAGTTCCAAATCCCTGACAAGGTCATTCAGTTCAGCTTGTGTTATGAGGTGTGGTTCAGAGGAGGAGGATGGGAGAAAATGTGGGTCCTACGACATTGATGGTTCAGGACCAGAAGTTTCATCCTCTTCCTCTTCCTCGTCTGACTCAAGTGAGAATGATTCTGGTGCATCGGGAACCGGCAGTCCTTCTCCGTGAGGTATTGGGCATATAACTGATGAAATGTTTGGATAATACACAGTCCACTTTTTCTTCTTTGACACACCTTTCCCAACTGGAGGCACCATGCAGAAGGAACAATTGCTGGGATGATCTGTTGGCTCTCTCCGAATCATTGGCACTGCAGAAGGCATAATTTCCTTTTCCTGTTCAACCACTGGCAAAGATTTGTTGCACAAGTGTTATTTGTTGCATACAGCATATGTGTGGGGCCCACCTCTTGTCCTGATCTCCAATTTTGCAGCCAAAATAAAGGTGATAGGCTTTCTTAACCATAGTGGTTATACTGCACTTTTGTGATGCAAAAGTCACTTCACCACAAACATAGCAGAAGTTATCTGCACTGTTCACACAAGTACGAGGCATCTCTGCTCACTTTGGCTAAACAGAAATGCGTCCCTTTGCAAAATCAAACACTGACAAATAAGAGAACACGACACTGTATGATTTCTAGAGCTGTTCAGCAGAGTGATGTAAGCTTCGTTATGATTGCATCATCCATGACTTCTAGGAATAACATGATGCAATTCATATCATGTATGACGCAATACCAGCTTCAGTTTGCATCATTCATTGTTTTGCCTAAAAAGCAAGTACTGTCCAAACCCAGTCATAGATTTATTCACAGATCCAGTCAAAGATGTATTTTAGTCATTTCTGGTTTAAATTGAGATCCCTTCCCTTTATAACTCATTTATCCTCCGCCATTCCCAAGTCAAGGGTCGTATATACTGACCCAATAGCATATCTTGAAAACTAGAGCCAATCAACAATTTTAAGCATCATTTTCATTCTCAGTGACCCAGAATTAGTAAAATTTGACTACATTTATTTCAGAAGCATTTTGGTTGTAGAGCAGTGTAATCATCCTACTTCCTCTATTAGCTCTGTGTGTGTACACACAAACACACAGTTGAACATACAATTGTACACGCACAATATCATCCTCAGAGAGAGAAAAATTATAACTAGACCATTGCAGAAATTTATCTTATGCTTATGCTAATTCCATAAGGTTGGGATTTTATGATCCAATATCTCAGAAGCTTTCCTGATTAAGTAAGTATTGTATATCTCATTGGAAAGGAAGATTCCTGGCTTTCTCATGGTTAAAATAATCCCATTTTTAGCCTGCAAGGAGAAAAATATTGGTCTTAAATGTTTAACTGGTGCAGCACTGAATGCTATTAACCCTAAGAGTCAGATCAGAATAGTGTTTCGAGGGGAGGAGAAATTCTACATTTTGGAGGGAATAAGCATTTAAAAAAGCTGATTAAAAAAAAAGTACAGCATTGGTTTTAATCAGCTCAGAGTTTTGGAATGTTAAAAAAAGTCCCAGTGGAGATGGATTAGTGTGCAGAGTGCAGGTATAGTGGTCAAAGTTGAGTAATAAATTCAATTTATCACATGGATATCATCTCCAAACATACTGGGTATATATCCTGAAGATTATATATATATATATATATGGGCCTTAAACAGCTTTTCTGAAAAGAATAAATTACCATTTTTGGCTTCTGTTAAATTTCTCTACAAATGTAAGTATTCAATATAGCCAGATTATACTTAAGCAGTATCACAGAACAAGTTTATATGGATTATAGAGATTGCTGTTTCTGAATTTACTAGACTGATTCGGGAAAATTGTAGGTTTAACACATTGCAGATTGTTTAAGGAAAAGTATATATGGTGGTATCAGCTCTCAAATTAACCTTCAAGTTGTATGACTCAAATCTCACAAGGAAGTGATTTGCCCCATACTGGCCATAAGCCTCCCAGGTCTCCTTGACTCAGCTCCTGGAGGTCATATACCATACTGTGAAGACAGAAATTTTAAAGAGGCCAAACATTCTCCTCTAAACACTCTCAGAGTGTGTGAAGTTTGAGTCAATTTTTGGTTTTAAAGGAGACTGATATTCAGGTGACCCAAATAAACTCCACTATCCTGTTACTGATGTGTGTGTGTGTGTTTCTCTTCCACTGCCCTCCCAAAGGAACCATTTATGGGTCTGAAATAATATGAAATCTAGAAATTCCATATTCTCTACCAAAAAGAAAAATCATCACCACATCAGATCAGATCCCCTGTTGTTTTGGAACCACAAATGGCTCCCTGTGCATTTGAAAAGCTCAGAACACGCATAGAGTGGAAATGCAAACACAAATAGAGGAATCTGAGCATATCCCAAAGGTAGGCCCTTTCCAGCACTATTCTCAAGAGCCTATTAACTGTTTACCCTCTGCCTGGGAACCCTTCTACTTGAACATTTCAACAGACCTCTTTAGTGCAACAACATTTCACATTAGATATTGTCTCTATTTTTACCATTCATGTGAGTGACTCAAGGATCATTTTGGTCCTCAAGTTCCCCAGCTGGACTGTTTCTTCCATGACAATACAATTGTGGTTTCAATGAGGCTTTGGCCAGGTGCTTCGCAGAGGCTTCCTGGCTTAGTAGAGATTCAAAATAATGACTGTGATCTTTTTAAATCCTAAAAGCAGGTTTATCTCATCTGGCTCTTTCCTGCAGCCTCAGAGCATGAAGAACCTTTCACTGCTTCCAGCAACATCTGCTCAAGAGAGGAAATAATTAACAGAGGAACAAAAAAATGTCCTCCTAATCAACCTCAGCAACAATTAGTGACTGAGAAACCCATCTCCCAGTGATTGGCAGCAGAAATGTATCTTGTGGTTAGAATTTTTAATGGATTATAGATACATAAACAAACATTGCAAATAAATTGTGAAGGGCAATAGAGTTTTGGACAAGCAAGCTAACTCCTGGCCTCCCTTTTCAGAATGATGGATATATTTTTTTGCATCCCTGCACAGTACAAACTTGTGATCTCATACCTGTAGGAGCCAGCAAACCATTTTGTTTCTCGGCGTTACAGTCAAGATCAATAGAAGAGTACACCAGAGCAGAACTGATAAAGCCCTTCACTTGTTTCTTTTTTCCTTTGATCCTGTACATGAACACCCATTAAAAGCCCATTTGCCAAACCGTTTTTCCTTGATAATTAACATCTGCTTCTTGCCCAATCCCTGTCAACCCAGAATCAATGAGCTGACAGATTTCCTGATAGTTTACAGTGACTATGTATTCTCAAGAAGTAGATACGTTATGCTCCTCCAGGTATACATGTCTGAGCTTCTAGATTAGGCCTTTCAAAAGAGGTCTGTGGAAGTTAAGCACTCTATTCCCATGCCAGTAAGATCATGAGATTTTCTCAGCTATAAGCTTTAATGGAGGCTCTAGTGCTGGTCCTGGGTAATGCATAGCCTGAGTGTGATTAACCAGGAAGGAAAGACCTGACAACATATTCGCAAGTAATCACAATAACAAAAATGAGGTACAAATGGGACCTGACTTCTTTTAGTAGTAATCTTCCTGTGATATTTACATAAAATAATAAGGATATACTGACTGAAAGAATAAAATTGATAGTTTGAAAGTTTATCTGGGATGGGTCAAAACTCATATGTAAGAAAGGACATGAACAATGCCCATCTTTTGAAGGTAACTTACCAAAGCCATTGTAAGGTTCTGAAATGTTTGGCTATAGGCTATTTCCCCACCCCTGCCTCCAACAAACCTATATTTCTATTTTCTGACTGGGAACAGAACCAGAAGTGCTGCAATATTGAGAGAAAGACTAGCTAAAACTTAGAAGTGTCAAGGAAAGTTCCAGACAGCTCAAGGATGCCAGATTTCCAACCCAGGAAGTCTAGAAAGTTTGGAGAAGCAGTATAACTTTAGGGTGTTTATTCAGAGTAAAGCCAAACACTGCATCTTTTGAGGTTTGCATGCCACTGCATGGAGCACACCATTTATTTGAATGATCGATATGTTCCTAGATAATCATGGTTTCCTTCCAGTCTCTTTGTCTACAATATAATTGAGCTCAACATTACAGAAACCCCAAAGGGGAAATATCCGGTGAGACTGAGTAAAACAAACAAACAAACAAAAATCCTGAAAATAAATGGAAACAGTTGCAAAAGCAAAATGACTTGTCTGTACAATAACTTGTGTTAGGCAATTAACAGTGAGATGAAATATTGCATTCTGACTGAAAAAAAGCAATGTGGTTTAAAGAACATTTTATGAGTGTGTTTTATGTTGTCCTCAGCAAATTTATTGCCAAACTACAAAAGGCATTTATACACCCTTCCTTTTCCTTCTGATGAAAAGATCATTGCTACTTTAAAAAAAATAAAAAGTGAAAACACAAAGTTCAGTCTTGCTGAATGCGCTTTAAACTTCAGATTCTCCAGTTCAAATTGTGAAAGAAACTTAAACAGCTTAAATGAAGTGCAAATATATTAGTTACATGGAAGCAGCTCACAGCACTTTACAAGTGACTGTAATATCACAGGGATGACTAAAACACATCCTTGCAAGGTAACAATCATTTTCTGATAACAGTCAGTCACGGAGTGCCACTACGATCTACTGGGCAGGCTTCAACGTGCAGACTGCTGTGTATATTTTACATGTCAAGTCCCTGAATATTAAAACAAAGTTATATATTAGAGCAACTAGAAAAGATGAAAGGAAATAACTGCTTTTCTTTCTAGAGTAGTTCCTATACTGTGCAGCACAAGGGCAGCTTCCCAAAGCTGACAATGGGGACAAAGGAGGAGGTGGACAGTGTCCATCTTGCTGTAAAATCAGATACATTATTATCTTCACCCACTGGCTCTGAGGAGCAGTTCTAGGTCAGTTTTGCCTCCCCACTGTAAATGTCACCATCTGCAACTGGGGTTCTTTTAACTAGTAAGGTCCTCTGTCAATTACTGCTCTACACAGCCAACATGAAACAGCTACCACTGCTGAGCTACTTGCCACTTGCTAGTCCTTTTATTTATGCGCCAATCATTGGTGCCAGAGAGCAAGGAATGAGCAAACTTTCCATATAGTGTAGCCGGAAGATAAAACGAGTGTTAAAAGCTATCTCAGATCCATCCTCCTCTTAGATGCTATGTATTTACCATGGTAACAGAGACTTCAGCTATCACAGACTGGGACCAGCTTTACCAAGCCAGATGCCTAACTGAAAATCTGGTCCTGGGTGTCAGGCAAAACATCTCACTTTTGTTCTCAGCCTTCTAGGAACTTTTAAAGGGACTGACTGACTGAGTGCACTCCTTTGCCCATCCCTAAAAGCAAACTCCATCAGAGAAAATGGGAAGCTCTGCAAACTTTCTCCCAGCTCCCAAACTGACCCGGAACCACATCTTCTTGGCAGCATTTAAAAATGTACGCATCTTAAAAATTATTTTCTGCATCTTCCCATACAGAAACAAAAACTGAAGAGCCAAAATACTATGAGAAAAAGTGTTTGTACCCTGAAAGAATACAAGCAGTACCCACCCCCTCCCTCGAAAGCCTGTCCTTTGGAATTACAGCATCCATTCTGGAGACACAAGTGGCTTGGGTCATTTGGACAAGCACGCATGGCTAGATTCTCAGATCGTATAAATCTGCATAGCTCCACTGAGATAGTGAGGCCAACTTACACCAGCTGAGGATTTGTCCTACAAGCTGTCCCAAAATAACTCAAATTCCACTTTGGGGCAGTGGAGTGCACAACACTAAACAAATACTGGGAAAGAAAAATCTCTCTTAGCTGACTACCTGGGGCAAATGGGTTTGGAGTTGGTGCCTATGTGATATTAGCTTGAATAGACATACATTTATGCATAGGAATAATATATTGTAGTCTTGTGGAGCATGCCAGTAACGTGTTCAAATGTTAGAAGTCTTGTTCCCCAGTGCAGCTGTTACAGGACCTGCCAAAACTGCAGTATCTGTGGAGGGATGAATTCTATGCTTTATTGTGCACTTTGCTGTATATTTTATGTTGTACATAAGGAGTAATAATCAAAAGTTGAAGCAACAAAGCTTGAGTGACTAAGTGATGTTGCAAGGTGTATTTCTGAGCAGACTTATCTCTGGGAAACTATTCCAGATTTGTTTCAGGGATGGTCCCTAAACCAGGATAAGGACATTGCTGCAATGAATTACAGGAGGTCAGTTACATCACATCAGCACGACAATCTGCAGCCTAAGAAGTCCCACCCTCAGTCTCTGGGGAAATGGAAGAAACTGGCATCAAAGACTAACCACATATCCAGAGGGACAGACCGCAATACTGCTGTAGCTGGTGTGAGAGCCACTCAGTACTGGAAGGGAATTTTGTTTTTGCCCTCTACCACAGATCCTGTCAATGTCCACTGTGTAAGTGAGGCTGGTGAAAGAACAAATGCTGTGGCTGTGCTGAAAAGACAGTGTCACAAGTGGCAAGGGATTAGCAAGTTTCATAGTGCTGTCACTTGCATACATGAGACATGACCCAGAGGCTGATCTGTGGTTGCAAAATTTTCCTACGAGCTAATCATCTTGGTGGCATAAGCTAAACACACTAGTGACTTTTACCATTTTAGTGTATTAACTGGAAGTCAGCGGGTCACGCAAATGTTATTAAATTTAGTCCACACGGAATCTAAAGAAGGGGACAAACCTGATAAGCCAAGGGGCCATTTCCTGCCCAGCAATTCCATGTGTCCTTTTAGAAAAGCATTTCAACACACTTGAAACTCAAGACTTTAAACTGAATGTTAAATAAATAAAACTCTCCACAGACCTGCAGTACTTGAACCTTGGGTACAAAAGAACAATACAAATGGAAAGCAGAATGAGATAACTGCACCCAAAAGGATTTCCAATGCCCTTTTCCAATGTAGTGACAAGGCAAGGCCCCACATTTCCAACCCGTGAAACTAAAGCATCCCCGGTCAAGTATGGGTGGCAGCAGTGCAAACTTTTCAGAGCACCGTCCTTCTAAGAGGGCATCTATAGAACACTGTTCAGGGAGGGCCACCTGGAGCCCTAACTCCCCCAAAATAACTAAGTGATGGAGCACTTAGTTATTTTGAGGGAGTTAGGGCTCCAGGTGGCCCTCCCTGAATGTTTGTTTAAATCACTTGGTGGCAGCGAATCCAAGGGCAAGAAGGAATTTGTGCCTTGGGGAAGTTTTTAACCTAAGCTAATAGAAATAAGCTCAGGGAGTCTTTCATGCGGGTCCCCACATCTGTACCCCAGAGTCCAGAGTGGGGAAGGAACCCTGACATACACACATGGTGTCCATTATCTCAGCATGTGCTGTACTGAATCCCAATGTAGCTCACAAAACATAATGGCATTCTGAGGGCAAAGGCAGTAACTGGAGGGTGCACTTTAATCGCTGTGTCCCCCCTTTCCCTTTATCCATTGCTCATTATTTTGTTCAAACAGCAAAAGGGCCCAACACAACACTTGCCCATCACATCCATTATATCGCATTGTGGTATGTTGGCACTTTGATCTCTACTGATTAGAACAGGATTAAAGCAGCAATCAGAATGGCCATGCTAATTTGTGCAAATCACTTAAATCTCAGTGCCTCGATTTCCCCATCTGTACTTCTCTATCTCGAATCCATGTTGTAAGACTTAACACAGCAGTGCACTTTGAGAATTTCGGATTGCAGGCAACAGAGAAAGGCAGAATTTTATTATTATCTGATTTGAAAATGCAAACTTCCAGTAGGGTGGAGAGGATGAAACAGACACTTTACTCAGGGAAAGGCTGAAACCCAGTTAAGGTTGCACAAGCAAATGTTTACTGGACCTGCCTGCCCAGTGATCGGGATTGACATTATTATTTGTTCCTTGTATTACCACAGCATCAGGAGCCCTCCTCATGGAGCAGAAAACCATTGTGCTAGGTGCTGTAGAAACAAAACGACTGTCCCTACCCCTAAAGAGCTTACAAGCGAAGCACAAGCCAAGAGATGACTGACGGATGCAGAGAGACTGAGGAAGGAGCACAAGGAAACAATGAGACAATATTGGTCACTGTGATGGGCAGCGATATCAGAGCACCAGTGGCCTAACCCTGTTCAAGTTGCTGTAGGCATCCCAGCAAAGGAGTATTTCAAGGAGGTAGCTTTGTGGATGTTTATGGAATGCTCCTCTCATGTGTGGGGGCAGCACAGCAGAACGCGCAAAGGAGCGTGTTTGAACAGTGAAGAAGTGGGAGATGGAGGCTGGCATGATGGGCTGATCAGAGGTAGGTACTGATCTCTCAACGGAGAAAACAGGTGGGATCGGGATGGTTCATGAAGGGCCTTGAAAGTGGAGACAAGCAGCGTGTGTGTAATGCGATAGAAGTGGGGGAGACAACAGAGGGATGAAGAGAGAGAGGTGCCACGGTAAAGTTACAGGCGCAGAAAATGATTTTTGCAGCAGCATTCTGAATGGACCTGAGCAGGGCAAGACTGCATTTGTCAAGGCCAGAGAAAAGGACGTTGTCATAATCGAGAGACAGGTAAGAGCCTGGAAGAGAGTTTTAGCTGGGTGGATTGACAGAAAAATCTACATCTTAGGTTATGCAGAAAGAACCTGCAAGGACTTAGACAGAGCATGGACATGAGGACCTAGAAAGTGCTGAAGATGACAATCAGGTTACAGGCCTCAGCAACAGGCAGCAAAACAGAAGAACTGACAGGCAAAGCCAGCCACTATAAAAGCCCTGAGCTCTTCGTTCCAAAATAAAAGGGATGTAAAGCAAAAGTCTATTTTTAAGGCAATCACTGAAGGAGAGCAGCACAGGAATCTAATCCATAGGTCTGTCAGGGAGTCAGAAGAGGGACTTATTTTGATTTCTTGGCATTCGTGCACCATGCAGCTTGCTGTTCTGGTGTCAAATGGAGAGTTTCCAGATCCCAGTTGTATTTTTATTTGCCCTGGAGATAGAAAGAAAGCCAGTTTCTGAGCACTCCCATAAACCAGAAACACCTGTTGGCATTCAGAACAGTTCCTTGGCTGGCCTTTGCCAACTGAGAGCCTAGCAGGTGTCACTGCAGCCAATGGGAACAACTAAAGTGAGTTCAGAGACCCCACAAATGTTAAGCTATGCAAAGAAAAAATGTCTGCATACTTGCAGGCAGTTCATGTGCATGTGTGTGTACTTTAGACCACGAGAAACAGTGGTCCCATAAAGTTAAGCATGCGGTTAGGTGCCTGGGAGGAAATTAATGCAGCTGAGGCTGGAAAACCTCGCCCCATAAATGGCAAATGCTGATTGGACACTCCATTCAATCGCTAACTGTTTCTGATGGCGAAAATTCTGTGCATGCCTCCTTTTGGCTTGCAAACGTTCTGACTCCATGCCTCAGCCAGGTAAAAAAAACCGCATGACTCTAGCCACCCCACCATATACCCTATTGCAGAGATTTGACCTAGTTTCCTAAGGATTCTATTTTCCTTTGAGGCACAGACTCTAATGGCTAGCATTACAAAGAAGAATTAACAAACTCACCCTGAAATTAGCTCCACAAAGCACTAATTCTGTGAGGCGGTGCGGGCTAGTGTTAACTCCAGAGGGCAGGGATCTAGCTTCCTGATGTTCTGCCGTTAACTCCTTGTCCAATTTGGGGCCTGAGCTTTGTCTATTGTCATCATGTGCATTTCTAGGGCTAAACACATAAATCATGTGAAATGATATAAGCCATTGCAATGGGGAGACTGACTGAACAGCAATTAATTTTCACATTTCCATTGAGGTAAAATCTTAAAATGTGGTACACACTTTCTCTAAGGCCAGATATGAATCCATCCAAGGTCATCAAAGGGCATCAGTCTTTCTTATCCAATGTCAAACATTCCAGTCCCCTTGGGCAGTGGTAAACTTGACATTTGGTAATCTTGGGGTATGTCTACACTGACATTTTATAGCACTCTAACTTGCTGGCTCTAGGGTGTGAAAAATCACCCCCGTGAGCACAGCAAGTCTGAGCGCTTTAAAGTGCTAGTGTAGACAGGCTCCGAGCACTGGGAGCTGCACTCCCAGCATTCAGAGCTAATCCCCTCGTGGAGGTGGAGCGCTGGCAGAGCATTTCAAAGCGCTGCTGCAGGAGCATTCCCATGGCAGCGCTCTGAAGTTTCCAGTGTAGACATACGCTTACTCATTACAGACCACTGACTACCGCAAAAGAAATCCAAAATCCCACCTTTCAACCACATCACCAGAACATTCTCAATCTAACAGTGTACAGAATGTCTTACTGTTTTCTGTGATCCACTTGGATTGGGTTTGAGGTCTCCAGTTTGGGGAAATTAAGTTAGCCTGGGGCCAGCAGTTCTATTTAATGAATTTTAGCCAGGCTAATTGGTGAAGATGAGTGCATGTTCCACAGGTACGAATGCGTACAAGCAGGTCCCTCCTCAGAATGGACTGCTGTCCACTAATCGGTAACACTCGCTGCGTACCACTTTAGCCCTTTGTAATACTGACGTAAACCTATCCCCCTTTAAGCGGTGCTGTTAGTAGTGTTGGATAAATCTCAAAAGGTTCAGTTTCAACAATTACCATCTGAATCTCCTCTGACTCCAGAATTGACCAGACACCCCACCCTATAACACAGAGAAACTTCTAGAAGGGTCAACTTCCAGACCCAACCAGAGATCCTGCAAGAACAGTCTTTTGGGGGCTCTTTTAACACTTTCAGCTCTGGTCTCAGCATGAAACTGGAAATGAAAATACAACTATTGGAAGGAACATTGCAGAACTTCAATCGAGGTTCATTTTTGAGGTTGGTTCTAAAAAAGGCAAAGGTATGCATTAGAAGGGCAAGTCTATGGGTTGATGGTTGTAGTTTTTTAACACCCAAACTGATTCATCTATCTACTCCTGTGAGGATTTAAATTAATTAATTAATGTTGTGAAACCAACAGGTGTTGGAAATCCCCCCAAAAAAGAGACTTACGTGGGCAAATTCATAATACTAGCTTGAAGCTCACATTTGAACTTCATGTAATGATACCAGAATAAGGAGGATTCTTGTTTCCTGAAATATCATTTTTCATTGGCATTTGGTAACAGATGTTATGCAATTTAACAAAATGATTGTAACAAATTGTTTCTCTCTTTGGCTGGTGCCAGCTGTTGATCTGGTTATTATGGTTGCCAGAGAATGCTGAAGAGCCCTGTTATCAAACAACTTAGTCTGGCTTGATATTACATAGAATATCAAGGCTCCTCTGCAGTGAAAGAATTCCACAGAGCAGTTGGAATGCACAGAGCCACCAAGCACTTGAATTCTATTCATGGATATGTAGAGATTATCCTATTTTCTCTCATTCCCTTCATTAATTATATCACTGGAAGCTGGAATCTTCACTGTCTCTTCCCGGAACACACAGCATCTCGAAGCTATTTTGACATTCCCAATTGTTAGTTTCTTGAATTATTATATTAGTTGCTTTACAATAAACATTAAATTATTCTATCCATTCGATGCTCCTTTATGCTTGGAGTGTTGGGGGAGAGAAGAAAATGTGTTAGGATTAAACACAATGAAAAATAATAAAGATTAAGACGAAACCTTCAGCTGAGCTCATTGATCATCTGTTTCAGAAACAGAATTCAAAGGTGATATGAATTGGCATAAAATGACCTTCTAATTGGGTTCCTTAAAAACTGCAACAAGCTCCTGGGGAAAAAACAGTGTAAGACTATCCACCTCTATAAAAACATTAGCTGTAAAAGCTAATGTGACATAAATGCATAAATCATCCTTAAACATGACCAGTCTGACCATTTCCACAAAGTCTGTGCTAACATTTGCCCTTTTCTCCTTCAATCCTCATTCCTAATTTCACTAAGAAAATGATCTACTTTCACTGGAATTGGTCTAATTTTTCAATTTGAATCAAAAGGCAAAAAAAAAAAAGCCTTTGAATTTTGAGTAGTTTTGAATTTTGGTATGTTTTGCTGACTTATGAATCCTAATGCAACATTATCACAATTTTGACCAAACTCCACTATAGGGTTAATACTAATTTGTGTTTGAGATGATCTGGGGCTTTTCATAAGTCTCCTGAAGATAACTCCCAATTAAAGGTCATGAGAAATAAACTCTCTCAAGATACTTTTTTTCTATAATGGAAAAAGGCTGAGAGACTTGAAAATTCTCAGCAGGGTACAGAACGGAAACAACTCAACAACAACAGGGATCAATCAGAAAGCAGGGGAACTGTTAGGGACAGGCATCTGAAGGTGGAATTTGCTTGACATTACCAAAGCAACTAGATAAGCTCTTCTAGGAAACTGAAGTGAAAAGTCTACTCTGGTTTATTATTTCATCCTCAGCCTGCACAATGGTCCCAGCATACCTCAGAAGATACAAAAGACATCAGTTAAACATTCTGAGTAACGTTATTTATCTAATTTGTGTATCTGCTGCCAAAACAAATATATGTTCACCTGTCCGCTACAAACTGGACTCAGAGGCTAAAGCCTCGTTTCAGAGCTCCCAGTGAAAATCTTTTAAAAACATACATCTTATATTTGTTTTGGCAGCAGATTCATGAATTAGATAAATAACTGTCACCACCATAAATTAGACTAATTGGTCTCCTTGTTGTGAAGACCTGCTAAAGACAAAGTGGGAATGGAGTCTAAGGCCAGGTCTACACTGTGGGGTGGGGTCCGCCTAAGATATGCAACTTCAGCTACGCATATAGTGTAGCTGAAGTCGATGTATCTTAGGTTGACTTACCTCGGCTTCCTCACAGTGGTGAGCTGACCACTGCCACTCCCCCATCAACTCCACTTCCGCCTCTCCCGGTGGGGGGTTCCGGAGACGATGGGGAGAGTGCTTGGGGATAGATTTGTCACGTCTAGATGAGACGCAATAAATCTATCCCTGATACATCAGTCATTAGCCACCGATTCAGCGAGTAGTGTAGACATGGCCTAAGCTACACTGCAGGTCAGAGATGAAGAGATTTTCTGGAGAAAGGGCTAGTCTTTGGTCTGGAGAAAGCTTACATTGCCATAGCCCATGCTGAACCTGAGAGTTTCAGTCTCAAGGCTGTTGGTCCAATACCATTTCTGAGCACTAAATAGGCATTTTTTTAAAAAATGAAAGAAGTGAATTTTATTTTATCTACATAACCCACAGACACCAGAAATTTTGAAGTCCAAAACTCTCCCAATTTTTGCATGGTAGAAACAAACACAATGCACTTATGGTTAGTATTATTTCAAAAGAGGATCGACAGACTTTTCCACAAACCTTAACAGCTAACATACTTTGCAGACTTGCTACTAGCTAGTGAGGTTAAATCAAGAAATGTATTAAGTGTCCTACTCCTGACAATAGTACCAGATACTAGCAGTACCCTCACTTGAATCTCTGGAGAGTGATAAACAGAATCTACTAAAATTAGACATTTTAAAATCAACAGGTCCAGATAATTTGCATCCAAGAATATTCAAAGAGGAGCTTGCTGGACTGTTAATGTTGATTTTCAGCACTGGGGAAATTCCAGAAGATGGGAAGAAAGTGAATATTGCCCAACTTTTTAAAAAGATAAACTGGAGGACAGGTAATGATATGCCTGACAGCCTAATATCAGTTCTTGGCAAGAGAATGGAGTGGCTGATACGGGATGAGATTAGTAAAGAATTAAAGGAGGGCAATGTAATTAATGCCAATCAACTTATGGAAAATAGATCCTGTCAAACTAACCTAATATCTTTTCTGAGGCGATTACAAGTTTGGTTGATAAAGGTAATAGTGTTGATGTGATATAATTAGACTTCTGTGAGGAAGTAAACCAGGCACAAGTAAACAATATGTGCTTCAGTATGGCTAAATTTAAATCTGGGAACAAAGAATGTCAGCCACACTTACAGGGCAGGGAACTCCATCCTGGGAAACAGTGATTTGGAGGTCACAGTAGATAATCGGCTGAACGTGAGCTTCCAATAATAAGCTGTCACCAAAAAAGCTAACGAAATCCTGGGATGTGTAAACAAGGAAATCTCAAGGAGCAATATGGAGATTATTTTACCTCTGTATTTTGGACTGGTGTGACAACCACTGGAGTGCTGTGTCCGTTCTGGTGTCCACAATTCAAGAAGGATGTTGATAAATTGGAGAGAATTCAGAGAAGAACCATGAGAATGATTAAAGGATTAGAAAACATGTCTTGTAGTGATAAACTCAAAGAGCTCAATCCATTTATCTTAACAAAGAGAAGATTAAAGGGTGACTTCATTACAGTCTGTAAGTATCTACACGGTGAACAAATATTTAACAGTGAGCTCTTCAATCTAGCACAGAAATGTCTAACACGATCTAGTGGCTGGAAGTTGAAGCTAGACAAATTCAAAACTGGAAATAAGGTGTTAATTTTTGACTGTGAGAGTAATTAGTCACTGGAAGTTTACCAAGGATCATGGTGGATTCTCCATCCAACAATAGATGTTTTTCTAAAAGATCTGCTCTAGGAATTATTTTTGGAAGTTCTATGATCACAATAGTCCCTTTTGGCTTTTGTATTTATGAATCTATGAAACCATGAAGGGCTGAACAAAGCTACAGCTGGCAAATTCACCTCTGGAGATAAAAGCCATTAACGAGTCCACTTACATCAGTGGAAAGCCTCCCACTGACCTCAGAGGACTTCAGAGCATGCTTTTTGCCTGTACTGCAATTCCACCTGATGGACCTTTTGCTGTCCCCAATTTTAAATCTCAGATTTGTCACAAGAAAATTCCTTCCTCTATATTGCAACAAACACTCTGTTCTCATGAAAATATCTACTCTCTAAAGAGAGTAGAAGCAAGGCTCCAAATTCCTATTAGCTCAAAAAAAAAAGACACAACCAGCTGCTCTAGTCATCCTGACCTGACTATTTTGTGCCTGGGCTGCTCATTCCGATCAAGAGAAGATTATTAGAGATAATGCAAAGGTCAAACTCTCAGCTCCCAAGGCATCAGAATCCTTATGAGCCTGGGTACCTCACTCCAAGTTGCCACCCCTAATTGTCATCACTATCCAGCCATTGGTGAATCTCAATAGATTCAGAGTTTAGGTTCAAAACTGGTAAGTTCAAACCCAGAAGTTTGGGTTACTTGGGTTCAAACCCAGAGGTTTGGATACTCACTCAAAGTACCTGACCCTCTAGGAGCTGAAATAAATTAAATAAATAATAAACAACATTAACCAAATATTATAGACCTTCCTCAGGTTTGATTTGGATTCACTTCTAACCATAGACGAAGGTTTGGTGTGTTTTATATTTTCCTCTAATCAATTCCTCTAAAGCTTGATCCCCACCAATAATCATGCGATTCCACTGATACAGACACTGTGTTTCACGCACATCCCCAGAGCTGATTGTTCTGCCCAAACTGTCCCGAATCTTTTTATTTTGTAGTGTATTTTCTATTATTATTGTTAATTATCTGCTGTTCAGAGAAGCCAGCTTGGTGGGTCAGTGTTTGTGATTTTCCAGTGGCTTTTGACTTCCTGACTTTGGGAGCCGTCGCATTCTCCATGTAATGATTCAAGGACTCAGGACTAATTCTCTCCATTTGGCATTCACGCATCAAGTTCTCCTTAGTACCAATTACACTAAGAGATCTCAGGAGGTCCATTTTCAGACTTCATTATATTTTCATTGCTTGGGAAATGACCTGTTCTCTCCATACAAATATCATTCAGCTCACCTCTGTGCGTACATTCTGGCTTTCAGCAGATGGTTTATGGGAGCATAATGTTTAGGTTGAATACGCAGCTCACAAATCACAAACAAAAGAGAAAACATTATAAATGCTCTCTGGATCCCAATCTAAATTTTCCAGACTCATTAAGGTTTTGCACACAAAAAAACCCACCCTTTCAATTGGTCACGGCTGAGTGTAATCATCCGCTTTAAATTCTTGTGGGGAAGATTAGAGCTGGAACTGACAGTCAGCTATTGTAATGGTGCTGTAACGATGAAGGATCTGACCATGTGAGGCACTCAGCGTCCTCTGTTCCCACTGGAGTCAATGGGACCTGAGGACGTGTGGCACCATGAAGTTGACGTTCAGCACTTCACATGACTGGGCCTAAAGTTAGAATAACTAGTAACAAAGCTTAGACACTGTGGCACAACCACACAGTTTCGCCCCCCTCTCTCTTTTATTAGCGTCAGTCTTAAGCTAGCAGGCTACTGCCCTCAGCTCCCTGCAAAACTCAAAGTCAGTCATTTTTCTCCGGACGAAGTAAGAGATGCAAGATTCCTCCCAGCTGTACCACTCACATACAACTGGTGTCTGCAAGGGAAATTTGTCATCCAGTGGCAGAAACTTGTTGCGTTACTTTTCTAACCATATTCCTGGAGAGTTGTCAGAGTACTTTGGAAATATTCAGAGCAACATTAAATACCTTCTGGGAAACAAAAGACATCTTTTTATGTGCACCTGATAGCTGGAATTTGCTGGGGATAGTAGAAGTGTAATGATATCAAACACCAACACTGAAGAACAGCTATTAGTGAGCATTAAGCTGCAAAAGCTTGTATAATCCATACATTGCTTACTCTTAAAGACCGCAAAACCAGTTAGAAAAAATAAGAACTTTCTCCTCTACATGCTGCCAGACCTCTGCCAGCTCTAGAAATGAATCTAAACAGAACTTTATGTTTGTAAAATATCTGGTTACATTTTTCCATTCTGTTACATTTTTACACACTTCTGTGCTTTCTGTCTGGGACCCAGAACCCCCAGTACTGCAATACCAGGCTGTTTGCACAATATTTCTTGCCTGCCTATAAACATGAAAAGGAAACCAGTTCCCACAAGATTTCCAGGCTGGTTATGACAGCTTTAGAAGTTTGCATGACTATTAAAATCCTGACTTTTCACATTATAGACATGTTTGACAAGAGCTTTAAAAATCTGCTCAAGATTCAAAATCATTAACAGAACCCTATGCGAGGACATGAAAATTGCAAAAGATGCAACTTGATATATGCTGAGTGACTCTAATTTGTGTTTCCCTTTCTGTGAAATGCAGAGAATATTCACAATACCTCCATGATACAGGTGGTATTAAACAATAAAGACTGTATGATGATTTTGAACCTATTAAGAACTAAATATTAACAATATGTATTATTTGCAAATCAGTTCCTCTATTTATCTACCAAGGACTGAGTAAAGCATTGCAAGACATCCAAAAACATCAGCACTGCATTTTCTTTTATCTGATGTAATCAAACTTTTCAAGAGGGAACACGAAATCTGGAATCTTGACTTTTGTCTGGTAAAAAAGGATTTAATTCAACCTAAGAGAAATTTGAAGTGAATGGAAAGATTCCTGCTGAATTCTAGGGGATATAGGCTAGGCCCTAAAAAGTCAACTGTTTTCCACTACTGTAAGTGTTTTCAAAACAGAAATAGTCTGGTAATAATTTTAAGCCTATGAATCCATTATGTTACTGATCTAGGACATTGTAAATAAATTAACACAGAGAAGTTGTCCAAAGGCTTTTCAGTTAACCTTTAAAAACTCAAAAGCATGTAAATAATTAATTATTTATAGACTAACACCCCAATTCTTACATCCAAATTATTTAAAAACATACTTCATATCTCTAAACACATCTCATCAGAAATCTTCAGAGGCATTCTGAACGGTGTTTTTGACATGTAATGTGTTATTCACTGGTTCTGCTCTCAAACACACATCAGGAAAGGAACTGAAAGGAAATGTGCCTCTCAGACAGACCCCCTGCTATTTTCCCTACTTAAACATGTTCACTTTTCCCCTTAAAACTTATTTACCAAAATCCCGTTTTGAACTAAATACACCCGCACGAGGCTTTGGCTTCTTTCCTTCTTAGTAGCTTCTTCAAAGAGTTCAGAGCTACCTGTTTGCCAACTTCTAAATATTTAATATTCGACTGATGGACAAGCAGATAGCATAGAACGAAGCAGAGCTTTGCACAAGTTGCCCTTGTTCCTTTACCTGTCAGAGCCAAAAAGAACAAGAAAGGAAAAGCCCAGCCAAGCACTATCACACAGCAAACCCGACAGGCGACCCTCTATGGGCTTATGCACTCCTCTGCTCCCCTGCCTCCAGCAGGATTATGAAAAGCCACACTCCACAGGCTGTTTGTCAATACGAGCATTGTGACTTCTTGGCTACTGGAGGTAAAAAGGTTCTGCTTTATTTAGTGATGGTATTATTAACAGTGGGAACTATCCAGTAATCTGATGAGAGTTCAACAACAACTGCTGCTACTTTGTTCCACAAACATATTTTAAACCAGCCTTGTGACTTGTAAAACCATGAAACGTTAAGCACAATATCCTGTTATTGTCAAACCAGTGAACCTTTGTGGGGGTTCAGTGCATTTGGATTAGAACAGCTACCTCAGTTGAATTTGATGTCTTTTTATTATACACTCACATCCGATATAGCTCTGAGTTTCGTTCTGATGCTGGAATGATGATCCTGGCTGCTCCACCCAAGAAGAGCTCTACAAGGGATTTTCCTTTGCTTCCAAAGGTTGGGGGGGAGGGGGATGGGGAGAGCAGTGGACTGGAAGTCAATCCTTTTCAGGTTTGTCTGCAATGCTTTGAAAGTATTTTACAGTTCTGTGTTTCTTGTTGCTTTTTTCTCCAACAATCACCTCTGCTAACAACTCTGCAGTAAATCCACCTCTCCAGCCCCTGCACCCATCACCACTCAGCAGTCCATGCAGAAACACTAGAGAGCACTTCCAGTTGAACAATCCGAAGGGATTAGCGAGAGGAACAGCGTTATTAGTCAATCAAGCAACACTGAGGGCCAGTCAAACATTTGTGTAAATGAGGACAGCAAAACAAATGAAAGAAACAATGATGTCCTAACGGAGAGGAAGAAAAACTCTTTCAGCTGGCTTTGAAAAAGGGGACACTAATAACAGGGCCTTCTTCACTTAGTTAGCCAGTCTCTTCTTTATGTGGCTAAAGAAGGTTTGGTTTGGTCTGGCTGACCACTCAAAACACAGTCAGCCTAATTAGAAGGGTCAATCTCAAACACAGCGATGTTAGAATATAAACGCCCTCAGAAACTGTCCATTGTACAGAGAAATATTTAGTAAGCAAACATGAAGCCAAGGCAATTAACTTGCTATGAAATCCAGCCAAGTAGCTGATTTACAGCATAAAACAAAAATAATGGCCTTTGTTGCTTTCACCCCATATCACAAAAGTTCACAGAAACACACGACGTTCTCAAAACATACAGGGACTGGCGCTATGCCATATAAATGCATCAAGGTGTTGCAAGTGGTTCCTCAGTGTGCTCTGCTCTCCATTCAGAACCTGAATCCAAATCAGCTAACTCAGAATAGGACACCCACAGTTCCAGTCTTTTTTTCTTTAACAGAGATTATCCTCACTATAGGTGAGCTCCGTTTATCACAACAGGACAATTCCAGAGCAGTTGCTATTCTAACTGCATGTGGATGGAAGCACAGAGATTGCTGGGATGGGAAGCAATGCATCCTTGGGCACTGAGACAGGACGCAGGGATGCCCCATGATCCCCTCCGCCTTTCCACAACCCTTAGCGGCAGAAGAGTAAGAGATGCTCTGTGGGATAGCTGCCTGGAGTTCACTGCTCCAAATACCACTGCAAGTGCTGCAAGTGTGACCACGCTATTGCGCAGGCAGCTGACAGTGTGAACACACAATAGCGGTTTCCCTTCAGCACTCTCTGAGCAGCACTGTAACTCTGCTGGTGTAGACATACCCATTCAGGAGCAGTCACATAACCTTTTACACCTAAAGCCTGGCATTAAGAGAACTGATTTACACCTTGCCATTTCAGGAATGCAGCTTGCTGTCGACACATGATGAGCTGGTGTTTAAGGGTTTCAAACAGGCACTTTAGTTCCTATCTATTGGTTAGCTTTCATGTGAGTGTGTTTTCCCTTCGCCTCAGGCAGCCTTGCAATGAGATTATCTACTGTTAGAGTGGAACACTTGAGCACCATTGGAGACAGAAGAGCCATTTGGGATAAAGTAAAAACTTTACTTAAAATGTGAATCAAGCTTTAACTCTTTTTAATAGTTGATAAAATTGAGGTAAATTTAAAACAGACGATCAACCTGGTTTCATACAGTGCCTGCCTGTCTAGGGTTTATCTTACTTCATACACATAGTGCTTTTTCCCTTCACACAATAAACCTACGCAACTTAAAACAAGAACTTCTGTGTGCCTTTCTTTGTGCTTCCTGATTTTGGCTCTGAAATGGAAATATGCTGTGAGAAGCAGTTTATCGTATTGTCTGACCCAGTCGCTGAAAAGCTCATGAGAGTTGGTTCTCAGGAGATTTCCAGCCCCAAATAGTTTCTTTTGGGTCCTTATCCCACTTGAACCTCAGAATTCTTTGATGTTAACCTAACACTATGGGCCTGATTCAATGAGGTACTGAGGATCCTTAACTTCCCAACAAAACTGAGGGAGCTCAGTATCTGTCAGAAAACACTTTCACCTTGTACTATTGAGGCCTACGTTGTTACCATTTATTTGTGCAAACTCCTCCAGGGTCTTGGAATCTCACTGGCTCACTCTCTAGTCCTTAGAATTTACTCACAATCCAAATTTAGCATTGGTTACCTTACATCTTCCACTACTTTAACATAAGAATAGGGAAACAACAGAAGTCATAAACAATGCAGCATTTCTTGTTTAGGTCTGAGCTTTCAAAAGTCCTGCCCCGTCCTTCTAACCCTTGAAGGGAGCAGACATTCATGTCTGGATGGATTCCCTGTAAGGAGCAGGATGACTGCCTTTGGAAAGTTTATGAACCATAGGACTCACAAACAGTGCACAGCTATCTTGGCAGAATGGGATGTTAGGAGGTTGCTCCTACCATGTGCTTTAAGACACGCTTCACTTGGGAATTAAAATAATTTGAGGAAGCAAACAAAAAACAATCCACTGAATTGGATTCTGCTGGTTTAAAAAGGAAATTAAAAATGAATGTTTCATAGACTGAGATTAAGAGCCATGAAGTATGATTTACCCACCATGCTCCACATTCTCTCTCCACTTTTATTTAGTTAGCTTATTCCAAAACTTATTTCTCGCTCTCTCATTTCAGAGAAGGATAGCTTTGGGGATGCAGCACTTTGCCTTTTGCACATTCTGGGCCATTTCCTCAGCTGGTATAACCCAGCCTCCCACTGTGGACATCAATGAAGCTCTGCTGCTGTACACCAACCGATGAGCTGACTCCCAGTATTCTGCAGTTTGGAGAGTTATTTAAAATTTAACAACATCATAATTACAGACAAGTGAATTCTCTGAACCGCCATTCAAAGCACAGTCTGAAGCAAACCATTTGTAAGGTTCAACAGAAAAGCTTGAGTAACCTTTTTTCCCTTTGAATTTTTGGTTTCTGTGGTTGCCTCTTTGCTTTCTGGTTCTGCCCTGAAACAAATCCTGAACCGCCATCAGAAAGACTGTTCTCCCAGGATACTCAACCTGACAGAGAGCTGGACAGGAAATCATGCCAAATTGGTCTGTTTCTGCAAGATTTCCTACCCAAGTTTGCACTCCTTAGCAGTTCGGACACTTGGGAGAAGCATTTTTGTTAAGGGTGCTTTGTCCGAATGAGTCCTTTGGAGATTGACCCAGCACTAGCTTTTAATGGGTGACCATAATTTCCACTCCCACTCACTAATGGCCGTTCACTAACTGGGAGGGAAGTGCCCCTTTCCTGTAGATGCTTCTGCTTGCCTGCAAATCTGTTACAATCATGGGAAAACTAGAACTAAACTGGTCTAACTGGGATGGTAACAAGCGATTTATGTTTCGATTGCTCTGTTCTGTTCTTCCTCCTTTGTAAAGGTCCTTGTTGTTTCTTCCCTGACCAGCCCCACGGAAGTGTCTGAATAAAACACACAGTGTTGAGTGTGCCACTAACACAAGCTACTATTGTCCTTCCCTTTTTGTCTCATGCTGTTCCTGCAAAAGCTTTACAGAGAAGGAAAATAAAGGATAATCTCCAGCACTACAAAGTTTGACCTTTTAAAGTCTAAAGCACGGACTTCAGGCCCTCTCTTCCAGGGGGGTACATTCATGGAATTTACAGATGTATTTTCTTTCTCTCCAAAATAAACCAATCATTTCCCCCTTTTTTCAGACAGTACTATTTTGGGGTACCAGAAAACATGCTGTTTATTTTTAAAGCTGCAATCAATTATAATTAGGGATTGGTTAAACATTTACAAATGTGGCAATGTTTGATATTTCCCAGGTTCTCTATGGGAAGGGTCCCTTTGTTCATTTTATTATTTTGTGTGAGGGAAGATGTGAAATTTTTTTGCAAATGACTCTTTAAGGAATGTTTACTTCCAAAGGAAACTAATCTCTCTTTCACACACACATACCCAAGCAGTCTGTCCTGAGTATATCACCTGTGAATTAGCGCTCTTCTGATCCCTCCTTGTGTAAAGAATGAGAGATAAACAGAAATGTTAACAAGTGGACTGTGATGGTAGATGTTGAAGAATAACTGCATGCACAGATTATTCCCTGGGGCTATATTATTATAAAAAAAATTAACTGTTGGGTATTTTGGAAATATGCGTTAGCTTCGAAAACAAAAAGCAGCAATGTAGATTGTAAATGATTTGCACACCAAACCCTTTTCCTTCTTATACTAAATTTTGGATTTCACATTTAATCTTGACCCTGCCCTAGAATGTTAAGTGATCAACAGATTAAAACTAGAATGCTGAGTTTCCTGCAGGCAAATACAGGAAGGGAGAAGCTGTGACAATCAAGTTCTGTACCTGCTTTGTCAGCAGAATTTGGAGTGGCTATAAATTTTTTTCCACATCTGCTCCAATGCAACATGAAACAAAAAACATGGCTCAAGAAAATTCACACCGTCCTGTACTCTGTACAAGCTATGAAACATATGACAGCCCCCTACAGGATTATGTTCAAAACAACACACAAGAGCAGATTTTAAATTACCAGCATCATGTTGCTAACGGCTCATGGAATGAAGTGTCTCTCTATGATAGGAGGACTTTAAGAAAAAGAAAGAAAAAAACTACAAGAGGATAGACCACCCTGTGTGCTTTCATCTGTCACTACTGCCTGATGATTTATTTGAAAATGTGTTAGATAGAAGGAGGATGACTTTGGGGCTAATGTCATGCACTACTCTACAACATTTGCCTCCCTGTGGCTTTGCAGTGAAAGTCCACTGGTGACATGTAAGAACTGGTGTGGGAAACAAATCCTCTCCCCTGTACAGAAAAACAACGTGCAAAGTATGGGACACTCTAGAGTAGTGATTTCATGCCTCAGTGCATGTTAAAGTCAGCCACCCTTACTCTCGCTAAGTACTACCACTCTTCAGGGCCATAGTTCAATTTAAGCTCATAGATGGCAGAATGTGCCCTTGTGTGATCAGTGCACCATAGTGCTAATGGTTAATGCCCTACTCTGCCATGCAGGAGATCAGAGGTCAATGTGTGATCTCCGTCACTATAGATCAGTGCACTGTACATGTCTCTTGTAGAGAAGACACACACCACAGAAATCCAGTACCCCACAAAATCCATATGCTCTGGAGTGTTACTTCACACACAAAACTCACCTTCACCTTTTTTTTTGAATGGTTCCCAGCCACACCATTAGGTCAGGTTAGAAAGCATAGCTAGGCTGTTGGACTCTGAATCTCAGCTCCCTTTTGCCTTGCTAGTCAATAAGCCACACTTCGGTTCAACAACTGTTAAAGCTTTTGCCCTGAACTATGTGCAGAGTCATACTGTATGTTTAACTATACTTCACGACATTTCCAACTGGCATGCAGCTCGTTCTTAAAATGAACTTCCAGCTATGATGACTGACAAAACAGATGAGAAGATGTCATGTTCTGACCAGATATTCTGGCATTTTGGGGGCAAAACTTGATCTCTTTTCCCTTTCAACTTATGCTACCCAGTGCTTATCTTCAAGTGAGAGATGCAATCTCAAAGTTTCATTCAGGGCATGCAATGTATGGTGCAGAGAGGCTTGGCACGGGCTCTCCTTCAGCCTCTCCTTCAGCCCTAGGTCACATGAATGCAGAGTCAGGGCTGGGTAACCGACACTGCAAACCTTTCAACAGCTTCAAGAAGGTCATTAAAGGGGAGGAGAGAAAAGAGGTTGAAAACCAAGGACTGGATGTCTAAGATGAATGAGTAATGGGCGACAGAACCTTTATTCTGTAGTGAATGTGAGTCTCTGCCATTTTAAAGGACAAAGTGAAATTAGCTAGCGGACGCAGTCTCCCACCTAACAGAGGAGTGTCTGCATGGCACTGCCTCGTCAGTATCCTTACAGATTTCACGAGGCCCAGACTGAATTTTTTATCATGCAGTAAATATGGACAGAAAAGTGGCGGAACAGCATGAGAGAGGTTTGTACCACGACTGGCTGTGCTAAACCTAGGCTGCAGGGCAATGAAGAACCCAGGGGTGGAATTCTGCCTCCACTGAAGTCAATGGGAGTTTTGCTCTTGACTTCACTGGGGCCAGAAAACGCAATCTAATGCTGACAACAAACTCTTTTAGAGCAGCAAAGAGGTTCTTGATTAACCTGCAATTGCATTTCTGAATGAGAGCGAACCAGGGGTTTTTTCTTTAACAGGATTAGTGGAATGAGACTTAAAGCCGTTTAAGCACTTCTTAATTGATACCTGAAACAATCATTAAAGTTCCTTATGATAGATGTGGCATGAAAAATCAGCTCTAGTATGCTGACTCAGCAGCTGAAACCTCTCTGGCCACCATACCAGGTCATTAGGTGCTTTCTGGCACACCAGAATGGTGGGAACTTGTCACCTTGGCCTCTTCAAAGTACAACATTAAGCTGCTCATTTACTCTGCAGCAGTAGAACTAGTACAACAATTTAGGAATGTAGCAAACTGCCCTGTTTCCCCCGTCCTCTTCTGTGCATTCTGGCCACAAAGGCTGAAGTGTAAACTGCTGTTTCCTCCCAACCTCAGATCTACCCCCATGTCCAGCCCTTCTTCAATGGCTGATCAGCCCTTTTCATTGAGATAAAACTAACCCTTTATCATGGCTAATCAACAATATGGGGTAGAGAGACCAAACTCGCCACCCACCCACTAATAGTTCTAAAACAGGAAGGAAATACTAATTTGAATTCTCCACCTTCCTTACATTCATCAAAGAAAGAAAAATACATCAGAACTTCTTCACTTAGAGTACGTCCACACTGGAATCCCAGGGCATGACTGCAACTCGTGTAGACATACCCAAACTAGCTTTAATACAACTTTAATACAACTAATGAACAGCAGCTAAGTCACTATAGCACAGGCTTCAGCGCAGGCTGTACAAGTTCACCTAGAACACTGGGTAATTACTCAAGCAGCTAACCTGCACTGAGGACACCTGTGCTACCATGACTTCACTGCTGGATTAAAGCTAGCTCATGTATTTCTATATAAACTGCAATATGAGATTGCAGGTCCCAAATTTCTACTACAGTATTCTTGATCCGTGATCTATGCCAAATACGTCAGAGGAATGTGCAGAAAACCCATTAGTGGGCAATTATCAAATAACCTACCCATAGAGCAAACTTCTTCCTATCAAATAATGATTAGCTCATACCTTCACACACAAAAGTTTTTATTCCTATCTGATGTAACTGAGGATTATCTCAATATTCGTATAAATATCTCATCCGATTTTCACTACTACAAGATCTTGGTCACAGTGATATCTAATGGCCATGAATTGCACAATGAATTATGCACTGTGAAAAAATATACTTATTATTGGTATTTAATTTGTTGTTAAAGATTTGCAATGCACTATGATTAATAGTTATATCATGGCACATTTTCCAGACTGCCAACCAAATAAATGTATTGATTGATTGGACATTATGGACAGACATTCCCAAGATCCCTTAGGAATAATGCAATGTACATTGTTCTTACACATCTGTTTTGTATAAATTAAGTATAGAGTAATGCTCGGAGTTTTTGGCCTGCTCTCCAGTGGCAGTCTGCTACCAAATAGCATATCAGCCAACAAGAAGATTCTGAATTGCATAACATAAGAAGTTCAATAACCTTCACAAGAGAGAATGTGTGTATTGTGTTAGGCACTAATTACACAAAGTTTAACAGTTCAAAACCAGTAAGACCTGACAAAAGACATAACAGCTCTAGCTAGTCCTTTCTGATGTAGACTCTGTCAATGTTTAAACAACATCTACATGTGAAAACATGTGCTGACACCCTTGCTAGAAACAGCTTAACCATTGCTGTCGCCTTCCAATGGCCATGGTCTACTGCTGGGCTCACACTGGCTTTTGTCCAACGGCTAAAGGTTCCGTTCACAGGAAATGACCCCAGGGTTGCTTTGTTCAACCCAACTTTAATCAGCTTCCTTCTCTGATTCCAACAAACCACTTCTGCTGGTGGTGGCCAGGAATAAAGGCCATTGTATATTATGGAGAGATAGGGCTGTATTCACAACAAGTCATGACAAGCACTTCCTTCCCAAACATCCCATTCTCAAACATAACAAACAGGAGCCAGAATACGTGTAGAACATATTAATGGAGCTATGCAGATAAAACTGAAGCTTGCAAAGATAAAGGATGCTGTGGTCAGGAAGCAAACATCAGGGAAAACATCCTTCATCGCCTGCTCCCTCAGCTTTAAATTCAGAATATGTAGGAGGAAGGTTTAAGGTAAGGGGCTGGAAAGGCTACTCACCATACTGACAGCGAGGTCCCTGGAAACCAGAAGGGCAGCTACAGAGCTGAGAAGATCCTTCCATGCAGTTTCCTCCATTGAAGCAAACTCCATAATTGCAGACAGCTGAAGGGGAGGGAAGAAAGAACATGAGATCATAATTATATATACATTAAAATAATTTCAATGTCCATTCATTATGAACGCTCCCAAAGTCCATTATAAATGTAAATAGATCTACAACCAATACACAACCAGCCCCAAAATAAATCTTCCTATGGATTAAATCAGAGCAGCAGTATAACAGCACACAGAAAGAGTCCCCAGAAATCCAGAACAGGAGATAAAGAATATTTGATCTCGTGACCATGTTTGTATTTGAAGCATTTACCAAACTGAAACATGAGGAGGGTGGGTACTAAGGTTTTAAACTCCAGTCTTTCAAAGCACTAGGGGGTCTTTAATTACTCTCAGAAAGAACTAGGAGTACTTGTGGCACTAGGTCCCACCGAAAGTTTATTCCCAAATAAATTGAATAGTCTTGAACAACTGGGTTAAGTTAAAAGTGGGATCATTACAATGAAGAGGGTGAAACTGCCTTGATTCTTCCTCTGCTAGGCAAGCTCACTTTAGCAAAGGATTTCTAGAAAGCGACAATAATTCCAGGGATGGAGAGAGGCTGTAATCTTATAAATAAGAATAAATCTCAAACGTCAGTTTTTTTCCTTTCTATTAATCAGTGTTTAACCTGTCCATGATCCCCAATCACGGAACACAAACGAACATTTTAAAATTATGCATTCTCTTTCAAACACATTATTTGAACAATATTTCCTTGATTTGTTTATCTACCAAAAATGAGAGTCCAGGGTTCTGTTCTGTGTTGCTCCTGCAACAATGACTGACATCACTAATGCCAAAAGCAGCAGCCAAGAACTACATTCCTTGCATTCCTTATCTTGTACTAAGGTGCTAGTGACTTCAACAACTGTGGTGGGGAAAACATAGAAGTTTAAAACCTTATACTTGTCACTTTGCAGTTAAAAAGCCTTTCAGTTCCCTTCAAAGTGATGGCTGCCCCCAAAGAGAGAAACAAGCACTTAGTATCATCTCTCAAGTGCATTTGGTTCATATCGGCATTTGCGGGGGGTTAAGCTCTAGTGTAGAAACCATGAGACTTGAATCAGAAAAGTTTTACTCCTGGCTCTAACATTGGGCAAGTTACCTCACCTCTCAGAACTTTAGAGGTTGGCTACATGCAGATGTAGAGCGCTTTGAGTTACACCAGGGTTTCTCAAACCAGGGGTCACAACCCCTCTGGGGGTCGCCGAGCGCTTCCAGGGGGGACGCGAGCTCCCGGCGCTGCTGAAAAGACGCCAAATGAATTACTTCCGCATTCGGCGGCTTTTCGGCAGACATACCGAGTGCTCCGTTTGACTGCAGTTGGGAGCACTCGGCATGTCCGCCGAAAAGCCGCCGAATGCAGAAGTAATTCATTTGGTGGCTTTTCAGCGGACATACAAGGGTCCGCTGCGGCAGCCGAAGCACGTAAAATGGGTTGTGATTCTCAAAAGTTTGAGAACTGCGGAGTTACACCATCTTTTGGAGAGTGCAGTAAGGAAAGCGCCACAGCCTGTCCACACTGACAGCTGCAAGCGCACTGGCGTGGCCACATTTGTGGCACTTGCAGCGGCACTGGGAGAGATGCATTATGGGCAGCTATCCCAGTGTTCAAGCGGCTCCAATGTGCTTTTCAAATGCAGGGCATTGGGTGGAGTGTTACAGGGAGTGTGTTGTGTGTATGTGGGGGGAGAGAGAGTGGGTTTTTGGGGTGCTGAGAGTGTGGCAGCATGCTGTCTTGTAAGTTTAGACCCCCCCACACTCACTCAAAGCAAGCAACATTCGTCAGTAATGTTTGTTTTGTCTTGGAGCAGATAAGCAAACGGGATGTAGAAATGGAGCTTTGAAAGGTCATATCCGCATTCCTGCAGTTTATGTTACAACAATCAGAAGAGTGGCCACTTGACTTGAGGGGATTATGGGACGCTTCCAGAAGTCAGTCAGAGCGCAGTAATGCAACATCTTGTTCACAATGATGCTGGGGCATCTCAGCCAATACGCATCAGACATCACTCCTCTCTTCAAGGTGGATTACCAGGAGCGCTCTAGACATGGAGTCAGAGCACTCTAAGTGCCTTGCCAGTGTGGACAGGAGTGAGTTAGAATGCACTGGGGCGGCTTTAGTGTGCTCTAATTTGCAAGTGTAGCCAAGGCCTTCGTTTCTCTATCTGCAAAATGAAGACAATACTACTGACCCATCTCACCCAGGTTTTGAGAGACCTCACTCAATAGGTCATTTGTAAAATGCTTTGAGATACTTAGATGAAAGATACTAGGAAAGTGCAAAGTATTACTATTTAGATCAGGTTTGTAAGGGACAAATTCTGAGCGGGGCTGAGCATCCATAACTTGCAGATCTTAAGCAACTCACCAGATCTGGCTATACATGAACTAAATATTCTGTGGAACAAGCTCACGGAAAGAAACATATCCTATGGCATAATCACATAACAAATATTTTGTTACTAAAAGGGCCATTAAAATCAGTTTGACCTGAAACATGTTTTACTCAAAGTTGTAGTTCATCCAGTGTAATTACAGTAAAATAGTGAGGATCCAAAGGGGCATTTTTATGAAGACCCGGGGTTTATAAAAGAGGTCCATCTGCTCTGTAACAGAAACCATTGCATTGAACACAGAGTCGATGACAGCAAGTAGCTCTCTATCTTTTGTAAACTTCCTGAATTCTGTGCATAACAGCAGGGTGGCAGATTTCAAACATCTAAATGGCCTGAGGGCCTTCTGCAGTGGAGCTTAAGATCAAATGAATGAGACATGCAGTCCTCCAAAAGTACTGCTATTCCGAAACTCCTCCCATGCACAGGTGACGGCATGACCCTTACTCAGTGCAGGCTGCACCTTCACTATTAAAAACTCAGCATCCTGGCCAAAACCCCAGCTTGGATATAGATACACTTTGCCCCTGAAAATGCCTCATGCCGTTTCAGTTGGATATGATTTTCTTCTTCACTTCCTCTTCTAAACACCTCCATAGTGTTGCTGTGTGCTAACTGCTGCCTTCCAGCCTAGAGGTAGCTGTGTTTCTGACCTACTTCACCGGGATGGCGTGTGGCTTAATAAGTGTTCTGAGACTGTCAAATGAAAGGAACAATAGAAATGCAGAGTGGTTATTTTTCAGATAGCACCTTTGTGTGCGTGGCGCTAAGCAGAAATAGAACAAGGTTCCTGACCCTAGGATCTTACACTTTAAAGTAGACACGACATTGGATTTATAATGTTCATATTCATTTCTATACTATGCAAATGTCTATGTAAATTATGTGCATTAGCAAGTTGTTTACATGGCACTTGCCATTGTGAGGACTGTCCCAGGCTTTAGGGCTACCATAGAGTGGTAACCTGAGAGCTCTGAGGCTGCTGCTACAGTGTGTGAAGCAGATGCTACCACAGCTCTGCCAACAGAACAATCTTGAGTTAACATTTTCAAAAACCCATATGCGACTTAGGACCCTACATCCCATTATCAAAAATGACTGAGGAACTTAGGAGCCTTCACCTTTCGATAAGACTTAGGTTTCCAATTGCCTCATCCACTTCTGAAAATGGGATTTAGGTGCTTTTGAAAATTTTACCCTTGCAATCGTGTGTGTGTGTGTGTGTGTGTGTGTGTATGCCTGGACTTCTCTCCCAACCAGACAGTACGATACTGTGGGAAGAACCCCCCCCTTTGCTAAGGCAAAAGTTATAGCTTCGCTTTCTTTTCTTTCAAGCTAGAGAACTTGTGGACCACAATGGATGTAGCATGTTGGTTCTTATCCATGTGCCATTGGGAAAACACTTTCCCATATGAAAATAACTGCAACATAATTACACGTCTTGACTTACAAAGAATATTCCAGCCCCAATATCTTCCAGAGCTGCTTCAAAGACACAGAAATGTTATAATAGAGGTTCCATCTTCACTGAAAACGCTACGCAGCGGCTGCACTGCAGTGGTGCATCAGTGACTTTCCTGGCACTGTAGTAAACCCACCTCCCCAAGAGGTGGTAGCCCAGTCTTTGGTTTGCCCACCCCCACTGACTTTTTATAGCTCCTCCCCAGTCGGTGCTGCACTATTCACTGCAGGGAAGAACAGGGCTGAGCCTCCTAGCGGCTGACAGGAAGCAGCAGCAGTGGCCTTGGACAAGCTTAGCATGAAGTGAACCAGACCCTGATCCCGGCTCTGAGACAGCCATCAGTGAGACCCCCCCAGCCCACCACCCTGCTCCCTGGGATAGGGCTGGTCCGCTAACCCCCAATGAGCAACTGCAGCCCCAACATTCAGTCTTCCTCGATGGAAGTGCTGATACTTCTCCAAATACCCCCACATCCTTGCTCCCTCTGTGCCTTCAATAGCAAATTCTTTGCTTTACGGTTCAATTATGAGCTCATTTCATACATCTCTAAAATGTACCATCTGATTGCTGGTCCAGTTCCAAATTTCAGAGCAGAGTGATCTCATGGCTCCGTCACACTGCTCTGCTGACACACGTGCAGCTCAGCACAGAGAGAGGCAGCATGTGTTCCTGTCTCAAATGTGTACTGTGAAATCTTCAGAGAGATTGTTTAATTGATTAACCAGGTGTTGAACTGGAACCCAGGAGAAAACAAAACAATAAGTAACCTCACAGGTACTCGGGGAACTACTCCACAACAGATACTTAAACAGATGATGCTCTGAGATTTGGGGCTTATAATAGGTAAAATGTTAATCTCCATAGTCTAGAATTTTAAAGATCTGAAATCTGTATTATATGTATCATTTTTTTTATATAACTAAAAAAAGGGGAGATTTGAAAGTCAGCCCTAGTTTTAATAATGCCTCACTGCCACTAAAAAGCTGTAGGTAGCACAAAGTCTTGGAATCTTACTTGAGCTGGATGAACTCTTCACAACAATTTGTTCAACAACTTTAGCAATATTCTCTCTCCATGAATGATCTGCAAATAGCCAGATTTGTGTAATGGTTTGAAGTTTTCCAACAAAAAAGTATGAGTCCTTACACAGTACTTACACCAAGACTGTTGTGTTAGGTATTCATTATTCCAGCAAATATATATATGCAGCATACATATATGTATAATACCACCAATAGATATTCATACTACAAGACTGTTTGTGTATCCATCCTGAAAGCTCTTCATGATTTGGAGAGTCATTCAATCAGACACCAGAAACAATACCCTATTACTTAGGTGACCAATCACACAGCACAAATAGTGAATACTATAAGCAGTAGTCACAGCAAATGGTTCATGAGCAATCCATAGACAGAAATACATTCACTTAATCCTTTTTGCTGGAAATCTTAAACAAACATGCATACAACTCTGGCCATTTGCTGATAATTCATGAACAAAAAATATTGCTGAATGTGGTGAACTGTTTGTTATGAATAGCTATTTTATATTTTACTGCAATGATGCTACAGCTTTCTTGTTAGCAGAGTCTGGTAAAAAGGAGGCCCCATTTAAGTAATGAAGATAAGGATGGTTTTCATGCTGATTTGACTAACGCCACAGTACTGATTAGGAATAATTATATACAAGTGCATTAGCTCTTTAATACACCTTAAAATGCAATGTTTCATTTATGATTTTTTGATTAGTTCTTTGTACAATTCTCCATCAACCCTTTCCTAAAGCAGAGGTAAATTTGTATCCACAGCTGTTTTTCCTGGCAATTCTTTGCTGCTTTCCCGCCAAAAAAATGTCATTCGAATTGTTAGGTGTGATCTACCTTTTGAGAATCCATCATAAAGAAATGCTAACATTCCAGGTGTTCCATTAGCCTGCGTCTGATCAGTGTATCCAGTGCGGTTCCCAAGCAGACTCCCGGCACTTCCTCTGCACACTTTTGACAATGTATTGAGTGGTCACAATGAGTCTGGAAAGGAGTGAATGTATGTCCCTTGTTTCCTGTCTGGCACTGGGACTTTTCCTGGTTTCTGATTCCCATCTTCCAATAAAATCTTAATTTCCTTTCGCATTTATTATTATTAGGAACGTATGTCCACTTCTGGAAGCTGTCCTCCATATTTCTGGTTAAATGAATCCATATGCAATCATTATTTTTTGTTCATTTTTTAAAATATAAACAGCTATTTCCTCTACCAGTGAATTACCTCAGTTATTTACTCTCAGAATGAGAAACTGGCCCTGTCCTCAAGGGAAAGCCTCTAGGGATAACTGGATATATTCATCTCTATGGACCACTCACTCCCTGGATCTTTCTGTTGAAAGTGCCAACAAACAAGAGGTGGGGATCATCTAATTGTTAACTGCAATGTGAACACCTATAGATTGGCAACTATCACCAGTTCACATAGATCAGACATTAGATGGCAAAAACTTTCAGTCACTACCAAGTTACTAAGGAATCATTTGAACCAGAGACCGAGAGCTGAAAAGCTGCATTTCCCTTCCCCAGCCCCTGCAGCCAGCTAGCTTCTGCGTGATAAGTGTTACTGAAAAATAACTGGTTAACAAATCAAGAAATTTATACTCCCCCAAAACATCAAACTGTCCCCGAGTGGGATGCGTGAAAGACCAATTATATCAGAACGGAGGGACTCCTGCATCTTGCATCAGGAAGACTGCTATATAATAACTATTAAACCTTCTCTTTCAAGGCTCAGGATATTCTGTCCCTCAGAACCAGAGACTAAATATACAATTAATTCTCTGTTTCTCCAACTTCTTTTTGTGGAATTCCTGTTCTCAACTTGTTGCTTTCCACTGACAAACCCAGTGTGTTCAACTCTCATTGTAAATTCTTTGCTCAAAATAATGCATAAACAGCAAAGCAAGTGTTAGTATTTATTGAGCAAATACTGAGTGTTTAAAGAAATGCAGATACTCTAGCTGCTTTGCTGGCTGGGTGATAGAAAACATGGCATCAGTGATATCATCTTGCTTATGGGTTAATAAGACTGGACAGAGTCAAAATTCAAAGAAGATTTGGTATTGTCTCTATTAGTCCTCTGGGAATGAACTAACCTGCCAAGTTTATTCCCCACAGTTAGGCAAAACAGCCGAGCTATGACTTGCATGGGATAGTATAACATTAAGGGTCTAACTATTTCATAAGTAGGCATTGTCAAGAATTTGGAGGGTTTCTTTTTAAACAAAAAATCAGTGGAAACTACTTTCTACTAGATAGTCACAGCATCACCATTCTAGCAGATGACAAAATAAAACTGAGCAGTCAAGTTTCATTGTTCTAGCCAAGTGAAGTGCAAAAATGTACACAGATGGTGAGCATTCAATCAAGCTTTTGAAATCCCTTCTTTTTCAGAATCTACATTATTGTTAACACCATAGTTAGGGGAAACATTTTTAAATATGGAAGGTCCTTTCCCCGTTAAATGTATGATTCCTAGGATTTACTGAAGCACAAAATAATTAGTTAATATCTCCCACTAGGACTTTAAAAAAAGAAAGAGACAATTGCTGTCTGTGTTTTCTTATTATACAATTCTGTTCATATTAAGTCAGTACAAAGATTTGGACTATAAAATGGTCTATCTGGGGTCTTACAATGCTGTCAATCGCTGTAATAGTTGATCGCCTCCTCCCAAGAGATCATAACCAGAATCACAACAGGTTGGTGTCTAGTTTCCCCTGAGCAGGATGTAGCAATGATTTGAGGCAAGGAAATTCAACATCCGGATCTCCTGCCTTACTACTACTTCAGTCTCCTCCTCTCCATTTCCCCATAACCACTTCTTGCATTGACTGAACAAATTCTGTAACAGACTCCAAAAATAAGCTTTATAACGGAAGTAGATACTATACTAATACACTTCACAAGGACAATCACAAACAAAATAATTATTAACACAGGGAGGTAGGGGGAAAAGTGTACATGTATCTGTACACTGTACCGTAGGTCTAGATGAATGAGAGAGTTTGCAGCTTTGAGAGTATGAAACAGACCTCTACCTAGTTCCTGATCCAGCAGTTCTCACTCAGTCTTTAACTCCAGTAAGACTTTTCCTTGAGTAAGGAGTACACCCTGGACAAGACTGGGGCAAAAGCAAGAATGTGAAATGATGTATTATGACTTATACACTCCAGAGAGGAATGTACTGCAATTGCCAATTCTGTCGTGATCATCCATTTCAGGGGCCCTTCTGTCCCATTGATCCAATTTATGAGTCCAGAGACCATAATTATTCAAGTAGCTGAAATTACAGGAGACAGGGCTGGTGATCCAAAAGTTATTGGCTCAGAAACATGAATTTATTAGAACTAGCAGAGAAAGCAAGTGACCCTGACAAACATTAACGGTTCAATGAAAGCCAAATGCAGTTTAGATTGGGGTTTGGTTCAGATTGTACTGGACTCCTTTGATTAGCATGGGCTGCCGTCCTGCATAGTCCCTGAGTGAAACTTGACTGCCAGCAAAAAGTGTCACCTCGCAAACATATCATGGATCTTTATCAGACCGAAACCCTGTTCCCAGGGAGGTAAACAGGAATCTTGCCACTGACTTCAGTGGAAGCAGGGCTAGGCTGAGAGAGAGCCAGAGAAGTCTTGTCTATACTTCTCTTTAAGAAAGTTACCTGCTGCTGTCATCACGTCATCCATGGCTGACCCAGTGCTGACTATAGTTTAACTACAACTGTAGTTACGGACAAAGCATACTAAGCCCCTTTCCAGACACTGTCCTTAAAGCTTGCTCAGAGCAGGCATATATCGGGTTCTGTCTGGGCTAGAAAGTTAGAATTCTCCTTTGGATTGAAAATATACTTGTTCCTCTTTGTCATGCTCCTCTCTCCCCTAATTCCTGACAATATCACAGTTTGTTTGCAGTGCAGCTGTAGCCCTTTTGCTCCCAGGATATTAGAGACGAGGTGGGGGAGGTGATATCTTTTATTGGACCGACTTCAGTTACGAGTTGAAAGAAATGAGTTTTTGAGCTACACCGAGCTCTTTTTCAGACCTACCCTGAGGAAGAGCTCTGGGTAGGTCACAATCTGGCGTCTTTTACCAACAGAAGTTGGTCCAATAAAAGATATCGCTTCCTCCACCTTGTCTCTCTAATACCACAGTTTGACACTCTCAGTGATGATCTATATACCCAGTTTGATTTTATTCTATTTAATATCCTGATTGTTCCTCAAATCCATCAATGAGTCCTTGTGATGCGGGTGGTACTGAAAAAAGCAACATCTGATGCTGATAGACTTCACTGTTATCAAGCTGTTGATTAAGTATATAATATAACACAGATCCATCCCTTTCATGGGAGCACTCCTTTTGCATTACTGCTTGGGACTGATGCTTTCTTAAGGTGCATCTAAATATACTAGGAATTGGGGAGAGCACGGGGGGTGGGGGTTTCATTTTGTCTAGCACTAGTATGGCTCTCAGAAGGGCTACACAAAACCATGGAAAAAATACCTGAACTTACCACTACCAGCACCAATATTGCAAAAAGTCCTATTGTAATGAGGCTTTAATTGCAGTTTCAAAATTTCATCTTTGAAGGTTCTGCTCCATTAGGAATTATTGATATTGCCGAATACTGTTCTCTGTTAAACAATCATCATCACTGGATTCCATGTTTGAAACTTCTGTTATCACCAGCTTGTCCCTCTTCCAAACATACTAACTTTAGTGTCCTGGACTCAGGTTAAAGGGAAACTTCAAGCTTTTCATTTTCCAGCATGCAGCACCTTACTTCATGAAGAAATGGTTGAGGAACACACCAATTGTGAACCTATTTATGCTATAGTTGGTCCTCCTCCATCTCTTTGTCCCTGAGAAATTTCATGCTAACCGGGAAGTTTCTTGTGTGTTTATGGCCACTCCTTGTAAAGTGTCTGTGATTCTCTACACTACATAAATACTAACTGAGACAATAGTAGCAGCATCTGCTGTCATCTGTGCTCCTCAATGCAATTAGAAAATCTGTGGAAAGGCAATTCCTTCTCATCTGAGTTTGCAGTACTGCCAGCTCTGTATTTATGATTAACCATAAAGGAAAATGTTGGATAATTAAATACATCTCCAACATGGCTTCATGCACTTTGGTCACTGATCGTCTTCAGCTATTTAACTGTGTTTGTAAAGATCTGAAGGGATGATGGTGACACCTGCTGGCATGATGTACTGGGATCAGTCATGGGCACCACCAGCACATGGAAGAACTCCACAGCAGACAAGCTCTAACGTCAGTTCACGCCCTGAGACTGAGCTGGTGCACTGCCCCTCTTCACTGGCAGTGACCAGGCACATAAAAGTGAATGGTTCAAACGCAGGTAAATATCCCAACACCTGGGGTCAAAGCAGTGCACTGTGCACTACTCTCTCTGGGCAACATAGCAATATCCAGTCCCCCCACCCCTCACCCAAACTAATATTTACTATTAAAATAGCCAGGCAAATGGCTCTATAATTCACATCCATTTGTGCCATATTATTATAGTTAGCAGGGATGCCCCGAGAATGTCCCCATAATTCTTGCAGAGACAATCATTTGCATATACAAAAAATAAAGTATTTGCACATGGAAAATGTGCAGTTAAGTGCATGAATGCTTGTTTTGCACATGCCAGCCAGAGGCTTTGCACACACAAATAGATGAAAATATTGTACTGTCAGTGCAATTTCAGAAACCCTTTGAAAATTTGCCTTTAAAGACACACTCATCTTAAGACAGCATTGTGCACCACTAGGGCACAGGAAACCATAATCACACAGGTATCAGCATGCCAGCTGTGGAACAATACCTCCTCTCTAGCTCACAGCACTGCTAATACTTGCACAGATAGGAATGTGACCTGCATGGTAGCAATATGACGTGTCATCAGAGAGGAGTGTTTGCTTGGGCACTACAGGTCATCTTCCTTTCTCTCCTCAGTCCACTCCTCCTCCCAATACCTATGTCCATCCTATGGGATGAACACAGTGAATCTAACACAACGTGGCCTTATTCTCATTAACTTGTGCCATCGCTCCCCCATCCACACACAAAATAAAAAATTCAGAACATTAACAAGATTCTTAAATTGCACAGAGTTCATTGTCAGCTCACTTCAGTTCACTGAAATATGCTGCTTCTTGAAGTTGGACGGGAGAGATATAAATCTGGACTGTGACAGGGCCTGCTGCTGGGAAGAAATGTAATTATGTCACCTGGAGCAACACGAAAGGAACATCTCTCCTGGCAAAGCAGATCTAGGTCAAGGGATGGGGATGTGCAATGAGACTCTGTAGAGTCACCTGGCTCCAAGGAGCAGTTCACAGAGCCTTTTAACTTGTTGGCAAAATGGTAACTAGCAGATCTGACATCGGAGCTTTTGAGAATCAATCAATGGTGTAAAGGAGATCAAAGCATTTTTTATGTGAGCCCACAACCACAGAGTAAAAGGAGAGAACAAAAACTCCAGCCTGTGGTGAAGACATATTTCTGCAACAGAGAAGGAGTGGGAGGGGAAAGGAAGAGAGAGGCCAAGTGTCAGATAAGCACCTGAATGGAGCACATGAAATCAACATGCTAAAACGGTGTCCAGGCTGCAATGTTAAACATAAGGAATGGAAAGTAGGCGGGTATGGTGGGGAGAGAGGATGAGAGAAAACAGACCCTCTTTGCTTTTTTTTTGGCAGCTTGACCTAAAAAAAAAAATAAATCAAGGAATCTAAGGAACATGGCCAATGCTTTAATTTACATCCTTAAGAAGCAATGTACTAGAACAGAAATAATGTTAATTAACAAGGTGACTGATATACAGCAGCCGAGACATCACTGAAAATTCAGAAGCATTTCTGCTCTAGGTTTTCAGGATTTTTATTTTTATTATACAACAAAAAATATTTATTGTAAATGCATACATACATTAAAGTTCAATGGTCCCTGTTGCTTACTGCTCAACCAAAATCATAATCCATTCTTTGTGACATCATAATGTTCACCACAGCAATTGCCTGTGATGTTCAAAAAAAAAAAGAAAAAAAGGGATTTCAGGTGGGGATTAAGCAGCAGGATTGGATGAAGTCCCAAGGAACAAAGAGCCTGTTTTCATGCACATGTCCTTAGTGGGGGGTGGGGGAGAGAGCCACACTATACTAGAAAAGAGAGAATTGTTCCTAACTAACCTGTGCTTCATGGAGACTTTGGGAGCAAACATCTCTTGAAATCACAGTTGCCTGATTGTTAACTCTTATTATCACTCTGACTTGTTGGCCTTGTCTCCCACAGAGACCCACAGGATTAGACTTTATAACTCACTCAGGTATGTAAAATGTAACCAGCTGGAGATTTCTAAGGCCCAGGGGATACTGGTTGTGTCTACAATGAGCTTTTTTTCCTTAAAGCCTCCCGGCATGGCTATAAGACCAGTACAGCTCCACCAGTGGAAGCAGCAGCAAGAGTGCTGGGGTCTGCCAGCCGCTTTGCATCAAATATACTTCTCAACAGTAATCAACCAACAAAATACATCTGCTACCAGTCTAGGACTGACCCTTCACTGGCCAATCAGTGTATTAAGAGTCTGAATGATATTTGTGTGAGAAAACCCTAAGACAGAGAGATCTGTCTGTATTTTCTGTATAATTAGGGGCTGGATTCTGAGCGCATATTCCACTTTTATTAAAGTAAATTGTAACTTAAGACACTAACGGCCAGATTTTTAAAGATCTTTAGGTGTTCAGTGGGGTTTTCAGAAGTATGTAGGTGTCTAAAACGCCTTGATTTCAATAGGTACGTCTGAAAATCCCACTAGGTGTCTAAATACCTTTAAAAATCTGACCTGGGAGCCAACTTATGAGATTTTTGGAGTAGTGGCAGTGTAATGGATACAGCTGGGAAATGTCAGGGTTGCTTGGAATTGAGATGAAAACACAAGCATAAAAATCAAAGGACTTAAGGGTGAGCCCTTAGCAGAATGGTATAAGGAAGGGAGCTCTGAGCCAGTGATATGCAAAGAGGTATCAACCACAAACTGGAGGTGTAACAGGGTTAGAGTAATGGCTTAGTGAGGCTATATTAGGGACACACCTTAGTGGCCAATCCTTCAAATTACATTCTCTTTGTCACTTTTGATTATAATTTTCTTATTGTAGTGTTTTATCAGACTGCAGTCAGTTATGATCCACTATAATATGGAGAACTAATTTCCCCATTACTAAGTTTCCTGCTATTCTCTTTTTACCACTGATAGCTACATGCATTAAATATTGACTCCAATTTTCCTACCAAAACACAATTGGCTTCCTAAATTCCCACTCTATGCTAAGTCCTGACATTGTCTTTTATCATGCTTTTCCTCCACTGTGTGAATTCCTCCAGTTTCACCATCTACACACATATACTCAGCCCACCTGACACAAAGAAATAACTTCATCTATGTTAACCGCTTGCATTTTTTCTCTTCTCCTATTAGTTCCCTATGGGTTCAGTTCTCTTCTCAAAGGGTTATCATATAAGTGAATAAAAGGAAATACATGCTGAATATCAAGACAAAACTCCTGAGAATACATTATTAGATTGCTGGAGTAGTATCACAGGGAAATGGTAGACGCCATTTTCACCCATTTGTGTTACATAGGAAAGACATACATCTGGGTCCATCCTTAAATTGAGCTTGGTGTGCAATCTCAAAATAAGTGAAAGCACAAAAATCTCACAACAAAAATCAGGACAGCCTGACCTCTCCATCACAATGACTAAAGGTCGAATCTATGGAAGAGGGAGAGATGAATCCCCCAGATAATTCAACCCAGCAAAGAAGATCAGGAGAGGAATAATTTAGTTTTGTTGTGCTGGTTGGGTTTCTTGGAGATGTGCTCAGAATGTCACATCTTTAACTCTATGTTGAGGAGTCCATAATAACAACTGCAGTTCCCCTTTCTTTCAAAGGCACTAACTCAGCTATATCTTTGTGTCTTTGGAAACTCTCCTTAAAATGACCATCAGTTGGTCAACTGAGCCCAGCAGAATTCCAATTTTTCTTAAAAACCCAGTGTCATTATTTAGTTACCTTTCACAGCATTATAAATGTCACAATTTGTCCCATCTCTGTACCTGCTTCAGGTTCAAAGGGTTCAGGCAGTTAACTCTGAGAAGCAAACATTCCCTTGTCATGGAGCTGAGTAGATCATGATGTGCAGGGCTGAACTGTATCTTTACCTTGATTTAAATCCCATTCTGACCCATGTCTGAACCCCCACCTTAGACCTTAAAGACATTATAGCTGAAATACTTAGCCTGGGTGCTAGTTCTTGTTTTAGAGTTTAAGTATTTGACCACTTTTTATTTTCTCCCCAAAAGACTGCTTAATAATACAAAGGTAGCACTGAAGTTAAAATACTCCTATACCCAAACTAATGAGACTGTGATGAAATGCTGCCTCAGAAATCCATCTATCTTCCTAGCTAATGTTTAAGTCACTTTTTATGACTATGTAGCCTTGGGTATCATTGAAAACCCCTACATTTTACCTGTGGAGAAGCTCAGAAACCCACTCATAAAAATCAAGTTCTGGTGGCTCGCCTTACAAATGTCAGTTTTTATATATTCCTTCCGAATGCACCGGTCTCTCCCCACCCACAAGTATAAAAACAAACTCACCATGTATCTATAGATATTTCCTTGGGACTTCCTATCACAGATGTATTCCATGCTGCATCTTTAGTAAAGTCCCAGAACCTTAAAGTATCACTAGTACTCTAGTCCTACAGAAAGAGAGCATCTTTTTTTAGAGGGTGTCAATATTATTCAATGGAATTCTCTCTGCAGATAGGAAATAACCTTCAGGCCCGAAAGGTTTCATTATATGATTCTGTGAGATCTCATAAGCTAGATAGAGTCAGGTTGGCTCTGTGTTTCGCTGTGCATCCGCAAGGAACCTCTAGCTGCTGCATGGAGTGGTACTGACAATTCAGTAAGTGACGCTCTTTCCTCCATGTCAGTACAAGCAAAGGCATGACATGGTTCTAGGGGATACTGGAAATACTTGTGGAAATGCGAGACTAGAAATCAGGAGATATGCGTTCTATCCCTGACCAAGCCCCAGACTTCCTCTGAGGCTTGGGCAAGTACCTTCACCGCTCTGTTTTCCTTTTCCCCAACTGTAAAGTAGAAAAAATAATAATATCCTATTCCATAAGGGGCAAAAGGGGCCTGAAAGTCTTAATTCACTAACGTTTTTAAAAAGATCCTCAGACGGAGGATGCAACATATGGTATTCCACTGTTACACAATCCAGCTCTTTACTGTTAAACAGTTCCTACATTTCATCCCAGGCATGGCTGTTATTTAATGGATGTTGTGTATAGACTACAAAGGTTAACTGGAATCTTTCAGAAAAGATGGTATACAAGTTTCATATTGTATTACACTATGACATGGACAATAGCTACCATATAGAAATAAAACCACTTGCTTTTATCAGGGTTATATCTGACTCTGGGGATGGGTGGGAAGGGGGAAATCACTATTCTCTGTCTCATTCCTTGGCAATGTTATTTATATTTAGGCATGAACTTTAAAGCTTAAGTGAATACTTAACCCTTCCCTATCTGATAGGAGCCAGTCCAGCACTTCCTACTTCAGGAGGGTAGAAGCTAGAAAGAAAGCATGTTATTGTAACATCGGGGAAAACAAAGTTGCAGTGCGGGAGGTCTAGGTGGGATATTAGGAAAAGCTATTTCACTAGGAGGGTGGTGAAGCATTGGAATGGGTTACCTAGGAAAGTGGTGGAAGCTCCTTCCTTAGAGGTTTTTAAGGTCAGGCTTGACAAAGCCTGGCTGAGATGATTTAGTTGGGATTGGTCCTGCTTTGAGCAGAGGGTTGGACCAGATAACCTCTTGAGGTCTCTTCCAACCCTAATCTTCTATGATTCTATGAACAGAAATACCATTTAGCCCTCTGAACTGACAAAACAATAAGCTTCCAGGAGCCAAGGGGCAATGTACACAGGAAAGTCAACCAATTAAGGAAATTAAGTTGTTATATGAACATATTTGCTGTGGACCAAACCAACACATCTCATGAAATAATCGAGCCTTCCTTCATGAAGGGAAGGTACAAGGTTTTTTTCTGAGTGCTGTGCAGCCCACGGTTATGCACCAAGCAGAGTTTTGACATATCTGCAGAATAGAAACCCACAGCTGAGCGTGGCTGCCAGAGCAGGCCCTGCTGAGTGCTGTTTAACTGCTCACTAGATGATATGCTAAAGCTAAACAGAGCTGGCAGTGAGATATGTAGTTCAGCACAGGTTAGCTCACTTTGGAGTCTTTAATAGGCCATTTGTGACTAATAAAATCTTCCCTCTTAGTAAGGGATTAGAGTTTGGCTGTTTTCTATGCACCCCTTGGGGATGCTCAAAGTGCTCTTTCACACCCCCGCAGTCTCTGATAACCACCACCACCCCACACACTAGACTTAATATTTTATTCTCCCTCTTTAGTCACAATCAAGCCTGTGCCTCAGAACCTGGAAGACAAGCAAGAGTCAGTGCCAGCATTTCTTGTGCTGTTAATGAGACTGGCTTGTGCCCATCAAAAAGTCATAACCTACTGAATCTCCCACTCAATCTTTCTTCCTGTTCCTCTTCATTCTCCCTCCTTTTCGCCATGCTCAATTCCTCTCCATCCTGCAGTTTCATTCACTAAAATGGAAAGAGGTAGCAGGGGTGCCCAGACACAGTGTCTGTTACTGAACTCCAATCATTCCATTCAGGTTAAGAGCTACCAATTGTAAAGACTTGATGGGACTGTCTTTTCAGCATCCTGGAGCTAACAGGAGACATCATGAGGCTAACCAGACACACTGGCCTTGTATTGCACAGCAAGGACCTTAACTACACTATTCAACCCAAGTGGAATTTACGTGACATCTCAGATGTCATCTGAAACTAATAGTTTTAGCTCAAAAGTCAATCTTATCAGTTATCATTAAGGAAAGGAATCTGATACCGGACCATGAGTGAAAAAGGCTGTCGTGACTTCTGACCTTCTCCTTCTCTAAGCTGGGCTGTGCGGATGAATGACCCAAGACAAAGGTGGGTGAAAATGCAATAAGGAATGACATGGTAACAGAGCTGCAGCGAAGCAGCATGGGTTGACTTAAGTCAAAGTGATTTAAATCACATTTTAATCATGATTTAAATCATCAAGCAGGAAACCTCGATTTAAATAATCAATTTTCATATCAATTTTGCAATTGTACTTTTTAATTTTCCTAAAGAAAGATAATTTAAATTGAGTCTCATTGGTTAGAAACTATGTTCATTTGCAAATAAATATAGCCCTTTTCACAAAATTTGGTACTTTTTCCTAATCATAAGAACACAATAGATCTATACATATTTAAACAATTACACAGCTTAAGACACATTTATTCAGATTATTGTTTACATATTTCATCATATTAGAAAATGGTGAATAATGCACTTATTATATAATGATCATTTTTTACTTGTGATTTATATCATGCTCTATTTGCATAGAAATTGGCATTCAATTCAAACGTATAAAAACAACATTGTAAAACTGGCATATTAGTTAAATAAAACTTTTTAAGAAAAATGTGCTAGACCCAAGAAAAAAATAAGTTTGAGTCATTCTGCATTTAAAACTGATTTATTAAACAAAAGTAGTATCATCTCTGGTTAGTAAACTGAGCTGATTGTTTCTGGTGACCATGTTCTTCAAGACTTTAGAACTAGTAGATCTCATTCTCTCTCATCTACTTTTACTCATAGATTGGAAGAGGAAAACAAACTTGCTTTTCACCTCTTGGTAGTTTCTTAACTTTGACTGAACTAGTCATTCAACTGAACTAGCATAATAAACTGAAATGAAAAAAATATTCTCTCTGCACCTACAGAAGAGGCTAGTGGTGTCAAAAGCTGGCAAAAGGAATTCAAGATACTCTGGTTCCAGGTACTTAGGCAGTGATTTCCACTAGTTCAGAGGTTTGACTTTTAAAAAACTTCTGCAGCTAACATGTACACCTTAATTTTTATTTATTTTTTTTTATTTTATCTAAATGTAGTTTAATTATAAGTAGTTTAGGCCTTATCATAATATCAATTTTAATTTTAAGTAGATTTATTTTAAAAAAGAAAAATGGATTTAAGTAAAATAATCTAATTCAAATTTTAAAAATCTCGTTATTTTTAAATCATCACTTGTTTTCCACTGTAAGGAGAAGGGAGGGGAACAGGCAGGGATATCAAATATTCCTCAAGAAATTTTCAAATCTCCGTGGACCATTAACTCTTTAGAGCTCTTCCTTAAGTGACATTTTACAGGGTGTTTCTATGAAACTTACCATCCATTTCCTAATTATTCATTCCCAGCAGAGATGCTGAACTCTGTGGGTCATTAAGCAGCTCCCAGCCTGATGGCACTGCATAGGCCATTCTCACACCTCTAAATACTTGGACAAACAAGTTTTGGAGGCTGGAATAAGCCTTCAGTGTTTCCAGCCAGCTGTAAGCCTGCTGAACAAGGAAGAGGCAGAGTGTGGTATCAGTTGCCTAGGTAAAGCACTCTCCTGCCAGGCAGGTAATACAGCCCTCGGGGAAGCACATTCTTCAGGGTTGGGTTAATAACCAGGCAGGTACTGGGGCCTTGGTCTCCCATAATATTATTTAACATATCCTATAAAACATCTTATACTACCTCATGACTATGAAAGAGAGAAGCTACAGGCATGGCTGAGCTATGGGCACAAATATAAGAACACAGGGAGTGCAAAATTACCCTAACAGTGCATCATGTGCTTCTGCTTTTAGACAGATAGAGGGGTTAGCCTTACAAAAGCAAGAAGAGCAGAAGTCAGCAAAGCGATTTGTAAAGGAGCTTTCAAATGCCTGGAGGAACGAACATACTGCGGTGAAGAAATGTTAACTCAAATTGGAAGACAAGAAAAGATGTTCTTGCTGGCTTGATACTGCCTTACAGTCTCCAACAATTCTAATTATATTTTCACCACCTATGGCCTTGCCCACATGTCTGCATGGAGCAGGAACAATATCTATTGCATCTCTGAGGACAGACACTCAATTAGAATAATTTGGCATAGCTCCATTACTTCAGCAGAATGACAACAATTGACACCAGCTGAGAACCAGGCCCTGAGTCTTCCGTGTTACATGAGGTAGTTTCCACAGAAAATCTTGCAAAATTCACAGGTTACGGGGTACACTTCTCTGTCAAAGTAGTTCATTAATACAGTTTAATCGACTCATTTCCTCTCTCCATTCTTACCGCTCCCCTTCTGATTAAAGGAGCCACAAAAGTCTAGACAAGAACCAACAAAACACAAGTTCACACTAGAGAACTGGGGGACTGGGCAGAAAAGTAATTACACCCATGCAAGCCAGAAAGCTGGAGATGCTACAGGGCCCCCCCAGGACAGAATATTTTGATATATGAAAGAACAATACACACAAAATATTGAAGCAGAAAGCCTGGATACAAGTTACTTGCCATCCCACAGAGCTGTGTTGAATGATGGGTAGATAGAACATTTAGGATCAACAACAGCTCTCTGATCTGTTAAACAACAACTCTCTCCTATTGTGATTGGCAGTGATGTGCCAACTTTAGCCATCAGACTTAAGCACTCTGTTGTTGCTGCACCAGGTTCTAACAACATTTGACCAGACAGTGCAGACTGGAGCAAGCCATGTTATAACTGGGGCCAAAAACCTAGTCTACAGTCCTTGTCTAATTCAGTCATGGTTACAACACAGCTGTCTCCCAAAATGGTTAAAGCACAGCTCTCTCAAAGTACTGTTAGGACCTCAGCATTTGTCATATCATTAAATAGCACTATAAAGCCTCACAAGATAGAAATATGCTATGGGCATATTGAATATGGAACATCTACATTTTCACTTTGCTAGGGGTATAAACACAGTTTCAAGCTCAAAAGAAATTGAAGGTAAAAAATAAAGAAGGTTGAATGTAAGCTCCAGAAAGGCACTTGGAAACCCAGTGCACATTTCCATGTGAGCCCATGCCAGATGTGATCAGTGAAAAAAAACTTTGACTTCGGAAACTGAAACCCTTCTGCGCCAAACTAAACTACAGCTCCATGTTATCAAGCCACCCTTTTTGCATTCTAGATTCTCCAATTCTGCCAGAATTTCTACAGAAGGGGGTTTGGGCCAGCAACGACCCTCCCGAAAGCCTTCCTTTTCTAACAGCATCATACAGGTCCTTGTTCTTCTTGTCACCCACAAAGCAAAGTTCATCCCTCACTTCAATTTCTGGTAATAAATTGGCATCTCCCTCTTTTTCCGAAGCAGCAACAGCCTCATTTTCCTTCGGTCAGGGCTTAGCCGGAGTTCCTGCCTGTATTGGCTCCACCAGCAGAGACACCCAAGACTAACCAAGCTGACCCTGGGAGCTGTTATAAAGGAGATAAAATACACAAGCTGCCTGTGACAGGGAATATTATCCTAAGATACTCTAAGTGCTCAGGGTTAGCCAAACACAGGGGCAGCCAGCAGTGGAATTGCTGGAGTTATAGGGAGTCAGGAACTTAAACAGCCAAAGCAGAGATGCAGGAGCAGAATTGCAGTTAACCAAGACAGCAGGATCATAAGGTAAAGCATGCTGCACCACAAGCCTCATATTTTTTCACCTTTACCCCCTTTCCCACCAAAATATTATTTTAACTGGTTAGCTGAATCACTTTTGCCCCCACTTTGAAATCTCAAACAAGGCTGGCTTTAGCTTTTTTGCTGCCCCAAGCACGTGCTTGGTGGGTTGGTGCCTGGAGCTGGCCCTGATCTCAAGGCTAGTGAACGGAAGCAAGAGAAAATCATTGACTTTGAAGTCTGCTTTTCAACTTACATTGCAGGCACAAAGCAAAAACTTCCAGCTTTTTTCCTCCTGGGAATCATAAGCAAAAATACCCAAAAAAACAAAACTTAAAAGGGAACAACAGAGTCAATTGACTTATGCATAATTAGAAAGTAAATGGCATTTGTTCTCCTATCATGTCAGCAACAGGCATATGATGAATATTTAAAGAGCCCAATGCCTTTGTTCTCAGAAGGCCCAGACATAGTTCATTCTTCATGAGAGTCCAGCATTATCCATGCCCTCTACTTATTATCTCCTGAATCAATTCTTCTACAAACAGTCCAGTGCAGTTACAGATTATTCCTATACCTCTGACTTTCAGTACATACATTGGAATGATAAGTTAAGAGGATTCTCTAGGAAGCTCTTTCCCTTCCCAGATAGAATTATTCACTTCCTCTACAGGAAATTCATTACAGAAGTCACTTTTCTGAGTTCAGCTGAGAGTATGATCTGCCTGCTGCTACTGGGTTATTAAGGACCCACCGAGATTCCTTTGCTACAATGGGCTTAGTCTACTACATTATCATCCTTTAAATCAGAAAAATAAGAACTGGCTTGCTAGACATATCTTACTCTTTTACCCTCATTTCAAGAAGCAAAGTGCAAGAAAAGGTACCTGCAAGCCCTTCTGGAGGACAAAAGAGGACTAGCTGTAGAAGACGTTTTCCAGTGCCCCAGGTCAATTACAATCAACTTCATTTTAAAAATTGATATGAAAACTGTTGGCTTTCATTCTTTTGATACCAAGACAGCCAAAAACATACACCCTTTTTTAGTTCACCTCCCTGTCACCTCTAATGAAAGCTAAATTTTAATGACGTTGTTAGGAAATACATCTCCCAATGCTAATTAAAAAAGAAGCTGATGACTGTACTCAGTTACTGAGCATGAAATTAATAATATAATCATGAGGAATATACGTGATACTCCCTCACTAGTGACTTTTATTTCTTGGCTAGATCGGTGTGAGATCCAAGAGAATATTTTCCTTTTTTCAAGCTATCCGAATATACCATTTTAATCAACCATATTCCAAAATAAAAGCAAATACTAATAATATTTTGTACCTCCATAGCATGATCCATCAAAAGTTTTGAATACATTTTTAAAACATTAAAGGAGCCTTGCAACACACTTATGAAGTAGGTCCTTTTATACCCATTTTACATATGGTTAAACTGAGGCAATGAGTGATTTGCCAAAAGTCTTAAAGCATGGCAGCAGAAGAGCTGGAACTAGAACCCAGCAGTCCTGACTCAAAGTCCCTCACTCTAAACCACTAGCAATATCACAACCCCAGCTCATTCATACCAGAGAATTAACTTCCTGTTCTGGGGATATGACACTTTTTATTGGGGTCCTGACAGTACACAACACCAGCAGTTTAAGAAGTCCCAACATCCTTTATAATGGGAGATCAGCTGAAAAGAAAGGGGTAGGGAGAACCCCAAGTTCAGCCAGATGAATTCCAAGCATGAAAAATCCTGAAATATAACCAAAAATCATTTGACACATTCAATCATCTTCAAGTTAGTCTGAGAGACACTTCCCCTTGTATGTAAATTCATGAATGAACCTTTCTCTCTCTTTCTCATTCTCATTTGCAGAGAGGGGCAAAAAAAACAGGATGAACACACAGTTGAGTGCCCATAAATTTACAGCCAAATCTCGCAGGGCTCCTGAAACACAGAACTGAAGCACATGTTTGTGTATGAACAATCCAAGGGCTTCATTTGTTACTTCATTTCCAAGGCCTCCTCCTACAATGACGAGGTGAGAATCAGCTCCAGAAAATGCTGAGCAAGAGGAATTTGTGGGCAAATTAGCTAACTATCACTTACATAACCAGCAATTAATGTTATGCTTAATGATAACTCCACTCAGAGTTTGGATTACAGCTTTCTGCAGCTTCTGCCCTTAGGTACTTTAAATCACGAGGTTTTGATAGATTTGAAACTGTTAGTAGCTTTTGGCAACTGGATAATTGAATAACGCGACCCTGAAAATCTTGGAGTGTTAGAATGAGTAAGTTCTATACAAAACAGAAAGTAGCTCACACCACTTCACAAGAGTCCAGAGAGAAACTTTCTTTCCCATTAAAAGAAAGTATTCTTCTAAGGCAGGGGTTTACAACCTCTGTCACAGCGTATAGACCATGAAATAAACATGCAAAGACAACTGGAATGAAAAGAAAACTTCATCGGTGCACAGTGGTACTTACAGTAAAGGCATCCAGCATCCCCTCCAAGCTGGGACCATCCTGGGCAGCACTTGTACACTGTCTGGTATTCCATGCTGTACACCTGCCTGTAGTCTGTGTAATATGCTGTTCTAAAACACAAAACACAAGCACCATTAACCCCTGGAGGAGGAGGATTTAGTATGAAAGTGAGTGCAAAGATGATTCAGTTCTGACTGTAGCACCTAAATAAAAAGAATTCATTTAAAATACTTTGCATATTCTCTGTATATTCTAACACCAGTCATGGATCTCAACATAATGCTTTTCAATCCACTTTAACCAGGGAGGAGACAGCCCAGGGGGTTGCGCTTTTCTTCTTTTCCGAGCTGTGTATTTCATTAATTCTTTTGCAGTTTTGTGCGATCGCTTCCCCTGTAATTTAAAGCACTGTTTGTCAAAGGAAAGTCAATTTATAAAAACAACCGGTATTTCAATCTAGCACTGGTGAGCAAGTCACACCGAGGGGCTGGTGAGAGCTCAAAAACTATTTGGCTTATGATGAAAGAATAAAAAAAAAAAAATCATGCTAGCATCCTACTGGGAAGCATCAAGCTATTCCATGCACAGACGGCTCCTAATGCAGTGGTGGATTAAATAACAAGCTACTCACAGGCAGAGCCGTGGGGAAGTTTCCAGTCTCCTCAATTCTTTTGCTGCCCCTTAGCAGCCATGTTTAACGCTCAACCCTACTTCACTGCACATAGGACTGGAGGGGACCTCCTGGCTCATCAAGTCTAGTCCCCTGCTATCACAGTCAATACAGTTACATAATCCCATTCATAAATGCATCAAGCCCTCCTTGGGGCTCCTGCCATTCCTTTACCCTTCCAGAACTGCCCTATTTATATAAAAGAAAACTGGTTTCATGACTGACAGCTATGGCCACTAAAGGGGTGCCAGGAGCGTGGGGTGCCACATGTGACAGTGCTATTCACATGTCCCCAGTACAGGGCTCTGTGTAAAAGACCCCAGGACTGCAAACCTTCACAGCAATCCAGGGCCAAGTTTCTAGTGAACCTGCTCCTCTCCCAGGGAGGGGTTACTAGTCTTACATTCAAATTAGACAGTGTGGTGCATTTCAGGGTCTGGCTGAACTGGAATCATAGAATCATAGGACTGGAAGGGATCTTGAGAGGTCATCTAGTCCAGTCCCCTGCACTCATGGCAGGACTAAGTATTATCTAGACCATCCCTGACAGGTGTTTGTCTAACCTGTTCTTATAAATCTCCAATGATGGAGATTCCACAAGCTGCCTAGGCAATTTGCTCACAATTAACAGCCACCTGACCAAATCCTGAAAAAAAACCCACCAGCTGCCATCACAAATCTGTTGCACGGGGTAAATAACAATGACACCTAATTCATAGATCTCAAAGCCCTTCACAAAGGAGGTCAGTATCATTAACCCCATTTTTCGGATGAGAAAACTGAGACACAAAGAGGAAAGTAACTTGCCCAAAGTCACCCAGCAGATAAGTAGCAGAGTTAGTAATAGAACCCAGGTCTGCTGACTCCCAGTCCTGTGCTCTATCCACTAAGCAACATCACCTCTCTTACAGCAGCTAAAGCTCCAGTACTTCTCAGGGCCCAGCAGGATCATTACACATATTGTTTAGTAATGTGCATGTCCCTGAGCAGGAATGGGGCTCTGTTACCACAGACATTGTACTAAGGCAGAAGCTGAAGATCTTTTAATGTCTCCTGCTCATGACTTCTAGGGTGAGATGTCAGTCTGGTGAACAGAAGTTGAGTTAAAACACAAATAAATGTGACACTTTTCCCCCCAGAAATTTACTGCTCTGTGTATCTGAAAATCAAAACAGAGATAAAACTTTTGAAGCTGATTTTAAAAATCCTACTTTGGCAGAACATGAAACTGATCACCCAAAGCACAATGGACAAATGACAACAACAAATATTTGGCACAGCTGAAAGTGTTGTATGCATCCACTGAAAATATTTACCCTAACTAATCCTGACTGTTTGACTTTGTCTACATGACTCTACAAAGAAACTAAATAATGATGCACTATCCAAATTAATTCCCATGAAGGAAATCTTCAACTACACTTTATTGCCAATGAGTATGTGATGTCACAGCTGACAAAAATAAAAGCAGTTACGCATTTTTGTACAAGCTGTTAGCATATTGTGAAGGATGTAATTTGGGTCCACATAAAGCTAAGAATGTAATTTAGAATCTTTCAGACACTAAAGACAGCTAGAAATCTATCAGGATCTGTTGGTGTCAAGAGCTACCCATTACCCCATCCCTTGTGTTTAAAACAAATATTGCTTTTAATATAATCTAATGTGCATTATGATGTGCAAAGTTAATGCCAGGGATGTGGCATGTAACTAAACCCAAAAGCATTCAGTGTAGAAATGAATAATATTACCCACCAATGAGTGGGGAATGCAAACATTTCTATGCATTGTGGTGACAGGAAAAGTTTGTTTTCCCATGCAGATTCACTGAGACATTGCTGGACTGTACTACAACAGGCAGTGTGCAGAGACTAGTACATGGAGAGCAAGCTGCTCCAACGAAAATCAAAGGACAGTAGGGAAAACTTGATAGACTGTATTCTGCCCTTGGACATTCATGTGCAGCTCCTACTTATGTCAAAGGGGAGTACAGGAGAAATGTTAAGCTTATAACAGGCTACCTACAGAAGCAGTGGGCCTGAGATAACAGAGGTTAAGAACTATGGAAGAGGAGTTGAGGATATTGAAAAACCCTGTCATATGCAAAACTTTACCAAGAAAAATGGGATCCAATATAACATCCTACAACAAATGAAGCACTAAATATTCCAACAGATCCAGACACTGAAAACTAGACTGGAGAAAACACAGTTCTGGGAAACCACTCTCCCCTCCTGCTGGGATACCTCCATCACTTACGTGTTTTTGTATCCCTAATTTGAATGACTCTCTGATCTTTTTGTTTCACTGAGCACTGGCCCAACTTCCTTCATGAGTTCCCACTCCGCTAGAAGTTGGTAGGATGGAGAACTACTCTTGCTACCCAACAGAGCATCCAGAAACGTTGCGCAGAAAGAAACGGCAAAATACAGTTAATGGGACCCAAAAGAATCAACATTCCTCAAGATGGGATAAAATACCAGTTCGACAGCAAACCGTTAATCTCAGTCAAGAAATAACGTCTATGAAAAGCATTCATTCTGATGGCAAAGCAAAGCCATCAGCTAGTGCAGCAACCCAATGTCAATCTGTCTCTTTTCTTGTCCTCCTTTAGAATCAATAAAACCTAATCATTCTGGAGATTCTGCATGGTGCCTGGTTCCATTCTGCCCTGAACACATTTCTAAATGTCTAGCTCAAGTGTGTGAGTGAACAGCCTCAGCTCACCTCCAATTAACCTTATGAGTCAGGCCCGAGATTAACACATTTACTGAATCTTGAACCGAAGGCTTAATTCAAATAGATTTAAAATATGATGCAAATATTTTGCACAGTCCCAGTTGCTGGTGCCTCTACGGATATCACAAAGTATAAAGAAAGTGGAAGGTGGAATAAGGAGGTGTGGAAAGAATTGTTAAAGGAGACTATTTATCTTAGCTTTTGTTTTGTCTTTCAGAGTTTCTGTCCCAGAGTTATTCAGAACAGCTAGAGCTAATGGAACTCTAGCTTAGAAAAATACTATAGTGTCCTGCTGATGAAAGATCCATTTACAGACCCTTGAGTACACTGCATACATGCATCAGTGTGTGATTGCTGAAGGCTATGTCAAACTAACCCCTTTGTTGTTAAAACAGACACAAATAGTACCAAAAATAATACATTTCTAGGAGCAGTCAGCTACACAACCCTTTGAATGTTTAGTTTAGCCAATGCAAAACAATTCTTCACACTCTAAACCAGCAACCATCATAGTCCCACATATTAACACACCAGCAGGACCACAGAAGTGATAGCTGGACAAGACCTATTAGGTAATCTAGTCCACCCCCACTAATGCCCAGTAGGTGAAGGACTGTTCCCTACAGCTGATTTTAAAATGTGGCAATCCCAATAATCTGGGCCCACGTACAAATTTTATAAAAACAACCACTACCACTTATAGCAATGTCAAAAAAATAAAAAAAACCCTCTCAAACCCAACTGACCCTTGGACAATCCGTCCAGACACCCCAAGGAGAGAACAGAAAATTTAAACCCCCAGAAATAAGCAATTAAACCAATTGATTGCATACTGTGTTATTTTACTGTAAGAGTATATTGAGTAAGATCTTTTATGGATGTTGTAATGCACTGAACAGTCACTCTGAGAAAGGCATACAGGGTTAGGATTATGAACATAAGTGTTTGTATATAGAGAAAATTGTAGTTGTAACTGTGGTGCAACTTCAGCTCTCCATTGCCCCACCCAGTACTCACACACCCCCCCTCCAGAAAAAGCCTGTAAAAATCAAACAATGGATTTGTCGGTGGACTCTGACCCACTAAAAATTCATCCATTTTAGCAGGCCTGCTATGGGCTTAGGCTCCGAATGATAATGACTTTACCAGTATCTGCAGTGCCACAAGAACATTCATAGGGACATTAGGGGCTATCGATAATTATCATTAACGTTTACTGAATAATTCTCAATTCAGTCCTACAGACAGCTGCTCCTCGTTAAGCAGGTGAAACTACACAGAAGCACTAAACTGCCCTAGGGAAAGGAAGAGCAGATGCTGTATTTTCCTAGTCACGTCCATTAACTCAGATACGTTGCAGCCAAGTTCAGACCAGCCTCCTGTGTGTCAGATCCTGAGCCTGTTAATATGTTTCCTGAACCCAGTGTTGTTGGAGCACAGTCCAACTGGAGCAGCTCCAGTGGGTGAAACAGAGGCTACACAACATTCACATGGATGCCGTAACTGTGCACTCCAGTGACTTCAGCTACACAGCACAAGACAGTTTGGCATTCAATTGTCATTCCAAAGCGATGTATTGCTGCAACAATGGAAACTTCCAGCAGGAAGGTGAAAAGGAAGAGAACAGTAGAGACAACCTGATGAAAGGATTTTTAAAGTTCCTTATCTATCACTTATTCGACAGGTAAATTCTACTGCCAGTTACATGGGCAGCCCCATGGTTTTTGGCAGAAACTAAATCCCAGCTTTGGAACATACAAACTGTCATCAACCCCGGAACTGTGAAACACCATTTGCCTCAACCCACTAGTTAGCCACCTCTGAGGGCTCTGATTTCCACCCTCAGACAAGGTGTGTTTCTTTCCAAGGCTGCTTTCAGTGTTGGGTTTGTGCAACTCTGTAGATTAGCTAGCTAAACTATGAAGTTATCTTGCCCAGTTCCTAGCAGACAGGGGTCCACTCCAAAAACCCACTATCCACACAAATCCTGTTTGTAGTCTTCATCCAGAAGCTAAGGAGTGAATGAGCCTGAGAACGCACCCCTCTCTTCATCTTAGGAATGGTCAGTCCACTTCAGGGCTCATGTACCTCGGCAGACAGAACAGGGAATCAGGCTGAAGCTGCCTGCACTGTGTCTGTTGTGGAGAGAGATCTTTGTCTATGGAGCTGCCAAATCAGCACATTTCACCAGCACCACATTCACTAAAAAGTGCATAAACCAAAGCAAGACCAAACTGAAACAAATACACAGAATCACTATTTTCACCAAAAAAGGCAATAATAATACATGGTTAGCGTGAACCTCTACCTTCATCCTGTGTACAAGGCAACTTCTGTTCATCAGTAGACAGATGTTCCCAATGGAAAATTATGTTGTTTTAGTTCCTTGATTTACAATGTCAAAACACATGCATTAGAGTCCTGAAACAGACATTTGTGACTGGAGAACTGCCAGCCTTTGAAGTAGTGGCAGACAAGGCACCTATCATTTCAAAGTGCTCCCTCAAACACAGTCAGAGAGACAGACTGTGACTGAAAATAAGAGGGTTTGTTTGCTGCTTTATTACCATTACATAGATATTATCACCAAGATAATTACTGACAGTTACAAGTTAAGAGCAATTCCTTAAACCCAACACTTAAAAGCTGTCTCTAGTCCAAGATACCTCCTTAGAATTAATTTCCTGATGCGGCTTTAAAAAAAGACTTATCACTCTTCAAGGGGACAGGGAAACAGAAAAGGGGGCAGAAAGCAATATAATGCAAAAGAGGTCTGTGGTTGGCCTTGACCTACTTTAGCCAGGCTGGCAGCTAGAGAAGGAAAGATCCAGAATTCAGCATTTGCAGTGTCCTTCCTTCATAACCCACTTCTCCAGCTTTCAACAGCCTCTATGCTCCCAAATTAGGCTCACTTGCTACTTATCTGATATTCTAAGAAGCTAAACACTGGCAGTCACTTTCAGTTCAGACCACTGCACTTCAACGACTAAAGGCCAACTTCATCCCTGATACAGGCAATTGTAATTCACCTGACTTGAGTATAGTTGTACCTGCTTACATCAGGGCTAAATTTGGTCCTACTTATCTATATTACATCCATTTTTAGGGAAGCCCTATTCTGCATCAAAGCAAGCATCAAGTCATCTGCTTCATGATAGCAATTATCATAGTGAATCTCCCCAACCTCTTCCACCACCTCTCAGAATAGACATCATAGCTCTTCTGGCAGTGCCAACCCATTGCTCCTCACTGGATCCATCTACAACCTAGCATTCAGTGGTGCTCCACAGTTACAGATATGATCACTGACGCGTATCTACTGTTAACAAACTCCACATCACAGAGCCAACAGCAGCTGAAAACCACAGCTGAGCTGCTGACAGCACCCTGCACTAATTTAATCTTTTTCCAGCAAATCTGACATTCATATTGCCCAGCATCAGCTGAAAGAGAGCCCATGAATGGCAGCACGTTATTCTCTGATTCACAGATTCTAAAGCCATAAGGGACCATTATGACCATCTAGTCTGACCTCCTGCATAACACGGCCCATAGAATTTTACCAAGTGAGTCTTTAATCAAGCCTAGAAGAACTCCACTGCTAACTGCAGCATAAGCAGTTTCAGCCTGCAGACCTTTATCTGTTCAGATTTTTAGCTCTGTATAGCCAGAGAAGCCAATGAGCCCCCATTAAACATTTCAATGACTAAGAACCAGAATCCCACTTCCATGTAAGTCAATGAGAAGTTTTTGCCATTGAAAGACTAATGTTAGGCCCTAATTAGGCCAGGAAGCAGTGCACAGTGAATGTGCGTATATTCCTTGCTAGCAAACAAACCTAAATGTGAGACAGCGTATTCATTGGCAATCAGACTGTCTAGGAATCAGTCACTTCAGCCCAGACCACTGTACAGTCATATCTCAGAGGTAGCGTGAGTGCCGCACTGTATCTTTTTTAAACAATAACCTCTCTGGAGAATCAATAAATGAACTACAATTTGAAGTAAAAACCCAGTCAAACATGGTCAAGACCCATGCATGGAATCGGATATAATGTAAAAGGGATGTGTGTCAGTTTCAAGACCTATTCTATCCTGGAACAGAGCCAGTTCTCGAATCTGTGCCTGAAACTTTCTTCCATTAGAGTCAGAGGAAGAGTTTTGTCACTGTTAAAAATCAGAGCATGTCCCTCAATTGAATTTTCATGGCTTGGGTTGATTCTCTGTACTTTCGTATAGTAACTGCTCCAGGCAATCCTATTATTCTTCTGATTTTTGAGCAGTCTTTTCTCTGATGAGATTAAAAGAAAATGGGAATATATTAATATTCTTAAACCTTCTCCCTCCCCCAAAAAAGGATGGGATTTCCAGCTCAAACTGATTCCTAGTATTGTCAGTTTAAAATGTGGCCATGATCCCCAAATGACTCTCCCACAATGTATCTGCTCTCAGTCCACCACCAGACTGGATTACTGCATTGCAGCTACAACCAAAGCTGTGCGGATAATTGATTTTTGGTTCCATGCCAAACCTGGAAAAAACGTTCATTTCAGGTCAAGGAAAGGTTTCATTGGACCTGAAACAAAACATTCTGGCATTTTTCAGCAAAAATAGTTTCAGCTGAAAAATTTCACCAAGCCCTAGATACAACTACAGTAAAGATCAGGTGGAAAACTCAGCTAGTGAAGAATGTAGATTTCTATATGATTTGTAGGTGACCAACATAGAGCACATTACAACTGTGCTCCAAAGAAAGCTCTGATCTGCAGTTCTGTGTTGGTTTTAATCTATAGCCTCTTTAATGATTTGGGTTATATGTTTCTTAGAGACTGAGCTCTCTCCTGTTAAACCACATCTGCTGAGATCAGCTGGAACACTCACTCTCACAGTTATTAGATTGGTTAGGATCTGGGGGCAGGACAGTCAGTGTGAAGAGTCCTTGACTCTGGAACTCACTTCCCCACGTTGGTCTGTCAGAGTCTGAATTTGCTGATGTCTCTATTTATGTAGACTTTTAGTAGGGGGTGAATGGGAAGGTAGGGTAGAGCTTGTGTTTGTAGGAGGATGTGAAGCATTTAATGTTTTGTTAGTGTTGTTTCATCAGATTTATTTTGTGATGTGCTCTTCGTTGATTTCCCATGGGCCTAAAGTCTTGGGATAGGGATAGTATAAAATCAAACAAGCAAACATCTCCTTATTTTAATTATAAAAGAAAAGTTTTTGTTCCTGTACTTTGTAGCAAGGTAGAAACAAATACAGATCAGGGTACTGAGACAGGTTGCAGTTTGCCATCATTCATAAAACTGTTAGTCACATTCTGACACATCCCTGGTGAGGCAAGAAGCATAAAGACCTCAGCTGTAAGGCCCCAGGATAAGTCTGTGGTGCCAGCACCTGAGACAGTTGAAGGGAGGAATCACTTCTGCGACCCTGTTAACACTCTGAAGCTGAAACTGTTGAGAATGAAACATTACTCTGAAATGACATGGCTGGTTCCAGGAACATAACCCCACATTGTCAGATGGTTACAGAAAATAAAATGTCCCGTCAGTCTTTAAAATTCCCAGTTTATCTCTAGAACTCACCATCATATGGACATCCAGTTCTTCATGATCGTCTTTATATTTTAGTGTTTCTGGTTCAATGCCTTTAAAAGAGGCTGCTGTCTTGGTCAGTGCAGTTTGGAACAGGGCAGGTTTGTGACTTCTATTTTAACAGGAACAACTTGGAAGAGCTGCCGGGGGAACAGGACCTCATCCCTTCCTCTTTGCCTAGCTTTCGAAAGATCCACTTGAATAACTGCTGCCCTCTTCCCCTGGAATATGTACAGGGCATCTGGAGCTTTTCAGCAGATGGGTTAACATTTCACCTTCAACTTTCATACTGGAATTCTTTCATGTGTGGAAGAGACATTAAAGGAGACTTATAAAGTGCTGGCATGGCAGAGCATGGTACCAGGTGGCAGGGAATGTGATATGAAAAGTAAACATTGAATTTTTACACAGCATTAAACCTTTTCCTTAATAGCTGCGAGAGCAATAAATAAGAAAAATGACGTTTACAATATTCTATAAAACAAGGTCGTCTGGATTTGTTCTGCACTGTATTTGTGTTCTATTGCTCAAGTAACACTTGGTGATCTATTAACATATGTCATATCCTACTAACAATCACAAGGAGTTCTTCCTCTTCACTGTTTACTTGTGTAGTGGGGCAGCTGCCCCACTCCTGAAGAACGGGGGGCTAAAAGAAGCCCTGGAGAGGGCTGAGGTGGTAAAAGGCTGACTGGGGAAGCAGACACAGGTGTGGCCAGCTCAATCAGGGCCCAGCTGGCCCTTATAAAAGAGGGTTGTGGGCCAGAAGCTGGAGAAGTCTCTCTCTAGCTCTGGAGAGAGAAGGGCCTGACTGCCTGGGAGAAGGGTACTTGAGACAGAGCAGTACTGGGGAAAGGCAGGAAGAGCTGTGGAGCTCTAGCCTGGCAAATCCTCATAAAGCAGGTTTGGTTAAAGGCCAAAACAGATACTGGGGTTGCAAAGGTGCAGCCTGGGGTTAGGCAGAGGCAGGAGGTCCAAACTCCCCTTGCCAGTAGTAAGTGGTTTACAGACTGCAGTCTGCCCCAGTGAACAAGGGCTAGATGCTGACAGGCAGTAGTCACTGAGGCAATGTGGGTATAGAGGGTTGGGGGTTCCCTGGGAGGGAAGACTCAGAGTGTGGGAGTACTTCTGGGGCAGAAACCCCGGGCAAAGGGCACTGGGGTCCGAGAGGGACATTGGGGCCAGCAGCAGGCGAGACATCGTCCGTACAGAAGGTGCTCTGAGCTGGAAGCGAGCTAATTCTCAGGATGACCAGCAGGAGGCGCCATGGTGGTGAGTCTCAACTTTGCTACAACTTGACATCACTTAAAATACTTATGGGAGGAACTGGTAGACTAATGTGGGACCCCCTAGATTGGCAGAGGTTGGGAAGACTGTGGACACAGCCCAAGCAACTCCAACGGGGAGAGCACCCCTTGTTACATATGAAATGCTGATAACGGGCTCTGGAAGAAGCAACCTGCAGCCCCCCTCACCTGGGGGGAGGATGGCCACAATTGAAGTGTCAGGGTGGGATATGAGTAAAAAGGGGAAAATATGAAAGGCTCTCAGAAGATCCTATCCACACACAACAGCCTTGCTATTGCTAAACATTATAATCGTGGGGTGGCAACCAGCATGGGACCTCACTGAGATGGGTGCCCTACAAACATGTAGTAAATTGCAGTCTCTGCCCCAAAGACCTTACAATCTAAAGGACCAGCCTTAACAGGTGCATGAGACAAACGAGTGGATTGGGGTGGAGGCTCAGAAAGACAGGGTCCTAAAAGCTAACAGAATGCAGGCAGTTCTTAACCAATTATACACCAGAACCACAACTCATCATCTGCCTAGCTGTTAATCAGGTTGCAATTTCCTACATGTATCAAGTAACAGGCAAGTTCTGAGAAAGAAATTGAAGGACTGATTTTGACTATGAGCTTCTTCCACTTGTAAGGGGCAGCATGGGAAAAATAAACTTAATTCACAATAAGTGAACAGTTTGAAAAACCCTGCCCTTTAAAACTTTACAGTGACTTTATCTGTATTTCCCTGCTGTGAAGCCAACACAACTGAAAGCTGCTTGGATTACACAGATGATGCACTTAATTAACGTAATTAAGATGGTATGATCATGGCAAACAGATGCAATATGGATTAAGATATCTGGAAGTAAATACAATGGTTAACCTGCTCCAAAAATACACAGAGAATCTACAGTCTACTCACTAAATGCTTAAAGAATTTGAAATTCTCAAATTTGAGCATTGTTATAGTAGTTATGTTACACTGGCACCCACAGACACCAGCCGGAAACAGGGCCCATTGCATTAGATGCTGTGCGAACACATAGGAACAGACAGTCTCTGTCCCATGATTGTATTCAAAGGCTCACAAAATCCTCTGGAATTCCCTTATTTCTAGCCAGACCATGGTGTAATTAAATAGCTGCACTATTGATGGCTAATCTGCGGCTTCGAGCCACATGTTTCTCTGCATGTGTCTCCCTTCGTAGATTTGAGTCAGACACTACATGAATTCTTTGTTATCAGAATAAAAACTGCAATATGAAATCAATACAAATCTGATAGCCAAGGCTTGTATGCAGTAGTAACTAGCATTGTTCAAAGTGGTGACTGAATTTAATGCCAGACCCTTCTGCAAGCCCTAATAGCAAGTCGATAGTGACTTCTGTTAGCTGTTATTGTTAGGTGTGCTACTTTATAATGCACCTTTTATATTCTTTGCATTGCCCACTCCTTTCCCCCTTCTTAGCTGAAGGGAGGAGCAGGGGAGCCCCTGTATTGTCCACTCCCCTTTGTAAACTGGAATACACCACTTATACCCCCACTTCCCTGCAGCATTCAATCTAACTGCACCAAGCCTCTTCCAAGGCAGCTTTCAATGCTATTCTATAGCTCATTCATTGAGGAAGGTGAAGGGCAGCCTGGTCTGCCTGGTTTTTCACCTGTGCAACAATCCCCACCTCCTCCAGCCCAGAATCTGAATAAATCTGAAGTCAACATTTCAGTCTAGTACAGGGAGTGGGCAAACTTTTTGGCCTGAGGGTCACATCTGGATATAGATGGTGGGCCATGAAGGTATGGCGGGCCATGAATGCTCACAAAATGGGGGGCTGGGATGTGGGAGGGCTCCAGCTGAAGGTGCGTGCCCTGGGATGGGGTTGGGAATGAGAGGTTGGGGGTGCAGAAGGGTGCTCTGCTCTGGGATCGAGGGGTTCAGAGCACAGGAGAGAGATCAGGGTTGGAGCGTGGGAGAGGGTCAGGCTGAGCAGCACTTACCTCAAGCAGCTCCCAGAAACACTGGCAAGTCCTACCTCCAGTTCCTATGCAGAGGTGCAGCCACGCAGCTCTGCACACTGCCCTGTCTGCAGCTCCCACTGGCTTCAGTTCGGAAGTGGAGTGAGGCAAGATCCTGACCCTGCTCCCCGGCTGGAGCACCAGAGTGGAGCAAGCCGGGATCCCACTTCCCGGTGGGAACTTGAGGACCGGATTAAAACTTGTGGCAGGCCAGATGTGGCCCCCAGACCATAGTTTGTCCACCCTGGTCCAGTAGCATCCATCTTTGTCTCTCTCTCTTGCTGTTATACATGCACATACTTACACACATGCCTGCTTAAGGAAACTGAGTTTGGTTAGGATTTTCTGCTCAGAAGAAAAAAAACCTCTTTTCATTTGACAAGGGAGAAAAGAAGCACCAGAAAGCACCACTTACCTCCGTTCATAGCCTATGCACCACAGCTGTCCTCCACAGCCCTGTTTCCACACTTTGACCATCCGAGTGAAAGCTTGAACACACGGCTGTCTGTGCCCCACTATCACCAGCTCTTGCTCTGCACACACGTTTGGCCTGTCGAACAGAGAGAAGCAGACATATTTATCTTTCCCTCAACACCATGGAGTGAAGCGATACAGTGCTTTGACAGCTTGAGAATGAACAGGGTGTGAGTATGCTATGCTTTTTCTGAGAGAGTCTCAGAAGATATTCTGTACAATATTTATCTACTCATTTAAATTACATGGGAGGAAATGGAAGAGACATGGCCTCTCAGCTAAGCAGGTACAAAGCCCTTTGGGGCCCTATACATCACCCAACACCTTAAACTCCTTCTGGAAGTTACCAGGGAGCCAATTCAGATCACGGAGCACTGGTTTAATATGCTTATGTTGAGACAGTCTACTCACCAAGCAGCCTGCCACATTTGACACTAGCTTCAGAACAAATAACATAATAAAATAACACCAGCACCTTCACTCTAAGAGTCTCTCACTGGAGGACCAAAGGCCTTCATGGATCAGTTAAGTCTCACTGCACCCCATCAGGTAAATATCGGCCTCCAAAAGGTTAAAGGTGGACAGACAGAGGCAGAGAAAAGGTAAATATCTAGACCAAGTTCACACAGTGAGTCAGTGGCAGAGACAGGAATAGGACTCCTGAGTTTAGACTCCCTGTACCATTCTCTAATACCTAGGCCCACAACTCTTCCCCAACTTGATTATACATTTAGATACCATAGTGGTCATCCTGCAAAAAGTGTAAACGTCACATCTTTTTTATACCATTTAACCTGTATTGAAATCAAATAATTATAATACTTTTTATTTCCATTGCAACTTTTATCCAAGGATCTCAAAGAACATTATAAATGAATAATTAATTAAGCCAGGCAACACTCCTATGAGATTGACACGAGACATATATAATCACTTCCACCAATCACTGGTATGCTGCCACCTCTGGCATGAAATGCAGCTGATGTCTCAGAATGCACAGTATCACTATACAGTTTAGAACAGGAAGTAATTACATTGGGAAGCACCCTGTAACAGGAAGTAAAAAATGCTGTCTCCAAATGAAAACATATGGAGAATTTTAAGTGATCAGAGTATAATTACTTGAGTGGGAATTTGAGCAAGGAACCAATGTCAGACACTGTAAGACAGTTTCCATTCTGCCATAATATATACTCAAAATAAGAAGAGAAAAAAATAAACCTGTTTAAATATTGCACATTAAAGTTCTTCTCCTTATTGTCAAACCAGCATTAAGGCAGGTCAAGAAACTGCTTATGGTGTTTTAAATTGCCAGATTCATAAAGGTCAAGATAGTCACCAACAGCAAAGGGGTCAGAAATGGAAACTATAACTGACAAATGTACTTTCAAGTACATTTCACAGTTTACCTCCCGGGGGAAGATGCTTCACACTCTCAGAACTTTCAAACGAGTGGCATGAGTAAATTGGGTGCAGTTTTCTTTTATAGCATTTGAAACATAAAATTAATCAACAGCTTCAAAAAACGATGAAAGCCAAACAGACATCAATTACTCATGTGTACTACAAACTTCATTGTCTTAGTGCTTTGCAACCAAATTATTAAAATATTTTGGTTTCCCAAATGCTAATAAATAATAAACTGTGTAATCTCTCTTTAAGTATCAGAGGCCCAGCATTTAAAATTAGAAATCAAATTTATTAGAATTTGCTTTTGCCTCTCCACACACAAAATAATGTTTGTTTACTGCTAAGTTCATTTTACACTTTCCAAAATGCCCTCCTACTGCATGGAAGTGATTGGGTTTGATTCCTGGAATGAAACAGACATATGGGATTTGCCAAAGCAGACCAAATCTTTGCTTCATCAAACAAAGACTTTATATGCAGCTCTTCATTAAAGCTACGATAGCATTGACTAGCAAACATGGCTAACTTGAGGTGGATATTCAGTCACCACCAAGCAATAAAAAAGGCATTACCCGCAATACATAATGAAGAAGACAACCTTTTGGAAGTCAGTCTTAGTTGCCACTACTAACTTGATCATGGATGGTATGAGATATTTTGAAAACACAAGTTTTGGACAGTGAAGAGTTGACAATGTGTTTGCTGATCCATAAATAAGCTACAACTCATTACTGTATTATAGCCACAATAGGGCTGGTACAGGGGAGGGCTGCATTTCAGAAAGAGGATTTTTGTTTTCTCTTGGTGTTCTTAACATTTTCTAAGAAAATATTAATTCTGTATCTGGCATTCCTGCTTGATTAAACCTGAACATATTTTAGGAATGAGTTACTTCATATCCTGTTTATAAAGATGAGTTCCTCTTCCCTGTTGTAACACTCCCTCTTGGCCAGCTACAGGATTGTATTATAACCAATTTTCAAAACGATGACTGAGAAGCCAGCAGAGTGGGTTCCTAACCTAATTTTGACCACATATGGCACAATGACTATAGATTTAAAAAGTCACAAATTACTACACAGTACAACATTTTTTAATTAACAATGAAAATAATTCAGGGATATCAGTATAAAAATTGTATAATCTGGAGTCACAGGAGTAAACATTGAGTGACTTGTGGGTCTCAGGAGAAAAAAAAAATACTGAGAAGTCCTGCTTTGGTTCACTCTCACCCTTCCCTGCCCTGCTTTCTACAATGGGAATTGAAGTAATGTATTATATCCTGTACAGCTCCCACCTTTTAAAGTAAATGCTAATGTCACCCAACTTTTGACTGATAGGAATTCTTTTAACGGGTCCCAACTGGTTTTTACCATTTAAAAGATTTGATTGTACACCAGTCTAGTTGTACACAAGCACTCTCTTTATTCTGAATATTTCTGGGTGGTGGCTTGGGAGGGTGCTATTCTGTTTTGAAGCGGTTGTTTTGTTTTCTTCCCATTTCAAGCAGGTTTCCTCCACAATTAGGAATACAAGAATGGTGATATGGAATCAGAACACTGGTACACCTAGTCCAGTCTCTTATAGGGCTCAGGACCAAATGCTTCAGAGGTAAAGGTCGAAAACTTCCATACTGGACAACAATGCAATGCCTATGGAAGAAATCTCTTTCTAACTCCAGTTAGAATGGAATGAATGGTTTATATCCGCTATTATTTTTATTCTCCCTGTAACTGTGTATATTCATATTATCCATATAAATGTCTGCTGTTTTTAGATCCTGCTAAGCTCTTCACTTCTGAAACATCTTGTGGCAGTAGGTTCCACATGCCAACTATGCATTTTGTAGAACATCTATTTTCACTTTCCTCCATTTTAAATGTGTTACTTTTGTGTGTTTTAAACTGATGTCCCCATACTCTCTTATCGTAAGAAAGAGTATAGACTTTATCATGACCCCTTTTTCATTAAAAGGGTCCGAAGCAACAGTAGGTTTACTTATAGCCAAAGCTAGTCATTGCCCTGACACTTTTCCTGAATTAGAGTAACGGTGGTTATTCTTACATGAAAGATGCATTTTTCAGTGGTTACCAACCCTATGACTAAAGGTCAGTGAAAAGTTTGTTGTTACCATACAACAGTGGTTTACAACCTGTGGTCCGCAAGGGGACAGACTATGTCTAGGAGACTATGTCTAAGATTTCTAAAGGGGTCAGCACCCCCATTTGAAATTTTGTACGGGTCTGCAATGGGAAAAAAAAACCCTTTATTGGATCACTAGGGCTATCCGCTTTGCAAGGGCAGGCTCCAGTTCCCCGTAAAAGAGGATGCATTCGAAACTGATTGTTCATCTGATTTTGGCCAAACAGCGCTGCAGGGTTTGCAAGAGAATAGCCATGCAGGTCAGTCTGTCTCTTTTCTGAGGCTCACTAAAGTTCATATTAAAGAACTAATAGTAATTGTCTTTTTTACAGGAACTGCACTTGGGGTGGGCGGCGGGGTGCAATTTGAATCTTTTCATCTTTTTTTTTTTTCCCCAGACAAGGCTCTATAAGACTCTTCAGTAAATATCTAGTCTGACAGTGCTCTCTGCTTGGAGTGTGAAAAATATTTCAAAATCAAAAAGCAAATGAACGTGTTCTGAATAGCAATTATTCATATCTATCTCCCCAGGCAGCAGCTTAACTCATAGCTGATAACACTCTTCACATGCATGGTACCTCTAGACAAGATGAATTCTAAAGCCTCTATGAGAGATCCAACAACTGCTTGTCCACTGATCCTTGACAGGTATTTTTTTCTTTTAGGGACTTTTAAGAAAAAGTACCTTAAGAAAGAGCAAGAGTCAAAGAGGAAGCAATTTTCTTGTGGGCCTGGATTTCAAAATGTATGGTAGGATCCATGTTCATCCACTCTCAGTTATTCCAGAACATATGAGCTGTATTTACACATTAACAGATTATTTTTCTAATGGCCTCACAAACCCCACCTGAAATCCTCCTGCCTCTGACACGATCACCAGAAGTAATGAGTCTGCCACCAGACTTACACATGGATTGTGTTGATGCTGCAAAAGACAGAATAGAGAGCTCGCTACCTCTTAGATGCACTAATGCCGCCAGGGCTCAGAGGAGTACACACTTCCTTTAGTGAGTAAGATGATCAATTCTGATTGAGTTAGAGAACGGCTCTATTGAGTAAGTGCCATTTTTGCCTAACTGCTTTTCTGACTAACTGGGCTTCAATGAATATGTATCTGTTGTTTTAATTTTAGAATGTGTAGCAAACATTAGTCTGTGAATTAATGAGATTTGGGGGCAATCTGTTGGGGGTTTTTTTTTTCACTTCTCGTGGTTACAGTTCCCCAAAAGAGCCTATGCATTTTAAAGAAAACTTTCTATAGCAGCAGACTAACTCAATAATTCAGACATGGAGAAGTATAGCAATTCCAGCTGGCATCTTACTGCTCCAAGACATTCAGTTACAATACTGTTACAGAAAGCCTGAAAATGCCTTTTGGATTAATGACATGTTTCCCCAATAGCTTTGCCTTAAAATCCTGGCCTGTTGTTCTCACATGTGGCCACTGAAGAGCTATTCAGTTAGCCAAGCCTCATACACATCAGTTCATCAGACACAAGTCCCAGATGGACAGAGGTCAGGGAAGCAGTTGTTATTTTGCTTGTAGCTCCTTTTGCAAAAGACAATAAATCCATCCATATAATAACTATCAAAACTTGCATTTGCAGCTGATCAAAGGGTAATCTTCAGAATGGTATTGCCCTGTGTGTCCTTTGCTATTTGCTTACAAATGGCTCACCCCTTAGCTGTCTGCACATCCGAAAACGAAGAACTAAAAAGAACCACAAGAATGCGGTTGGCAGCAGCAACGTTTCTGGAGTAATTTATTGCAGTGAAGGAGAGTTTTTGTGTGCACCAAACAGTGGTTTTGTGTCTAAAGAGTATTGTCAGCAGTGCTCTATTGGGAATTACGTTGCTAAATTAAATTCAGCACTTCCCATTCCCTGGCATTTTCTCTTCTTGAATACACTGGCACACATCTCGTTTCCAGTATCTGATCCAGCCATCCCAAACAGGCACTGCTGGGGAGATAGTATGAAATTCTTTACATAAGCAAGAAAGATATCTTTGTGATAATTTTCCAAAACACATCCACTGAACAGGAGTGCCTCCATCCCCAGTAACAGAGTTACTGATACAGGGAAAAGATGGTTTGGGTTTACTTCATGGCACAACACTAGTTTCATTTACAAAGAAAAGCAGAGAGATCCCCCTGCATGGAGAGGTCTTCTCCTGGCAGGATACCAAACTTGTAAGGAAGTTTTCCCAGAGGATCCACACAGTTAATGCCAAACTAAAGCCGTAACATTTCATTAAAAAATACGGGGCTAAGTGCCTCTAGATTAAGAGCAGGAGGAAAAAATGTGATTGGAAAGAAAAATGTGATAAGAGAAAAAGAAAAAAGGGTAATATAAAAGCAGCAGTCATAGGAAAACAGTCTTCAGATGATAGAATTACATTTCATGCTCACACACTACCTACATCTCAATAAAAAAAAAAAATCCAAGCATCTCTTACAGGCAAAGGGAAGCATTCATACTTTTCAAATCCCTGTTTGCCTTTGTTCTATGCACACTTGTGACCAAGGAAAACTAAAAAAAAAAAAAAAAGAACCTTTTTTAAAAATTGCATATAGCACTTTCTCCCTTAAATAGTTGCTGACCTGACCAACACTCGTGATTCTCTTCACTCAGTACTTACATAAGGGGCTGTAGTTTGTTCCCATAGGTGAATGAACATACTGGCAGGGTGAGAATGAATGATAGCACCAACACGTGTAGCTCCATTGCTGCTGCTCCTTTCCCTTCCCAGCGTGGTTCTGGTGGATGCCTAGAAAGTTTTACGGCTTTCCTAAGTGAGAGGCCAGCAAGCGTCTCTTCCTCAAAGAAAAATGCTCATGATTACTTCCCGACTTTGCCAGTTTCTCCGTTGCTGACAAAGAACAACGCTATGGGTACACACACCGATTCTTGCTGCGGTTCGCTGGAAGAGATCGCTCTTGGACTTTTCCTTCCACAGGCAGTTTCCCCTGTATTGTCAGTCCAGGGGAAGTGATGACAATGCCAGTGGTCACAGAGCTTTTCCAAAATCCAGACCTGGCTCCTTAGCGTCTCTTGTTAGTATTAAATTATGCTGAAGTGGCTTTTCCATCTGGCATTTGCTTTCTGATGAGATCCAAAGTGCTGGTGGCTTACAAAATCTGGGTTCAGTCCAGTAGCAAAGCCCATGTAGGTTTGATTGATTTGGTGTCCTCATCCACTTCACAAGTCAATATATAACCCAACCCTGAGAATGGGAGCTCCCACAAAGAAGTCCACCTCCCTAAGGACACACAAAATTCCCAGCCTCCTTTCAGCAATGGGCAGAGATTTCCATTAACTCTCACTGTACACCCTAAGTCATCCTCCCTCCATCAACCTCCACCTTTCTCCTGGCAGGAGACTCACTCTCTTACACACACTCGCTTCGAAAGCAGCAGCTCTTCTAACCCCGGCACTACAGACCAACAAAACTTTCTTCTTGCCTTTCCCAGGTCTGCCTTTCATTCACATGCTCTCTTGTTTCTTTCTTGCTGACAGTCAGAAATCCCTCCCACCAGCCGTGCCCAACCGTGAGGAGAGGAAGGGAAGGCGTGCGGGGGGGAGGCGGGTAGCCCAGCAGAAGAGCAGCAGGAATAATTTCATTTTGCTGATCAAAAGGCAATTCTTTTGCAGGACCTACTGCCAACTCCCAAAGTTTTGCAATCCTCCAGCCCCCAAAGTCAGGTCTAAAAGACTCACTGAGATACAAGGTTTCCTGCACATTCTAGATCAGATAAGGTAGCTCACATTCTTCCAAGAGAAATTCTGATGTGTGTGTGTGTGTGAAGGCTGACAGGGACAGACAGGCAGGAAGAACACTTTGATGGCTGGAGGATTAATAGGTATGCAAACGCCTTGCTCATAAATCCTGTTATTTAGTGCATTGTTTGCTAAAGTCCATCTGGGATGTGGGGCAAGATTAAAACTATAATTAAAATAATACATACACTGGATCCAAGGGGGAAAAAACCCGTTCCAAAATAACTAGGGAAAGTGAGGGAGAAAAGGGATTAGACTAATTAGTTATTTGCCCTCTCCTAGTTAATTGCCCCTCCCGCAAAGGAAAACTAAATGAGCAGTGGGGTTTGATGGAGGTTAGATCTGTGTGGGAGAGGGAAGCTGTGTTTTATTGGGGGTTGACCTCTGCTGGCTCAGGGGTAAGGCTGTTATTTCATTTTAATTTTGTCCTCGTGTAACTTGTGGCTGGGGTGCCCAGAGGCCTCGTTGTATTATTGTATAAAGCCAAATAAACAACACAGCGGCCTTCTGCTGTCCCTGTTCAGCATGCTTCTCACTACCTCACATTCTCTTTTTCCTCAAACGTTGCTCTATGGCCAAACACACTTTAGAACTTTTATTTTAGTTCATACTTGGCAAACAGAAAACATACCCCACCTGCACTAGACATTTTGGTTTGGCCCGAATGTGAAGTTTAACACAAAGTCACAAGTGCATTGTATCTACTATTTAGTCTGGAATGGTCTTGAGAGTAGGACTCACTCAGGAAATGGAGTATTGAGACTGACTTCTAGTTCATTGATTCCCACCAAACGCAGTTTACTAGGAACTAAATCGTGTTGCCATCCAATGACTGTTAACTAGCCAGTGTGAAATAAGCTGGTAGGTCTCAGACCAATTCCCAACTGGACTAGTGTTACTCCCCACCCCATCCAAAAAAAAGAAAAGCATCACAAGTGGCATTAATTCCCCTGTTATTGTCAGTCTCAGCAGATGTGCCGAGGATTAGATGGGCTAAAAAGACTGAAATCCCAGCTTGCTCCTAGGGATTGTTTCACCAGATGTGGGCTGAGGTGCGTTGGCTGGTACAAGAGGAGGTGGGAACAGCAGACAAGAAGTGTGAAAGCGCTGCAGTAACAAACACCCAAGTGAGGACCTGGCTAGGAAAAGCTGCATTTCAAAAAGGGGTGGGAAATCAATGAGGGAGAAGGACGTGAATAGAATGGTCCACAGAGCTGGGGAGTCCCCAGCAAAGGACTGACCTTCTGCACGAGAGACAGAGAATGATGAGGAGCGCAGGAAGACAAAGGGAGAGTCTGCTTCAGTGAGACTTCCAGCCCCAGCTGGTTCAACAGTGCATCCAGGAATGTGTGTGACTAGGTGAAATAAACCAGACTTTGGAATTAATGCACCTAGAGGAAAATTGGAACCCCCCTGGGCCAGGTGCTGAACAAACTGTAAGAGACAGCCCCTGCCCCCAAAGAGTTCATGGAAATGTGAGGTAAGATAACTTTATATTTGCTGGACTGAACTCACACCCAAACAAGCTTCACTAGACACTTCCCACCCCTCACCTATACTTCTCCAGAGGAACAACGGGTTACCCAGCTCTTTCAGTCAACATAGAATCTTTTTGTGAGCAAGTGGGCAGAAGTTTCTGAATGACCTTCAAACTCAAACTCTCTAGTGCATGGTGTGTGAACACCAGTGTACTGGTATGATAAGAAAATGGGGGCCCATGCGGAATGCTCCTAGCCCTAATTATGTCTTTGAGGAATGCAACTTGCATTTGTTGTGCACATAGTCTTGTTATTACTGCCCTTCTAGGCACAGAGCTTACTGTGGCACTTAACAAATAAAAATATGCGGGGCTCCTGGCTCAGGAAGAGTGAGGTAATGACATGTGGGCACTGCACATGTTGCTGAATTTGGAGTAACATGTTAGTAGTCTAGGGGCAAGTTAGAAAAATAACAATTGCTTTTGCTAACAGCTAAATGTATCCAGCTGAAGAAGATGGAAAAGGAACAACTTCTGCAAATAGCTGGCTTTATACATAAACCCTTTCATAAGTGTCCCATGTACCCCCTTTTCAGCTGTGTAACATTCTCCCTTAGGAACTAAGAAGTTGTCTGGTCCAGCAGCTGGGACTTTGATATTTTCTGTTTTAAAAAAGAGACATGGCTATATAAAAATATAAGTATTATCTAGATCATTCCTGACAGGTGTTTGTCTAACCTGCTCTTAAAAAGTATCCTGCCTTCTGACAGTGGCTGGTGGCAAATGCTTGAAAGAGAATAAACAGAACACACCAGTTAGCAAGTGATCCATCCCGTGTCATCCAGTCCCAGATTCTGGCAGTCAGAGGCTTAGGGACCCCCAGAACGTGGGGTTGCATCCCTGATCATCTTGGCTAATAGCCAATGATGGACCTATTCGCCATGAATTTATCTAATTTTTTTTTAACCAGTTATACTTTTGGCCTTCACAAAATCCCCCGGCAATGAGTTCCACAGGCTGACTGTGCATGGTGTGAAGAAATACTTCCTTTTGTTTGTTTTAAACCTGCTTTCTATTCATTTCATTGGGTGACCCCTGGTTTGTGTGCTATGTGAAAGGGCAAATAACACTTCACTTTCTCCACACCACGCATGATTTTATTGTCGTCTATGATATCCCCACTTAATCATCTCTTTTCTAAATTGATCAGTCCAAGTCTTTTTAATCTCTCCTCCTATGGAAGCTGTTCCATACCCCTCATCATTGTCGTCCTTTGCTGTACTTTTTCCAATGCTAATATATCTTTTCTGAGATGGGGCAACCAGAAATGCACACTGTATTCAAGGTATGGGTAAAACCTGGATTTAAATATATATTTTCTGTCTTCTGATTTTCTATCAATGCTGACATAGTCTGTGCTCAGTTAAACCTTTGCTGCCAAACTGTCTTTACTGAGGTCCCATTTACAGGTGTTTAATTTTATTACCAGGAGTAGTCCCGTTGATTTCAAGGGGCTATCCATGGTAGTAAAGTTAACCATCCAACTGTTTGCAGAATCAGGGCCTCTGAGTGAATGAGTACAAATTAGACCATTATGAAACGACACCTGGTTAGGGCATCACACTCCTGCAACTGATGCTTAGTAAACAATTCTGGTGATGCACAAAAACCAGAATATATACTTTTTAGTGGGTAGCTCCCTCTTGTGTATTTGGAAGGTACATGCAGCTTGTAAGAATTGATTCAGTTCTTTGGGAATCAGTTATTTCCACCAAATATGAAAAAGGAACAGTGGCCCCCAGTGGACGGACACAAGGCCAGAGGAGAGGAGAGTAAGAACCAAAAGAGGAATTATTCTAGCTGCAAGTTTATCTTCCCATTCAGGCCTCAAGTAACTGGTGCAGTTTGAAAAGCCTCTAGACTGATTTTCGGATGCCAGGTAGTGTATACAGATTGATGGTTAAGGTTATTGTCTAACCTAAACAATGTGGCTATTCCTTGTGGGGTTGTCTGGGAAGAGAAAGTAACACTATGATGGAGAAAGACCTAGTTTAAACACCCACGGTTTGGGAAGTTAATGTTATTGAATATGAGGCCAATTCTACAACCCTCACATTACACTGAATAAGGATTTCAGGAATGGATTTAACTTAGGAAACACATGTGAAAGATGAATGTCTGAAATCCAATACATTGTATGGCAAGTCTCTTTAATATGTTTTCAGTTTTTACTATCTACTAGCACAATTATCTGCTAAAAATATCATCTTCTAGCACATAGTAAAATAATCCTCGAAAGTGGTAACAGTATTACAATATGGACTGATAAACAATATATATAGAATCTGCAGACAGGGAACTGAAAAATAAATCTACATGCTTTGATGCCCAGCTATTTAATCTTGACTGTCAAATAGAGGAAACATGGTACAGTGTACAGCATGCTGGGCTCTACCCCGACTCTACCTTTGACTGATTATGTGACCATGGGCAAACCACTTATCCTGTCTGTGTTTACTGGTTGGTAAAATGAGAACAGTCATATTTACCCACCTTTGTAAAGTTCTTTAAGATGTATAGATGACACGTGCTATATAAATGGTAAGCATTATTTCCATGTTCTTGCCTCCTGGAATATTTATACTTATGGTCATGTGATAATTGTTCAGTTTGTTATGTTTTCCCTTTCAGTTTTGACTCAACGTATATTGTATGACTTAACTTATCTGCTTATTAACTGATACATATCTGATTGCTTGTTAACATGAATGATAAAATAAATAAGCACTGGAGTACAGTAGGTAATCTCACAGAGTTACTTACAGAAAAGCAGGACTTGGTTTGGCTGGGAAATCCAGCATTTCTAGGATGGATGTGATGAGTTATACTGCCATCTGCTGATAGAAATGTGGTCACTTTTAACAAAGAAAAAACTGGCCCCAAATGTTCAATGTATTTTTAATACATTGTGGATGAGAACTTTTTTTATCTTTATAAATGTTTGATTATTAAAACAAATTTAAAGGAAAAGCCTATTCTTATTTAGTGCTTTCAGAGGGGCCCAGGTAGCCATTATTAAAAACTAAAATACAGGCTGGAAAAAAAACAACCAAGATTGGCAGGTTTTCCCCCATAATAACCTGGTGCTAGTGTCAGTGTGTCTTAATCCTGATGCCTCTAAATTTTCTGTCTCCATGACTTTCTCCCCTGAAGCTCCTGCCATATGGAACCACCTTCATGGATCTGACTCATCAGCTTTCCAGCACTTCAAATCTCATCTGAAAATATTATTTACTCCCCGCCTTTAGACTTTTCATTTCTCCTTCTCTCTCTATTATTATTATATTTTATTCAATTCAATGTTGTGTTTTGAGATGAAGTATAATTTTTCAAAAGCACCTACACGATTTGGAAATCTATGTCTCATTTTCAAGAGACAGATGCTCAAAAGCCTAAATCAGAGGGCCTTAGGCACTTCAGAAAATGTACCCAAAAATCTACATAAATGATCCTATATAATATAAAGCTGCATTGTACTGTATATGCCAGTATGATTCATACATAACTACAGGCTGTAAATTTTAAACCTGGGGCCAAATCCTCAACGGTATTTAGAAGTTAGGAGCCAAAATATCTAGGATCTGGACCCTGGTCTCTAGATTACAGCAACAGTCTGCAAATATGCCCCATGAATTTGATCACTTCAGCCTAAATCTTTCTTAGCTTTGATTTTTAAACAACACTTTTTATTGATACCAGGAGCATAAGAACGGCCATACTGTGTCAGACCAAAGGTCCATCAAGCCCAGTATCCTGTCTTCTGACAGTAGCCAATGCCAGGTACCCCAGAGGGAATGAACAGAACAGGTAATCATCAAGGGATCCATTCCCTGTCGCCCATTCCCAGCTTCTGGCAACCAACATCCTCTGGCAAAGAGTTCCATAGGTTGACTGTGTGTTGTGTGAAAACAGATGAGAACACTGGGAAATACACCAGTAAAAATTATATATCCAGGTGCTGGTTTTAAAAAAAAAAGCATGGGCCTGGTGCTGAGTCTGAAGCAGTTTTCCCAATATGCTTTTCCAGTCCTATGTATATAGTTTGTTTATTGCTTTTATGACACTCAATGTTTTTTCAACAACTGTTTGTTTTCCAAACAGGTTACAACACCGCTTCTCCCAACCAAACCTACTGCATTGACTGATAGACCTCATCATGATGAAAGAGAAAGGGGGAAAACCCTAGATTTGAGACCAAAAACCCCTTTATATCCCAAATTTCAGTGGATATCTGTTATTCCCATACTTCAGGTGCCCACAGTCTGCCCAGATAAAAGATTCACTGGTCTTTGGGCTCTTAACAAGTTGCCAAACTCAAGTACATTAAATGGAACAAGTCAAAATCACCCTGATCTTTAATATGGTGGGCAACTCATGGATACATCCGAGCATGTGATACCCCATTTTGAGCCTGCCCATTTAGTACTGCCAGTTTGGTTGGGCTACACATGTGTATTAAAGAAGGCGGGGCATATTACTGAGCTCCAGACACCACACTCCGGGACAGTCTCCATTGTAAATTACTGACATCAGAATCACAGGCCCATGACATGGCGGAGGCAGAACACTGTTGCTGGCTAGACAGGGAACCATTCCTAGGGAAATTATTTACCATTTTCAATTGAGATTCAATTTAGATGGACATTCTCCATCCAGCTCTATTCACTACACTATTGATGCAGGTAGCACTGAGCCCCCAAGGCCTCTTCATACCAGCTTCAGTCCTTAGCTCCTCTAACCCCTCTATCCCTCCATCCCGTAAAAGAGCTATGGCAGGCTGCAGAAGAAGCCCTCAGCGGGGAAGCTGCTCCGTATTCTAAATTACCCTTCCCCTTCCTCCCCCACACTCATACCCCCTGAACCTCTCCCTCTTCCCTTAACCGCCTCCCCTCACTTCCTCCCCCATCCCTTCCTTCTTCACCCCCGCCTCCATCCCTTCCCCCTCAAGGCCTGTTCCATCCTCCCCCCTTCACCCCATCCCTGCCCCGCTTCCCTTCCCCCCAGCCCCCTAGCCCCCTATGCCTTCCTCCTCTACCCCACCCCTGTCCTCTCTTCCCTTCCCCCTGCCCCATCCTTCCCCCCTTCACCCCATCCCTGCCCCCGTTCCCTTCCCCTCCCCCTCCCCCCTCCTGCTCCATCCCTCTCCAGCTTCTCCCCCCCTCCCCCGCATTCTCCCCCATTCTCCGCCCCTCCCCGCGCTGGTCTGGGCCGGAAGCGGGCTGCGGGCGGGCCGGAAGCGGAAGCGGGCGGGGCGGAAGGCGGCGCCTGGCCGCGGGACTCGGGCAGCCGGAGCCCGCGGGCGATGCTGCAGCTGCGGGACGCGGTGGAGGGGGACCCGGACGGGGGCTCCGCCGCGGGGGCGGCGGCGCTGCTGGTGCCGGCCGAAGCCGACGTGCCCTTCAGCCCGCCCGGGGACTCGCTGCTGCCGCCCCGCCGGACCCTGCGGCCCCTCAGCGTCCGCAACCCGACGCGGGGCGGCCGCCTCAAGGAGTACTTCGTGTTCCGGGTGCGGGGAGCCGCCGGCCCAGGCCGGGAGCCGGGCGCCCTGCCCCTGCGGAGGCCTTGGGCGGGCGGGGCGGAACGAAGAGCCCGCCCGCTAGTCGGCCCAGAGCGCCGGGCTTTGCCGCCGCCTCGGGGCGTTGTGCGCCTCCCCCTGCCGCCGCCTCGGGGCGTTGTGCGCCTCCCCCTGCCGCCCCGTGGCTGCTGCCGCCGCCGCCGCCTCAGGGCGTTGTGCGCCTCCCCCTGCCGCCGCCTCGGGGCGTTGTGCGCCCCCCGCGCGGTTACTGTCGCCCCTGGGGACAGACGCAGCCGGGAGCGGTTTGCCGCACGAAGGGACGTTTTTCTAACACCCCGTTCGGGTTCAATGAGAAAAACCAGAGCCCAGCACCCTCCCGTTCCCCTCTGCGGACAGGCCGGGGGCCGGCCCGCAGGGCCAGGGACGTTTCAGTACCTGGGCTCCTTTCCATCTCCATCGTTCCTTGGGATGTAAACTATGTTCGTCAGTTTCCTCTCCATCCCCCTCCAACACTCGTAACCTTCCTTCCCAAGAGCGAGAGTGCAGGGATCCGCTTTCTCCATGAGGTGTAGAGCGTGTACTTGGCTCTTAAGGAATTAGCAAAAGTAGTTACTCATTTTCCTAACTCCCAGATCCCCCTGCCAGAGATTAACTCAATCTCTGCGAACAGGGTTGGGGAACCTAGACCCCAAAAAGAAATGTAAATGTGGTGTTTGCCCTGTTGACAGGGGCAAGAGATGGCAAGCCCCAGATTGGCTTAGAAGTGAGAAGCTAGTTAGAATATGGACTAATCACTTAAAGGAAGTTGTAGAGGTCCCATTGCTTGAGACAGAGAAAGGCTAGGAGGAGATAATAAGGACCAACTACCTGATCCCAGCTAGATTACAATAAATGGTTAGGTCTTTGCCTCTCAGATCTCCAGCTCTGGTCCTGGTAGAGAGGAGCTACAGAGTAACTCAGTTTCAGTACCTACTGAAATGTAAAACAGCATGACTCTGTCAAGAAGTTTCTAATACGAATATGTAAATAGAGAAATATAAAACCTGATTCTCTTTTTGATTTAGCCTGGAACTATAGAACAGGCAGTAAATGAGATTCGTGTTGTTGTGATGCCCACTGAAGATGGAGAGGTACAAAGTGTGTGGTTGCTAACAGAGTAAGTAACTGTACTTTTAGACAAATGGAACTTTTCTTCGCTTTTCGGAAGAAGATTTTTCTCCTAGATCTGCACACTTCTGAGCATTTGTATCTATGTGAAACTCACTAGTAATTGGAGTAAAGCTTTCTGTCAGAGTTGTAGAAGATAATCATGTCTTTAATATACAGTTGATCCAGCAACATTTATCTTAAAACCAAGTTTTTTTTACGGCATGTTTTATATATTAAATGTATTGACTCAATACACTGGACCCTCGCTGTAGCCACGTCACTATAGCATGGTTGTGGCGATGGATCCCAAATTTAAATATTTAAATTGCGATCCATGGCAATGTGCGCCCCATGGGACTATGAATGGGTCCCGAACCCCAGGCTATAGTGGGGGTCCAGCATATTTGTAAAATGCTTTTACAAATCACTTAAAATCCCATGTTTGCCAGTATATCCTGAACTCTGTTGGTCCATCATCAATTTCAACCTGGTAAATGTCTTAGTTCTGGAATGCCGTATAGTTGTGCCCAATAAAAGATATTATCTTCTCCACCTTGTGTCTTAGTACTGGAATAGAATATATCATAGACTTGGCTTTATCAAAAGCCCAAGTAATTAACTGTTTGAATGAAAGGGATGCTCAATCTTGGTGAGACTCCAAAATTAGTCCCATGTCCTATTAACAAACACAAATTATTGCAGCCTATATTTTAATATCCCATATTGCTCCTAAACTGTTGGGAGGACTAAAACATAGCTGTGCGCTCAGCTCCAGGGTTCCTTAGCTCCAGGCACTTCACAGAGCAAGGAAAGTTGTTCATTTCAATCCTGTGCCTGCTAGTAAGATCTGAACTGGCAGAAGGTCAGTAAGATGTAAGCAGCTGCACATCAGACATGCTTTGGTTGGCTACTGAGCCCATGAAATAGGACTGCTTCTTTTAGATTTTTTTGTAAGGGGGAGCAGTTTTGACCTAGTCAGCTTTACTTTTACAATGCCTCTTTTTAAAGCATCATACAAAATTAGTTTTATTTTCAGAGAAAACAAAGAACACCAACTCTGCCGTCTACTAAAGCTGCATTTTAATACACTGTTTTGAATTCTCTAAAGAGTCAGTGCCCCCTCAGTGGTGATGGAGGGTGAAAGCCATACTCAACTATTGTAGTGGTCTAGAGTACTAAAGAGCCAGAAATGGAGAGGCAATTGTTTCCCCAGTGCATACAGAAACATGGCTCATGGTCACTGGTACTTCCAGCAAAACAACAATAAGCTGTATGAAAATTCATTGGCCTTCATGGTAAAAGTTGTAGATTTGTGTAAGCATTAAAACATTACAAACTGCTTATTATATATTCATCTGAAGCTCTCTCAATCTTTAAGACTCATTGTTAGTAGTTTTTCCTATGTATTTTCTGTGTATTTGAAACATGCTTTCAGACACTTGTCAATCTTATATAAAAATAGCAATGAATGGGAAATACAGCATCACCATTATTTTAATTTTCTACAGATTTATTTAAGAAACAGCAGTATTGTTCTGTAGAAAACTGCTGTTGCTTAAATAATTCTCTCAGTTGCTATTGTATTAGTCAAATTACTACAAGGAGGATAGAAGATTACCACAGTTTTTTTTACGGTTTGTCTTACCAGAGTTGACCACTGGAACAATGAAAAGGAGCGTCTGGTTCTCATCACTGACTGGTCCCTTCTGATCTGTAAATATGACTTCATCAGCTTGCAGTGCCAGCAGGTTACTAGAATATCACTCAGTGCAGTTGACACTATTTCTGTTGGAGAATTTGAGTTCCCACCTAAATCACTAAATAAGTTAGTTTTGATTATTTTATTTTTTTTAGTTTCTAATATACTGACATTGAGGCTATTAGTCTATCATTAACCATATATCAAAGTTTGATAGCCTTTCCATTTATTTGTATTAGAAAAGGTTTTTGATTTTGCCATAATTAAAGAATTATTGAAATTGGTTGAGATCAGCAGGGAAGCAAAATTCTTAAAACAGTTACCATATGGACTGAAAATAGTTTACTCCTGAAATATTTTTTATAGCATGAACTATAAGACTTTCCCCAAAATAAAGTAGTCCAGTAATTTTAATTGTTCAGTGTTAGCATTATATTAGAAACTTGTAAGTAAATCTGATTATATTGAGTATTAGTCTTACCATAGACCATAAACTAGTGTATTAGGTTGCATGAATATAAACGTGGAAGACTTGCAGGTTTAACTTTATTAAAGTTTAACCTTTCATACAACTTGTCATTTAAAACAGTCTTTACTTAATTTGGGAGCTAGTATAAATAACTGATTTTCAAGGTGTTTATAATAAACCATGTTGATACAGTATTTGTTTAGAGACTACTTATTACTATCTAAAACTTTAAAATTCTGAAATACTTTAGTTTTCAGTAAAGTGTTCAGAAATGTTTCCCAAAAAGCTAATTAACTTGCTCTGTAGAGAGCTTTAAGCCTTACTCAATCAAATATGTGGTGTCTTCAAAATTTCTTAGGCGCGAAGGCATTGGTATTCGAATTCAGTGGGATAAGCAAAGCCGTGCGTCATTCATAAACAGATGGAATCCATGGTCCACAAACGTGCCCTATGCTACTTTTACGGAACATCCAATGGCAAATGCTGATGAGAAGATTGCATCTCTTTGCCAAGTAAGGAAGTTTTTTATACTGTATTAGATATAAATCATATTGATTTAAGCTGGATACAGTTCTGAAGAATTTACCTTTTTTGAAAATGATTTGATGGAAGCTGAGAATAAATGTAGAGAGACTGGCCAAGCTTTTTCTATGCTCTCCATCTGTTTTAGCAGAGTAGTGCTGCTGCTTGCCTGTTGCTGTTAATCAGGCAAATCTTGTTGACTCTTCTTCAAATCGTGTTCATATAGTGAAAGAGGTTGCAATGATTTCCAAATTTAGAAAAAAAATGAAGCTGAAAGAGGAAAACATTTCCTTAAACAGCGTCGTGTTTCATCAACCTTCTTTCCTGGGAAGAGGTCTAGACTTTAGAGTATTTGTACCTTGTAATTCTAGAAGAATCATAGTAAATTGTGTAATCACAAAATATATACCCCTCCTGTGTGTACACAAGTTTCAATGACTCTTGATTTTTTGGTTTTTTTAAATAAAGGAAAACCATTGAGGTGAAAGTGTCTTAGCATAAATAAACTATCAGTTGTGGACACAGAGCTAAGCATTTATTATAATAAAAATTACTGTTAGTCTCCATGCAAACATCTCATGTGTTTAGGAAAGCATGTTCTTGTTTGAAACTACTTGCATCAATAAATGGTAGCATGTGGAATTTATTATAGGATGTATGTACTTTTATGTATAAGAGTTACAACTTTATATATGTATTAGTAATCTCTTTCAGCACCAGTGGTTCTTTCCTGTATAATTCTGCCTTTGTAAGCAAACTAGCAACAGATTGTCAAATAATGGGAAAATGTTAAGCTGATTGTCAAGAGTAGAGCAGGTGTATTTAAAATGTTTTTTTCCCCCCTTAGTTGGAAAACTTTAAGACTCAATTAATCCAAGCTGTGAAGAAGGCCCATAAGGAGTGTCCATTGCCAGGGAGGGCCAATGGAGTACTAGTGCTGGAGCGTCCTCTTCTTATTGAAACTTACGTGGGATTGATGTCTTTCATCAACAATGAGGCCAAGCTTGGCTACGCCATGACAAGAGGCAAAATTGGATTTTAAATTCCTTGAGTGGATTGAAACAAAGGGAAAGTTATTTGAGATTAGTATCATGGGGGGAAAAGTTGGGAGAACTCAGTACATGGGAGAAAAGAATAAAAATGAATACAATGTCTCAATAAAAGGGATTGGTTAATTGCAGAATGAATGACTATTTCATAGAATAGTACTATTGTTATGAAGTTCATGGATGGCTAAATCAGCTATTGAGTTCAGGTGGTCATAGGGTAGTTGCATTCTTAGAGTACCCTGGATTTAACTTACTATTTGTATGCAAGTCTAGTGAGCAATGATATTTCCTCTTACATTTCTAGCTAAAGGTCTTTCCTTATTAAGTATGACTTACCTGTGACAAATATTCTATGTCAGTATCCAGTGTAGATATGTCGCATGTTCATGCTACATAGCAATTGAATCCTTATGTAAATATAGCTATGAAATCATTTCATGTGCAGTTGAGACTGATTTTATATTGGCTAAGAAGGTACTAATGTCTAGACCACAGTAATCTGAGGAACTTAACTAAATCAGCATCAAGAATTTTTTTAAAAATTTATTCTTTAGCAAAGACAGCTAATTTGGTCAAAACTAGAGCGTTATACCTTCTAATGAGTGGAACTGAACAGTTACTTTGTAAGTCGAAGCATTATTTGAGTAATGTCACTGGTCTCAAATAGCTATCAAACCAGATTCTGTATAAATTTGCAGGTTTCTTATTTATGGCTTCCCTTTGCAGCCATTTCAAAGAAATATTCTTTAACTGTCTTTGAAATTGTTGGCTATTCTATTAAGATATCTTTGCCTTCTTATGAAGTTACTTTTAATTCAACATGGGAAAGGTAGTTCTATAATTAAAAAGGGATTTCTACTCTGAGTAGCTTTATTTCCTCAGCAAAAATGTAGTTTTGGGGGTTTTTGTTTTGTGTGTTCTTTTAATACATGGACCAGGTTCAAATAGCACCAAAGTAAGGTTTTTGTAACTTATGTGGCCATGTAGTTGTTAGGGAAAGGGGAGGCTTTAATCATAGTATTGTACTTTAGTCTTCTGTAATCTTCCACTTAAGTTTGTAAAAGTAAATTCAATAGTACAGCTAACTTTAAATGCAGCAGTATATAAAGATACTGAACAGAACTACAGCATGAGATTACTGTGACAAGTTTCACTGTGGATGAATCCTTTATATAGACCATCTTAATCTATAACTTTATCAGAAGCATTTCTCTGCCCCTCAACATGTGAGTGATATACAGCAGTGGAGTTGGGATGTTAAAATATTTTTTACCTTTTAACTCTGAAATAAAGTGTATGTATGTACTTCTTGAATGTGGCTCTGGAATGCAACCAGCTGCATGTTCTTGTCAATATGGGCTCTTTTCTAAGATATGAGTGTCTAGCTTTTGTTAATCTTGCAGTAAAGAAATGTAACCATCTTTGTTTGCTGGTTTTTAGTTGGTAGAACCCTAGATGTCGTAAAAGCAGGGATATAAACCCTCATGCTTTAAGATCATAAACTAAGCACAAACCTACCAGGAGTAGAAAAAAATCTTTAAGCAATTTATTGGGGCAGCTGTTGTATCTTCCTGTGTCCTTGGGGCATGGGGATTGATGTACAGTAGTAGGCAGTTAGTCACTGTCCACTTGAAATCAGGGTGACAGCAATAGTGATATGTACATGTGCATTTCAAAGCTCAGTTCAAGTGCCAATAATTAATATAGAGGAATCTACACTTATGTAGGATAGTTCTGGGTTAATAGATTGTAGCCACAATAGCAGAAGCTATCAAAATGTTTATTGACATTTATACAAATTAAATAACTTCTATACACTATTTACAAAACATACCATTTTAGAAAATGGACAAAAAAATTCAAAATAAGATTTGTCTTTGAACCCTAAAACTTCATAAAATCCAGACTCCTAGTTTCCACAATTTTAGTTGCAAAAATCAGAGTTCGTTCTAAATTACTTTGTCGAACACACTTCATTTCAAGTAACTACCACAGTACTTAACCCAAGGGAGTCTTCTTACACTCCCCCAAACATAAGATTGGCTATTAGTACAAAATCTTTCTACTGAACGAGGACCTGCCCATTCTTGTCTGTTCCACATAGACACAGCAGCCACTTTTTCCACAAAAATCTATTTGTAAGATAGGCTTTTCTAGCCTTGAGGGGCAGAGGGAGGGGTTCCATTATCTGCTCTTATTTTACCTCTTCTCTTTCGAAGTAGCACATGCAAAAATTATCTTTACTTAAGAGTGCCATGGAGTCCCCACTAGAGTGCCAGCAAAGCGAGAGGATCTGGAATTCACCTGCAGATACAAATTAAAGAAATAAGTAGCAAGAAATCAAGAGTTACAATAATTTATTCCAGAAATTTTCTCTTGGAGTAATTTAGTAATTTCATCAATAGGAGACTTGAGTGAACAGAATTTTGTACTGTACATGCCATTGTAGTTTAGCTTGACATAGTTTAATGCAAGTTAATATCACAAAGCTGATCACTGTTGCAAAGATCTGCAACTTGACACTATAGCTAGTAGTTCTTCCATGGAAGAAAATGTTAAGCCAAGAAGCATGCAATAGGTTATATTTACTATGATATTTAACTTGCAAGTAGAAGAGATATTTGTAAAGCAATTAGCCAGCTAATATGCCAGTCCACTGAAAGATCTTATTGTGTACCTGCATATTGGAATAGAGGAAAGGATAGATAGGAACCTTAATGCTGTCTTTAGAGTAGATTTAAGATTCAGATTTCATGTTACTTTCTGTGGGGCTTTTGGAATTTTAATTTTAAAGTATCCCAAAGTATGGTAGGCACTATACAGTTCTTATTTTGGCATTTGGTATACCAGACTGCTACAGCTTCCATATAAAATTAACCAATATGAAAGCAAAGCCTTAAAGTTTTTCTATTTACATGTCAAAATACCCTGCTAAGGCAATAACTGAATTATCTTATATGTAAGCTTTGTGCCATTCTTCCCATAATCTCCTGTATGTAGGGAATGGGACTAAGCACCCAAAGCCTTCGATCACTTCAAGTAGTCAGAACCTCACTATCACTAACAGTACAATCATTTCTTAATTAATATTAAACTAATATTTGATTTATAGCAGTGGTTTTAGGTGGCCTTACCTTCCATTGGTACCTGCACGGACACACACCCTGCTGGGGACCACAGGTACACTTTGCTATTCCCAGTGCATATGGCAAGGCGAGGTTGACGTGGATCCCACTGGAACAACTGAACAGCATACAACTGCTCCAAGACTACAAACAGTTTCAGCTTTTGAACATCCCAGATCCAGATGGCATTAGGAATGTTATCTGTTAGAAATGGCCAAGGAAATGGTTAGAATACTGTAAGGAACATAATACTATATGCAGTGTCATTGCAAAATCTCACATTAAATGGGCTTCACTACCAGTACCCTGGCAGTGTGCCTTAGTCCTCACTTTGGGGAAAGTGTCAGTAGGACAAAAAGTAATTCGATCTATAGAATTTTCCTTCACTGGCTTTTCTAAAAACTACAGAGATATGACGCTAGTGGTGAGTTTTGTCATGTGAACATTCCTCAGTTAGGAACTGGATTAAGACCCCACCCTTCCATCAATTTCATAAAGATTTTTTTTTCTCCTTTGATTGATAACACCTTAGCACCAGGAATACTATATCCTGGTGTACAGAGCTCCAGATCTAAAAGGGAAAAGGTTACATGAGAAGTCCGGAACTCCCACAGTTCTTGCTAATGCAAATTACTAATATTTTGAAAAATGCTAAACATGACATTTGTGCAGGGAAGGGAGAAGAGATGGATTTTACCTAAGATTCGGTATTCCAGGGGTGGGCAAACTATGGCCCACGGGCCACATCAGGCCCACGAGACCGTTCCATCCAACCTGTGGAGGTTGCCCCTGGCCCCTTCCTCAGAGCCATGCAGCGTGGGCACCGCTGTAGGGCCAGGGCTGTGTGCCCTCCCCTCTCCCGGAGCCGTGCGGACAGCGCTCCGGGGTCCGGGGCTGCGCGCTGGCCTTTCCTCCGGAGCCACGCCGGGAGCGCCCAGGGCTGCGCCACGCGGGAACACCCCGGGGGCCGGGGCTGCATGCTGGCCCCTCCCCCAGAGCCACGCAGGGAGCACTCTGGGGGCCAGGGCTGCGCGCTGACCTCTCCCCCGGAGCAGCACTATGCAGGGAACGCCCTGGGGGCCGGGGCTGTGTGGTCGCCCCTCCCCCTGAGCCATGCCACGCAGGCAGAGCTCTGGGGGCCGGGGCTGCTATGGTAAGAGGGGGGATGGGCGGCATTCCAGGATGGTGGTTTTTGGGGAGCTTTGGAGGGTGCAGTCAGGGAGCAGGGTTGGTTGGATGGGGGTAGGGTTCTGGGGTGGTGGTTAGGGGGCTGGAACATGGATAGGGGTTGGGACAATCGGGACAGGGAGGAGAGGAATTGGGGTGGGGGTGGGGTTCTGGGGGGTGGTTAGGGGTCTGTGGAAGGGGGAGTCAGGGGACAAGGTGGGGGGTTGATGGATGGGTCAGGGATCCTCAGGGGGCAGTCGGGGGTGAGAAGTGGGAGGGGGCAGGAAATAGGAGGGGCTGGATGGGGGCGGGGCCTTCCCTACCCAGCCCTCAATATAATTTCGCAAACCGGATGTGGCCCTCGGGCCAAAAAGTTTGCCCACCCTTGAACTATACACTATAGTGAGCTAAGGTAAATATGAAGGGAGATAATTTAGCACATGGTATTTAAAGCCAAGGCTATGAGTTCATGCAACAATTAATAGCTGGTCCCACAGCTTAGTGGTTTATGCTAAAGGCTCAAGTTCCTCTGTGTACAGAGCTCGCTTCAATCCTGACAGGCCTCTAGCTGTGGCCAGAATACAATTAATTCACAATTAAGTAATTTACTTGTTCATTTATAGCAGAAACAACAAGACCTAGATAATACCAAAAGGGTTTCTCCTTTAAAATATAGCCCACTAGGTACTAACCATTTTTGGTTGCCAGGAAACAGTTATCTGGACTAAATGCCAGCATTCCAATTCCTATTCTGGGATTTGCCCGATCAGCAACTGGTTTGACATATTGTAAAGAAACTGGTAGCTGGGAAATGTTATCTGAAATTTAAAAAAAGCACTTTAACAAGTAAGTCCATACAGATGTGGCAGTAATATTTCGAACTTAAAACAGTTAACAGTTATCCCTGAAATGATAGGAAAATAGTAATATATTGCAATTCTGTAAGATATTCTATCCAAAGATCTTTACAAACACTCGCTCAGTATACCTGCCATATGTAAAGATAGTATTTTTCCCTTCTACAGAAGGAAAAACAGGTACACAGAAGAGTCTAAGACAAAGCTATGGATACAACCAAGATCTAATGCTGACCCATGTTCTAACATCTCACATTTTAACACCCATTTAAGTCAAGGGAATAATGAAGTTCAATTAGTTGATTGTTCAGCACTATAACAGTATGTACTGATATTTGACACTCATCAGTAGCATTAAAGAGATTAGGGACTGTTGTCTGAAAAAGTAAAGGTATATATTTTTTTATTATTATTTCTAATTTAAGGTCAGAACTTGTTAGATAAAAGTAATATACTCTTCCTGATGTAGCCACCCTTTTCTCCACTTGACCATATGAAAAGGCAGAGTTTCTATCCTCAATACAGACAGCTAGAAAGGCTTTAGGTTGTCACACCTTCTGAATTGTTTTTTGTAAGTGTGGAAATTCCCACTGACTGAAGCCTCCCACAATAAGATAACTAACTACTCTGCATCATCTGCAGCAGTTAATATTCTAGAAAATAACACTGTTGTAGAGACTTAAACCAGCCAAAAATCACCCTGTTCTGAGGCACATTTTGCACAATAACATTTGGTGGGGAGGGGGGAATGTCTCCTGGAGCCCTTCATTGCCCTTACATTAAGATCTTCACCTTTAGCCCCATTCTGAAACCATCCTTTCTAGCTGATGAAAACATGTCCTTTGAGGTCTTGCATTTAATTGAATGGGCTTCCCCTTAGCAACCTAAGGTTTCCCCCTTTCTTCAGAGGCAAGGTGTGTACAGTGTTGATGTATAGGGCTTACATATTTTACTTCACAGGTATTCTAAAGTCCTCCATTTTAGTTTGCTTACATTTACTCTGTGTGCTGAAGAGCGAGCTGGCTTGCGCTCTGGCTGAAGGGAAGGCAAGGCTCTCTGTTTCAACCCTTGGGGATTTCTCCATTTCCTTATATACAATCTGCATAGAAGGAGAAGACAGTTTCACAAAAGGGTCTAGCAAGATTTGAACCTAGTCTGCTGAGTCCTCCACATCCCATGTTCAAAATGAGCACTAATGCACATTCATTTTAAATTTAAACAGTGTTTCTCAATGCTCTTTACTATTGTACACTGGGACCAGGCAGATCTGAGCATGGAAATGCTGAATTCTAAGACCGGATGGTGCCCATATTTGAAAATTGGGCCCGCAATCAGAAAAAGCAATTGTGTACTCAGAAATGGACAGTGTATGGAACTTCAAATAATCCAACCCTTGTCATCTGAGAGCCTATGTAAAATGAGTCAAACAGAATGTACTTTCCCACCCCTTACCAACTGAAGGTGAATTTAGGCATATAACTGCAGTCTTTAGTACAGCAGGACAGTTTTTTCTGATAACACAGTTTTTTCATTCCATGCCATTGAGAACCAGTGCAAACAAACAACGTTAATGGGATAATGCTAAAGGAAACAGTGATGAAATGCTAACAATGTGACTAAATTGGAGCTCCCAATCTAATTGTACCAGCAGGACCTCTTGTCTTTCCAGTGGAAAGGGACTGAACTATTTCACTCGCTTATTTATTTTTAATTCTGAATTTGAAGGATAACTGATATACTAAGTGCTGCAACACCCAAATGTAGCAGCCAGATTTATATCTAGAATGCTTGAGTCACATTGACCAGAAGAGAAAATAAAGAGCAATAATGAAGACAGCTACCACAGAACTAAAGTGGTTTTCTAGCAAGGAGACATTTTACTTAAGCATATTCTGCCTAGCAGATTCCTTGATAAGCAGGAATGATAAATAAAATTTCATATAAGTCTAAGTCTGCACACCACAAACACTGATCCTTAATATGACATGTTAGACCTGCTCTGTCCCTTCTACTGGCTATGTAATACTATTACAACCAACGGAGATTCTTCCCCACAAGGGGTGGGGACAGAGAGAGCCTATGATTTTGAAGCAGAATATGTAGTTCTCTCCCTGCTGAGAAGTGTAAAAAAAAAACCACAACACACACACACACTGTTGCCACAGACTCTTCACATGTCAAGGATAAAAAACAGATCGTGACAAACATTTACAGAAAATGTTCATTAAGTGAGCTAGATTTGCCTATACAAATGAGGATTAGGTGTGATCATAACACACTTCAAATCCAATACTATTCACATACTGCAAGTTGTATAGCACTGATATACAAAATTCTCATTCACATCCAGCTTCAGAGCCCTTGGGTACATCAACCCATGCAAACCCAGTCTGTAAACACAGCCACCACCTCTCAGAAGATACTAGTACTTAGCAATAATTATCCATGACTCCCTTACATAGAGAAAAGGGTGATGGAGGGGAAAAGAGAAGAGAATTCACTGAAATAAGTCAACTAAAAATAATTAATGTATTTTCATCTTAGGGTCAGGGTTAATCATTAAATCTATTTTCCTTACTTCTCAACATTTTCATTCAATTTCCATAGCAGCATTTGCAGATCAGCAGGAAAGCAGGACTTCAGTCAAAATAAAAGAGCTTTTACCATGGGTCTCAATTCTATACTTACTATCTTTGGGTTAGCAATGGTCGCAGGGTGTTCAAACTCTGTTATCTTCTTCCAAGTCACGTGGTTCAGGATACGCACCTATTTCAAGGTAAGTAATAAGGTAGTAAGAAGGGATTGCTAGGACAACATTTTGCAACTGACTTGAATGGGTTTAAATTCCTTTTTTACCTTTTCATCATAGCTGCCAATCGCCAAGAACTGACTGCTGGGACTCCAGGCAACTGATTTAATACCCAGTGACCATTCATATGCACTGTATGTGGACAGCAGACGGCCATCGAGGGAGTACAGCAAGATTTTATACTGCAACACAAATTAATTTGATTTAAAGACAAGTGACACTATTAAAAAACTAACAGAGACTAAGTAACTCCTTTTTAAAACCATCCCCATCTCAAATCCACAGATGTTCAAAATGGAGTTTCCCTTTTCTATATCTTATAAACTAATTCTGCAATTATTTATTTGGATAGTTACTAGAATCTTCTGCAATTTTTAAAACCAAGTTGGTAAATTTATAGGTAGGATAATTTGGTAACAATGACTTTATATGGAGATTTAAGCAACAGTTTTTGACACCCATAACCAATATCCAAGTACAATATTACAAATTGTTTCTTAAAGCCATTCATTTTAGTTTTTTTAAAAAGGTACTGCATTCTATGTAGCAGCCAGAAAAGTTGACTTAATATGTTCAGGAACCCTTAATGAAGTGTTCAAGATCTTCAGAAATAATCTGTATTTTCTCATACCTCCAGACAGGTATCCCACACTGCCAACACACAGCCATTAGGAGCCCATTCAATCCCGGATAGGTCTTGAGTTTCAGTGTCAAAATGCTTCCCAAATGCAGAAAAAATAAAACAATGAAACTGTTTTTAAAACTGTACTTAAAATGTACAGTTACACTTGACAAAGTAAAATCCTAAATTAGTATATTACCTTTATACATTAAAAAACAAAAAAAAAAAAAAAAAAAAAAAAAAAAAAAATTAATAAGTTAGCACATCTTTTTATGTGACTGTATAAAATAGAAACATTTCCTTCCCTTTTGTTATAATACAGTACATACATTGTTTCCTTATTTTCCTCCTACCAAACTACAAAAATCAAGATTTTTTTTTGAAACAAAGTGCACTTTCTAATCAAAAAACACATTCTCTTATGTTGTACCTTGCTGTTCAGATCATCATTTTGGCAAAAGCAAGTTCTGATCCATTGCAGAAGCACCATGATTTTACTGTCAACATGATTACTCAGATTAAGCCAGAACATCTGAATGTTTCTCAGGGTTTTTTTTGGTTGTTGTTGTTTTGTTTTGTTTTTAATATGCAGTGCTTTATCATTACTGTATGTGGTTTTCCTAAGCAAAATTTTTCTGCCTTCCCACACTGTGTAGAAAATCCTGTATTGCTGAGTCTAAAGTGGAGCATTAGAGTTGTTTAATAATTTACTTATACTCTACACTACGCAGAGTACACTTGAAATCTGGGCAATAGCAGTGGAAGGCAAGGACATGTCTTACCCTCAGTAGTTGCCAGTCACTGCATACAAAGAGGCTAATGAAGTCTTTGCAGTCACGCCTCTCGGCTAATGCCATATAGCGACCATCCTTCGTGAAGGCTATTCCTGCCAGAGAGGTTAGAAAATACAGTCCAGACCAGTACTATATATACACACTTTTGAAACTGGCCCTATTAAAGCCAAAGCTGAAACAATTATGAGCCAAATCATCTGGAAGAAAGAATTCATTCAGAAAAATGTGAATGATGGTTAGAAATTATTTTGGAATACCTATTAGATGCCTCAAAAGCCACAATTCCACACAATCAAGGAAGGCGGTGGTACTAGTTAAGAGAACTGACCTAATTTAGGGGGAAGTAAGGGAACTCCTTACTAGCTACAGAAAATACTATATTATTGATTTCTAGCAGACTTGGCAATGGTTTTGTTCAGTATCTTTTCTTTTTCACTGGTATTTGGAAGTTGGACAGGTGCATAAGCTAAATGTAATATTTACTTCTCATTCCTAGGACTGATGACTGCAGATTAGCTGCCATGGTTCATGCAAACAGTAATGGTAGTGCACTGGTACTGAGCTCACTAAGACCTTGTCTGTATGTGTGGGTAAATGTAGGGTACACATACCTACACTCTCCAGCATAAGGCAGGCTGTGTCCACACTTGTCACTGTGGTGTATAGCTAACAGCTCTGGCAGCAGGGAGTTGCCTCAGCCTTTCCCCTCTGCCTTCTCCAGATTAGAGCCTTTCACTGAGGTGGGGAAAGCTCTGGCAGCTGGACATTACACTGCTATTTTTAGCAATTATGTGTGGAAGGCACTGCTTGGGCATTTAGAGAGACGTGTAGATACTGTATATGACCTAGGGTTCAGGTATGGTCACTCTACTTGCCTAAGTTGTGCCTCCCTGTCTCCACTGCTATTTATACGTATGCTAGCTGGGCATGCAGTGTCTGTACTCTACATGCCACTGTAAGTGCAGATGTATCTTAAATAAGATATGCGTGTCCCTCCAGGCTGATCTACAAGCATTAGCAGAAAGGTACTGGAATACATCCTGACCATAAACATATGCTCCATTATATGTAAATTCCATTTTCCTTTATTGCCATAATAAGAATACTCTTCCTATAGTAGATCTGATACACTCACCGTGCTGACAGGCTTTGGGATACTTGATATAAGACACAGATTTTGTACACAAGGACCAGACAGTTATTCGCAGCTGTTGGAAAGAGAAAGAGACAGTGAAACACTTTTTTTTTTTAATCTGCAAAGATAAACAAGTGTACAGAGAATCTAATTCAACACTAAACTTTTCATACTGGGTGGGTCTCACATTAAAACAAACTGGAATATGGAACCAAAACTTCTGCTAACAAAACTGTTCCACTTAAATCTTAGTGTCTCTATATTAGATTGCACTTGTGTTTTATTTAAAAACCTCTTTTCTTAAATGTATAACCCTTCGGTAATACCCTTCACATATTAGATATTGTAATAATTGATCAAGTTAAAAACAGCTTCAAACTTAAGATATATAGCTGTCCTGTTTTACTTAGTTCTGTAAGTTGTTTTCAGGTAGAGTTTTATATAGAAGTCATTATCAAATAATCAAGTTGTGTTGTACTGTAGCATACAGAATTATCCAGGACACATGGGAGACTGGGCAAACAGAAGTGCCAAAGGCTGGAGATTCCAACAAAGCAATGCACCCAGCCCTCTTCCAGATTTATAATATGTCACTTTCCTTGAAGCTTTTTAGTTTTGTTTTAAAAGGAGACAGTACCCATCCTGATCCAGAACTCTGGCAACAGAACCCTGGGCTAATGTAGAGCGCTTAATAAGAGATCAGGTTATTAAAAATACAAATGAACTTGGGAGCTACAACAAACTAGATCCCCAGTCCTACACTTTGGAAGTATGGCCCAGATCTCCAAGGGTATTTTAAGCTCCTAGCTTCTGCTGAAATCGACCCTTTGAGGATCCGGATCGATGTAATTAACCTTAACACGAAAGACTCTATACAAAACTGAACCTACATATGTGTGCTGCAAGATTTAGGCACAACGAGAGGAGTTAGTCACAACAGTTTAGCTTTATCCTTTCATTCTCTTATTTCTGTGGGTTTAAACAAAGGAAGTGTGTGAGCTCTGATTGCTAGGAATGTTTGGTTTCCACAAACACAAAACCCCATCTCTACTTTTCAGTCAACAATATTTATTCCAATTTAGTAATGGAAGCACATAGCAAAACAGTGTTGATGAGGTATATAGAAGAAGCAGGAAGTTAAAATGCCCAACAACATTTTATTAAATTTTACATTAAGAATGATTAAATGCTGATATTAGTGAAAGAGCATCATGACTGCCAATGTGTATAAGGAAATCATTTTTGCACAGATTTGTGTGATTTCTAAACTATCACGGGAATCTGGAAGAATGTGAAATACATAGGCTGGCAAGAGGTGAGAAATTCTTCTTGTATTTAGGTCCTTAGTGAATGATGAGAATAGGAAATGGCATGTCATCTTAAGAGTGAAATGCTGCATCTCTTTGGATGAGATTACTAATTGACTCTTCGCTGTATTTTTCAGTTTAAAAAAAAAATCAAGAACTGAGTTAACCAATTTTCATTTTAATTTCCCCTTTCTCACCACACAAACAGAAAAGTGACATTGGATGCAATTATTGGAAGGCCTTGATTTTCAAAATTGGTATGAACCATTTACATAGTGTTTGGGGTATTTTTGGAGACTTATGCATCTGTAAAATTTGGGAACCACAGAGGATGCAGTCAGCTGCAAAACGGGCCTCTCCACAGCATGTCAAGGTCACAGCCTCTATTATAGAAGCTCTGCATTACTATCTGCAGATTATTCAGTTAAAAACAAAATACTCTACCATAGCAACGGCAGCAACACCAGACACGTGTTTTCAGTGTATCATGTGAACCTTTACATTTACATTTGCAGAAAGGAATGTTTTCCTGTATAATTTTTTCTAGTTTTTTCAGTATTTTGTTATAACAAGGGGATACCACAAACAAGTGACAGGTACAGTACAGTGAGACACCAAGAAATCATTTCTGAAATGATCACAGCACCACCAAATCTTATAAATAGCAAAGTAGGCCTAGTATAGTGTTTAACCACATCAATCTACATATCGATTTTAAGCCTTCCACTGAGCAAAAGGGAAAAATTAAAACCTAGAATATGTATGGCTATATCTATGGTTACATTGGTTGGTCTAGAACAATCCTGAAGCCAGAGGAAGTATCTCTCTTCGAGGCATAAACTAACAACTGCCAGAGTCAGGGGGAGCATCCACCGTGTTTAGTTTACTTTATAGTTGTCCATGATAGGAATTCTTGTAACTTCCTCTGAAGCATCTGGTACTGAACACCACTGGAAATGGGATTCCAAGCTGAATGGACCACTAGTCTGATCAGCTGTGGCATTTTTATAGACTTCTCTCATTTTCCTAGAATGCATTTGCTTGCCACCAAGTAACATCCAGCACTTGATCACCAGAGTGTGGCCACTATCACACCTAGTATCTGGAGAAAACTAAGTTCTAGTGCTGCTCCCATGTCCTAATGGAAATGCTTAAATTCCACTTCAAAGAATCCTGCTAAGTGTCACCTCCACAGAGAAGAATCAGGAGAAGCCCAAAGCAAAAGGACTAACACTCTTTTTTTAAATACACCAAACACTACATAGAGCATCACAAGGTACTTCATATGCAAAATAAATTTAAAGAGCAAGGAAGCTGGTAAAGAGATTTAAAGACAATGTTGAGAAGTTGAATCAGGGTTTCTAGGTAGGAGGAAAGAGAAACAACGAATTAGGCCCCAAGCCTCTTTCATATCAAGCAAAAAGAAAAAAAAAAAAAGAAAAAAGAAGAAAAAGAACACAACGTGCAGGAGGAAGTGGAGGACATGAGTTTAACTGCGCTTATCACTCTCTTATTTAGCTTCTTATGGATGGAAGATCCAGGGCCATCCCTAGGGATGCGGGGCTCAAGGCAGAAGTGACATAACTTCCAGAACCAACCGCACTAGGGATGGGTAGAGGGGGCAGTGGCTCCCTAAACAGCCAGGTGTGGCCCTCTCACACTCCAGCCCCTGAGGTCTCACTTCAGCAGTGCCACTGGGCTCCAGGGGGCTAGGGCCACTCTATTCTCCCTCCTGGCACTGGGGGCAGCTGTAGCAGTGCCAGCAGGTGCTCTCCCTCCCAGCGCTCTGGGGTGCGCACTCTTCCTTGGGTGGAAGGGGCAGGGCTGGGGGTAGTCTCCCCCAGACAGAAGTTCACCTGCTGTCCATCCAACACCAGCCAATCACACTGGCTATGGGGCTCCCCCAAAGTACAGGGTCTGGAGCAGTTGCCCCAATTCACCATCCCCTAGTGCTAACTTTAAGAGTATGTAATATAGTAATTCAATAAGAATACACTAGACGAGCAGTTCGCAAACTGTGGGTCGGAACCCCATGTTAATTGGGTCACTGGGGCTGGCTTAGACTTGCTGGAACTCAGGACTGAAGCTGAGGGCTATAGCCCTGGTCGTCGAGACTCAGATTACAGGCCCCTGCCTGGGACTGAAGTCCTTGGGCTTCAGCTTTACCTGCACCTCCCCAGGTCTTTGGCTGGCTCAGGCTTCGGTCCCCCATCCTGGGGTCACATAGTAATTTTTATCGGGGTTGCAGTGCAATGAAGTTTGAGAACCCCTGCATTAGCCTGACCTTTGATAATCAAGTTTTAGATCACAACTGCTGACGTCCGGACACAAAAATACACCATTAGGCTGTTCTTGATACAGGATTTACTTTAAAAATACCAACACCATGCCTACTCACATTCTTCTACAGCAACTGCAATAGTGACCTGTTGCTTGCTGCTACTAATTACACCGTAAACTGTACTTGCCTCTGTTCCTCCCTTCATCCAAAGCTAGCATCTCTCACACTCACACACAAGTTTATAGTTGCAATACTGACTTGGCCTCCTGCCTAAGTACCCACTAGCTATGGAAGGCCAGAAGAAGCCACTAGATCCAGTTTGACTGTATGTCAGGTGGTGACCAACACCAACCCACAGTGGTACACTAAACCCAACAACTGAAATTAGATCAAAGCATCACAGCCCACAAAAGGCTGCAGAGGAGTATGTACGACAGGAGGAGAATAGGCAGAGCCAACGGTAGCAGTGTGCAAGTCTCCTGCAAGATGCTGTCCTGCCCTGCCCCCACATAAACAGTCTTGGCCCTCCTGTATAGGGCAAATCCCTTCTGCTTGAGTCACGTACACAGGTAAGGTGATCTCCACGAGGGGAGGGAAGGAGAGGAAAGAAGCCTCCCCACAGGCTGTAGTAGAACTCTAGCTTCTGCTCTGTTTCAGCCTCCACTCCATGAGGGAAATGATACCAAGAGGAGCCACCTGCCCTATCTCTGCTCTGCCCTCTACAGGGGGTGCAGAATGAACCCCACATCAGTGCCCAACAGCCAGCCTTCTCATGCAGCAGGACCGTACTTGTCCCACTGCGTAGGAAGGAATGGAATGCACCTCCAGCTAATTTTGCTTGGACACTAGAGGAGAACACACATCTGTTTGGAACAAACAAGCAAACGATGTATACAATATATTTTTCCAACCAAGAACTTTAAACTTTTAAATGGCTGTTTAACAAATGAGTTTTCTGGGAAAAAAAGAATTTTTGCTGCAGGGAAAAACTGATTTGATCAGCTGGAAGCATTTGTTTACTGACCATCCCAAGACGTTCTCTCTTTAGAGTAGATGACTGGACTAAGTGAAATGTCAAACTCAAATCCTAATGGTAATAGTGTCCAGGAAGTTTTCAGCTGTTGTTTTGCAGTGGAAAAACAAACCAAAAGCAGCAGCATTTTTAAAATAGCCTAAAAACAGCTGAGAATAAAAAAGTATTTAGATGGTAATGTGATAAACAGTCTCCAGTGCTGGGTTAGAGATTTCATTCAACTTTGACAACTTTAGGCAGGTGTGAGACTTGTGATTTTCACTAGACAAAAAACACTCTTTTGAACAAACTTGCATCTCAAGTGACTGTCAACTTTTGTTCCAGACTTGACTGGGTCACAAGGCCTCCTTACATAGCTATGTCTATCAGCACAGGATTTCAGAGGATTATTCAGGGCACATTCCTTGACAGAAAGTATTTTTCAACCAATATGGCCATTTACAATTACTAAGGATTAGCTCTAAAATGCACAAAAAGCACACTTTTTAAAACTGCGGCTGTAATTTACAATAGGTTTACTGGTGTCTTAACCCCTTGACTGAGCTAGAAAATGAAGAAATATGCAGTTCATAAAATAGGATTCCTAGTGGAAATATTGGATAAGGGATGTTACTGATTGTTGTATTGTACTTTGGCAAACATGGGAGTCATAATGAAAAAGTGGAAACCTAAAGCTTCCATCTCCTATGAATCAAGGGAGTGAACTATCTACAATAATTTTAAAGGAGGGGAAAATGAACTTATCCAATTGGCATAAATTGCAGGATAAGTGGGATGTGACAATATCCTATTAGTTACATGAGAACAATCTGCATTATGTAGCTAATTACAAACCTATACTTTCCCCCTCCTTGCATTCTAGCAGAGTTTTCTTCGAGATACAGAGATTCCCACACTGTGAGACATGCAGACAGAAGGACATTATCATAAGATGCAAGATATCTGGCATAGTATCTGCTTTCCCATTGGTAGATGCTACAAGGCTGTTATATTTATACAGCAATAGGCACAAGCTTTCTTGAAAGTGCAATTCTCCTCTGAAAATTGATTATGAAAAAATTGTCACCTCTCTCTATGGATCTGAATCCATGCCCAATTCAGAGTTATAGATGTTTACTATAGCAGGTAAAGTGAGCATACTACTTTTTATTTCTACTAGAAAATACAAATAACTACACCAGACTGAACTGATTTCTATTCCATTTCATGAGGCAACAGAATTATTAACTAAGATTTCTAAGTGAGCCAGAAAGAATCCAGATAGACTTTCAGATCCCTGGCTGAGTTTGATGAGCTGGTAATTAGAACTACATGTTTTAGATTTTAAATTAAACTAGAGTGATATGGAGTCACTGAAACATGGAACCCCACAATAACATTAGGAGAGTCAGTTTTCAGTTTCTAATCCCACTTTAAGGCTGCTGTAAGCATCAACAACTTGAAATCAGCTCAAGGCACCCTGGATGATAAAAATCAAGCTGCAAACTTTGCATGTAATGAGACCTTATTTTGGACTAGTCCCTTTGCGATGAGTAAACAAACACTTCCCTATTTATTTTCTCCATACCAGACATGATTTTATAGACCTCTACCATATACTCCATTAGTCATCTTTTCCAAGCTAAGAAGTCCCAGTTTTATTACTCTCTCCTCATAGTGAAGCTGTTCCATACTCCTAAAATTTGTGTTGACCTTTTTTGAACCATTTCCAATTTCAGTACATCCTTTTTGAGATGGGGCAACCACCTCTGCACACAGTATTCAAGATGTGGGCATATCATAGATGTAGAAAGAGGCAATATGATATTTTCTGTCTTATTATCAATTTCTTTCCTAATGATTCACAACATTGTTAGCTTTTTTGACTGCCACCACACATTGAACAGATGTTTTCACAGAACTATCCACAATAACTCCAAGATCTCTTTCTTGGGTAGTAACTGCTAATTTAGACCCCATCATTTTATATGTATAGTTGGGATTGTTTTCCAATGTGCATTACTTTGTATTTATAAACACTGAATTTCATGTGCCATTTTGTCACTCAGTTTTGTGAGATCCTTTTGTAGCTCTTCACAGTCTGCTTTGGACTTAACTATCTCGAGTAGTTTTGTATCCTCTGCAAATTTTTCCACCTCACAGTTTACCCCTTTTTCCAGATCATTTATGAATATGTTGAACAGTATCAGTTTCAGTACAGTGCTGGAGGGCACCAGTATTTACCTCTCTCCATTCTGAAAATGAACACTTTATTCAACCCTTTGTTTCCTTTTAACCAATTACTGATCCATGCGAGGACTCTCCCTCTTATCCCATGACAGCTTACTTTGCTTAAGAGCCTTTGGTGAGGGACCTTGACAAAGGCCTTCTGAAAATCTAAGTACATTATATCTACTGGATCCTCCTGATCCACCTGCTTGTTGACCCCCCTCAAAGAATTCTACTAGATTAACGAGGCATGATTTCCCTTTACAAAACCATGTTGACTCTTCCCCAATAAATCATGTTCATCTAGGTGCCTGATAATCCTGTTTTTTACTATAGTTTCAACCAATTTGCCTTGTACTGAAGTTAGACTTATTGCCCTATAATTGCTGGGATCTCCTCTGGAGCCTTTAAAAAAAAATACTGGCATCACATTAACTATCTTCCAGTCATCTGGTACAGAAGCGGATTTAAAATGATAGGTTATATACCACAGTTAGTAGTTCTGCAGTTTCATATTTGAGTTCCTTCAGAAATCTTTGGTGAATACCAATTGGTCCACATGAGTTATTACTGTTTTAATTAATCAATTTGTTTCAAACTCTCCTCTAATGACATGTCAAGATCTGTCACTTAAAAAGAATGGCTCAGGTTGGGGAATCTCCCTATCATCCTCATCTGTGAAGACCGACTGAAAGAATTCATTTAGTTTCTCCATTACGGCCTCATCTTCCAGGGGCTCCACTGATTGTTTAGTAACCTTCCTGCTTCTGATGTACTTAATGTTTTTGCTGTTACTTTGAGTAGTTACTTTGAGCTAGTTGTTCTTCAAGTTCTTTCTTGGCCTTCCTAATTATATTTTTACACTTCATTTGCCAGAGTTTATGCTCCTTTCTATTTTCCTCAATAGGATTTAACTTCCACTTTCTAAAGGCCTTTTTGCCTCTAACTGCTTCTTTTACTTCGTTGTTTAGCCATGGTGGCACTTTTTTGGTTCTCTATGTTTTTTAATTTGGGAGTATATATTTAAGTTGAGCATCTATGATGGAGGTCTTTAATAAGTTTTTATGAAACTTACAGGGATTTCACTTTTGACGCTGTGACTTTTAATTTCTGTTTAACTAGCTTCCTCATGTTTGTTTAGTTCTCCTTTCTCAAATTAAATGCTATTGTGGTGGGCTGCTTTGGTGTCCCTGCCCTCCCCGTCCCCACATGGATGTTAAATTTTATTATGTTATGGTCACTATTACCAAGCAGTTCAGTTATAGTCACCTCTTGGTCCAGATCCTGTGCTCCACTTAGAACTAAACCATGAATTGCTTCTCCTTTTGTGGGTTCCAGGACTAGCTGCTCCAAGAACCAGTCATTTAAGGTATCAAACTTCATCTCTGCATCTTGTCCTGAGGTGACATGTACCCAGTCAATATGGGGATAGTTGAAATTTCCCATTATTACTCAGTTTATTTTTATTGCCTCTAATCTCCCTGAGCATTTCACTGTCACTATCAGCACCCTGGTCAGGTGGTCAGCAAGATTTTTTTTTTTTTTTTACACACTTCATTTGACTCTATGCTTTCTTCCACATATAATGCCACTCCCCCACCAATACAACCTATTCTGTACTTTCAATATATTTTATACCCTGGATTACTGTGTCCCATTGATTATCCAAATTTCACCAAATTTCTGTGATGCTTGTTATGTCAATATCCTCATTTAACACTCGACCCTCAAGTTCACTCATGTTCCTATTTATACTTCTAGTGGTTGTATGTAAGCACTTAAAGTTGTATGCCAGCCATTAAATGATGTAGTTGTATGGGTTTCTTTCATTAAATATTACCATTTGTCATCCCTAATATAGCTGGTTCTTTATCCAACAGTTACAAATGGTACATAAAATGATACCCCTTGTTATCACATTCCTCATTTAGTCCAAATAGTATTCAATGTTTTGTAATCCTAGTTATCTTACTTTTTCACAGCATGCAAAAACTGAAAACATGGCTCTCAGTTTTAAGCAATAAACTATAAGCCTGTAATTTTTATTTAAATATTTGCTATCAACTGCTACTTTTAGATGTTTTAAAAAGAGATACTCTTTCCATCAATGAGATACAGTGGCTGACGCTGGATTCAGTGGAACACGTTCAACATTCAAAAAGTTGCTGACCACAGATTAAATGTTTTCCAAGAGATTTAGTAAAGTGTGGGCTAACTGCAATTAAAGATTAAGCAGCAAAATAAGGAGAAGACACCAAAAAGAAAATATGCAAGTTAGGGATTTGTGCTCAGCTTTGTTTAAACTCAATATACCATAACTACCCATACAAATGACAATGTTGGGCAGTATTCAGCAAAAAATAAAATATAAGGAAAAGTACAGCACTTTTCTATACTCAGTTTCCAGTACGACCATGTCACTGAGTTGAACTGTATACCATTCTGCATGTTTCGATTGTATAATTTATCTGAAGCGTGAGAGAGATTTTTAAGGGCAGGTTGGACAAACACCTGTCAGGGGTGGTCTAGATAATACTTAGTCCTGCCTTCGGTGGAGCGGACTAGATGACCTCTCGAGGTCCCTTTCAGTCCTAAGATTCCATCTACCTATAGCATTTTGTATTACTGGATGTCATGCCATAATGTTTCGTCTCAGATATAGATATAATATATATGAAGGAGTCATAAAAAGTTTAAACAAACGTTTTCAGATTTCCACTGATCTTAGATACATATAGTATAATGCTACGTCTCAAAAGGTATCCACCACTGAATTTGCACACCATGAGCGGTAATGGACTTAGAAGTATTCATGGAAAAGTCTCCCATTTATTTTAAGTTGGATGTTGGATTCCTGTTTCCAAATCAGATCAGAAAAATCAGTGTTATGAAGTAGACTTTATTTATAATTCATATACCATACAGAGCACCTACTATGAAAATAGCTTGCATATGTAGGTTATAGAAAGTTATAAAATCACACAGGTAGCTAGAAACAAAGTATCACAATCACACTTTAAAAACACACACACACACTGTAGTAAGAGTATGAAAAGATATTAGTGAACCCATTTTGAAGCTTACATATTGACCTGAAGAATTACACGTCTGAGTCATAATTAGTTGTTCTATATGAAAATGTCAAACTACCAAATCTGAGCAGTATGGGGTAACATGAAACCTTTAAAGTCTCCAAATGATCCCTGAACTTGATAATGTACATACCACCATGATATTAAATATCCTGATAGTTCCTGTCTCAAACACGGTCTGTTCCAATAGAGACTATGAATATAGTGTACTACAGAGTAAACACAGACACCGGCATAACCCAAGCAGCTGTCTGACAAGTTAATTTAGCAACCTGTTTACAGCTGGAGAGAAAACTTAACCCAGCACAGATGCCAACTTGGCAAAGGCTTAAATGAAATCCGGTAGGAGGGTCAAACTGAGTTCTGATAAGTGGTACAAAAATACTCACTAGTCCACCCCCACATGCACGTGCCATTAGGAGCCTACTTGCAGCATGCAGCAGCAGGAGCCACCCACATTTTTGGTTGCCTACAACAATCCTGCCTATTAGACAGACACCTGTCTTTAGTTTGAACAATTGGACTCATTTTTATCCCCACCAAGGACAATCAAAACTAGGAAACTCTTTCCTGGATTCACCACCATGTGGTCACCAGAGTCCCCTCCAGAAAAAGAAAGGAAGTACTGATGTACAGTCAGAAAACTATTCTCTCTACACCTAACACCAAAAACTCCCACGTGAAACTCATTTAAAAATTCCAGCATGTGAGGCATAAAATATTTTCTGGCTGCATTCAGTTTCACTCTCACACTCACTTAGAAATGTTAGCATTCAAAGCTTGCATTAACTCTCTACCACACACACACAAAATCTTCCCCTCATATCCACAGCAAAGATGCCAACTCCAATATTCTGCTCTCCTTGCCAGCACAGGGCTTCTCCCATTGAGGATACTGGGAATTTCACACATGTAAAAAGAGCAGGATATACGAATCAAGGCCCACTGTATAGAATCAAGAAGTTAATTTTCCTCTTAAGTCACTGCCTCACCTTTACCTCTAAAACGATGCTCATATCCAGGCAGGTGAAATCTCCATAAGCATTGAATTTTGCAGGACACCGTTAGTATGAATTTGTTGAACTAAAAAGTGAATTTAGTGCTGGTGAAAGTTGCTGGTGACACAGCCCTGGTACACGAAGTCCTATGAATATTCACAGAGGACAGGTACAGTGGCAAGGCAAATCTACTGTATTTAGTTCTTAGCTTCTTTTCATTATTACTGCTACTGCTCTGAGCGCTGATCAAATCAGATAGTTCAGAAAACACCTATGAAATCCCTCCCACTGTTTGGCTCATACTGACCAAACTCCCAGTGTCATATCTTGGCTAGGATTCCAGACTAAGGCCCTTATCCTGCAAGCACTAATACAGGTTTAATTTTAGTCCTACAAGGAGTTCCACTGAAATCAATAAGATCAATTACATGAGTAAAGTTAAGAATATGTGGGACTTTCTGCAGGTCAGGTTCTAAGTCTCAGAAATAATGTATCTGAACAGTATTGCCTTAGTTTTAATTAAAAGGGCACTCTTCCTTTGAAAGCATGTTATAAACCTATATTACTCAGATATTAAATTACTTGAACTACATTTTTTTTTAAAAGTCTACTTATGTATTACTTTTCATGCTTATGCTTACTTTTTGCATCCCCCTCAGCTTGGATGATGAAAATCAGTTAGATTACTATCACTTCCAGACTCAGTGTTTTAGTGGAGGAAATCTGTTTAAAAATAACTGTTCCCATTAGAGTTACAGAAACATTTCTGTTCATAGATTTTGGAAAAGTTTGAGAGAGAGAATTTCAGGTCACATTTGTGCTGTGCCCCTTGACATAAATGCCAGTTCTTTTCCATTTTTTAATGCATAATTTCATTTTGAAAGGCATGAATGTCCAGTATTCCACCTTTTCATCAAAAACTCAGAAAGCAAATGGTAAAAGAAATAAGCAGTGATAAAATCAGAATTGATCTAAAAATGATACAAAATATACATATACAGTGATTAATAGAACACAGCAGCTTTAAGAGCTCTGGGCTATTTTTGAAGCTGTGTGCAGACAGTAATATGATACTCTACAGAACAATCATGACTTCACACTTACGTAAAACTCAGTCGTATTGAGAATATGACGACCATCCGGACTCCAGCACGAAGCCACCAATCCTGCTGACCCCTCATCAATCTTGCAGTGCCAGTCTGGCTGCTCCAAGGACCAGACCTAGGTCAGAGAGACTAGTCAGTGCAGCAAACTGAATAGCACATCAAAACCTCCTCTTCTCAGAGCCACGCTACAGCTAAGAAAGAAAATTCCATCAACATACACCAAGGGGTCAGGAAACCTCTGAAAGCTTTTGGCCATGAAGGACTGGCGCTGGATTCCATTACAAAAGTAAGCCACACATCTCTGTGCATTAACACAAGTCATAAAGCATATTTTCTTCTGTTGTGTTTTCTGAATACCCATCCTTCTTAAAGCTTTTGGTCCCTTTAATAAAAACCTGCATGTATTTATTTCCTTCTGAAATAACAGATGTATGAGATACTTGGTAGCAGCTTTTGGTTTTATATGTTTGCTCCAAGTGTTTTTATTCTGATATTATTTGTCTTCAAACTAACAAATATAACAAATAACCTTTTAATCAAGATTTTGGCAAACAGTAGCAACCTCAGTTTGCTTTAAACCATGTGTTATTAATCAGAGTGTCAGTTACTTTGGCAAAGACACTCAATTAGTGCTTGACATTAGACACTCTCGATTTAGCACTAGTAAATTCTAGACAGAAACAATACACCATGTTGTATCTATACTTACCTGAACAATCCCTCGTTTGTACATGGCACATAATATAAAGAGAGAGTCCGACGACCATTCTATGTACTGGATCTGATCCAGGCAAGTGTACAGCTGAAGGATCTGGAGGTTGTTCACATCTCGAACTATCAAACGGTACTGCACACACGAAGCCTGATTGCAAACAAAAATAAACTGCTTAACTGACACACCCATATCAGAGTTATTAACTGAGACTTAAGGGTGTCAGGACTTGTGCTGCATCATTCAGCTTCTACCACACTGATCAGGAGTTTAGGTGTTTTGAATTCACCACAATTTATACTTTTGGATTTGTACGTTTGTTATGAGCTACATGATCAATTGCAAAAGAAGAGGGAGAGAGATTAATCTAATGGAAATCTTATATTAAAACCATCTATTTTTTAAGAGGTTACAAAACTCAGCTGTGTGTTCAAGGCTGAAGTATGGAAATGTTTGGTTTCAGGCCAATTTTTTATTTTAAAAAGGTACTAAATGTTTTTGTACTTCACATTTCTTTTACATTTTCAAACATTTCTATCACAAAAACTGTTTTTGTTTTTTAGCTGGTACAATCAACTTGAAACTAGTCAATTTCAAAAATGAATTAAAGTAGCTTCAGATATTGCACATATCCGTGACTCTCCCCCAGCCAATTTTCATGGCTTTAGAATCAATGTTCTTATTTTAAAAAGTTTATTTTTTTCCCCTCTCTCCATTTGCTGTGCCCATAAAACACAGGAAATTTACAATATAGAAAGTATCATCATCTAATGCATAAAGTAAACAAACAGAAAGAGGGGAAAAAAGCAATGGGTTATTATAATGACACTAGTCATAAAAGTCAAACAGCTGCTTAAGTATTTTCAGGACTAGGGCCTACATAAGGGGAAATATCTATTTGCTCCATTACTACTATTTATACTATTCAATTGCACCTACTTTTAGAACTATTTTTCTTCCATTTCACGTTTTCCTTTTAATGAAAAGTTGGCTAAGGCCTCATCCTGGAGTAAGTGAACAACAAGCAAGTACAATAACACACATGTGAACAATTGCACAACTTACAACTCAGCAAAATCAGAGCCTCATGATTTTAAAAAGCGCCTTCTTCAAACAATGGGTCTGAACTTTTGAGTCAAAACACAAAAACTTGCAGTTTAAAATTGACCAGAAATATTTGCAATTTTTAGTTTAAATAAAACACTGAGGGGCACATCTTGGTCCCAGTGAAGTTATGGGAACAAGCCTAACTCTGAAAATTCATTTTCATTTTCTGGACTAGATCTTGCTGACAGTTCAAAGTGAAGTTTTATGCAATGAAGAAACTAAATGTACAGTAACTGCAAGTAATGAAGAAACTGATTACCAGTAGGTGTCACTATAATAGTATGACATTACCTTTTCAGTCTTTAGAGCGAAACAGAAGTTAAAACTTAGGAGGTTATATATTGTAACTATACTGTTCACTAAATTGTTTTGCTAAAACTACGGGTTTTTTTAAGTTTCTCATGCTTTTTTATTATCTGCAGTATAGAAAACTGCTCAAAGTACAGGGATTTGATTACAAAAAAGACTAAGTGAACTGCTGTTTGTCTCTCCCTTAGGTTCACTATTACGGTAGCACCCAAAGGCCCCAAATGAGATTGAGATCCTGTTATGCTAGGCACTGTATAGCAGTCCCTACATACCAAAGAGCTTACAATTTATCTATACAAGGGAGAAAGGGCAGGAGGGGAAACGCAGGCAGAGAGGTGAAGTGACTTGCCCAATGTCACCCAGCAAATTAGTGGCAGAGCTGGGAACAGAATGCAGGTCTCCTGACTCAGTGCATTGCCATAGCTACTGGATCCCTATAGCTTTCCCTATAGCTTTCGAAAAAAATCAGTAAAATGATGGCTTTTAACGTTAAATTTGAACAATACCTTTATGGATTTCTATGGCTAATTCTTACACAAATCAGAACAAGGGAGTGTGCCCTCCTCTGCAAATAATTATTGCCTCTCAAAACAAAAAAGTCAGTTGTTCAAAAACCTCCAAGGCTAATAAATACAGATATTTCTATATTCATATTTTTTATAACAGCTGCTATTATTCACAATGAAAAAAATATTGTAAGGTATGCAAAGGATGATTTTTCATTAACTAAACCTACACAGTATTAATGGCCATAAGCATACTCTCTCTCTCTCTCTCATTCCACTCCATTTTTGTTGGTGGTGGTGGTTTGTTTTTATGTAATGAAATATCTAGCATTGAGGAACATTAAAACAACAGTTTAATCTAAATGACCAATGTTCTATACAACACTTTGATTATACATTAAAAATGTTATTAACAGCAGTATCAAAGTTAGGTGCATGTCTGTTGTTGTTCTGTTATATACACTGGGTATAGGAATGGATGATAAATGCAAACTTTACTAACGATTGAAATAGTTTTATAAGGAAACTAAAAAAGTTGGTAAAGCCTCAAATAAGTGGTTAGCAGAAATATAAAAATTTCCCTGGAAGATTAAATTGAATTTTTGCTAGTAAAATCTTGAATTTTGTGACCAACATTAACATTGCTTTTGAATGTATTTATTGATTGTCAACAATTATGCTAATTATGCATTGTTTCCATATGTAACTTTCACACAAAAATGTACCACTAGTTAGGAACATCACTACAAGATCATTACCTTCAAAATAAAAGTGCACTCATTAAAGTAAAATATTACATTTTAAAAGGCATTTACTATTTGAGAACAACAATTACATTGCAAGACCCCTGATGACCGATTCTCGAGACACCAGTCATTCCCAGTTTCACTTGCCCTTTGTTTTGGATTAGAGTCACATGTCTGCAGTGGTTCGGTACCCCACCTGCATCTACAATTCGTTTCTCACTTTGGTCACACGCCGCCTGTCGGTTCAGCTGGTTCCACACGAGACTCTCGTGCGGTGGTTCTCAAGCTCTTGCACGGTGACCTCGTTCACACAGCGAGCCTCTGAGTGCGGCTCCCTTAGGAGTTCAACACGCTTGTTATACGTGTAACGCTTTATACCTGCTGGGGGCTTGGGGTGGAGGCTGATAGCTCGTCACACACACACCCCCCACCCCCGCCATGTAATAACCTCGCGACCCCTTGAGGGGTCCCGACCCCCACTTTGAAAACCCCTGAATTAACGGGAGGCTCCGTGGTGGCTGGGGACGCGCCGGGGGCCCTTTTCCTGACGCGGCAGCCCAGGGCACCCTCCCCAGAGCACAAGGCAGGAGTCGGTGGGCGCGGCCCGAAGCCCACCCCGGCCACGTCCCTGCGGAGCCCTGGGCGCGGGTCTGTCCGCGTCGCGGAGCCGAGCCGGGCCGGGCCACTCACCAGGTACTTCCCGTCGGGCGAGAACTCGCACAGCAGGCTGGAGAGCCTGAACACCTCCGAGAAATTCATGGCGGGCCGCGGGGAGCTCCCGGCCCTGTGCCCCGGGGCAGCGGCCGGCCGCGGTCACCCAGAGCCGGAGGGAGCCTGGCCGAGGGGGAGCTGGGGGCAGCCAGGCCCCGGCGCGGCCTGCCCCGTTCCCCTGGCAACGCGGCCTCCCACAGCACCGCGGCCCGGGGCCGAGCCAGGCCGCGACTCCGTGGGGTGCGAACCCACAGCCCGATTCAAACCCGCCCGCTCGCCGCCGGCTCCAACCGCCTTCCCGGGCCGGAAGCGGGCGGGGGGATGCCGGGAACCCGGGCGGCTTATCGGGGCCCGGGCCTGCCCCGGGGCAGCCTGGGAGTTGTAGTCCGGGGGGGGGAGCAGGTACCACGGCGTGGAGAGGGAGTGCGACAGACAGACAGGGGAGTGCGTGGGACAGACGGAGAGGCAGACCCAGGGGTACCAGACAGAGAGCGAGGGGGCAAGTCATTGTGCAGACCAGACAGACGGGGTAAGTGTGGAACAGACAGACAGAAGGACTATGTATGAGATGGGGGGGGGGGGGGACAGACAGACAGACAGAGGGGGTACGTGTGGGACAGACAAACAGGGTATGTGTGGGACTGACAGAGGGGGTATGTGTCGGACAGCGGGACAGTCAGGGTATGTATGGGATAGAGAGATAGAGAGGGTACGTGGGGGACAGTCAGACAGACGGGGTATGTGTGGGACAGACAGTCAGACGGGGTGTGTGTGGGACAGACAGTCAGTCAGACGGGGTGTGGGGGGGACAGACAGACAGACGGGGTATTTGTGGGACAGACAGACAGTCAGACGGGGTGTGGGGGGGACAGACAGACAGACGGGGCGTGTGTGGGACAGACAGTCAGACGGGGCGTGTGGGGGACAGACAGACAGACGGGGTGTGTGTGGGACAGACAGTCAGACGGGGTGTGTGGGGGACAGACAGACAGACGGGGTGGGGGGGACAGACAGACAGACGGGGTATGTGGGGAACAGACAGACAGACGGGGTGTGTGGGGAACAGACAGACAGACGGGGTGGAGGGGACAGACAGTCAGACGGGGTGTGTGGGAGACAGACAGACAGAAG
>ML677380.1:2919667-2949942 GCA_007922305.1 Dermatemys mawii | reverse complement strand
CAGACAGACAGAAGGGGTGTGTGGGGGACAGACAGACAGACGGGGTGTGTGGGAGACAGAAGGGGTGTGTGGGGGACAGACAGTCAGACGGGGTGTGTGGGGGACAGACAATCGGAGGACAGGCCGGGGCTGGAGGCAGACAGACAGATGGCTGCGGGCTGTGTTTCGGGACACACGGGGACTGGACTGTGCCTGTGTCTGTCCGGAGGCCCCAGGTGGATTATCATTGAGCTCCTGGCGCTGGCGAGGGGCCAGGGGATTCGGTGTCTCGGGGACGGCCCTGGGGTCCCGTCCTGTGCCCGTGGAGCTTGTGATGTCTCCAGAGCTAGGTGTCTCCTGGGCATCCTCCTCGCATCACTGCGGGCGCGGCTGGCGCGGAAAACGCCGGGAAAATGCCTCGCAGTGTCCCCGCGTTAATCTGACCACGCAGCTGTTAATGCAGCGCCAGGTGCCTCCTGCAGTTTCAACGCAGGCTCCTTACTTTTATCCCGTACCGGCGGGATAACGTCTGTTTGCTGCCAGCCCAGCTGGCTGTACCTCCGCAGGTTGAAACCAACTCCTCCCTGGGAATGTACGCCTGGGAATCCTTTGGCACTAGTTATTTACTCGTGTGCTTACAAAATACATGCAAGCAAGGTGAAGAAATCTCACATTCTGATTCTAGTCCTAAAGCTTTTAATTTGTTTCCATTAATTTTCGGTGAATTTTGCCAGTTTTACCCTTCAAGTTTCCCTCCCTCGGGCCATACAATCATCCCGAACCCTTGTCTCTTCCCGTCTTCCTGAAATATTTTAAATAATTATCTTCTCGCCCTTCTCAGCTAGACAAAATAAATTATGAAATAGTTAATGTTACAATTCGGACCGGATGTTTTGTTCTTGGCACCTCACTGCCTTATGTGTTGTTTACAATCCGACTGGAAGCATCCACCTATAAATATATTGTTATATACAATCAGATCCGTTTTTCAACGAATGCATCACTAAACCTTTCCATTTTATTTATTTATTTATTTATTTATTAATTAATTAATTACCAAATACTGTTTGCAATGACTAAATAACGTACTGGGAGCAAACAACAAGTGCGGTCACTGTTTAAAAGAATTGAATGATTTTCTGCTTATGAATTTACAGAATACAAAGAATCATGTTTCATATGGCAACATGTTATTTAAAAATACTTTCGGTGATGACAAATCATTCCATGAAATTGAATTAACAATAGGGGGAAATCGTATATTTACTTTATACCACCACCGTGTGACCAAACCCTGCCGAAGGTGTTTAAATCGCACGAAAGGGGATAGGACAAAGCATTTTCTGCTAGCTTTATGTTATAAAATGCCCTTTCCGCAAAACTTGTATATGCAGCTAGACGTTTCAAGGGCTTCATCCCGGGGAGTTTTGCCTAAATAAAGGCTACAGGCTAGGCCCCTTATTAATTATTATTGTCATGGGCCTCATGTGCTCCAATGATGGCTCTGCAGAACCATCTGTGGTATAGAGAGTAGCATCGCCTACCTTTGCAGTAAGAATATTTTGCATCTGCAAATTGTCAGTTTAATAATATCCGATTAAAAGCAAACGGATTCCCGCTCCTAGCAAATGAATGGGGCCGTTGTTCCAGAGACAAAATATGTGTTAATAATTCTCTCCTGCTTTTAATTTGCTATTTATTTTAATTTCAGTAGCAATGGGTTTTATTCTCCCCGTTTCTCCAGTCTCTGTGTATTTGCAGTGTCTGCCCTGAACGCCCCTGGGTGGCGTTAATTTGACACTAGAATTGAGTGCCAGTACCCGGCATATATTTTCTCCATTCGATTTCCTGGAAATGAGTTTGGAAAATAAAAAAATAAAAAACGACTCCGCGGTCACATACGCATAACAGGAGAAAACATGAATGCGTATCTTGCAGGAAACCCGGGATGCCTCCTTGGAATGGTCATTTATTTCCACGTTATTGCATTTCGGAAGGAATAAATCCTCATGTGAACTAGCCCGTGGTTCGGTCTGCGTGTGACTGATTTGCAGTATTGCTAACTGCTTGAATTATAGATCTTCTCACTTGTTTGTGAACCTCAGCTCCAGTGTTGTGTTTAAAAATCCCAGGGCGATGTTTAAAACCAAAGCCTTCCTGGGAGAAGATCCAAAGTATCGGAAAGCTCTCTTTAACGATCAGCCTCAGAATCCCCCGCTGGTCTTGTCCTTTTACAAGTATATGAGTTGGGGTCGGAGGGGTGTGTGCGTGTGTGGCTGGAGTCTGGCTCCTCTTTAAAGGGACATTGCAAGAGTCAGAGTGGCGGTGAATATGTAAATCCTAACCTGGAGGGAAAGTGATAAGCTCAGGGATGTGCAGACTGGAAGACAATGGTGGGACTTCAGTTTCAGGGAATCACAGGGAAGGGTTGATAGATGTGTGTGTGGATGGGCAGAGAGGATACCTGTCCCGGCATTTTCCTCCTTTAATGAGCCTCTCTCTCCACACGCACACACACACACACCCCTCTCTCTCTCTCTCTCTCTCTTCACACACACGTACACACCCCCTCTCCCCTCAGGCCCTCAGGTAAGGGGTGCTGAAAGGGAACCCAGCCCCAGGGGAGCTTCGGCCCCAGAAGAGGGGCCCGGCTGGGAACCCCCTATCAGGGCGGCTGCCCTCCTTCCCTTTGCCTTGCCCGGGGGCTGCCCCAGCCCCTGTCTTTGCACGGCTTATCCCTTCCCTCCTCCTCCCGGCCCTTCCCGCCCGCACTGCGCGGAACAAGCCAGCCGGCCGGCTGCGGCGCGGGCAGGAAGGGGTTAAGGAGGCTCGGTGCCCGGGCCCCGGGGAGCCGGCGGGGTGGCTGAGACCTGGCGGCGGAGGAGGAGGTGACACGAACCCCCGCCCGGGGTCCCGCGCAGCCTGGCTCCTGCCCTGCCAGTGGCACCGATGCCAGCCAAGCGCACGGACCGCCGCCGCCGCAGCCAGGTAGGGCGGCCCCTGCCCGTGCGCCCCGCCCGGGCAGCCCGAGCGCCCTGCCAGGGTTGGCGGGCGCTGCCCGGGGAACCGGGGGCGGTCAGGGCTCCCCGGGGCGGGCCCTTGGCCCGAGGGGGGTTCAAAGCGCCCGGTTGTGGGGAGAGTCGGGGCTCTGCTCTCCCCCTTCGCGTCCCGGCCTCAGCGAGCTCCCTCCACTTCCCTCCTCTCCCAGAGCCCCCCAACCCGGGGTCCCGGGACCAGGGAGGGGGAAACCCCCACTCTTGGAAAGCGCCTTTTCCCCCTGGGTTCATCAGCTCTCCCTCCCCGCGGGCACTGCCTGCGCGACGCTTCAGACTTCGCTCGCAGGACAGCGATCTCCGGGCGGGTCTCCGCCCCAGCTCTGCATCTCGCCTCTCCGAGGGGGCGGCTCAAGGAGAAGGGACCATTCATCGCCCAGAGCGTCCCGGTCTGCATCTGTGTCTACACAGAGACCTCCAAACCAATGAAACAAATGCAGGCGCGTGTCCAGTAGTGCCTTGTTCTCCCAGGTACTGAGAGCTCATGTCTGACAGGCAGCAGCCTCTGAGCCTTGTTTGCTTCAGTCAAACTGTCTCTCAGACTGGAGAGGGGGAAATAGGAGGTTGAACAGTAGGACGTTTGCACCGACTTCCCTAGGGCTGCTGTTTGCAAGAGGATGTTTTGGAAAGTGGTGAGTGTATGGAATCAGTAACTATGACGTTGTCGCGCCCTCACGCTGGAAGAACTTCACTGAGGTCAGTGGAGACATAAGACAGTGTAAAACTGGTGAAAGCAAGAGGAGAATCAGGCCCTGTTTCTAGGTGTATATGCTGTAGGAGAACCCTGTCTGAAAGTGGCCTGGGATCCCGGGTTCTTTTGGCCTGGGGTCATTGTAAAGGTGTCACTCATTGTGAGGGTGCAGGGAGCAGTGGCCAGGGGGGAAGCATCCATCCCTCATGGCTTCCCCAGCAGCTGGTCTCAGGATGCCAGTCTCCAAGGTCAGAGCCAAGGTGAGAGTGGTGTCTTGATTCTGTTGCCGGATGAGGATTTCCACATCAGAATCTTCTGGGGGTGCAAACCTATAATTATGTTGCAAGTTTTCAAAGTGGCTGATTTCTACCAGACACATTTTATAGAAAGGATTTGTTTGATGGGGGTGGGTGGGAAAGAATGTTTTGTGAAATAAGGAAAATAATGTTCCTTGCCCAAAAAGATGGTCTGGTCAAAGCAGGACAGACTTGCAACACTACTAGCCCAAATTCTGCTCTCATTCACTCTGGTGTAAATTTGGAGTATCCTTATCTACCTAGGTATTTTGATGGTCATTATAACCACCGTATCTGAGCACAGTACTTTACCCTACTGAAGTCAAATAAAATAAATCCAATAGACTGAAGAAAATCAAATTAAGCAGAATTTTCACCAATATAAATACAGCAACATTTGGCCTGGCCCACAGACTAGTTTCTTCTGAAATATACCTGTGTAAGTCAGGGAAGTATTTAAACCACTGATTTACCTGGAATCACAAAGATTTACCCCACTGTAACTGAAAGAAGAATGTAGCCTACAGTGTGTGTTCCAAATCCAATCACTTTAATCCTGAGAGAGCATGTTAGTGACCCTGCAGGAGTGAACTGTATTCTGTTACTATGGTTGTTACCATGGATGCCATTGTAACCAACTAGGAACATTACACAGGTGAGGAAGCCAAGCTACAAAATTTAACAGAACTTTTAAAACAAAGCTAGAGAAGTGTTCTCTGGAGAATTAGAAGAACATGAGAGCTGACAAAGGTTAGGCTAGCGCTGCCTAGCTTTCAATTTTATTTTCCACCAGCGGTTGCATCACTTAGAAACACCACCATACCTTGTCCTGACTCTGAGATGTTACTTGATTTTATTTGAGTATCCTTGTTCAGTCAAAGGTGGGAACTTCTGCTTCTCCTCCTCACAGGATAGGTGTATGTCTTTTCCTTATCACAAATAATGTTTATATTTTAGCTTGGCAGAATTTTGTTTTTAATATAATTTTGATGGATAATATATTTATTTTAAGCTTTTTACATTTTTTTATTCAATTAAATTTTCACAGTTGTGGAAAATTAAGGGTGTAAGCATTTTTTCAAGGTTTATTGATTTAAATTTTCATAACTGCAGGAGATTCAGGGGGTTCAGATAATAAGGGATTAAACAATTATCTAATTGTAGTAGATATTGCAGTTCAAAAAGTTAAATATTGATAAGCATTAAAACACAAATTGTCAACTTCACATGTCAAAATATAAAATAAAATATCCTTAAATCAAACTCTAGTAAATTCTCAAGCAGAATTTTTCTTATTTTGCCTAGCTGTAAAATTTGATTATTATAAATGAAAATATTTTGATTTGTGTGTATGGTGAAATCAACATTTACTGACATTCACAGATAAAAGTCTAGTCCTTTCAAAGCTATTTACATTTTGGGTTTTATTTACAACCAAAAAATGATCTGAAATGCCATTATTCCAGTTCAACAGTTTATTTGCAGAATTTATTTCAAATAGAGAGTTTGGGGGACAGGGAAGCATTTTAAGCTGTATTTGATAGAGTGTTTAGTTCTTTGATTTTACTTTGTTGTTTTCTTAAAAGATCCCAGAGCAGAACAGTAAATTCAGAGTTTCAAGAAGAGCTCTAGAGGAGGCAGATTATCCATCTTCATAGATTTTCTCTCCCTGGAAGGATTGAATATGCAACGTCTTCATTCCTCATTCAAATGAGGGAGGAAAAGAAGGGTATCTTAGCAGGCAGTATATTGTTGCTAGTCCATTCTACTGCAGTTTTTGTCCCCCAAAGCATCTGGTGAGTGGGATTGGTTCTAAACCAAGAACAAGGACAAACCAGAAGGAAAGACTAGGTGAAAACTCTACAAAGCCAACAGGGCAGGCCTAATATAATATTCACTTGGCCTTATATTCCATAGCTGACAGATAGCCTCTGCTTGGATGAAAAGGTTTAATACTGTATGATACTTTCCTAATGCTTAGTGGTCAGAGTAGGAATCCTGGTTTCTGTTATCAGTTTTGATCTTGAAATGCAGATATTGGGCCAGTCACCAGACTTACCTGTGTGTTAATTTACTCATATGTAGAATGGGTATAATGAGTGCTTGAGAGTCTTAATTAATGTTTTAAAATGCTTAGATGAACTTGTTAATAACTAATGTCCCTAGGGAAAATATCTTTCTTAAATAAATATTCTGCCCTTAGGTTAGATGGAGCCAGAATAATAACCACTCCAATGTCATTGTTATTTGCACCTGGGCATAAATTAGAAGTTCTTTGCTGCTAAGAAGACTACAGTCAATTCAGAGTATGATGCATGCACAGCATCCACAGAATGGATAATGACTTAGAAGTTTCTGCGCCTTGTCTGGGGTGTTTTCCCCCTTTGAAATCTGAACGTAGACTCAACATCTGAGAACAACATGTTTTGTGCCAAGTGCCATCTGGAGATTCAATTCACTCTATTACCTTTGCCAGTTGTAGAGTGATTAATTTCCCGCCTGCTGTTTCTGGCTGCAGTTGGCTCCCCGGGGAGCCCCTCTCTGGGGGAGCCTCTCTATGTAATAAGGAAGCCGTTCTTACATTTAGAGTTACAGCCAGCGTTTCCATCACCTCTGATGTTAGCCCAGCAGAGACTATCCCTACCTCAACTTTCTCAAAATCAAACTCTCCTTAGGGCTGGTTTACACACAGGTTAGCATGTGACTCTTTACCAACATAATAAAAGTGGTACAATCCCTAGTGTGGATGCCATTGTACCAATATGAAGGTGCCTTCTGCCAGTGTGAGAATAGTAACACCAGTATAAAGCATCTTTATACTGATACGACATCCACACTAGAGGGTTGTAGCTCTTTAATTATACTGGTATAGTTAGAGGTAAAACTTCCCAGTGTCAAATTTAAATGTTTCAAGGGCCTAAGTTCCATTGATTTAGGACCCTAAAGGCCAGATTTTTAAAGGTATTTAAGCACCAAAAAATGCAGATAGGCATGTATTGGGATTTTCAAAAGCTCCTTGGGCCACATTTTGAAAGGCATCTTTAGATATCTAAATACCTTTAAAGATCCAGTCAGAAGAGACTCGCTCCAGGTCAGCAGAAAGTCAGGGGCAGAACTTAGAACAGAACCCAGCTCTCCTAAATCCTAGTCCAATATCTTAACCGCAAAATTCTTCTTCCTTCCCACTTAACCTCAACAGCCAAAAGAGAATATCATTATCTAAACAAACTTCCATCTAGTATATAAAATACAATTGTTTGAATAGTAAAGAAATGGGAGATAGACAGCTATTGAACGTATATTGCTTTTAGCAACAATTTATGTGTGAAGTCTGATAATCAAATAATGATAAGGAACAGAGATTAAACTAATAATTATCATGCAAATAGGATAAGCAATCAGCACACTATTTAATAATATGTGATATGCAACACCATGACTAGACACCCATTTTCTCATTCCTCCTTTCACATTCCTCATTCCCTACAGTCCACAAATGTCAACAAAACTGTCTCATAATTAGAAGACTCCCCTATATATATCAATATATTTTAAGAAAGCGTGTTCCAACTTGCTTTCTGATTCTTAATTTCTGATCATGAGATGCCTCTTCCTGACTAATTATTGGCAGTAATGAGAGAAGAGGCATCAACTTGTGAAAGTTTCCCTCGGCTTTTATAGTGAGACTGCAAATTAAAAATGAAATATATTGGTAAACAAAAATTGGATAAAAAGGGCTCACTCTACCCAGAAGAGACCTCTGTGAGGCCCTTGCATAGCCCCTGGTGTGTTTGTAGGTCTGAACTGCTCCCACACAGGCTGGACTGTGGAGTGTCAGCTCCAAGGGGCAGGGACAATATTTTTGTGTGGCAACTAGAGCTTCCCCAGTGCAGTTCTGCACTGCTCACGCAAACCTCTCAGACTCTGAAACTGAAATCATGTTATCGCTTCTGTAGGCCGAGCTGTGCAGCCAGCCAGTGCAAGCGAGCAGCGTATTAAGCTGCTTCTTGTCATATGTGCGGCCAGCACAGGGGGGCTTTAAAAAGATTCCTCTGCCTACAGCACCAAATGGGCACTCTGAAAATAATGCATATCACAGTAGTGCCAAGGGCTGCAATCTTAGAGCAGGGCCGCATTGTACTAAGTGCTGTACAAACATCTATCCAAAGAGACAGTCCTTGCCCAGAGGAGCTTGCACTCGACACAGAAAGCACAATATAAACAAATTCACATGAGGTTAAGAATATGTGCCAATATATTCCATGAAAAGGCATTATTCTCCTAACCTATTGCAGTAGAGTGGGGCCTTTGAAAATGAAGCCTGTTTTTCATCTGTGGAAATAAACGCAAGGATTTTATGGTCATCTCAGGCAATATAAGCCTGTCAATGCTAATGCATTCAGACCCTTGTAAATGGCAACCTGTAATGAATAAATCAGGGCATCTAGTTTGCACATGAATGTATATGTGGGAATAAAAGATGTAAATATTCTAACAATAGACAGAAGTCTGTCCCATTAAGTATGCTTTGGGGATACCTAGATACAGACTTTTGGTTATTGTTAGACACTGACTGGGGATAAACAAACAAGTTCAAATGATGTTTTTAAAATAATGAATACACTTCAGCTTCCTTTTTCAAACATTTGAATGGGGTTAAGCACATAAACATCAGCACAACTGATAACTCAAGGCCAAGAGACAGTAAGAAGTTATTCAGCAATTTTGTAATGCGAAGATAGTTAGTGTCTTAGTTGGAGGTCCTTCAGGGCTTTCCAGATCGACATTGACTATTGTTTTCAATCAGAAACAGAGTGGCCTTCACTGGCGACTGCTCTAGGCACAGCTTGCTTGGCAGGTCAGTTCTTCCCACCCACACTCAGATGCCACCGGAGTCCACGTGCCTGTGATAAATTCTACTATTCAACAACTGTCTGGAGAAAACTCCTTGGCTTATGAGCGTGAGCTTATGGCATTGTGATAACAGCCTCATTCTCGCAGTATTTGATTAAACACTAACAAAACAGGGACTCTCCTTTCATGGGTATATTTACCATGAGGGCAGTGCACTCTGCTGCTCAATGGTATTGAATGGCTGGGATTTCTGGAACCCTAGATGAGCCAACCTTGCTTAGCTTAAGTGACCATCTTAATTCCCAGGCACGGTTGGCTGAGTGTTCCCCACCCCCTTGTAACTCCCTTGTGTTCCAGGAAGGAGCGCGTAAGCCCTTGCCACACTTTTCACATAGCTTTCAACAGCTCCAATGTCATCGCCTAGGCGACCGGGACGCTACTTGCTTGTAGTGCAGCAAATAACGTAGATTCACAATACGAGGCCGCCCCTGTCTGCTGGAGACCTCCGGGGGGAACACAAAACTCTCAGGGCTACAGAGCAGGTAGGGGGGCCTTTTGTGTGTGTGTGTGTGTGTGTGTGTGTGTGTGTGTTTGGTTTATTTAACACCGTCTCTCTCTGGATTTCTCAGCATGGCATCTGGAGGATGATTTGTGGCTGCTTTGCTCCCGAGAGTAGTTATATGACATTAAATGTCTTGGATACTTTGATCCAAAGTTGTAGCACTGGTGGAGAAAAATAGCAACAAAGCCCCAGATAAAAAGCCTGTGCTGTGGATAGATAGATGCTGGGTGCAATGTCACCTACATGGTGACAGAGGGAAGTTGTGTCATGCCTGAGCTACAGTAGTAGACTTCAGTGGAGTCACATTTATACTCAGAGGTGGAATTTAGCTGCCAGACCTAAGGAAGGGAGTTACTTTAATTTAGTCTGCCCTCCCCTCACAGAATGCCCCGAGATTTCATCTCTTTCTGCTTCTCTATGTACCAGTCCACCTTCCCCTTTCACCTATTTCATCTCGTTTGTGGATTCATCTCTGTGGAGGCTGTTTTCTGAATAATTGGGGCTACTTTAATATCTTCTGTTCTCCATCACAAGAGGAATAATTTCTTCTCTCTAGGAGGCATCATGGGTTAGTCAGTGCTCAGTGCCTGAAAGAGGAACATCATCTACACCCTTATGATATTGTATGGCTGACCTGTTTGTTAATTGTTATAAACTGGACGCAGCACAGGCTCCGTAAGGTACGGTACATATCGTGCCCATCTTAGGAGGTGGCCATGCATGGGTAAAACCTGAGAACAGCAAGCCAAGGAGCAGCATTACCTTGGGCTGAGGAGACATCTAGAAAAAACATGGAAAAGGCCCTGCAGTTCATGGTAGCAAGGCACACTGACAGGCAAATTGCTTCTGTCCTCTTGGGCACTAACAGAGAATCTGAGACTCAAGTGTGCTTTGGCAAAGCTTAGTGTCTCTTGTCAATTCATACAAGCTCCATGCTCTGGATGTGAATTGAATAGCATATGATTAATTATAACCATCATGAATTATCACCTGAGGATCTCAAAGCACTTTGTCAATGTTCATTCATTCTTTCAACCACCCTTGGCTCAGGTGAGCATCATTGTTCCCATTTACAGATGGGAAGAAGGAGGTACAAAGAGATTCATGTGAAAATCAAGGCCACACAGCAGGTCAGTGGGAGAGCTGGAAATAGAACCCAGGAGTTCTGACCCTGTCCTCTGTTCTAACCACTAGACAGCACTTCCTTTTCAGAAACGTGGCTGCCCAATTATCTCTTACTAGTTGCCTCAGTGGTGCTGATATACCTAGGGCATATGGCCTGTTTGTGCCTGGGCCTTTTCCTCCCAGACCATGCCTTAAGGCTGTTGGGTAATGGGAAGTGAACGTACCTCTCTGTGGCCTGGCGCCCTGCACAGTCGTTTACCCCAGTGCACAGCAGGTATAGAATGTCTCCGGATCAGAATGGCAGCGTTTTGTTGTGCGCTCACCTGGCACTGTTACAAACAAAGGAGCAGGGCAGTGGAGAGCCACACCTCCCTCAGGGCTCAGTAGCACGCCTTTTTAGAACGCTGATAGCAGTGGAGTTTTCTCATGACAGTACACATAAAAAGCAAGTCTGTGTGGAACAAGGCTATTTGTGGGGGTAAAAGGGAAGGTTCCCTTTGCACAGAAGGATAATGGAGGAGTTAGAACACTACGTCAAATATCTCTGAGAAACACCTTCTGTGGCCTGGCCCTTGGGTAGCATTGTAATGTGAATAGACGCCAGAATAACCCCATTGCTGTGGTATTAGATCTGAACTAGTCTTAAAGTCAAAATCATACCAACAGGTGAGAACATTATCCTTTACGGTCTGTACTTTGTTAAACAATTTTTAACAATAGCAACTACAAAAGGATGCTCAGCGATTATGCCAGAGGGTACAACACCAAGGCTCTGCTAACAATAAGGTGCTGAAAATTAAGGCTGCCGCTCCATCATGCAGGCAGAGGGAAGTGAGCACCGAGTATCAGCCCTAGCTCAGAATTGCATGGTTTCCATTGGCTGAAGTCGTCCTCTAAATAAAACCTGTTTCTAAATTTGAATTAATCATGATTGTGGCTTTGCAGTTTCAGCTATTGCATTTTCCCGAGGTACCACTTCTTTCTCCTCCAAAGACATCAGTGACTCCTGGGGCATGTTGTTGATTCACATTCTTCGGGCTACACTGGCATATGAGAGGTCATTTCGGTGGAAAATATTAATCAGATTTACCTGGAATGTACGGTACAACCAAAGTTACACCAGAGAGGGTTCTTCAAGGAGACTGAGTTTTTCCAAAAATGTCTAAAGGACTTCTTTAGAAACCATTTGTGCAGGCAACTCACATGGATGATAAATCCACTGATCAAATCAAGCAAATTGGAACAAACCAAAGTCTTTCCACAAACTTGAGAGTCCAAAAGTCCAGTGCCTCTGGGTGAGAAGGGCAGCCTTGAATATTTACCAGTCAGGGAACCATATGGAATTGAGACACCCTAAAGCACGATTTGCTTTTGCCCCAGCTATTTCTAATTTTCTCGACTGTGGGAATTTCCGATAAAGGCATTGACTAGCGTCAGAGGAGAGCAGCAGCTGCTGCAGGGGTGGGGTTAGTTTGAGAAGGGGGTTCTGGTGTGGAAGCCTCCATTTTGAATGAAAGCACAAGCACAAATGTGCCAGTAACCTCGGGTTAAAGCAGCCAAAGAACCCAAATGTGCATGTTAAATTCTGTGCCCTTTGAAATGCCTGAAACAAATTTGCCATGTGCCCTGCTCTGCAGATTATTTCCCATCCCCTACAGTGCGCAGAGGGGACTCTGCAGTCGGCAATGTCCGTTCATCAGCCACAGCTAGCTGGTAGACACTTAAGGGCGTTCAGATCAGTTGCATGTCTAGTAAAACTCTTCACTTTCCCTGCAATTTGCATGGTGCACAGACACGCAGAAGGCAGAAGATCCCCTGCTGCAGCATTCCCCAGGCAGAGACATGTTCATTATTGGGCTTACAGCACAATTTGGCCCTGGGTCCAAATTCCCCCTAAATTCAGGGGTCTTCAATTTGGGGGCTTTTTTGCCAGAGCACTCTCCCTTGCAGGCAGTGTCCCAGTACTGGCCATCCAAACACCAACCCTACCTAGAGATTTTATCCTTAGCTAACAAAGTGACTTCAGTGCTGCTAACAGGTGCTGGGCTGGTGGCCTTGGTGATTTGGTCTATGGTGTTTAGTCGTAGACCACGCAGAGCCATGGCAGAGGTAATGTGAGAGTTCCTCTGCTGAGAAACCTCTATCCTAATTAAGAGGGACCATGTTAAAGAACGAGAGAGGGGTTTAATCTCCATGGCTTATTTGGGGTCTTTTGAGATTGTCAGCAAAGGGCCAATTGCATGGTAGTTTCCTGACGCGGACGTTAACTGGACAGGGACCGATGAGGTTGGCCACCAGCCAGCCCTCAGATGGTAAAAATATTTGTCCTTTAGAGCCCGCCTGCGTGTGAGTGAGTTAGGCATGAAAATCTCTCCAGCCCATAATCAGTCCTCGGGGACTTCATCTGACACTGAAAACTCCAGAGAGGATCAATCAGTGAATCTAGAGACCTGGGTTCAGTGAAATCCTAAATAAAACATGGATAGTGAGATGCCTATTGTCAAAGAACACTAATCCCCTCCCCGCACTATATTACTACCCTACCTCAGACTTAGCTGTGTTAACAGAGCCACTGATATCTGCTCCCTTCCCTGTCATTGAGTCTTAAGTGCATTGTAATACTGCAGCAGTGTTTACACAGTGTCAGGAGAAAAAACACATCAACTTCATTATGTAATCCCAGATACAGTGTGAACTAATGACTAGGGCATGGGATTGGGACTCAGGATAATTGTGTTCTGTTCCTTGCTTTGACATTAACTCTGTGTGTAGCCTTGGCTTAGTCACTTCTTACCTCAGAGCTTCCTCTGTGAAATAGGGATATTACTTCTTACTTCCCCACCTCACAGTGCTGTAATCATAGCGCTCTAGAAACAAGGGAGGAAAATGACCTGTTAGATTATTGAGCCTGCTCTTCTCTAGCAATGCAGGATTATTCTCTATGGCTCTTCCCAGTTCATTTTTAATTAACTTAAGTGATACAGCATCCACCATTTTCACTGGACACTTTCCCCTTCCAATGGATCTCTCTGCAAGGACATGTTTTAATCTTGCTGTTACAGACATTCCCACAAGCCTAAATAGTTTTGACATTAATTAGAAATAAAGGTGTAAAATTCTCTCTCATTTTAGGGCAGCGTTTCTCATGCTGGGGGGTCCTGACCCAAAAGGAGGTTGCAAACTATTGGGTGGGGGGGGTCATGGTGTTTTGAGCCTTACTACTGTACTGCCTTACAGTAGTACAGAGCTTGGAGGCCAGAGAGCAGCAGATGGGCACCCAGCTCTGAAGGCAGCGCTGCCGCCAGCAGCAGTGCAGAGGTAAGGGTGGCATGGTATGGGGAGTGGGGTCATCGCTTTTTTGGGGGGGATCATCACATATTTTCAAAGGGATCTCTGCAGAAGAAGTTTGAGACCCCCTGCTTTAGAGGATGCTGTACTGCCATTAATATTGCTGAAGACTTCTGAAGTTACTAATAATGGTACAGCACTTTGCAGTTCACTGCCATTCATTCCAGGCTCTCAAAGTATTATTATTACTATTCAGCCACACTCTCTCCTGGTTCCTACCACTTCCTTTACAGCAAATGAATTGGCAAATGCACCAACTAGTGCAATAACAATATTAATAGCCCAAGTCTCTATTTATACCATAGAGTTTTAGTGGGAGCTCTGAGCTGTAAAGAGATGCTAGCCTGGCTTTGCAAACACAGATCAGGCTTCTGAACTCCAAAAACGTCCTTAAAATATTCAGATTTTTTTTTTTGTCTGAAAATGACTCGAACCACGTGGTTAGAAACCGTGTCACCCATCATGACCACATTGTAGTGGGTGCTGCTGATGTGCTTTCTCTGCTGAAAGAGAACGTGCAGCTCATTCCTGGGACGGAGAAAGGCAGCATGGAGCCAGGGTAAGGTTGCTAACAAAAGCCCACTGCAGCTCAGAATGGTGCTAAGCTTTCTCTTAAAGCTGCAACCCACGTTCTTTTCTTGCACAGTTTCTTTCTCTTCTGCAAATGGAGCTGGGAGATATGGTTCTTCACCAAACAGAATCGTACTGTGGCTAAATTCGTAGCAAGAGAGTCTACTGTTGCTTTGGAAAAGCCCTCGGGATAATAATTTGTGGACATTGTATCCCACAGACAAGACACAAGGGCAACAGAACCCCGAGGTCTAGGATCAGCTGAAAGAGGATACTCGGGCTGCTTTCATTTTTAATTTACAATGAGATATTTTCAGTCGTTTTTTCAATCCTTTAAATTTCAAGTTGACTCAGGGCAAGCATAGAGAGAAAGGGGACGACCAGAGGAATCCCTGAGCCCGAAGAGGTACCTCTGTACTAAGAACAATAGCTCACTTGGTTAGAAGGCTGCTGCTTCCAGATTCTGCACTTTAAGATCGAAAAGCAGGAAGTTTTTAGGTCGTTACTACTAGATGACAAGACGAAGGTGCTATAAGGTGGTAATACTGGCCTTCTGCCTAAGAGAGGTTGCCCAAAGCTCCTGGGATGGGGATATGTCACTAAGTGGATACAAATGGGGTCGTGGAGGGGAAAGGCAAGGAAGTGAAACTGAGTGATTCTGCAGCATGGCTCCATTCAGTGTAAGGCAGCAGAGAGTCCAAGATGGCTGCAGCCTAGTGGCTCCAGGAAATGCTGGCATCTTTCTGATGGATTTAAGGAAGATGAATCTGTGGGGCACAGTGATCAAGCCCGTACTGCCCTGAGCATTTATGTCTGGATTTGGAAATGACCATGAAAATATAGATTTACAGGGTATGACGTTGGATTACTCCCTCCTGCTCACAGCATGAGAGAGACTTATCTGTGCCCACCGCGGGAAATCCTTCCAACTCCATCAGCCACTGGCAGCACACGTGCTCTGCTCCAGGTTCTGGAGCCCCGCTCATTCCCACTGCAGGGTAGCAATTCACACACTCCAGCTTGTTACCCTCGAGTGCCCAGTCCCTAGGCACACAGATTCATCACCCCCTAGAAGCAGCGCACTCCCTTCCACCAGACGACTCCCCTCAGTTCAGCGCTCTCTTCAGCCCAAGGCACTGGGTCACGTCCACAGTAAAACCAGACAGAAGTTTATTTAGCACAGCTTAAGATAAAGATCCAAAATAGATGCCAGCAAAAGGACTGGAACCACCAGGTTACAGTGTTACATAAAATATAAAATGCCATCAAGAGCCTGCACTTATTAACCAGTTCCCTTCCAGTCTAATAAGGGATTTTGCAAACAATGGACAATCCTTACAGCACCAGACCAGTCCAGAGAGGTGAGATCCACTTTTCATGGGATGCTCACACTGGCAGAGCATCATCTCTGTAGTGGATAATGTGATGTGCCCTTTTTCTTCTTCTTCAGCTTCAGACTTTTTGTCTCTTTTCATAATCAGGGCCTTTCATTAACTTCCCCTCAGCCCTGAGGGTCCCTAGTCAGTGTCTTTTCTTGGGTTTCCTTTGCCTTTTTCAATGCTCAGGCCAGCATCTGATCCAGATTGTAAACTCAGGGCTGGGCTGAGCGGAAAGATATTGATAGTTCTCACCCATGGAGTTAGCTGAGACCCACCCTGCCTTAGGTGACCTGCATCATCTCCAACCATTTTGGAACATAATATTCTACCCAGCTCCACAAACTTCTCACAATAACCAGGATGATTCGCTCTTCTTAGCTTTTGCCAGAGAGCCCACACCACCCCCACTTTGGTGAGGTAGCAAGAACCTGGTCAGACATGCGTGTAGTAGATCTGCCTGGACATGTCTGGGCAGGTCTAGGCATGCCTATATCACCTAGTGGCTCATAGTGACTTGCAGCAAATCCAAGTGTGCTGTCAAAGGCTACCATTGGAACCATGCGTGGCCCCACCAGAGCTGAATTTCTCTACTCACCCTGGCTGACAATCAGGATTGCCAGAGTTCTGGCAGCTGATCCCCAACATGTTGTCAAAAGTGATCCAGTGTTGAAACTAATAGGGAAAATCTGTTTGGTGCATTGCCTACTTTCTAATAGCATTCCATTGTCTGAAACAACTGAGAATTGCCCATATGCTACAGATCCATAGTTTGCAAAACAGTGCCTAATTTTTCACTGTAAGGTCTGTGAGATCACATGAGAAAATATAGCTGTATGTGCGCAATGACTACTGCACACCCTGATACTTGTGTGGGTGTGTATTTATTTTGCATTCACAAATGTGAATTTTATCAGTCATTGCATGTGTGCACAGAATCTCCAGGTGAAGATGGAGCCCCCAGTTCTGAAAATTTGGTACAAACTATTTATGTGTTTAACCAAGATCAGTTTAGATTTTTTTAATCTGCAGGCATTTTGGTGGGTGCTGGGTATTATGGACATGGAGAGTGAGAAAATTACTTTAGACTGATCACCATATTTTGTTAAACTACAAAGGAAACCACAGTGTAAAATAAATCCTACACTTTGTTTCAGCCCCATTTCTTGGCCATACAATGAAACTGTTAGTGGTCTTAGGACAGTTTTCTCTCCACTCAGTAAACTCTGCTGTGTTTTGTCTGTTGTACCTCTGGGCATGTGTACACGGGTCTTTAATCCACACCAGGGGGTGTAAATTTTTGTCTTGCATTAGCATGTCACACACTAACTGGTCCACGTGGACCCTACGTTATTAGGTTAAAAGCTCTAAGGACTTTTAGTGCATGCCAGTAGAACACACGTGGGCCAGTTAGCGTGTGACATGCTAGTGCAGACTAAAATGTACACTGGTGAGGACTAAAGCACCGTATCAACACGTCCTCTTTCTCTTCCTGAGCCGTTACCTTGTGCTTCCTTTCAGCCCAATAAACTCTTTGTCTTTCTCATGCAGAGGGCTTTCAAATCCTTTGCTTTGGAGGGGAGCTCTTGGGGAGTATTGAGTCCATCACTTCCATGAGGGCAGCTGAAGGAAAACACCAACGCGCCTCCTGGTTTCATTATGTTCCCTTTTAAGATTGCTGACCTTGCAATATTGCCAGGAGTCTCCTACTCGGCACTAGTTTCCATGTAAGTCCCAAGGCTTTACACAAACTGACTCTGGGTCATGGAGCTTTTCTACATGGACTCTAGTCCCACGGTAAGAACGTGACTTCTATGATCCTCACAGAGGATAGCATGAGGCCACTGGCAGTCACCTTCTGCTTGCTGGAAGCGTCGGAAAACACAGGGTTGATAAATGCACCTACCTCACACATCCCCCAAATGGGCTGCTTAGAATATGAGGTCTGTCAACCACTACCTGTGAGAAAATGTTCTCTGGAGGAGTGAGCAAAGTGTTCAGCCTGGGTCTGAGGATGGTTTTTGTTGTGATGGCACTGGGCTGGGATTCAAAAGACAAGTCCTGGCTCTGCAACAAACTTCCTGCATGTGGCCCTGGGTAAGTCATGTGATCTTTCTGTATATCAGCTCCCCGTCTTTGAAGTAGAGAAAAGAATACTCACATGGAGATAATATCGTGACACATTTATTCATGTTTGTGAGGTGCATAGGTGTTGGGTGGGAGGGGCATAGGAACACCTTGACAAATAAAATTGGGTTCTGGCTTCACCGCTCACATGTATTGTGAGTGTCAGAGAGTGATTTTTCTTCTCTGTGCCTCAGTTTACCTTTCTATATATTGGGTATAATAAACTTTACCTTCTTGACAGGAGAGTTATGAGGCTAAATTAATAGCAGCAGAAGACTTTGTAATCCCTGAGTGAGTGGTGCTATAGAAGGATTAATATTAATGGAGAAGAGCTTTACAAAAGTGCTTCCTAAGAATATTTTTATTATAGCTTATTACTGTTGAACAGTGTCTAATAAAGAACAGTATGTTCTGCTCCTGCTAGTTAAGGTTAATGATAATCTGATACAAGTTTGGAGATGTTCCTTTGAATGACCATTAGAACTGAAGGAGCATGTGGAGACCAAGTTGGTTCTGATAATATTTTTGGCTTAACACATGTAAACTTTTTTAGAGGGCTGGCTTTCAAAGTGCTATTAATGTTTTCATGTTACATTTGCTATGACTCACATGTAGTAACTCTCACAGTCATAGATATAAAATATTATCTTGACTAAGGAGAGCTTTGTAAACTCTGGACTCCTGTGGTTACCCCCAAACCCAGACATGTGACGGTGAGAGCAGAGCCTGTGTTCAAAACAGGGAGCCCAGATTCAAAGAGCTGTGACGTGAGACTGTGTCTGATTCCATTGTGTTTTTATTGTATTTGCTGATCAGTGCAAAAATTATTAATTAATATTTGTTTGAATTTGAAAGGGAAATTTGAAGGCAATGACATTTGTGACTCAGGCTGGGTGAACAATAATTATGAGAAAAAATGCAACAACTATTCAGTGAATATGTTTGCTAATGATATTCCCAGCTGTAAGTGGTCTTTAACAGAAATGAGTAGTCAGACGGTTAGGGCTGAGGTGAATACTAGGAATAATTGTCTACAGAGCATGCCACTGGCTAAAGAGAGTTGCCTGAAGCAACAGTTGACAGTTTAACAAAGTTTATTGTAACCATCTCAAATGGGATTCCCGGAGCCAGTGTTCATTAGAGATGGGTTGGAACCCAAGCAGCCACTGTACATCAGTCCCTTCCAAGTGTTGGGTATTTTTAACAGCATACTGAACGGTGATGACATCTCCGGAAACACAGCCCAGTTGGGAAAGCCACAACAGCCAGAGGGCTGCTGAAGGAACATTTCCACCGCTTCACTGCTCGCTAGCTCTTTACAACCAGAAGTTGATTGTGTGCTGATGAAAGGAGACAGGCTGACAACCCAGGAGGCTGGCGATCTCTTTCTCTAGAGATCAGGTATGGCATGGGTGGAGGTGAGCAACCCTCCCATCATATCCTCACCACGGAGCCTCAGCTCTGCTCTGGACCACCCAGGGGTAAGGCAGTCAGGGTCTGACCCAGAGCCCATTGAAATCAGTGGGTGTTTTTCCATTGACTTCAGTTGACTTTGGATCAGGCCCTCAGTCTCCCTGGCTCATCCAGTCCTTGGCTTCTCTGTTGAGACTGTCAGTGAGGGAGCCAATTAGTGTCAGTGATGATGAGTTCATTGGGAACTCTACTATGGCCTCAGTTTGTTTCCTACTGTGGGCCTCTGAAGGGCTAGCAGATGGTAACTAATTATATTAATTTCTAGTCGTGGCAAAGGGCCCCCATCCATGGACTCTCTAATATAAATGCTTTGGAGAGTCCCTGTCTGTAAATTATTGGCTGTGTTTCGTTATCATTTTCAACCCAGCAAAACACATTTGATTCATCAGTTAGTGCCAAGCTTGTCAGAGCGGTTTGTTTGTTTCTTAAAGTGACAGTAAAATTGGTTTGTATGGAATCATTGGCACAGCTCACTCTTTCCCTTCTATTGCTGGCAATGGTCTGGTCTGTTCTCCTTTGGTTCTTATACTGTGCCCGTCACTGGGATCTGTGAGCATTGGTATTCTACTGAGAGAAAGCAAGGCATTGCTGATTGCAACTCATTGCCCTAGTAGAGTGGAGCGTGCGTAAAAATCTACAATTATGGTACAACTCTTGGGGATCTGGCATCTCCATCTGACTAACACAAGGAGAGGTTCAAGCAGAGGTTTGAGAATAGCATCTCACTAGCCTGATTTTACATTTCCTGCCCTAACACTATTTATTTTAGCTTTCTCAAAAAACCTCACTGCACTTGAAGGGTATAGTTCCATAAATCAGCTTAGCTCCATTGACTTCGGTGAAGCTTTGTTGATTTACATTAGCTGAGGCTCTAGCTCCAAGAAGAGAAATCATTCCCCTTCCTTTCGGATTTCCAACCCCTCACTCCTGGTGGGTTGGATGTCTTGGCTCTTGGAAATGACATCTTGATGAGTGAAAGGTTCACAACACAGAGCCAGATTTTGCTCTCAGACTTTACTAGCAGGCGTTTAGGAGAGGGATGCCTGTTTCTCAGGTTGAGATGGAACACTGCATGCTGGGACCCGTATTCTTTGCTCTCCATACTTCACTATTCAGCATGAAGGTGGATGCAATCTCCTCTTTCCTGTGCAAACTGCCACTGGATTGTAGCAAGGCAGTCCTCAGATGGGTGAAGTTTGGGTGCCCCCATTGCAAACAATTCGTTATCTCCAGCCAGTGCTATAGCCAAGTCCTGCTGCCTTGTCCTCAAGTGCTAAATCATAACAAAGCAGCATTCCTGTGACAGAGCAGCCTCAGATCGGTACTAGTGTGGAGTACGTAGTGAAACTCTCCATTCACAAACCTCCTGGGAGTCTCACATGATCTTGCTGAATAAGGACCCAAAGGTTGGATGAAGTGACAGATTGCTTCTCCCTCCTCCCCCCTTCTCTTGGTGACCCGTACTGAACAGGCCTGGGCTTGTAGGGCTTGGCGGTGCCAAACAAATGGGAAAGGCAGCTACTAATTCTTTCTCTCACACGCTGATGACCTCTAGAGGCCTGAGCTCTGCAAGATTTAGGACTAGATTATAATGCTGGCAGGAGAGGAAGTGGCAACATTTCAATGTAATGAGTCCTATGGAGCTCTGCTTCCAAGTGCGACGTCACTGGGGAGCTACATGTGAGCTCCCCGGGCGTGTCTGAGATGCTGTATCCACCAGGGGCTGTTGCATAGCAAAAGTGGGAGCCAGTGAGAAAACTGAGGGTGGAGGATTTTCAGCAATGGGCTATATCCAGTGGGATCCTCTATCCCCTCCCCCCTAAAATTAGAGGAGATTGTTATCCACAGGCTGTGATGCAATGGCTCAATATGGGACTTTCAATCTACTTTATCTTAAACTGATCTTGATTGAATTATACATGAGATTCACTATGTAGGCCCTGGAAATAAAGACATGAAAAAGAACCATTTGATTGTCTATTCCACTCCCCTACATGCACAGAACACATCCCTGGAAGTACACTTTGTAAAGCGCTTAGAGAACCTCTGGCTGACAGATGCTGTGTAAGTGCATGCTAATATGATTCTATGCACTGTGGCACACTAACGATGCTGTTTTTCTTTGGGCCCAGAGTGATTTATCCTCTGTCAGACTCCCCATCTGTGAAGATGTCCCAGTCTTCTCCAGCTGATGAAGGAACAACATTTGAACATCTCTGGAGCACACTGTAAGTGCTATTTGACCATTTGTGCTAAACTCATTCTGGGAAATAATTGGTCCATCACTGTTTAATGCTTAGCGACTCATATTGTTGAGGAAGACTTAAAAGGGAAACATTTTTATAGGTATTCTACCCACTCTCTTAAGCTGCAAGCCCAGTTTTGCATGGCCCATGTTTTCATGCATGTATTTTTCATGTTCAGATTTTTGCTTACAAAAAAGCTCAGATTTGTCTGCTCAGACTACATTTTACCAGCCTAATCTCTTTGCATCAGTGGAGATCCTGATGTAAGACAACTCAGGGAGAGCAGAGATCGTGGAACGTCTTGAACGAGAAACCACCCATCACCTCCCAGAATCTGGGCACCCAAAATTTGGCCTCCTATTTTAGTGGCTGCTTTTGAACCTTCCCCCACCCTCCAGTGCTAATGCTCTAGGTCTGCACCACAAATGCAAGGATATGTTTCAAAAAATAACTACAGCACAGCTCGAATTTGGTCTCCCCCTTGCTGATTGAAGGTCAACGCCCAGGCACTTCCTCTTGCTGTAGCAAACGTTACTGTTTTGAAGGGACTATTTGGAAGTGCTCATAAAGTCAAAAGAAATTAGGAAGATGTGACACCCAAAGGGACTTAAGTTCTGCTGAGATGGAAGCAGCCAACCTTGTGCCCAGCTTTGTTCTCCTGCCTGCCTCTATTCATGGAATCTTACCAGCCTGTTTTAGTCCTTTGTAGGGTTGCACACACTCCACTGTTCCACGTACTGGGCTGCAGAGAATTAAAGCAGGGCTGGTTCGCACAGTGCTGCCACGGGAAGCTAGCATATGCTAGTTTGGGTTGACGTGGCTGCTTGGAGAGTTTGCCAGTCTTCACAAGGGATTGTGCACTCTCCACGTGGCTCTTCCCGCTCCTGTAGGGCAGGCTAGTTCAGCTCTCTCTACAGCATTGCCCCTCCACTCAAGATCCTTGAGTCCTCTTGGGGGTCCAGACTCCACACTGGGGCAAGTGGATGGAGACTGACAAGGCAAGAGGGATACGCGTCGTCCACCTCTAGTCCCACACAGGCTAGTGAGACAAGAGCGTACGGTCCTAGGTTGCATTATCTTTCCTTCATAGCCCCAGTTGGGGGCCCTGGGTGCAGCTGCTGGCGTGAGGCATCCCTATTCACGTGGCTCCAATGGAGTCGTGCTGTCGCAGAGCCCTGGAGGGTACTGCACAGGGATCCGATGTCAATGTGAAGGTTTTCCATTGGTGTTAATGGGCGTTGGATCAGGCCCCGGCTTAGTGGGAGAGGTGGATGTGAGGGACAGGCCGTGGGTATGTGCCCTCTGCTGGATGGATCAGGTAAGACCCACTCCTAATGTAGTGGTTCTCTCTCTGGCCTGACCTCCTTACACCACTCAGGGTCTGCCTAATTAAGAAACGACCTTTCCAAAGTTAAATATGAAACATTTTCTGATGGCACCAAGGCTTTTGCAACCTCTCTGGCCGCTCTACGTAGCATCCTGCTGAAATAGGGAAGGAGGACTGTGTTCCATTTCATTTTCTTCTCCAAGCTGTTCTGTAACTTAAAGCCAGAAGGAAGAAATTCTCTGCCTGGCTAATCGATCGTGACTGAGTGACAAACAACTTCTAAGTCCTCTGAGTCTTACGCTCTGTTTCTCCACCAGTTTGTCTAAGTAAAATGTGCTCAAGGAGGCAGCCCTGTCTTGGGAAAACAAAAGGCTGGAGGGGTCAAAGTTCAAGGGAAAGCCAAGCTATTGGGTGGGATTGGTGAAAGCTGCATGGGGGAGCTGAAGACATGCCATCTCCTTTTCTCAGGGAACCGGACAGCACCTACTTTGATCTCCCTCCATCCAATCATTCAGGAAGCAGCGAGGTGTCTAACCAAACTGAGGTCACAATGGATGTCTTCCAGATGAGGAGTATGAATGAATCAGTCATGGTGAGTGCATTCAGGTTACAAGAAAGATAGTACTTTCAAATACGAGGTTGTTTCCCTCCTGGATGGCTCAGGGGGCTGCTAGCGGGATATGGAGGCTTTTATTTCTGTGTTACTCGTTCATAAGCCAAACAAAGTCAGTGCTGGCCAAAAGCCATTGTATGGGTGAATGGAATAAGCAGAGCTCCTCCATTTTAATTATACTGCATTATGCAGCTACTTCGTACAATGGCCAGGAAAAGAGCAGTCCCTTATTAATAAGTTTCACTGGATTGTCCAAGGAGGTGCCTGTTTCAGAACAGCAGGTGGGTTAGTGTCCTGGTAAGACATGGAGCAGAGATCACCTCAGTACAGCTTCTGTCAGCTTGACCATGGAGTGGCTCTCTCTTCTGTTACCTGGCAGAGGTCCTTTCCATAAACCATGGTGGGCCCCGTTTGATTCTTGTCTGTAGAAGCATCTGGCTAAAACACAGAGCAACTCTGGCCACTTGATGAAGGACTCCTCCCATCCATATACTCAGCAGGAGCAGCTATTGTTATTGTCCCGTGCCCTAAAGTATCCCACATGGGAGCAACATGCTAAAATCAAACCCTGAGACAAGAAGGCAGTGGAGCACGGAGGGAGGTGCTATTGGAGCTGGAATAGTTTAAAGCACTCCAGTCGTAGTCGCTGCACTGAGACACTTGCTTCATGCCTCTGCTTGCTTGAACACGCAAGACACAGGCTCCCAGATACAATGAAGGTAGAGAGCTGTGCAAGTACCATTTAACAACCTAAATAACCTGTAATTGTTCAAGTATAAACACGCTGCTTGGTAAAAGTCATTTGTAAGACATTCTACAGGCATAACTGGGTGAGGGTCCACTCCTGCTCCCACTGCAGTCAAGAGGAGCTTTGCCGTGGCTCTTAGTGGAAGCAAGATTGGGGTTCTTAGGACTTTTGGGGGCTCCCCACATAGTTCCTCAGTTAGAGCTAGGGAAAGCTGCCACGTCCATGAAGTAGAAAGGGTTTTAAACATTTATTGATGTGATTGATTCTAAATGGGGAGACAGCAAAATAAAACGGAAGCTTCTGAGCCTGAGGTGGGCTTTGCTCTCTGATTTTCTTGCTGTTTCTGACAATGGCAGTTTGCAGGGAATTTTTCCATGCACACCAAAATTAATGCCCAAGACTGCATATCTTTACTCATGTGAACTCAGCCTCACTCCTGTGAGTTGTTGGTGACGGTACTCAGGTGAGTAAAGTTTTTGTAAGATCAGACCCTTCATTTTGTTATTAGGAGCCTTCACAACAATGGCTAGAATCAAGTAAATTCAGTTGTTGAGCAGAGGTTTAAAAAGCACCAACTCTGTATTCTCAGCAAGTTCCTCTCAGAAAGTTGCTGGCGTCACTGATCCATTATATGCAGGATTTTTTTATGTTACTCTTTTATAAAATACACCAGAGCCAGCTGTCCTAGTAGATGCAGGGAATGCCTGCCCTGGGCCTCCACCTGTCTCCAGATCGTACTTCATGGGCTAATGCAGACACAGCGGCTTGTGCAGTCCAGTTTATCTAGTGAGTGAAAACCTGTGTAGTCTGAGCAGTGTGTTCTTTCTAGCATTTGGATCCACTGCCTTGATATTGATCGCACAATAGGTCTGTTTTCCTCCACACTGTCCATTGATCCACATCCTGATCTGCAGAAAACCAAAGCAGGGCTGGTTCAGGCAAAGCTTCACTCACAAGGCCCCCGCTAGTGTTAATGAGATGGTTCCATGTGCCGCTGCGGCGGGAAGTGAACATGAGCTGCTTCCTGCTGGCTGAGCACTCCGGAGAGATCAGAATGTTTCCCTCTTTATTACCATGGCCCTCGTTGGGACACATCCCAGGCTCTCCTGCCCTCCTCTGGAACAAGAACCTCCAACCACTATTCCCTTAACTCTTTGCACGACAGTGAGATACACACAGGGTTCCGGTTCTGGGTCCTATATATGTTCTTGACCAAGTCATTCCCCTCTCTGTGCCTGATTCCCTCCATCTGTCAACCTGAATGGCAGCCCCCCACGTCATCCCAGAGGTGTTGAGAAGCACAAAGCGTTATGATTCATAAGAAAACATACACAGAATAGCTCTGACCTGGCTAGATTAGAACTGTTCACTCCATATGTCTCTGCCGCTCTGATGCGCGGTTTGCAGATTAGTGTGTCAAAACTTCCCTGTCAAACAGGTTTGGTCTCCTGGGAACGTCCCCTCTTTAACGTTCAGCACACAGACAAGTGCTCAGAACGCCTGCCCATTTATTAAATCTCCCTCCTCAAACCTCCAGCTTCCCTCCTAAAAGACCTCAGAGTCTCCTTCCGTCTGCACTTTTCCCTCCTCTGTGGGCCTCTTTCCCTCTTCTCCGCAGCCTTTGTCTGCCTGGCAGACGGATCAGGTGGACAGCGAAATGCTGATTGTGACGCTGCCCCAGCCTTTTGGCCACGGCCTCCCTTCTCGTTATTCCTGCTGTAATATAAGCCAGGCTGGTGTGAATTCCATGCAACCTGTTATTGCCACTGGGCGAGGGGGGCATCCTACCGCCCACATTGTACTGCAGGACACATGCTAGAGGCTGACAAGCTTGCAGAATTCCTAACGTCTTGGCTAAGAACTGGGGAGCATGTGCAGCTAACTGGCAGTGCATGTTAGCACTAGTCTGATATAAGGAGCTGTTAGTAAACATTTCTACTGGCCCAGCTTTGGGACTGTACATTGTATTGCTTAGCTCAGGATGAGCTGAGTCCAGCTGCTACTATCTGTCCCTACTAAAACGAGTAGCAGGCTCACAAGTATAAAAATAAACGCACAGACACATGATCCTGTTGGCCTGAACTAAAGGTGGCCTATGTGTTGAGTAAAGGAGGTGGCTGTTAGCTCTTTTTCCTGAGGCAAAGTGCTCGTGAGGTTTAGAGACATTTCTAAGGGAAGCAGTATAGTTTTGTGGTTACAGCAGCCAGGACTCCAGGATGCTATGCTCAGCCCTGCCACTGATTTGTTTTGTCACCCATGGCAGGTCACTTAAACTTTCCGTTCCTTGGCCAAAGCATCTGCAAAAGAGGGATAATGGTGTTTCTTTACTTCATGACCTGGGGGTTGTGCTGCTCAGTTCACCAGTCTTCATAAAGCATTGCAAGCTCCTCTGGTGGAAGGCGCTGGTATTAGAGATGTGCCATGAATTCTAGCCCACAGTTACTAGTTTCTTGGAGAACTGAAGAGAGCAAATCCATAAAGCGGGTGTTGCCTAGTGTCCAGATGACATGTCAGGTAATCTGATAAACATCACACTGTATAGGCTCCTGCCCTGGCCCTCGCAAGAGAGACAAGGTGGGGGAGGTCATGTCTTTTATTTGGCCAGCTTCTGTGGGAGACAGAGACGAGCTGCCGAGCTTCCACAGAGCTCTGCTTCAGGTCAGGCTTGTCTCTCTCACCAACAGAAGCTGGTCCAATAAAAGATATGACCTCATCCACCTTGTCGCTCCGAGATCCTGGGACCAACACAGCTACAACACCACTGGATTCTCACCCTCGCAATTCAAATGACAGATCCCAGGTCTGGAAGGTGCCATGCAACAGAGCTGCATTTTCTTTAGTTTTTATCCTGACTAAAGACGTCTTTAAGCCACCTTCCCTATCACTCCCCTAAAGCTTTTCATCTCTCTCTGAAGGACACACTGTCATAGACATTTTGCTGAGAATACTGGGTTATTGGTCTACAAGATGAAGGGGTATCTGGCGTTGAAATTATTATCATCATTATTGGGTTGAGTCCTAGTAGTTCAAGAAGGAGCTTTTGAAAATATGACCTACCGTATATTAAAAATTCCCACCCATTCAGAATACCCCACAAAACAATCTGTCTCAATCCAAGAGGCAACTCCACTGGTGCTGGCCTTGTGGGCTGTGGCTTTCTTTCTACCCCATGTTCCTGACGGGATTGAGAAGCCTCCCAGGATACTGAGATATAGCTCCATTATTATGTCTAGCCAGGTGTAAAGTGCATCTCATGAAGGTGTCTCCTGGGCTGCTGGCTCAGAGTGCCAGGCACTCCCATCTCCCAGGAGGAGAACAGGCTAATTCTGGAGCTACCGCACATCTAAAAAAGATCATACGAGCAGGTGTTTGTGGCAGCCCTGCCCGTGACTAGCTTTCCAGGGTTTAATTGTATGCACAGCAGAGATTCCTTGCAATTTATGACATTGTTATACTTTTGGTTTGTGCGTGGGTTTGGAAGAGGATAGACAGAGCTACTTAATGCACTAAAAAGATTTTTGAATATGAAATTAAGAAATGCTAAACAAATTAGGAAATGTTCCGTATTTTCCTGATGTGTACAAATACTGCAATGCATGGCTCGTATACAGTAAAACTCTAAAGACTTGAAAGTTGAGTCAGCATAAACCCTGAAGCATTTGGATATTTCTCTGCTTTTCTGTGGTCTAGAAATGTTCTGGGACCAGGCATGTAGGAGATTTCTCACATCCTTGGCGCAGCCAGATCAGAAGTGCCACCAAGGCGGCCGTTCCCACATGGGGGACTGAAGTGAGCACCTGCAGCAGGGTTGTGTTGTTGAGGGAGGGGAATTATCCACCATTCTTCAAATCTGCACACAGATTTGGTTCAGGTTTGTTTCTAGTATGGGAAGAAGTTTCTGGTAAAGTTCTCACTTTATCCAGACCAATTTGTCCCACCCTTGGCTATCACTGACACTCCCAGAACCTGCACAGGTCGCCTGATTTGGGTGATGGTCCACCCAGAAGCAGTTTTTAGTATCCAGGATTCCTACAGCATCTCTCTCGAGTTCTGTGCACTTGGATCTCTAGCATAGACATCAGTCAGGTGCCAGCAGTTGGGGAAAAAGCAGGTTTCCTTTGTGATTACAGCAATATTATTGTGGGTTTAAAATCACTCAAAGCTGATGTCACAGTAATCGTTAGTGAGCAGTAAAAGAAAAGGAATTACTGGATGAAAACAGAAAAGACGGGGGGCCTCTTTGGCTACAGCACTGATTTCCCGCAATTATTCAGAGCCGTTGGGCTATGAATTGATCCCTCCCTGGGTGGATCTTGCTCTGACACAATACCTGGGTGTGTGTGAGGCTGATAGTACCCCTGGGATTGCTGGTTAATAATAACACTTATTTTTAAAGGTGACAATTTATGTTTAAAAAGTCCATCAGCTACCAGGCAAGAAGATACAAATCTTCTTAGTGTGAAGAGATGCCTAATTAGGCCACGTGAGTGGTGTGGCATAGAGTTAAATGCTAGACCTGGATTAAGAGTTGGATTATATTATGACCTATGCACATCTGTGGCTATACATGCTAAGAGACAGATTGTCAGATCTCACGCTTCGGGCTCTAAGATGATCACCCGGGCCCCATGGGCAGAATTGCCAAATATATTGTGAGTTTTTCACCTCCTTCTGAAACCACTGCTGCAAATGTCTCCCAAATGTAATGTTTGCAGAGATAGTGGAGCAGACACAATCTATTCAAGGAACCAGCCCCACTGTTCTGCGTTCTGCTAGGGTCACTAATCGGGGATTTGGACCTCCTTGCTGTGGACAGTTACACTATCTGTCTGCCTGTGTCTACTTCCACTCTCCTCCTCTCCAGCTAAAAATCCGAGCCCCCACAATTTGCTTCTATGTTATTGGTCTCTGGCTCTGATGAGCTGTTCCTGGACCATCCTGTCAATTGACTTCTCTTGATCCAGACCTAACAGCTCCTCTGAAGCCCCTCACTACCAGCAGGATTTTCATCAATCCTCAGAAATGGGAAACTCCAGAGTCACAGCTCCAAGATAGGACAGAGATCATGGCTTAGGCGGTGAATGTCACTTAAGTTGCCTCCAGCCAAATAGTTGTTTGTGCCTAAGATTATTTTTTAAATGTATTTTCTAGGATGTTGGTAGGTGAGACTGTTATCATGATAATTCATGCGCTGCCTTTGATGTGAAGGAATCTTGCAGTCTGAGTTCATGTTGGAGGAGAATTGATTAGCAGTTTGTTGCAATGTAGCTGAGTAAAGGGAAGCGTTGGCATTTTTCAGGCTTGTTAAGAATAGGTAGATCATCTCTCCTTGAAAAGAGGCAATCCAATGACATAAGAACAGATATGGGGGAGGAAAAGTTGAGTTATTGGTGGAGAGAAAACCCAGGAAATCAGCCACCCATCAACTAGCTGTTCTGTGTCTCTGAACCTCAAGAACTTCCCTACTAGTGAATCATATGTTCACTTTTCCTCTCAATGTTTTCTTGTAGTTTACTGTTTGGTTAGTGGATCATGAGTTGCTATTTAGCTGGGATTGCAGCATGGGGACATTTGTGACTACACTCTGGGAACTTCCCTACTAATTCACTAAAGGCAATCTGTTCTTTTATCTGTAAGAGATAATAATGTTGTTCCACTTTATTCCTTTGGAGATGTTTTCCTAGACATGGTGAACAGTAACCCTATGAGCTGAGTGTACCTCTTACTCGTTATCAACTCCAGTCCTTCAGGAGCAAAAGAAGGGAGCCCTGTTGATGTCATATGGATAACAGACCTTAGGAGGAAACTAAAAACAACCCCGCCGTATATCAGAATCATGGGATAGATAGATAGATAGATAGATAGATAGATAGATAGATAGATAGAT
>ML677380.1:2861631-2919657 GCA_007922305.1 Dermatemys mawii | reverse complement strand
GATAGATAGATAGATAGATAGATAGATAGATAGATAGATAGATAGATAGATAGATAGGCCAATGTCTATATTTGCCCAGTTCCAGAAACACAGTATTTGAGTTATTCCAAAGTCACTTCATGGACTCATCAGCGCAGATGTAGTTGCCTTATTCTACTGATAAAAAGTGCAGTTCAAATGGCTTTTAGCTCCACTGATCCTCTACAAGCAGCTTTTTGGAATTAAATCCAGATGAATTTAATTATAGAGAAGGACCCTCAGACTTCCCCTTGGTAGGGACATTTGGTACAGTCCAATACATCATTGGGCAAGCCTCAGCCTGCCCTATGTTTTAATGAATAGTCATGAGGGAGAAAAAGGGGTGGGCCTGAGTTTTGTTGTTAGATGCAGATGACAGAACTAAGGGAGATGGAAAAAGCGAGAAAGCCAACAAACTGCAGACAGGTAGCCAGCCCAGCATCACCGGCGCTGCCTCTCCCTAGTCACTTGCCCTTGTCTTTACGTTCCATTGTCGTATGTCGATTAATACCCTCTTTATTTTTTCCATCCTCCCCTGACCCCATGACTCCTGTGGCGGGAAAGTTCCTAGTTGTTTTTAAATTCCAAGAAGACTAAAATGCTGTATATTAGCGACCCAATGCAGCATTACACCACGGTAGGTGCTACCTTTTCTGAATAGCATTTGGTTTATTATTTTTCCTCCAAAGAGAATGTCATCCCCCCAAGGCAAAAGGCTCTACAGAATATTGCGCTCTCATTCTGTTTTCTTGAGTATTGCGCCTGTTTCTATGTGAGAAATGTCACGCGTAAAATTCAGTCCTCATCTGGGCAGGGTGACCCAGTGAAGAAGGGGCTGATGTAGCATGGAAGTTGGAGGAATACTTGCTTATGTGCTCTTCTGCACATGCAACAGATCATGTTGTTTTAGCACCAGGAGGCATTAATCTGTTTGGAGCATCAGGCAGGTTGCGGCTTTATGTGCAACTCCAAAATGTTGCAAGAGGAAATCTCGCCAGATTCTACTTCAGGATGAGGTGGTTAGAATCTTGTCTTCTTAGTTGGCATGTGTCTGGTGCATTCTCTTTATATCTAAGGTGTGTGTTGTGCTTTGCAAAATCTCCAGTGTGATTTAAATCTCTGGCTGAGGTAGCTGTTTGCAGCTCCTGAGTCCCACATGAATACATCTGTACAAGCCTCTATACCCTGCATTGTGGTTTCTCCCATATCTTTAACTAACTACAGCTATAAACTACTGTTTAAAGAAACAGTTGGTCTTCAAACTTCCTAGCTGCTCAGCAGCACCAAGGTGCTGGTGCATCCTTCATTTGGGACTTGCTCATTTGCAGAAATCACGGGAACACTTGCATCTCTGTAATGCTGTGTATGTGTGTGTGTGTGTGCCTGTGTCCCCAAACAGGTTTTCTTCTGTGGATTAAAGGGGCTGGGAGATTATGACAATTAGCCCTGGACATAGATTCTCATCTATACATTTTCAGCATAGTCTCGAAATAATATGATGCTGTTTTAGTCTACAGATTTTGTTTTTGGTCTTCTGGTATTCAAGATTTATGAGGCAAAAGTGTCCTTAATGAATATACAAGGTGAAGGAAAGACATCTTTTCCCAAATGCATTTCCTTTTTAAATAAATATTTTTTTTCAGAGGGTAGTTTTCTTTTTGTATCTATTGATGAATAATTATGCATATAGAGTGAAATAGTGTTGCAGTTCTTGGTTGAAATTATTGAATTGCTTGTTTCTGTTTGCACATGTGATGGCTTAGTTTTGCACTGTAATTCTGTTACTCTGTGTGCCGTTATTACAATGATATTTCTATGTAATGTTTACATTCGGATTTTTCTTTTAAAGGGACACCACCAACTTGCAATCTACTCAGTCTCAAATAGGGTGACCAGATGTCCCAATTTTATAGGGACAGTCCTGATTTTTGGGTCTTTTTCTTATATAGGCTCCTATTATCTCCCATCCCCTGTCCCGATTTTTCACACTTGCTGTCTGGTCACCCTAGTCTCAAAAAAGGAGTTAAAGTCCTTTTGGTTATGACAGCTACCCCTGAAGCCCACTGCTGACATATGGGGATTTACAACCACCGTTTCCTAGTTTTAAAAATAATCTTATTCCTTTCTCCTGTTGCTTTGTGACAGGTTCACACAATCGCCAGGGGAAGCCAACTACACAGGGAAACTGACCATACCCAATGTGCTTTTAAACACACAGAGAAAACATAGTGGGGGAAAAGGGGGATGAGGGAAATTTGACTAATCTCTATAGACTACATTTTGGCACGTTTGCTCACTCTGCCTGTAATCTGATTTTGTACTGATTTAATTATTTTTATGTCAGCGTATAGGAGTGCTGAAAAGAGAACCCGTCTCTATGGTTTATTCGCCCTGGACAGAAATTAAAAATCTAGCCTGAGTGCATGAATTTAAAATAACTTACCACAATCCCCATCTCGCAAACAATTCCTCACCCTGACAATTGCAATTGTAAATAGTTTCAGTAGGACTGCACACAGACTAGAGAACTCCTTAATATGAAGAGTAGTGGCAGCATCCAGCTCTTGGTTCTATAATCTGTGATGTCTCTGTAACAATTACCAAGAACACATTTGTGGGTAGAGACGTGAGTTTTAAATGGATGGTGTGTCGGGTTCAATATACCGATGATCACTGAGGTTGCTAGACACGAAGCTCTTGTTTTCACAAATAGCGTGGTTTACTTTTATCAGAGGTTGTTGTCTTTTGAAAAGAATTGTGTCTCGCACACTCTGAGCATCCGTGCTCATGGCAGTGGCTCCCTTCTGATTTAGCTGCACGTTGTATGTTCTTCTTGCACACGGGCACTGCACGCACCAGGACAGCTGGCTGGAGTGGATGTCGTATTGCAGATAGTTGCACATTATTGTTAACAGTTGCATATAATGAATCTAAAGGGGCAGCAAACATCCTTCTGAAAGCACGTATAGAGCGCACAGAGTGGGTGCTTTTCAAGTTAAATATCTTACCCCTCATTGTGGGGTATTTTGAGACACCAACAGTAATTTTGTTGTGTGTCTATCTCCTGCAAAATGTCATGGCCCAAGAAAAGCTCCTCCTAGACCAGGAAGCCTCTGTTTCATTGTGTTCTTATTTAGAACCGATCTCACCTACTACTCTACAATTGTGTGGGAACAGTCACACTGGTAAATGCTGGGTCCTTTCTCTTGGCAAAGATTCACGCCAGGGACTTGTGTTTAGCGCTAAGTGCTACAGGTTCAATCCTTTGCACACTAATGGGAGTGTAGCTTGCTTGCAGCTACTGTAGTGACTGACTCAGAGAGTACTTATACTTGTGTTGTGAACTCCGTGGTGTAGGGACTGTCTTTTTGCCATGTGTTTGTCCAGCCCCTAGCACAATGAGGCATTGGTCTATGACTGGTCTTAGACACGATGGAAGGGCAAAGGATAAATAATAATAATACAAATAAAATATTGCCCAATGGAAAAATGATTCCCTAGAGCATGATGTATGGCCCAAAGCTTAAAGCCTTTATTTAGATCCTACTGTGATGGGGATGGATGGCTAGAAAGGATTCCCTCTCCTATGCATTTCACTCCAATAGGTCATAAGTCATCTGGGGAGCCAGGAACCTGGTGCCAGGATGGCAGTCTTTGTAGAAGCAAGAGGGGCAGTATCTTTGTGAGAGGGAGCAGAATGTGAGGCCCCTCCCTACTGGAGCAACCTCGAGGGCAGAGAGGGGAGGTATAGGGTTGTCTTTTCTCTTCCTCCACCCTCGCTTCCTCACCTGCAGGAAGTGTTTCAGGAGGGATTCTCAGGAAGTTGGTCCGAAGTCACCTCCTGCACAGGAGAGGGCAGGTCAGCTGGCTGTGTCCATGGTGGGCTTAGCTTTTAGTCACATGGCAAATCGCTGGTATGGCTGGATATCCTGAGTCCAGGGGTTCTGACTCTAACCAGGGTAAACTTGCAACATTGCTTAAGAACTCTTCCAATTTTTGTAGAATTTTGCAGCAAACATTTCCAGCAGACCACTGGTTTCCAGATTTCTGCAGTCTGCAGAGCTCTTGACTTCTGGAAATAGAAATGGCCAAGACAGGAAATGTTTCATGTTTATTTCCCACTATTCAGGATATAACTACTGGACCAACACACACTTTATTCTTTATCCCTGATGATTAGAACACATGTTGGTATTTTTCTGAAGGACGAATATTTATGTACAGAATGGGAACTCAAAAAACCAGTATGTTGGTTCATCAGTGCAAACCAGTTACCTTCTGTTTGTTCCTGAGAAAATAGATTTGATTTTCTTATTTGAGGAAGAATGGTTTTGGCGTGATGTTATTTTGCAGTTCATTTTGTTACTCCAAGAGTAGTAAGAAAATAGCAGCTCTGTGCTTATCTGGCTGAACATGCCATCATGGGCTGTGTGGACTGTTTTCCAGATATATTTTGATATCAGTTTAGATGAAGTTTCTTGTGATTATTTCTGGAATTATTGATAGTTCATGAGGTTCTTGTTTATCTCAGGCAAACAATACAGCAGGAGAAACAGACAGAGGGTTTAATACACATATTTAAGGGGAGAAGAGAGATGCATTTGCAAACACAAGTTAGATCTTGTTTGACATTCCATCAGTTAGTCACAGAATCCTGACGATCTTGCGGGAGATGGAGAGAACTGGAGGTCTTACTTGGAAAAGCTTGATAGGTTTTTTTTTTAAGCGATTATACTGTAAACCAGTAACTTTCCTTTGGGTGAGGTTAGACTCCCAAGTTAAAACATGTCTCTTGAGTCTGAAATCTGGTTAGTTGCGAGTGTGAAGAGCTGTGCCCGTTTGTTATGTGAAATCGTGTTTTTAAAAACAATACATTTAACGACTTGTCATTTAACACATGTATATTTCCAAGTGCCATTGTACACTCTGAGCCATGATGTGTGACAGCAGGGACAGTCCTTCCCCCCAGAGCAAAGGGGTTAGCTTGAGAACAGATCACAATGGCCTCAGCAATGGGAGACTGGATGGTTCAGGGTAAAGACAGATGGTGATTTTCACATCTGGATTGCTGGGTCAGGTCCAGCTGAGGCTGGGAGTGAGTGACAATAATTATAGGTCTGAGGGTAGTTTGGTGGCCTCTGTACTCAGAGTCCAGATAGCAGCAGACTGCCTGAGCAGAAATACCGAGGGCTGGATGGCTGAGGAGATGGACTTGGCCAGGACTGGGTGAAAGGAGTGAATGTAGGGAGAGTGAAATAGTCTGTTCCCTGGACATGGTTCCCTCCGAGATGCCTTGGAACATGTGTGCAGGACACTATCTGGACAAGGCTTTCACATCTTGTGCTGTTCCTGTTGTATGGATGAGCTCAGGCTTTGCAGCCCTACAGGTGAAAAAAATGCAGACACTTTTTGGATCATTATATTTACCTAAAGAAATCCTGTTCAATTGAACAAGGCCCTGGGGCTGGTAAGAGTTATTACAAATACTTTCTTGGCTGTTCATGGTCTTAGTACTGTTGACAAGAATATGTGAGAAGTTGCCATAAGAGAACACGTGAAAAAGCCTATAGAATATTGGGTTAAAATGTGTAACTCTTTCCATTAAATGTCATAGAGGGGACTGGTGGGGAAATTCTGTAGAGATTCTTCATGAGCAAATCTCAGACAAATTGAGTGTTTTAATTCAGTGGATGTGTCTCATGGCCACTTTGCTAGAGTGTTCAGCCATAGAGTGTGAACATCCTCAGTTTAACCAAAGACTAAGTTCTACATGTTCTAAATCAAGCTTCTCTCAGATCAAAATGATAATCCCAGGAGAACAGGCTTTTTCATTTGTGAGATTGTTCCAGAGTGTTCTGATTGCATCTGAATAAGAAACATGATAGGAGCAACGCTTGAGGTGGAGAATTGAGTTATTTCTGCTCTGATCCCAAGTGACACAAAAAAATATGCTAAATGTTTTAAAAAACCAGTTCACATGTTTGGAGGGGTTTTTTTTCAACTTCAGAAAAAGGCTGGATTTTGGTCTGAGTTTTGGATGTAGGATTAGGTCATTTATTGTTTGCCCCTAGTGGTTCTGCTACACTTACATGATATTTAAGGCCATAGGATTTACCAGACAGGGGAGAACAAATTCCATCTTGTGCCATTGTGACGCAGGCATGCCCAAACATGCGCTGACATGCCCCTGCAGGCATATTACACCTATGTCTGACCAGCTTCATGGTGCTTCACCAAAGAGGGGGAAAGCTAAGAACTAGCTGATTGCCATGATTGTTGTGAGAGGTTTGTGCGGCAAATATTTAAAAGCTACGTAAAATGTCGAATACTATGATCCCAAACTGTTGGAGAGGAAACATCACGTGAGGTGGGGAGAGTCTCAGCTAACTCAGTCAAGAGTGAGAACAATCAACATCTTTTGACCCAGCCCAGCACAGTGTTTATAGTCTGGACCAGATGCAGGCCTGAGCATCTACAAAGGGCAAAAGAAAAAAAAAAAAGAAAAAGAAACTCAACAAAAGATTCTAAACAGGGAACCCTCAAGGGCTGAGCTGAAGTAAATGAACTGATTATGGAAACAGACAAAAAGTCTGGGGCTGTATAGAAGAAAGAAGAAGAAGAAAGAAAAAGAAGAAGGAAGAAGAAGAAGAAGCACAAGACGTTATTCATTACAGAGGTGACATGCTGCCAGCAGGAGCATCCCATGAAAAGTGGATCCAACCTCTCTGGACTGGACCAGTGCTATCAGGACTGACCTCTGGGTGAAAAATACTTTATTAGACTGGAAGGGAACTGGTTAATAAATACAGGTTCCAGTCCTTTTGCTGGCATCTATTTTGCATCTTTACCTTAAGCTGTGCTAAATAAACTTCTATCTGTTTTTTCTGTGGACACGACCCAGTGCCTTGCACTGAAGAGAGCGCTGAACTGAGGGGAGGCTGGTGGATGGAAGTGCACTGCTTCCATGGAGGCAGCAGATCAGTGTACATTGAGGGTGTCCAGAAGATGAGGGACGGGGTACTCGAGGGTAACGAGGTGGTGTGTGCGAATTGCTACCCTGCAGTGGGAACGAGTGGGGCTTGCAAAACCTGGAGCAGAGCATGGGAGGATTTTCCTTGGTGGGCACAAATAAGGCTTGGTGATAGTGACTCACACTGGACACCTTGATAACCCCAGAAGTGTTACAGAAATCAGCTGTTAATGGAAATATTTGCCAATGGAAATTCAGAACAGATGCCGAAAACCAGCTTTATAAGAAGGCAGGACCTGGCTCAGTACAGGCAGAACAAGCCGAGGTAAATCTGGCCAATTATCTGATTTTCACTCTACATCCAAGATGTGCGTTTGAGCGTCTCCCAAACCATGGCCTGCATTGTCGCAAACTGCTAAAAGATGCCTTCCCTTGTACAGCCTGCCTCTGAAAGGGGATTGCAACGGTCATCCACCCTCCCAAACCTGATTAGGGAAACGGGGCGGGTGTGTGCGTGCGAGGGTGTGAAGGGGTGAATGATGGATATGGGTGTGCATGCATGAAGTGAGAGATAGCCCCCCCCTCCAATTTTCAACAATGCTATCATCTTATTGGTGGGTATGTTAGTGACTGAGGTTGGTCTGTGGTCTGTGTTTACCAAGTTCACAACCAAGTAATTCAGCTGCTGGTTGTGGTATTCAAGAATTCCATGAAGGGGAATGTTTGCCTGTTCTAGAGTGGTAGGGTGACCAGATGTTCCGATTTTATAGGGACTGTCCTGATTTTTGGGTCTTTTTCTTATATAGGCTCCTATTACCCCTCTCCCCAGTCTCGATTTTTCACATTTGCTGTCTGGTCACCCTATGGCCACTCTACAGAGGGGGGACCATGTCAAGGATTCATTTACAGAGTCTGACAGTACCACTTTGTACAGACAGAGGGCACTCCAATGATTCTTATGAGTCTGGAACAAACATTGCTCCTGTGTGTGTCCCTCAGTCAATTGCAACTTTTACAGATAAAATTCCAACCCTTCCCAGGGCGTCAGTCTCGTAACTTTCTACGACATTTGCCTTGGTGGAAATGCCATTATTCCCCCTAAGCAAACAGCACTTTGTAACTGAAAAGCAGCTGTAAGTCCATGACAAATCTGGGAGATGATCAAAAAATGGCTGTGAGACAGGAGTTGCTCCATGGTTTAACTACCGGGCTGGTAGGGCAGGCCTGGGGTGTTCTCTCCAGCCCTACTCTTGATATTTTTACATTTAGGAGTCTTACTTTCTGTGATTCCACAAACAGAGACAATGCATCCAACTTCTCCCTGATTCTGAGGGTTCCTGCCCCATGGATGCAGGCATCTCCTAACAGAGACAGAGAAAGAAGAGATCTCATTTCTGGTGTGAAATATTGTGCAACACATTCCTCTTTCTCATCCCTGTGAAATCAACAGGAGATTGTCACTGACTTCTGGAGCAAGGTCTATTGATATATTTGCTGACACAGCCCGTATCTGCATAGTTTCTGAGCACCTTAGTGCTGTGATGAGGTTTGGTTGGTGACATCTGAGCCATATTTGGTGGTCTGGATTGGCAGAAGTAACAGTTGTATTCTGCCCCGATTTCCTGGTCTATATTCTTTGGGCAGTCAGCCCTAGATTTTTCCTGTTTGCAGCTCTGCCCTGCTTGGAATCATTTAGGTTTTAGTGTGTGGTTCTGGAGATAGCGGAGGGGGCGGCTTTTCAGACAATCAGTGGGAGATGATCTCTCCTGCTAAACTCGATGACAGGACCAGACAGCTTTGTCTGAACGCGGGGTAGATAAAGAATTTCAGTTTGTCGTTAAGTCCCAGATGTTCAGCAGGGACCAGTGATTTTGAGTCCTCAGGCTGAGACGTCTTAAAGGGCCTGATTTCCAGAAAGTGCCAAGCAAGCATCTCCCTCTGAAAATCAGGCCGCTTTAACGCAAGCGTCCACAATCAGTAGTCACCTTGAAAATCTTCTGCGGGGTGAAAGTTAAGTCAGGAGGCAAACTGGTATTTGTGATGTCCCTTCAATGGGAGTTAGTCCCCACTTCCCAAAAACCGAGAAGTGAAATGTCACTCTGGGGCCTGGGAGTGGGCATCACTGACATACTAAGGGTACGGCAGGCCAAGAGTGAGGTTAATTACTGAAGAGGGAGAATGTGTGTGCGTGTATCCATCTCTGGGGGTCTGTCTGGGTTAACCAACAACATCAGACCCACATTTTCACACGCGCAGAAATGCCCCTAAACAAGAAACACGTAATTTCTGTTCACAAATGATTATTGAATGTCATGTTTAATGAAGGGACCTCGTCTAGCAACTGATCCATTGAGGGAACGACTGAAAGACAGCTATCAGCTAGACGAGGCCTTTAGAACAAGTGGTGGACACTCCTGGTGCCGGAGGGCCTCAATTCAATCCCCAGAGATGATTCACGATGGTGCCCGCTGCAAACGAGCCTCCAGCAAACCCCACCTTTGTTTCACTGCTACGATGAGGCCTTGCCATTGGCCAGCAATGGCATCTTGGTGCAGGAAGTCCCACCTCCCAATCTGGGTCATTAGGTCCAATCTATTTGATTCCATCGGCCTCATGGAACTGAATACGGTAGCCATTTGCATCCTCTCTCCCCCGTCTGGTGTCGTGGAGGGCAGACAGGACATGGGGCAGACAGGACATGGGGCAGGGCACCTAGAAAGGTGCGCCAGTGAGCTGTGCCTGGAAGCTGAGTCTCAGCACTTTGCAAGATTGGGCAATAGGTGCCCAAAGGCCAAGTGGCTGGTGCTTAGAAGTCCGCCTCCCCGTGGTGCTTAGACGTCCCAGAGCTGTCCATGCAATATACCATTACTCAGTGCATTCCCTCCCTCACCCCCGCCCCAGGGAAATGCATTCTGTCCCATGTTGGGGCAGTGGTGACCCTTGCTCAGGTCTGCCCTTGACTTTGTTATTGGGCTGGCTGCCAAGGTTTCCCTGGGCTGAGCCCAGAAGCTGGGTTTTGCAGCACGTATGTACGTGTGCACCCGTTGCTATCTGGCTCCAGGCACGCTGCAATTACCAGGAGATAGAGGTGTTTCTCCTGCATTTCTTACAGCTCCTGAGTGGTCTTGAGGGGCAGCGGAATCATGGTTGTGGGTTTCACCCAGGGGTTGTTTCAAACGGACTAGAGTCAGAGTTTGATTGTTCTTTATGGGCTGCTGAGGTCCCTCAGTATCGTCTGCATGGGCAACGGCTGGGCTTTTGGCATTAAATGCTGTCAGTGGGGTTAGACTAACTGGGGAGAGCACAGTCAGCCTTTGATGTGAAGACAACAGGGGAAAGAGACACACGAGGAAGAGTTTGTCTCATGGGTGTCACTTTCCTGATGGGAAGAATTGGGAACAGCTAGAAAAAAATGAGGCAAGTTAAATAAGTCTGGGAGGGGAAATGAAGAAGGAAAAGTGCACGAAGGACGAGTAAAGCTAGAAGAGAACGGAGAGAATGAAAGAAGAACTAAGGTGTATTCCAGCAGTTCGGATAATGATATGAACAAAACACGATCCACAATTGCTAACTAAGCCGATTGACAGTGAGATACGTGTAAATAACAGACTGGCTCCACAGCAGTTTATTTGTTGATGTGTCTATGTTCAGCATAACCCGGCACAGCTCGTTTATGGACAGGAATCAAGCCCAGGAGTCCTGACTCCAGCCCTGTACCCTGGTCACCAGACCATCCTATGTCCCTCTGTTATCACTTCATATGTCTCCACAGTGCATCTGCATTGATAGCAGATTGCCACAGCTCAGCCTTTTCTTCCCAGATCTGATAACAGTGAATCCACTTAGTGGGTCATAGCTTGAAGGCAGCTCTTTGCAGCCGAGTGGAGCCTTTTCAAACCTTGTGCTGGCTCTGTGTGATACCATTGCTAAGGGAGTGCCTCGTGTGCATGGAGGCTGGAGCCGCTCACGTTCCAGCCACCAGTGTAATTTATTCAAGGTGACTCTTCTGGAGCAAAGTGCGGAGCAGGGGGCATTTTACTCCACACATGGGAGCATTTTGTTCCTGAGTGCTGGGCATGCAAGTGTTGTAAGGACTCTTCTCTCTCTTCCAGCCTGGCTCCTTCTCTTGATGGAGTCTGCAGGGAAGGCACAATCCCGCACTTGTGGCATCCCACTGCTTTGCTATGGGAATAAAGTCACATATGCACAGGCCTCATGGTGGGATCTGATGGGAGGGTAGATGGGTCCCGACTTGGGGTAGGAGCCCCTGTGTTTACACACAGGCATCTCAGGCAGTGAACAAACCCGGGGAAGAAAGATGATCAGAAAGGCTGGAAGGTAAATTCAAGGCTTCAGCATCAGTCTCTCTTCAGAATTATTTTGTTTCCAGTTCACTAATAGGTCTTTCTTTCTTCCTTTCTTTCCATGAAATAGTGTAAAGTCTGGCCACTGCAGAGCTTCTGGGATGGGGCTTCTCTGCAGCTATGGTGGGCCTAACCTACAAAAGACTTCCAGAGTTCAAATCCCACAAAATGTAGGGTGGCTGGAATCTGGGGGTTTGATTCAGCCCTTTAAAAAGATAGGAGTCATTTGCAAAGTTTGGTTTCTGGTCTGGATTGTAAAGTTTGAGAGGGTCTGGCTCAAGGTTGGGAGTTGGGTTAGTCCCACATGAACTGAAAGTACTGAAATTGGACATGGAAGTGAATGAGCCCTGGTGGAACCAACAGGGATCTATAGAAACCCCTCTGAACATCTCCAGAACTTAGAGGATGAGAGCTTTTCCTTCACACTTGTTCAGGCATCCTCTGGAGTTCTGTAGTATTGGTCTATTCTGTAGGGTGTGCTCTAAGATCATTATCATTTTCTAGTCAAGGGGCCATTCCCATATGGGGAGTAGCAGAAAACAGCACATCTATGTCTCTTCCTAGCTAGGTGATGATTTCCCTGCTAGCGAAAGAGGTGGGTTTACACTGTTAAGTGCACTGGCAATCCAGGAATCTTGGCACCTGGCTGCCTCCATTATGGATGAAGCTGACAAAAGCGGTTGATGTCAGTGTGTCAGCTTTTATCCCTTTCACAAGTGGTGACCTGTTTTAAAAACAAACCAACCCAGAGGAGGTATTTCAGCTAACTTTCCAGTGCACTGGCCCTTTAAGGAGGCTGTAACAGGACACCTGAAGTCCTGGCGAAGTGTAGCTGAGGTTTCATTGTCTCTAAACTGGCTGGTGTTTTCTTTTTTTTCCCCTCCTCCCCCTTTCCCTTCCTCCAGTCCCAGTTTAATTTGCTGAACAGCAGCATGGATCAGAGCATCGGCAGCAGAGCAGCTTCCACCAGCCCTTACAACTCTGAGCACCCCTCCAATGTCCCAACGCATTCTCCTTACTCGCAACCCAGCTCTACATTTGATGCCATGTCCCCAGCTCCTGTCATCCCCTCCAACGCTGACTACCCCGGGCCCCACCACTTTGAGGTGACTTTCCAGCAATCCAGCACAGCCAAGTCTGCTACTTGGACAGTAAGTTGCATGAGCTCTTCTTGACTTCAGTAGGTAGATACATGTGTGTCTATAGAACTGTTTACAATGAGTCTGCATCAAACCCTTTACGGTCTCTGTATCATTTTGCAGAAGGCTACACAATGCATGTTTATATACCGCAGATGTTGCAATGTCAGCTGCAAAATGTCTGGTTGTTCAGTAGTCAAACAGAGAGTATTTTGGTTGCCACCTTTAGAGGCAGCAAATATAACTCAAGCCTGACAAGCAAAACTTTGGGAAATAGCGCAGTTCCTTTCCAGGCACAGTGGAACCCTCGATTTTTCATATTTTTTTATTTCTGTTGATTTGTAATAGCAAATGAATCACTCAAACTCTAGGAGCCCTGATGATCATTTAACTTGCAGCCACACAAATATCATTCAGCAACGTCACACAGTAAGAAAAATGAACAGAGCAACCAGTAGATAGTAGATAACACAGTTGCATAGACCTGTCCCAACGAGCACTGCAAAAGCCAACCGCTCAGCCCTGTCAAAGAGATTGGCTTTCACAGCATGTCTTGAGGTCAATGAAAAGTGTCATCTCAGCGCAGTAAGGGACAGGGAAATTACTGAGAGAAGACGGGTGCTGCTTTTCTGATCAGAGGCTAGGTCCTAAAGTCACGTCAGAGGGGCTTTGCATAAACCTGGTCCATAAAGAAAAAAATATATATTTACACTGATTTATTTTTAAAACATTTCTGTCCTAGACATTTCTCTGGAAACAAAGTATTCACAGAAAAATCTCCCAGTGCAACTAAGGCACCCACTCAGATCCCACCCGCCAAGAAACGCCTGGGAAAATAGATGCATCTTTTAGATAGAAGTTCAGACAGCTGACAGGGAAAGGAAGCAAAGAGGTTTCCTGTAGGGTTATGGCTTGACTGTGCTACCAAACCAGCACAGCAGATCATGAGCCATGGTTATCAGCCTTACGTGTGATAATGACTTATTTTTTGGAAGCAGATGTGTTTAATTACTGTGACAGGCCTTTTAATGATGGACGAAAAGTTGTCTTCCGGCTGCTTCATGTATGGGCGAAGAGGGTTGAAACCCCAAATGGCTGCAGCTCCTATTCTGTTCCTGTCAGTCCAATACGTGCCACCCTTCTGCGTGTGGGAATGGAAAGTGTACATGGACTATTGCCTCACGGGAGCATGGCGGGGAGGGGGTTAAAAGGGTGATTTATAACAGCTGTCTCCCAGCAGTTTGTTTTGTAATTCTAGACAGCCAAGCTGCCCCATGAAAACGAATAGGGAGAGCGGTGAGGGTCATTCCCACACGGTTCCCAGGTGAGCAGGCAAGGGAGATGAACGGGATTGCTGAATTCTAAGCATGCCTAGCATAGTGCCAAAGGAGGGAACTCCTATCCCAGTGTCCGTAGCAAACAATGAGTTCTCGTGGGAATGATCCCCCAGCAATTATACGCCAAAATATGTGGACCCTGGTATTGGCAAAGAATAAGGAGCCATTGTGGTGGGAAATAAAGCAAATGGCAGGTAACTCCGTACGGCATTGCACGGGCCATTCAGTCTTCAGACAGCAACAGAGCTTCTAGAGCAAACCAGAAATAAATTGGGCTTTCAAAGGATCATTGCTTGCTGCGTGGCTTGGTGTAAAGGGCCAGATTCTGGTGTAAATAGCATAGCTCCACTGAGCTGAGGAGCCGGCCTAAACTTTTAATGGGGAATCTGTACTTGGCCAGCATTCTAGTTAAGAAGAGAGGCTGTCTGGATGGCAGTGTATCCCCTGCCCCTCTCTGGATGAAGTGTAGATTAACAATAGGATAACTCTCTGGATTAACATTAGGCCTTGAGGGTAAGAAACAACCCTAGCTTGTTCGTCTTCCCTTGCGAAAAAAGCTTCCTCAGTGAAATGTGAAGGTCAGTAGGAATTGCCCTGCTAGCAGAGGGACTCGGGACTGTGACCAGAGCCAGATAAGAACCTAGGTAAATCGGTAGGGCCAGATTTGGATGAAAGTTGGAATTTTCTGCCCAGACCCCGGTTCTTTGGTGGTGACGTTCAAAAGGAAGGGACACCAAATGGAAAACAAACAAATGGAGGCTATTGTGGTAGGTCTCATCTCTGAGATTCCTCCCTCCTTGGGCACTCACGTGAGCCGGGAACCACCACATGGATCTGGGGTGGCATGGTGGTCCTCGAAGGTGGTTTGGTCAGATACAAAATGCAGATCTGCTTTAATTTGCGAGGTTTGCAGTTTGACATCCCATCCCCTGACGGCGCAGGTGGGATTAGGATGACCAGGCAGGACGTGTAAAAAATCGGGATGGGGTAATAGGAGCCTATATAAGAAAAAAGGCCCCAAAATTGGGACTGTCCTTATAAAATCGGAACATCTGGTCACCCTAGGTGAGATATTAATAATCAGCCTGGTGGCAAAGAGCAGAGAAAATAAACTCGGCATTTCCCACGGGAATTCAGTAGCCCACTTGATTTGGTATTTCCCACCAGTGTTGCAAGCAGAGTGTATCAACTACAAACTCTTGAGAGACAATGAAAAGTTAGAGATGGTGCAGCCTGTGCTAGCCAGCTGGATTCACTGGGACAGGGACAGATCCCGGGTATCAGAGAATGCCCTCCTGGATTCTTATAATACTCCTGACATTAATACACACAGACCCAGAGCTGTGGTCAGTGCATGTGAATCAAGGGAAAACACCTCCCTGATTACAGCTAAATGAACATTAGGAAAATGCCTTTTTCCTGCTCTCAAATGCTCATGGGATTGGTGCCTGGAATACACAGTGTGTAAGTACCCAAAGCCATGGCACTCCCACAACAGCAGCAACAACAGTGAAGCATAGAGCAGCACAGAAACAAGTGCTTTGGGTTCGTCCCATACGGCGTGCAATCACTGACTGCTAAAGGTATCAGTTAAAACTCTATGGCCAGTGGGGTTGAGGATAGCAAGAAGAAATTATTTAACTATATCAGGAACAAATGAAACCCTAGTAATGCTGTAAGTCTGATACTAAACAAAGATGGCAAAATTATTAATTATGATGCAGAAAGTAGTAGTCAAAAATATTTCTGTTCTGTATTCAGAATGAAGCAAGATGTTTTTATATCTCATAGTGATAAAGTGTTTTCTATTCCATCAGTACTAGAAAGGATTGTAAATAACAGCTATTAAAGTTAACCATTTTAAAATCAACAGGCCCATATAAATTGTTCCCATGAGTATTAAAAGAATTGGCCAAAGAGCTCTCTGAACCACTAGTGTTAATTTTTAATAAAACTTGGAGCACTGGACTGGAGAGAAAAAGGAAAAGCCAGTGGATGATCAAAGCCCTTCTTGGCCAGTTAGCCTGACAATGATCCAAGGCATAATCATGGGTAGGCTGATATGGGGATACAATTAGTAAAGCATTAAAAAGGGCTAGCATAATGAATACCAGTCAATATTGATTTATGGAAAATAAGCCTTTGATGTTGTGTTTTGATGAGAACACAAGTTTGGTTGATAAAGGCAACTGCGTTGACATAATATACTTAAACTTTTCACAGGCATTTGATTTAGAGCATCTCTACACAGAGGATTAGTGCATGGCAAGCAAGCGTTTAAATCCACAGTGACCAGCTTGCCATGTGGATCCTGGTACCACACACTAAAAGTTGCATAGTGTGCTTTGACATACTGCTACTTCAAGTACTTGCCTGGGAGAAGATTTCTGGTAGTACAGGGCTCTTTAGTCTAGAGTTAAAAAACATAATGAGAGCCAGTGCTTAGAAGATGAAGCTAGACAAATTCAGATTAGAAATAAGGTGCAAATCTTTAACAGTGAGACTAACCGTAAGAACAACTTACCAAGGGTTATGTTTCTCCAACACTTGAAGCATCTACATTAAGGCTGGTTATCTGTCTAGAGATAAACGCTAGCTCAAGCATAAATTAGGGACTCAGTGCAGGAATTACTGGCAAAGTTCCCTGACCTGAGTTATGAAGGAGATCAGACTAAATCATAATTCATCCTTTAAAATCTGTGAATTTATGAATCTCTGAAAGGGAGTAATAGAGAAAAGAACCAAGGCTTCAGTTGAGGGCTTATGTGGGTCAGAAAATGTTTCTTTAGTGCTTTTCTAGGGGAATCTCCTGTAGAAGATGCGTGTGACTCAGGAGTGCTTGTCCCGTGCACTGACGGTCAGACCAGCCCTGTCAGCAAAGCATCAGTGGTTTCTGTCTCTTAGTACAATCCTTCTGAAATAAAGCCAGCACTGGATTTTATGCAAAATCTTGGAACCAGGTTGTTTTTCCTAACGATCTCTTTGTCAGCAGAGGGCCATGAGGTGGGATGGACCCTGAAAATGAGATTTTTTTCTGTGCCTTGGAAGACCTCTCTGGTGGCTTGTTTCCTGGGAAGGGAGTGGATCTGTAGCAGTACAAGACAGGGCTTGCAAGCTGCCTACCTGCTTGTTGGAAGCTGTCAGGACTCTCCATTTCCTGGAGCTGCCTGTACATGCAAGAGCTGGGAGCCGATCTCGGCTGTCTTCTCACATTCAGCCCCCTTGCCACGCCAGCCAGCTGGTAACTGATAGATAATTAGTATTTTTCTCAAGTCCAATTTCAGACGAACTGCTGCTTCCCTCCCCTCTAAAAACATTATCGTCCTCACCAAAGCTAGCAGAACTGTTAATAGGGTCTTTGGCCTCCCGCGGCCTGACTGAAAAAGAGCCCTAGGAATCAAGCCACCCTCCTCCTTCAGATCAGGACTTGTCTCTGCATTCTCTGAGGACCCAGAACAGACGAAAGGTCCATCCAGTCTGACATTGTGGGCCTGATTCTACATTGCCCGGCCTTGCTAATGCTTTATGCTAGCACTTTGCGCTCTCTTCGCTCAGGTGTATATGACTGCACACGGTGCTGGGCGATAGAGAATCAGACCCCAGGTCTGGCATGGAAGGTGTAACGCTCCATCGTGGTCCCGGTGAGGATGTTGTTACTGGAGGAAGAAGACAATGTTCACTCAGACCTCAGCTGCAGACCAAGCTGGCACGCTGATGCTAGAAATTGGATCTCTCTCAAAATGAAGTGGAGCAATGCCATACTGAAATCTTGACATTGGCTTGTGGTGGATCCAGCGCCCGATTCACTTACATTGTTTCAACCACAATCCAGGCAATGGAACCAAGCTGCTAAGGGAGCCTGTGACCATCTCCGTGACTGGAGAGATTCAAGGCTGGGCCTAGACACCAGCCTGTCAGGGATCTGAATAGTTATGGACCAGGGCAACCCAATCCAAACCAGATCCAACCCCAGAGCTAAGTCAGTTAGATACTACAGAGATGAGCACGTTATAGCAGCCTAATTAGATCGATTCTCCAATTTCACAGTTTGATTACTTACTGCACAAATGCTAACAGGGGCTGGGATGAGGAAAGCAGGGGGAAGGGAAAGAGAGAAGGGAGAGGATGACTGAAGAATTTTGGTGTCCTCAAAGTTGTTTGCTTCTGCTATAGTCATCATCTAAAATACCCTGTAAACAAACAATGGCAAAAATATGTCTCCCTCTAGCAGCAGCAGTAGGAAATAACTAACTCCTTGCACCACTCCTTAATGATGGGGAACTCTCAACAGTCTGCTAACTGTCTCTTAATAAGGGCTGTGGCCGTGAGTCAGATCACACTCTGCCTCTGAGCTCGTTAGCTTGTCTCCAAGCAGCTGAAAAGAAATCTGAATGGGTGAAAGAGCCGGAATGGCAGAAGTAGGAAAGCATCCGCAGCCGGGGGGTCTGATTCAGAGTCCACTGAAGTCAATGGGAGTCTTTCTATTGGCTCCAGCTGGGCACAGCTCACGCTCCGTAAGTCCCAGATACAGCGGGATAGAGGGGAAAGGCCCATGGCAGTGTTTGTGAGAGCTATTTTCGGCGGGCTCTGGGAAGACGCCGGAGCAGGAGGCTGTTCCAACATGACTGTGGTATTAGTTACATTATCTCAGAAGTTTATGGAATGCACTGATTGATGTGAGGCCTTTCGCTCTTTAGCAGGAAGAGAGAATTCTCCCCCCTCCCTGCTGCCAGCAAAGCCCAGTTAGACAGCTAGGGCTGCTGTAAATTAGCAGCACTGCGTCGAAATATCCATGGGCATCAGCAAGCTCCGTTCATCCCTGGCTTACCTCCGAGGTCCTCTAAAGTGAGTGAGGCCTGGCTGATTTACATCAGTGGGGGGACTGGACTTTGTTATCTGTGTGGGTAACCACAGACTGTCCCATGGGGTGAAAATCTGTCTCATTCTGGAGCCATGAGCAGTGAGCACGAACAGCATTTGTCCAGGTCTGGTTGATTTCCTGCGCCCAGTGTTTTATGTGCCAAAGGAAAATCATTTGAAATCTTGTTTATTAACTTGTCTCCTTGGATTTACACCTTGTTCCAGTGATTCAAATGCAGGAATTTTCTGGGCCATTTGCTCACCTGTCTGTCTCCTGTATCAGGCAATTCGTTTAGAGCCTGACCCCGACTTCAACAGCAAACCTCAGATAGATTCCAGCGGCATCAGAATGAGCCCTCTCTATTTACATGGCAGCTTGCGGCTGACAGCCCCTCTCCCACACTCCAAATTCTGCAGCGTTATCAAGCAGCAGAGAGGTTCAGGGACACCTGTTTCCGGCCGAGCTTTGAAATCACCTGGAGAGTCAGGCCGGAAGATACAATAGGAAGCCGGGGGATGTCAGAAGCTTCAGAGGGGATGTCTCTAGCTCTAGCAACGGTGAAAAGGGACACAGAGGAGGCCAATGTTGTATATGCAAAGGGAGAAGGAGGCTGGTATATTTACGCTCCAGCTATTATAGACTCAAGGATTTGGGGTTCTTGTTGCTGACAGAAAGACTGTACCTATAAACCGGGAATTTGGTGCAGTTACAAAAAAAAGAACAAAAGGCATGTTGGACATAGTATCCAATTTACAAAATACAGCTCGCAGGAAAAGCCACTTCGAAAAACCTCTCAAATCCGCAGCACAGCTCTGGTACGCGTGAGCCTTTCCTTAATCCCAACTGTGCTGCAGAGCAGAGCAGAGCCCACAAGAGGCATCTCTCCCCACTAGGAGCTTTACTATCTGAAAAGGTGGAGAAAAAGGCTATTGGCCAACGTTTGCACCATGCACAAAGTCTGCTGTGCCCTGTAAAGCTTGAGATGTATCACAACTTCTTTATGGTTCCTGAGCAGCCTGACCAAGTAAAGATAAATACACAGCCTGGGATTCCGTAGTAACACGTATGTGCCCCTTATAGGATAATGCAAGAGCACCTGATCTCATGCTTAGGAACTTAGGATGTGCTATCCTGGATCAGAGCATTAGCTCAGTCCATTAGCTCTGGTGGGGACGCATATCTGAGGCTATACAGGGGGGTGGGAAACAAAATGAACCATAGTGCACCTGCCCCTTTATGCAGTGCCATTAGGGGAATTCTTCTTCTGACCCCTGGAGTGATCCACGGATGTCCCGAAGTCTTGGATGTTTTTTTTAAGCCTGCACTGGTGCAAACCCAGCCTTGTGTAAAGTCAGCCTACAGCAGCTCGAGCAGCAAGTTCCACAGTTTGAATACACGTTGTGTGAAGAAATGTTTCCTTTCATTGGCCCTAAATGTACCTGCCATTAATATCACTTAGTGTGTCGCCGCCAGGCAGATCTTGCGGGAGAGGTGTACTGGAGAGCTGGAGCATTGGTCATGCTCAGCAAATAGCTCCAATCTCAGTGTTTGCAAGCCAGAATTTCACTTCAGAAGGGCTGCTCTGTACACAGCCTGTAGACCTCTCTGGTGCAGGAGGAACAAGGAAACTCCTCGTGAATGATCTAAAAAGGAAGGACCACTACCTGAACCCACACGTTTCATTCTTAGCTAAAAGGACCTTTCACAATAATTCCCTCTATGACTTTTCTGAATCCAAACTAGAAAATACTAAGTGCTCATGGAAACCCCCATGCAATGGAGACGGGGCACTTCCCAATGATGCAGGGAATGCGCCAAAGCCCTGATTGCTCACTCAGGCTCTTACACCACCCTGGAACCTCACCGCTTGTGGACAACAGGAAGGTGGTGTCAGTGCGGAGCTGATAGTGTCAGAATGCACCAAGGAGAGCTGGTCTGAGTTCCCAGCTCTGCCACAGACTTCTTGGGGACCTTGGGAAATCTCTCTACCCCTTAGTTTCCCCATCAGTAAAATGGGGTAATAATAAATTAAATACTGATAATACTTCCTCCTCTCTCTGTTTAGATGGTAAGGTTCTCGGGGCAAAGGCTATCTGTGACAACCCCGGTCTCTGTTCAGGGAGTGCTAGCTGCTAAAGATTAATTGGGATCCGACTCCAGGTCAAATTCTATTGCCCTGTGGTTTTGCACCAGTGTGTTCCTCCAGTCAGCTTTCTTCCCTCTTCACCCCCACGAGTTCCCCGGTGCATCCCAAAGCAACTGCATTGCTGGGTTTGCTGCTTGCTTCCTAGTGGCACTTGGCCTCTGGGCAGACTTGGTCACGTGGTCAAAGTAGCCAGACAGAGAGCGAGTCAGACTTACTGGAAAGATTTGAAAAGAACTAAGTATGCGTTGCTCAGCCAAGCAATGAGTAAGAGAGGATGTGAGCCCAGTCGGCGAGTATTTTAAAGGGATAAGTGTCAGGGAGAGAGGGAAATCAATTAGGGCGAACCATGAGGCTGTAATTAGGGGTAATGGCATGATAGTAAGCACAGAACAATACAGGCTGAAGAATGAGAAATGTATTCCTTTGTGGTCCTGCTAATAGAACTGGAATGCAGCCTTGGGGAGTCCCTGGTAACGCAGCCCCAATGAGAGCTGGGTTTGGTGGTCACAGGTCCTCCTGCAGGTCCCCCAGGTGTGGGGGGAGCCCTCGGGCAGAGCAAAACCCACCCTCTGAGGGGACGAGGTGAGCTGGTCCCGGCATGGGGATCTTTGTGATGTCTCCCTGCTCGCCTTGTGTTTGTTCGGAGCAGACCCCTTTCTGGTGAGGAGATTTTGGCAAGGCACAGCAACTGCAGTATACAAAGAGGAGGCCAAGGGTCCTGCCGCTTTGGCAAGAGCCCACAGGGGGCCTTTCAAAGCTAGGATGCTTTGCACACCATTGTGCCTCTGTGCCCATGAAGCCTTCCTGGTGAAGAGGCAATTTTACAACAGTCTGTTTATTGAGAGAGCCACGTTCCATTAAAGTTAAAAGCGGGACTAGCAATGCTCACGGCTGGGTGGAACCTGTACCCGCTGTGTAGGTGCAGCCAGAGGAGATTTTGGGAAGATGTATAATCCTCAGGAGTCCTGGCCTTGCTGGGTGACTCTGGGGCAAGTCACTGCCCTGCTTTGTGCCTCAGTTTCCCCATTCCATAAAAGAAGGATAACGCTACTTACCTCCTTTTGTACAGAGCTCTGAGCCTATGGAGGAACACCACTGTACAGAGGTAGGTATTGTTACGTCCCCTTTATAGTCCCAACCTTTTACTGTCCTGCTGGTTTAAACATTCACTTGGAGCAACCCTGTGATTGCCACTGTTCAGACCCAAGCAGCTCAGTGTGAAAGACCTGAGATTGTTCTCTTCAACTTGATCATTAAGAGCCACTAACTCCACTCCGGTTCTTCGGAAGGGATGGATGAAGCGGATAGGGAGTGGGGTCAGATAGGAATGGGACTTTCTAGTTTTATAGACAGTCTGTGTAAGTCTCGTGTACATCTCTCAATCCAGTGAGCAGGACACACTGGACACATCCACATCCCCACTCACGCTAAAAGGGAAACAAAGTAACTTGTGATGGAATTTCCAGCTCAGTGAGAAATTATAAAGGCCAATGATTAAAAAATGGTTATTAAAAAAATTAGAAAAAAGCCCTGCAGCCGGCATGTCTTCCAGGATCTGTTGTAACAGATTCGTCCGAGCCAGTTAACGGTATTTGCGGTTTGCAAGATCCTACATGTCTGCGTAAAATGACAGACACGTTATTATCACCTCTCTGCTGTGATCTGTCCAAACCTGTCCTGGGATGCAGCTCTGCAGCTGCTTGCTAGGGAGTACAAGGAAATTAGCAGCCCGAGGCAGCACTTTCCTTCTCTCTCTCCCTCTTGCCAGACTAGTGGATCCATTGACTACAGTCCCGGACACGTCTTGAGTAGGACTAATGAGGAGACTGGAATGTAAGGAGGAGGTTGCAGGGGGAGATAGTGGGAAAAAAGTAATTGTTGGGCAAATCATTTCCTTCGAGAAAGAAAGAAGCAGCCCTCGGATCCAATCCTCCTGAAGCAGGCAAATCTAGACGCTTCTGTGTCAACAGCTGAAGATAAATAAGATTTTTATCAGTTCAGAATCTGTTGGGACACATCCGCCTAGCGGTTCTGCAGAACTGGGGGGAAGGGATGTTTCGATTAGGCCTTTTCACACAGAAAATTTAGATTAGATTTTGGTTTTAGGCTCTCAAAACACTTTTCTCCTGTCCCTGTCACAGAAAGAAGTGCCAGTAGATATAAACAATGAAGTAGCTTCTTCCTTAGTGGAGTTTGGAGTTCTGTTCCCCTGCTCAGGATGCGGGGCAGTACACGGTAAAACTCGGCACAGTTTGACACTGCAGACAAGCTCAGACTTCAGTGGGTTTGCGTGGAGTATTCAAATGGGATTTCAACCACTGTCTCTGTAAAACCTTTCCTTGGACCTAAGCTATAGATGATAAAACATCAGCCTCGGGATGAATGTTATCACAAGAGCAGATTACATCTATTTATTTTCTGTCACTGGTGCACAATGGCTGCTCTGTCCCACCCCAGAAATGGCTGCATTTCAGAAGATAGGGGAAATGACCTCTATCCCATTACACTCTGGGATCCTTGGGTGTGAAAAGCACTGGAAAAATGCATGGGATTAGCTCAGAGATGTTCTTGAATAGTGAAAGGCTGTCAGTGTTTCACTATTTTGGCTCCTCCAATAAGTCCTACTACTCTGGAATTTACTTAGACTTAACGAAAGGAGGTTGCAGTAGCAGAGAAGAAACATCTAAGCAGGGTGAGGTCTGATTTTCATTGCAATAAATGAAAAAACTCTGAAATTAGAAATTGCATCAATAGGGCAAAAATTGGATTAAAAGGTATTTCAGATAGAACAGGCTCAGTTTACATCAGATTGGTGCTACAACCATTATTTGGTAATAATTATCACAGTAGCTCCTAGAAGCCCCAGCTAGGCCCTGTTGTGCTCATTTCTATACAAACCCAGCACAAGACAGTCTCTGCCTTTGTTCAGTGAGGGAAATGACATTAATAATAAAGCTAGTGGGAAGGAAGATGCTAAAGGTCTATAAATACCCAAAGGGCACAGTAGGAACCAAGAATAAAGGGAAGGAGTAATATGGAGGTGATGGAACAGGGAATACATTCAAGCTGGTCTGTATTAGAAACAAAATCCTAAGAGGGAGGTCTCTCTGGGAATAGACTAGTCCACCTTGGGGAAGTAAGAAAAGAAGAACCCGGGTGTCCTGGGAGCTAGTCCCCTGGTGAAGCCACTAGTTATACATGCTGAGTAAAGGCAAACATCTACATTTAGTTTGACTATGTTCCACATAGACCAGGGACAGCTCCTTTGGAAGAGGTCCAAGACTTTTTTCAAAATGCTCCTTCAACAGCTCCTTTCAAAATGTATGTAGAACATGAGGGAATACAAATGAATAGCCAGAGTCTTTAATGGCTGTTCCACTACTACCTCTGTCACAAGCGTACTGCTGGAAAAAGGCAAGGTGGGGGTTCTGGGTGAGTGACTCACTAGTGTAAGGCTTTGGGACTTAGGAGTCCTGGGTTCTAGCTCCAACTTTGGAACTGACTTGCTCTGAGTGAAGACAAGTAACTTCACTAGTGTATGCCTTTGTAATATAGGGCACACACATATCATAAAAATGCTTGCAAAGTGCTTTGCTATCTTAAAGGTGCTAACTACCATGGGTCTATTTTTTCAAAAGGCCAGAAGCCGAGGACTATGGCCAGAAATGCAAGTGCAATAGATTATTAGCTCATGCAAATCACCACTTAGATATCTAACTTTGGCATCTGAACTAGATATGAAATTTCACATGCAGTATGGTGAGTGCAAAATATTTGGGCTTCTTCCTTTTGTGTATGTGCAAAGTATTATTTATTTTTTAAATAGAGAGTTCTGTTGCATAGTGGCAATGAACAGGCTCATTCAGAAAGAAACACCTACTCTTTTCAAACGTCTAACTCTAAGAGGCAAGGAACCAGTCACTCCCAGCAAAATCCCACTGAAGGCAAAGTGCATGCAAATGGGAGATGCATGAAATGAGTGGACATTGATTGGTAGGTGATAGGACAGCTGTGCTAAAGAAAAGAGCCATATATTGTATGCAGTATTGAAATGGGATATAAAACAGGCTACTGCTCTCTCTGAGTTATCAGCACACAGTTCCTTAAAAGAATAGCTTGTTATTGTTGAAGGATCTTTGAAGACAATCCTGGAGCTGTTAAGACGTGATAAGGTTATCAGTGGAGGCATGTCTGTGTTCGGCTGCAGCTCTTTTGCCTGCAGGGCAATTGGTTTTGCTATTTAACAGAGATTTATCCATGTCATAACATGGTATAATGAGAGCATGTGTTACCAAAGAACTTACCATAAAGCATCTCTACTCTTCCAGAAAAATGTTATTTCCCAGGCATGTTGGGGACTGCCCGGGAATGTCGACATGAAAGGATCCTTTGACAGGAGTTGTCAGTATGTTAACACCTGGCCAGAAAGAACCCCCCAAATAACCCCTGTTTTGCCATGCTGCCTGCTGAAAATGAATGTATCAGATCACAATCACACCGAATATGTCGGTTACATGGGCAAAAAGGTCAAGCTTCTGTGTTCTGTGCTCACAAACAGCAGCTGTGTACGTGTTTCAGGGGAGACTATTTAAATCTAACTGAAAGTAAGTGCAAAGCCTTGTTTATATGATAAATAGTATCCCATCTGAGAAACTGACTTTAGTATGTCATCAGAATGTAGTCAGATCCTGCATCCTTCATTTGCCTATAAGAATGTATCCACACACATGCCCCCACAACAGAAAGACCCACCTAAAAGGGAGCTGCTAATATTTACTGGAAGTCATATGTTATACAGATCCATCTGTTCTCCCCTCATCTGCGCTGAGCAGCAATCTTGATAGGAACTGATAAGTGCAGAGCTGGAGGATAGCAGAGACCTTGAGACAGCTGCATTCTGTGTGCAGGCACGATAAAGATAACATGCCTTGAGACAGGAGCAAAAATCACATCCAGTTTACGCTGCTTTTTTATTGTACAAAACTCAGACCAAAGGGGGTGGGTTTGAGCCAGGTATGTTTGCCAGAAAGGTCAGCTGCCAGGAACTCAGCTTTAGATTCCAGAAGTTAGACCAATTTTTGGTGGAGATGTCTGTGTATGTGTGATGCTGGATTGGGTTCAATCATAGCTTACACTTCCACAGCATGGAAGAGCTCCAAAATACTTGAAAAACTGCTGTAGAGAGCGGCAACCCCAGCGACATCCAGCCTGGCAAAGCAGTCCACAGCTCATCACAAGACAATCAGAGAAAGGGCAATTTTCACTATAAACACTGAGCAAATCCTTACTCTGGGATCATCAATGTCCACGCAGGGCAGACAGGATCTCAGAATGTCAGCTGCCCTCCAAAATTCCCACCCCTTGCCCAGTGAAATGCACAGAACTCTGTTATCTGCACCGGAAGGATGAAGGGCTGAGTCAACCTGCCACAATTCAAACCTATGGTTCCAGGGAGTCTAGTGATTGCAAACCTGATGCTCAGGGCACTCAGCTATCCTTGGTCTCATACATAGGGTGTCTCTATACGTTTTAATGTGTGCGACTTGACTACAGTACTTTATATCACCACAGACATATAGACAGCATCTGTATCAGCTAAGCATGCGTGTGCACATGATTAACTCAGATCACGGAATAAGGAAAGCCAGTGATCTCTGGTCCACATTAATACAGGTCGCTAAGTTATTGACAGTAGTAGCATTTCCTGGGTGGTTAGCTCCAATTGCCCTTTGGCCCTCTGCCTTGGAAAGACAGGCTACAGTCCCCTAGAAATGCACTGGCCACAGGGTTCTGTTGTTCAGCTGAATGAAACCACAAAAATAGAATTGCCAGCTTAAAACCCAGCAATCCTCTGTGGATGTAGGGACATCTGCCCATCCACCCTGCAGCCCCATCTATTATAGGCATGAAACTGGCCTGGGAGTAAAATCCTGGGAGCACCAAGAGACTAAGGATAAAGCTGACCTCAGCTATAAGGAAAATGTAATGGCTGGCTGGAGACCAGCCCAAGTTACGTGGCCAGTGCAATGGAACAAGAGCACCAGTGCTGCTCACGCATTTCATTGCGGCCAAGGCAGCCTGTCTCCGGTCCGAACCCCCTGCTCTCATGTACACTCGTTGCCCAGGAAGCTGCAGGACTCCTGCGGTCTCACAATTTGGCTTTTGCTCTAGGGTGTTTGATGGCTCAGGACAAGCGTTACCCGCCCTGCAGACGTCCTGTGCGATGTCTATTTTGGCACAAGGTGTGTGTTGGTAGAGATAAGATACAGTGCTCTGAGCAGGAGTAGGCCCTGCCAAGCAGCCCCTAGCGTTCCACCCTCCCTCCGCTTGCACTGGAGGTGTGAGCAGGCCAGGAGGGCTCAACAAACAAACTCTCTCTTAGCTGCAGAGCAGCTTGGAGGGAGGTGGAATGGAAAGGGGACTCCTAGATTTGCTCCTCAGCACAAAAGGCGAGAGGGGAGTCACATGCTTGATTGACATGGAGGAAAGGGATGTTGCTTCAGGGATGCTCCCTCCCCACACTCGCTTCTCTCTCTTCCCCGGCTTTAATTATTCCATAGCATCCCCCAGATTCACTCTCCTGTCTGTATTTTGCTGGAGCTGTATGGAAATATGTGACATGCTAGTCACCAGCTATAGGACCTCGGTACAGCTTTCTCCTACCCAGTGGCAAAGCAGTGGACCCGCATACACTCTCAGGCCCGGGGTGACCTTGGAGGCATGTCACGCAGTCATGCTGTTTAGCAGTCTACAGAAAGCTGGGGTGTGACTGACAGAGTCTGAGAAGCCCAGATCACTTGACAGATCTTAATGAACCAAACCTTGTAACTATCACCCCTGTGAGCTGGGTAACAATATTATCCCCACTGTTAAGATGTGGAAACTGAGTCACAGGGAGAGGAGGTGACTTGCCCAAGGTCACACAGCAAGTTAGTGGCAGAGAGGATAATGTTACCCAGCTCTCCCAACCCCAGCCTCATTCTGTCAAAGCTAGACTGCCCAGCAGCTTTCCTTAGTGCAGCTCAGTCATTGGCACTCTCTCCCATCCCTCCCAGCAGCTCAGCATCTGGGCATGGCTTGGGGTGAGGAATACATAACAGGCTTTGCTGCTCACCCTGCCAAGGTGCCTCTGGGGACCCTCCACTGAGATGCATTTCCACTGCCCCAGTCACCAGGGTAACAAGGCTCCTAGTTCTGTGCCCTGCCTGTGGAGCTCCCTGCCCTTGGAAAGCAAAAGCCCTGGCTCCCTCCTGGCTTGTCAGAGTAGGCTGACATCCTTCTCACTGCTTCCTCCTGCTGCCTCAGTTACAGCTCTTTGCATTGTACCTTGCACTGTCCCCACCCAGACCCTGCCAGTCACTGTCCCTCTCTGGCTGCATCCCAGAACCAGCTCACATTCCCAGGGCAGGAAAGCAAACAGCCCCCACTGATCTGGGGTGCAACTGAGCAGAGAGAGTCTCTCCCCACAGCAAGACCCAACTACTAAACCACTCAGCCCCAGACCACAGAGGGAAGGCTCTAGCCAGCGGATCACTCCTCTTATAAGCTCTGCTCCTGGAGCAATTCAACCCAGCTGAGCTCACCCTGCTCTGGGAATTGCTGCACCTGTGGATGGTGGTAACCCCATCCCTGCCAGATTGCATGCTCACATTTTCACCCATTGGGGGATGTGGTACTTTATTTGGCAGTGATTACCCTGTAACTGCACAGGTCTGACTTGGTGAGGTACATGCTGTGGTAATTACATGCTTAGGCAGATTAGCTGGTAGGTCCTACACTAATTGCTGTGTAACCTGCTCTCTGATTTAAGCATGGTATGTACCTAACCATGAAACTAGATTTACATGAGACGGTGTGGTTAGTAGTTAGTCCAAGGGAACTAGAGATAGTGTTGTGAGGTCTGAGGCATGGCTCTGTGCCTCAGTTCCCCCTCTAGAAAATGTGGCTAATAGTACTTGCTCATGCTTTGCAACCCTCCTATGAAAAGCACCATCTAAATGCCAAGTATTATTACAATACTAATTAGTGATTCTCCAGTGGAAGCAAATAGCACGTCCATGAAACCTGTGCACTGGAAACACCAGGGTTTGCCTTTCTTAATGGCAGCCCTTTGCTAGGAGAACTTTGCTTTTCTTTCACATGATCAAGCACATTCTGTAAATGCCTTGTGGAGCCTATTTCAATGGCAAAAATAAAATTGTTTTCTAGATACAACCAACCACTCCAGGCACGTCTCAGACTGCCTGTGGGGCTACATCACCTCTCTTTGTCTGCCTGTCTCTCTTACAGCAGCTCTCTCTCGCAATGGACATGTTTAGTACAGTGTCTTTAGTCTTTATTACAGTAATAGTGAGGTTAGACTGTCTGATCAGACTGGACCCTTCTGGCTATTCTCTGCTCTGGAGTCTGGTAGGAAGCCATACAAAACTGAACACTAGTGGCATACCAAGGCACTACACAGTTCTAAGAGATGCTCTAGTTACATGGGACGCTACAGGGAACTAGTGCCTCAAGTCACTAAGCTGTTTGGAAAAGCACTCCCACAGTGCCCCAAAGTGGGCCGAAGCGTTCAGGTGTGAGTGACTTACATGGGCACTGGATACTCTGCAAGTGTTGTGTAATGCACATGTATTAGACTCTATACAGATCCTTCCAACAGAGGCCAGATATTGTGGCAGGACAATGCGGAATTCCCCCAAAGAACAGTATGTGGAAATACATTCACCCCTGATGATGTGCTACAGAAACCCCACAATGTGCACACAACAGCGGCGTGTCATGTAGCCTGAATGTGAGAAAGGCAACGAAGGGAAGTGATCAAATAACTTCAAAGAAATACCTGTGTTTCTCAAGTGATGCCCTTTGCCAACAGACAAAGAATCTTTACATTAGCACAATAACCTCAAAGTGGTTAGGGCACAAAAGGCAATAATTGGCTCTTTAACAAGTAATTATTTCAATTTTCTGCTTTCCTGCTGGGTTGAAATACACAATCAGCAGAGAGTGGGAGGATCATAGAAGTCAGAGGAAAATAAATGTCCATTTTCTTCACACATGGCAGGGTGCAGAGTGCTGAGCTTGTGCTCGTTTAAACTTCTACTTGACACCAAGAGTACTGAGAGCCCTAAGTGTCCAGAAAAGTCATTACCTTGTGGGTACCGAACGGATGGAGAATGCCAGGCCATGGCAACTCCCCCTGGGAATATGCCAGCAAAAAGAATACACCTCTTATTGCCATGTGGATGTTCCCTGGGCAGTGGCCATGCTGCCAGACTTGGCCAGCAGTCAGAGTTAGAAATGGAAAAGGCCAGGCCTATTAGAACAGAAGCCACAACACACATCAGCACAAGGCTGGCCCCTATTGTATTGCTTTGTGCAATGGGGCTTCCACAAGGCCCCTGGGGCTCTCTTCCTACATCACTCTCGGCTACAAAGTGTTTAGCGAGACTTGTTCTTAAACTTCCCTTTCTTCACGTTCAGAAGAAGGTTGGCCTTGTGGGCTGGGTGCAGTGCCTAGCTCGTGGTGCCTCTCCTCCTGTGTGCAAGAGAGAGACGGAGATGATCCTCCTTGGCTGTTTAGAGTGTAACCTCTTCCGGGCAGGGCCTGCCTCTTGCCAGCACCCAGCACAATGGGATCCCTATCTTGGCCTCTGAGGCCAGGGCTATCTGCAGAATCAGCCCTGATTTCAGCCAGCTGGCTGGCAGGGCTGATGTAGCAAAGGAAAGCTAGGACCTGGACCAGTAATACTCAGCCTGGCTGCAGGAAAGGCAACCGCTGGCTTCACCATCTACATGAAGGGTCTGTACTGGGGCAGCTACACCTGGAGTGAAATTGGACTAATTCCAGGTATAGAGATGATCCAAGTGAAGCGCAGACATCAGCTGCTGCAATGTTAGCTCAGGGCAGAGGCTGTGGGAGTTCATATCCTGAGAAGGGAGAGATTGTGTCTTCTGAAATCAAGAACAATAATAAGCTGATTTCCCGCCACCAATGGTGGCAGAAGTGCAGCTTGTCTGCTGATTAGGGGCCTAAAACTCTCTCAGTGTGGTAAGTCTCTTTGCCCAGTGACGGTTCTTCTTCTCAGAGCTGCCGGGAACTGAAGAGGGAATTGTGTCTTGAAGAGAAAATATCTTTATGGGTTTGCCACTGTTTATTTTATCTGTTGTTTTTAGAAAGAGAGAGTGTGAAGGAGCAAGAGAGATTGGTCCCCTTTCCCCTCATTTGAAGGGGCATTGATCAGACACTCTAAAGGGGGCTCTTTCTAGGGTGACCAGATAGCAAGTGTGAAAAATCGGGACAGGGTAGGTGTGTTCGGAGGTGGGGGAGGGGAGGAGAGGTAATAGGTGCTTATATGAGAAAAAGCCCCCAAAATCAGGGCTGTCCCTATAAAATCAGGACATCTGATCACCGTAGCTCTTGCCTCCATTCCTATCCTCTGCATCCAGTTCATCCCGACTTGTTGCAGCACATCCGTGCAGGGAGCCAAGTGGTGCAGAACAGCTCTTCTGGCTCCTGGTGAATTTTTGGGATCCCTGAGCAAACCTGCCTGTTCCAGCATGTTGGAATAAGCCTCCCTCCCCTCCCCCACCAAAAAAAAATCCCCAAATCTTCGCTGAGGAGAGGAGAGTCTCAGCCCAGGCTGATGAGGGTAGGGCTGAGGGAGCTAATCAGGTATCCCTGCTGAGCGATGTGCGAGGGGAGGGTTATATGGGTGTCTAGGAGATGCCAGGGATGGGAGGAGGATGAGCCAGGGATAGGAGGGGGGTGAGCATGGGTTTATCATCTAGGAATGGCACATAACGTTCCTGTGCCACACACAGGCACAGACCCCTGTGCAGCCAGGCTGCATTTAGTCACTTTGGAGTGGGGAGCGGAGGATTATTGGAAAAGGACATTGTGTTGCTTTTCCCTCCATGGAGGGGGCAGGGAGCGGGCGGCTGTCTCTGCAGTCTCAGAAGAGAGGTCTGCCCTCCGCTTCAGACCTGTGCAGCCCCAGGGACCTGCTGGACCCAGCCCTGATGGCTGTCGGGTTGCAGGCGTTTAAGTTACGAGGGCAGACGCACTTGTGTGGCCTGAAGCCCGGCTCTCCCTGCTCTTTTCCAGTACTCCCCGCTGCTGAAGAAGCTCTACTGTCAGATCGCCAAGACATGCCCCATCCAGATCAAAGTGTCCACGCCGCCCCCGCCAGGCACCGTCATCCGAGCCATGCCCGTCTACAAGAAGGCCGAGCACGTGACAGAGGTGGTGAAGCGCTGCCCCAACCACGAGCTGGGACGCGACTTTAACGATGGTGAGAGCTGGTCTCCTGCCCCTCAAATCACGGGTCAGTGTCTCTGGCATCTGCCCAGCTGGTAGGGACAATGACACTGTTTGAACCTGTCTCATGGTAATAACCTATATCCCAGAGTTTCCTCCTAACCAAGACTAGCACTAGACAATGAACAGGTGGGGTTCCAGACCCTCCGTTTTCACTCCTGTAGACAGGAGTCTTCCCCGTTTCACTCTGAGAACCAAAAAGCTCCCAGGGAAGCTCAGTTGAAACCACCACGTTTTGCCTGACATGTGCTGGGAAACCTCGCTCCTGGCAGCCCCAGGACTGAACTGATGGCAGGTGAGAGGGATCAGGTCTGAGCAGAGGCAGAGCTAACAAGCCCTGAGCCAAGTGCTCCATCCACTCTGTGCTAGGACAGCATCATCCTCTATCTTCCCTCTCCCCGTACTGTCCTCTTGCACCCCTCTGCCGGTGGAGTCCGGGACAGGTGCCCAAGGCACGTTATTTCAAGGTCTGGGCTGCTGGCTGGTTAGATATTTTTCACCTACTAGCTAAGCTACAAGTTCCTCAAGTTGCTGCTTGTGACACCCATATAGAATTTTCAAAAGTTCCCAAGTTCCAAATCCCCCAAGGTATTTAGACACCTAGCATTCATTGATTTCATTGGAAGTAAGGAACTTAAATACCTTTGAGCATCTGGACCTAAGATGCCTAGGTCCCCTGGACATCAGTAGAGCAAAGCTACTTAAGTGCTTTTGAAAATGTTATCCACTGACCTCCTCCCCCTTAAAGCAGTCCCCTTTGGCCCCTTGAGAGCAATGTCTACATGTGGAAGTTGATCTGGTTTAACTTCCATAGCTTTTTTTAAACCACTTTACCAGAACCATGCCATACAACACACTTTCCAGTTTAACTCACTTATTGTGGTTGAGTTTAATCCAATTCCTAATCAGCTTAAGTTAAACTGCAATGCAAGTGGTGTAAACCAAAATGTGAGCGTCCACACTGCCTTTTGCCCCAGTTTAACTTAACAGATTTTATAATCACCCTGTGCAACGTTCTCAGGTCGGCAAGACCCCACCAAGACGGGTCTTTCCTCTAACCTTCCCCTCTGCCTCTGCAGGCCAGTCCGCTCCAGCCAGCCACTTGATCCGGGTAGAAGGCAACAATCTCTCTCAGTACGTGGACGACCCTGTCACCGGAAGGCAGAGTGTAATGGTGCCGTATGAGCCACCACAGGTATTCTCTTTGATTGAAGAGGAATAGGGGCGTGGGGGGAGGAGGGGAACAGGAAGGAGGGTGAAAATAGGGAGTAGTTTTCTTAATAAAGTTATAGCTGCCTCACTAGCTCCAACCCTGCAGTGATTTCATTGGCACTGGGGTGGCTAAAAGCAGCATCCGCCCTGTGGAATTTAGGAGACTAATTTAGATCTCTGACAAGGCTCCTGATGACCCTGCAGTGTCTGGAGAGGAATATCCCTCTTGCTACAGCCCTGATAGCAAATACACTGCACCTGTACTCCTCCCCTTTCAGGATTTGCCAAAGCATCTCACTTCAAACTAACTGGGAGCACAGAGCACGATGCAGGTTGGTCCAGCTAGTGACTGCTCTGGGACCCATAAGGCCAATAAGGAAATAAAACAACAATTGTGAGTGGAAAGCTTAGCACGCCCCCTAGAGGGCACAGTTAAATTAGTGCCTTTGTGATGTTGATTTCCAGCTGCAGCGTCCCAGGCCCAGGTCAATGAATGAAATGTCTGACAGGAAGGTCTCGCCAAACAAGCATGCTATGAAATAAAGTAACACAGGCACCGTGCAGTTCCAGTGGCCACATAATCCCCATTTGAGGGGACATTTCTTTAAAGCAAGGGTCAGAAATCCACCTTCTCTGCTTTCCTCCATGAATATTCCCCCAAACACACACACACGAGCCTCCCACTGGTTTGTGAGCTGAGACATGCTCTTTGCACCTGTCTGTCTGCAGCCCTTTGCTGCCACCATCTCCCCATGGCTTTTAACACCCTCCTCCTCCTAACTCCGCTCCCCCACATGATGTCATTTCCTCTCTTTTGGGCAGGTTGGGACTGAGTTCACCACCATTCTGTACAATTTCATGTGCAACAGCAGCTGCGTGGGAGGGATGAACAGGCGGCCCATTCTCATCATTATAACCCTGGAGACAAGAGAGTGAGTCATTCTTACAGTACCTGTGCTACAAAGGGCAGACATCCCCTCCCCTCCGCACTCCTGAGCCTGGCTCTCCTGGGGCCTTGTGGAGAGGTTACGAGCTGAACTTCAGCTGCGTAAATAGAGAGAGGCTCACCCAGTTCATATCTGGGAATGAACCACACAGGGCCTGGGCACAGCCTCAGCAGTGAAACAGAGGAATTAGCAAAACCCCCGAGATTGATTTGCAAGACCCCTGGAGGAGAAGGCGGTCCATACAGTTCTGAAAGCTGCAGCCCAAGGCAGACTCCTGGCCAAGTATCTTTGGCACAGAGAGTCCGAAGCACAGTGAAGAGGAGGGGAAGTGGCATTCCCTGACTGGGAAGTTAGTGATTACGAAGAGTCTTAAAGGGTGGGTGAGTGGGGAAGGTCAGCTCCTCTTTTTACTATTTTCTGGAGTGTTTAAAAGCTTTTGAGTAATTGATCAACATGAAGTCAACAGCCAGAAACCAGCCCCAGAGAGAATGAGGTTCAGTCAGATTAGTTCCAAAACAATAAACGCTTTTTGGTTTTTACTCTGCTCCCAGTGGCCAAGTACTGGGGCGGAGATCGTTCGAAGGGCGGATCTGCGCCTGTCCCGGCCGAGATCGGAAAGCCGACGAGGATCACTACCGAGAGCAACAAGCCCTGAACGAAAATGCAGCTAAAAACGGCAACATCAACAAGCGCAGTGAGTCCTCCTTTCGGGAAAGGGGGACCCCCGACTCCCTGTGAGACTCCTGGCTTTGCACTGCCTAGCACTGGTGAGCTGGTGCCGTCCAGGGCATGGCCCATGCTTCCGGGGCAGCAGCAATGAACACTCTGAACTACGGAACTGGGGGTGAAGTTTAGATGAAGAGTCGTACTCTGATCCAAACTTCATCGCTCACATCCCGCCGTCATCAGCTATAAATCTTGCAGTCAGAAAACCAGAGTGGGCTTTAGTAGTGCAGGTGCTTTGCTGTCCAGATTGATTTGTTCATCATCATTATTAAAGGCAAGTGTGTGTTGGTGTTAAGAGAGTTACTAAGCTAACATGCTCCATTCTAACATTATGGAAGAACTAGGGAGTGGCCGCTTACATGATCCCATTTAACTTGATTTTCTCATAATACTGTTCTCCATCTCCTTCCTCAGCTTTCAAACAGAGCCCCCAGGGGATTCCAGCACTAGGGGCTGGCATCAAGAAAAGGCGGCATGGGGAAGAGGAAATGTATTATGTTCCCGTAAGTATCAAATCTTCTGCTGCATGTTGTATCTGTGCCCTGCTCTGGGAATGCGGTGGCACTGGCCCCTGGATAGGATATGGGGGAGCAGGGCTCCCCAAATTCAAAAGGCAAGGAAGTGATATTTTACCTAGTTGAAAGGACAAGGTCTCCCCAGACTGGCATTACCAGCAGTACACAGCACTGAAGTGCTTTGCTTTGGGTGGCTGGTGCTTACAGTCCTGAGGAGTCCTTACAGAGGGTGCAAGGAGCAGACCAATGGGGCTAAGAATGGGAACAGTGAAGAACAGGGTGGGGGCACACCTGTGACAAACACTGAGCACCAACCCGCAGGAGCAGAGATCCAGAATCATGCACTGGAATTGCTTTGCAATCCTGGGGCAAAACAGCCTGCTCCAAAACAAGGCTGCAAGTCGCCTTCCTCCTGGATCCCCCTGTGGCACCGGACCTGTGGGGTGTTTGTGCTCTCTCCCTTTACTCTAACCTTCAAAATTTGTGTGTAGCAACTGGTCACTAGTTCCAACTGAGAAATCACTGCTCGTGAAACCAGAGAGCGTTCTCCTCACCACTCTTCACTTCAGAAATTGTTCTCGCCAGCCAGTTTGGCCCTGCGTGCCTTCAGCACCGCTCCCAGAGTCAGGGACTTGGCTACCCCATCTTTCTGCTGCTAGGGGAGAGGACCTATTAGCAGACCCCACTCTGCTCCTGGAGGAAGGGGACTAGAGGCCAGGAGTTGCAGCTGAATTTCTTGAGGATGGCTCTCCTAGAAGCATGGAACCCCAAACAGCTGCTTGCTTTGGTTGTGCTTAAGGCTCTCCTCACATTGTCCCTTGAGTGGGCTGGGTAAAGGAAGGGGAGGGTGGGACTGGCTGTGTGAGAGGGTCTTCAGCAAACCTGACAAAGCAAGTCAGATCGAAGTACAGGCTTATCTTGGTCCCCAATTCAGGTTCGTGGCCGGGAGAACTTTGAGATCCTCATGAAGATAAAGGAAAGTCTGGAGCTAGTGGAGTTAGTTCCGCAGCAGCTAGTCGACTCCTATCGGCAACAGCAGCAGCAGCTCCTGCAGAGGCAGTAAGTACCACGACTGTATTGTCCACTGTCGCCACAAGGGGTCTCCAGAGATACACCAAATTAACCGCAAGACATAACAGGGATCCAAGAAGCTGGCCTGACCCATCCTTAGGGCTCTTATGCTTTGTATAACAATGGGGTATGGGAAGGCCTCTACCACCTTTCAGAGAGCCCCTCAATTTGATTCCTCCTTGGTAGTCACCAATATTGGGGGGGTGGGGGGTGAGACCTTCTTGAATAAACTATTCTTCCTCCTCCTTTATTAATTGCTTCCCTGACTATACATTGATGAGCACCTTGGGAACATATATTATGATAACAAAAGCCAGAAACCAGATACACCTTACACTACTACTTACCTCTTACCCAGCACTCTTCAGCCATAGCTCCCACAATAGCTTACAAAATGGTGGGTAGACTACAGAATAGATTCACAGATTCCAAGGCCAGAAGGGACCACTGTGATCATCTGGTCTGACCTCCTGACGGGCTATAGCACTTCCCAAAAAGAATTTCTAGAGCAGATCTTTTGGAAAAATATCCAACCTTGATTTAAAATAGTCAGTGATGGAGACTCCACTAGGACCGTTGGTAAATTGTTCCAATGTTAATTACTCCCACCATTACAAATTTATGCCTTAGCTCCAGTCTGAATTTATCTAGCTTCAACTTCCAGCTCTTGGATTGTTATATCTTTCTCTGCTATATTGAAGAGCCCATTATTAAATATCTGATTCCCCATGTAGATGGACAGTAATCAAGTTACTCCCTAGACTTCTCATTTTTTAAGCTATAAAATCGGATTAAGCAACAGCAGTGAAAAATGGAATGCAGAGAAGGGAAGTGACTTGTCCCATGATGCAGAGACAGTGACTGGCAGAGTTGGGAATAGAACCCAGCTCTCCTGACTCCCACTTGGGGACTTCTCCATGGGACCACACTGCAGTGTGCACCTGACTTCTTCAGTGACGGGATAGTTGCCTATCAGAAGCTTTAGCTCTGCACTACTGGTTTAATGGGTGGGTGGTGGAGAGCAGCATCCAAGCAAAGAGCATTGGTGAAAGACCGACACAGAAGTGAAATCAGCAAGCAGGGCCTGTAGGGTATATTCTAAGTGAAGCCTTTGACACTCTCTCTCCATAAACCAATGTGATCTATTGGTTAGAATGGATGAGCAGAGACCAGGAGCTCCTGAGATCTCAGTCCATCTCTCCAACTGACCCACTGTGAGAACGTCACTTCACCTCTCTGCCTCCACTTCCCCATCTTGAAAATGGGGATAATTCTGCTCCCTTACCTTAGAATGAGGTTGGAAGGGGCTCAACTAAGGTTTGCACAGGGCAGTGGAGATGGAAGCTGTGTAGATGCTATGTATTAGGATACCCTTAAGGACCCTGCTAGGGCACGTGTACTAAGGTGAAGCCAGCTGTTCTGCATCCCATGCACATTCCAGACCGACAGGTACAGAAGTTGGTTTCCCCAATAGGGGTGCAACCCGATTTGCACCAGTGCAATGTACGCAGCCTTAAACCAGCATCAATTCCGTCCAGAGCAGGGTTTTGCACTGGTGCGGCTGTGCTGCCGGCTAAAATCTCTGTATGGACAAGGCCAAGGTGGGAGTCCCTAGAAAGGTTTCATTTGCTCAGTCTCCACAAGGGTCGGTCTGACTGTGCCACTCTTTCCGAGCAGGAGTCACCTGCAGTCCCCGTCCTCCTACGGGCCCGTCCTTTCGCCAATGAACAAAGTACACGGAGGAGGGATCAACAAACTGCCGTCTGTCAACCAGCTGGTGGGGCAGTCACCACAGCAGAACTCCAGCTCCGGGCCCAACCTGGGCCCCATGGGTAAGGTTCCCGCGCTGCCACGGCTCTGCGATCACAAAGGGCCAAGAGGCCAGGCAGACAGACAGCAGCCTCGGTGAAACAACACGTAAATCAGGGCAAAGCTCCCAATTCTTCCTCCTCCTTCACCCAGGCCAAACAGAGTCGGTTACCCTGGGCTCGGTCATGAGTAGCTTATGCAGCTACATTGCTCAGAACAACTCACCATGCCAATAGCTGGGAGAGCCCTGCCCAAGCCGGGCTGCCCGCATCCACCTTGCAGCCGCTGCCTGCAAAGGTTGTCCCTGAATCTGTGAATTGTGGGGTTGAAACCTACAGCTTTTTCACGCCTCCTCCCCCAATGGGTGAATTCGCAGGGAATCCTGCCAGTTAACAAGCCGGGGCTCCAGTCCCTGAGGTGGGTTATTCCTGCAGAGTGGAGAACGGGGCTCTGTGCTTGGCAAAGGACAGTTGTAGCTTCTTTAAATTAAGGTAAATCAAAAACTTTTCAAAGGTTCTCCCCTGTATGCACTCGGCACAGTGCAGGAGATGGAAACCCTTCTGCTTTTTCTTGTGCTCAGGACCTGGAATGCTGAACAGCCACCCCATGCAATCCAATGGAGACATGAACGGAGGCCACTCCTCCCAGTCCATGGTCTCAGGTTCACACTGCACTCCTCCTCCACCCTACAACCCTGACCCCAGCCTCGTCAGGTAGGGAGGTCACCGGGCCTGTGGTGTGTTGTCTGTTGTTGCTTCATGCTCTTTTCCTTTACTGTAACCTTCAAAAATATGTTTAGCAACTGGTCAACTGTTTCCAACTGAGAAATCACTGCTCATGAAATCAGAGAGCATTCTCCTCACCACTCTTCACTTCAGAAACTGTCCTCGCCAGCCAGTTGCTGGTTAGAAACACAAATCACCTGCAAAAAGGTCTTTGGCTAATTCACTTTTACTAAGTTCATTCAAAACTTGATCCCTTTAGCAGACTGATACGAAAAGGCACCTTGCCCTGCATGTCAAACACTGGCATATAACTTTGCAGATCTTCCTTCTTCCCCCTTTCGGACCAATGGTGACTGGAAATTGCAGTAGAGAATTAATAGCCATACATTAACAGGTCTGTAGTCCATGATTTGATGTCCTTCTTAAAGAACTGATACCTCACTGTTTTTCCAGATGGTCTACCAGAATGACAGAGTAGCACAATCAGTGCTAGCATTTTGTATATGCAGCCAAGTGCTGTACATAAAATATTCCAGCACCAAATGTTATATTGCCAAGATCAATTGTTGCAGACCAAATCACTTAGTGCCAAATTTTGCAACCCTTCCTCAGCCAAGTTGCTCAAAGGGGAAAATTAATCCCTGGAGTAATTCTATAGAAGTCATTTAACAGAGACCACTGCACCCTGCTGAAGCCAGTGGAATTATGTTTGGATGAATTTGTTCCCAGGAACTTTACCTCTCCAACATTAATGCCAAATTAGTTCACGCTTTTCAGCCCCAAGAAAACTCTGATAAGGAGTTCTGAGGATCTCTAAAATGGGTTCTTGCTACGCTTCCAATTTCTTGCATCCCATAATACCATAGTAGCATGAGAAAAGTTGCCAAGCCTTTAGACGAAAGAAACAAGTCCCCTAAAATGTCCCCATACCCTCAAATGAATTCAGAAGTGCTTTGCCATAATGGTGACACTTGAGAACACAGCATGTATACCTGACAAGTTAATGTCACTTTATTTTCAAATTCTTTCTGCAGTTTTTTAACAGGCCTGGGGTGTCCAAACTGCATCGACTATTTCACCTCCCAAGGGTTACAGAATATTTACCACCTGCAGAATCTAACCATAGAGGTAAATGCTTTGGGAAGATCTCTTCTTATCACTTGTTTCTACCAGCTGTTGATCTTAAAACAAGGACCACCAAATAAAGGAAATAAATGTGCACCTACCTATCATACAGGCTTTATAGTCCCCATGTTTTATGTTTTCCTATTACGCATTCTTTCTAGTCCTATAGATTTAGAACAATAGTGCAATCCTTAAAAGAAACTGTAATATTCTGTTGATTGTTCCAGGCTGTAGGATGCAAGGCCTAGCAAAGATCTGAATTAAGAAAGAAATTCAAACAAAAACAAAAAAAATTCAGATGCAATCTTTCTCCTCACGTGCACATCTAAAAGAAAGCCAAAGAAACAGAAATCGGACTTCGAATTGATTTTCACTAAATATGTCTATGGAAACAAATCACAGCACTCAGGGACTGGCCCTAAGCCCATTGAGCAATGGAAAGGTTCCCATTTGATTTCAATGAGCTTTAGCTTAGATCCGCAGGCCCCAACTTCTTCCCTTGCAAATCAGGAGTAACTGCACTGGCCGAATGGGAGTCACATTAGCAAAAACCCAGAACAAAGAAGGTCAGAATCAGGCTTTTTGTATTTAGCAATTTTTTGTTCCACCTCAGGACCTGATATTGTGGGCTGGCTGGTCGAGAGCTGTAATTTTTTTTTTAATTGATACATTACATGGGAAATGCTCTAATTGTGTCTAAACCCCTGGCCTCTGGGTATGGTGAGTTTTATTGTAGCTATTTCTTGGTTGAAGGACAACCGCTTGGGAGAGGAGGAGCCAACTTTGCACGACATTCACCTGCCTTTGGTGCTGATGAAAACTGTAAGATCATCCAGCCAGTCTCGAAATCAGTGAGGCAAGCGGCTCCCTGAGTCCAGTAATGGAACCGGCCTACACATAATTCATTAACACTTTTCATCTGTGACAGACCCAAATAAATCCCAGACTCAGTATTTTGATCTTATCATGGTCCCATCTCATTTGTAAGATATTTGCTGTATGCCCTCCTACTCTGGCAGCTAGGAACCAGTCAAGAACACAGAGGTTATAATTATTAAAGACACAATGATTTTTCATTGGTAGCTGGGGCCAGTTGCATAGTCTTAGATTAGTTCTGAAACATTTTAATAACTAACCCCGTAAGTGATTTTTTTTTAATCTGCCAAAAGGCACATGTATGGCATGGTGAAAGCAGATTGCTGGGTTGGGTGTCTGAGTTGACATTTTTAACCCCTAATTACATACTTACTTCCTATGGAATTAATACTTGCGAGTGTGTCTGTGTGTTTGGAGTTAATGTGGACCTCTAGCAGCAAGTCAATACGTCGGAAACACAAACCACTTGTATTTGTTCTGATGCAGCCTCTGGCACGTATGACACAATCCTGAAGTTTTCATGCTTCCGTTTCACATTATGACCACAGTACTTAACACCTGTGATGAATAACATCAGTTAGTGCACATGATGGCATAGATTAACGCACAAGAATCCCGTGACAGCTGCCATTCAGAGCCGATCATGCTCCCCAGGGCACCATTTGCCTATCCTGTCAGCATTTGTGACCTAGGATTTTAGTTCAAGGCTTAATTCAAGTTCTGAGGGGAAAAATGATTGCAGGCAAACTGGGATGATGGTTTCCTCATTTCAGTAAATTGAATGACCCGACACCTCACATGGTTCTCTGCAAGCTGCATTGGGAAGAGGTTCAGCCTCACACCACCCATTTTGTTAATTAGATTCATTTAAAGCAAAGAAATTCTCTTTTCCTTACAAAATGGTATGGTGTACGAACCACAGTCAAACCATGAGATGATCACGGCTATATGGCTATACCCTCACACTGATCGACACATTTAATGGTCCATGGGTTTGCCCCTATTTTGACTGTGCTATTTAGGAAATACATTTTTGAAGAGACCAACCTTAGCGATGTTGTTGTTCTAGGATCTCGGCGCACTGAAGATCCCAGAGCAGTACAGGATGATTATCTGGAGAGGCCTTCAGGAACTCAAACAGAGCCATGACTATGGAGCCCAGCAGCTTATCCGCTCCAGCAGCAATGCCTCCACCATTTCCATTGGCAGTTCTGGGGAGCTGCAACGGCAGCGTGTCATGGAGGCAGTGCATTTCCGTGTGCGTCACACCATCACGATCCCTAACCGCAGCGGGGCTGATGAGTGGGCAGACTTTGGCTTTGACCTCCCAGACTGCAAATCTCGCAAACAGTCAATAAAAGAAGAGTTCACAGAGGGTGAGATCAACTGAAGGTCTCCAGCAGTGCAGCAGCAAGAGACCAGACACAGAGATTTAAAGAAACAGGGAAAAATATAGAATCCCAGCATGAAAAGTGGGAAAACATTTCCAGCTTGAGTGTCTGGAGGAATATTTTTTAACATGGCTTTACTCAAGAGATGGGAACTCAGCGCTGTGTGAGGACATGGGTCTGGAACCATCCCCAGGAGGAAAATTCCAATGGTTTTATGACAGGGGATCAAGGGGAGGAAAAAGGGCAGCTGACACAAATCTCTAAATGGGCTGTACAGTTTTTTTAGCCTTGTGTGGCAGGGGACTATTCACTTGCCAATGTACAGTACAACGTTACAATTTGCTGGACCTTTTTTCATCAAACTCTATTGCAATGTAAAGGCAAAAGACATGCATTTTTCTTTAACTCTAGCCTGCCCCCCATTCCACCTGATCTTTGCTCTGTCTGCTAAGGGATGGCTGAATAATAAAGACCTTTGTCTTGTGAAAAAGTGGTCTAACCCTCAACCATTCCACTTTCTTTAGGGATATCTGCCATTGACTGATACCCAAGAACAAAAGGACTTGCTTTCTTGATAGACTGCCAAAAAGTATTTGTTTTTGTTTTTTTTTGTAGAGCAGAAAAGCAAACTATTTGCTGATTCCAGACTGTGTGCATGTATCTAAATGATATTTGTGTATGTAGACACATTCTGTATATACAGTATATTCACCGTGCTGTAAGGATAGAAAGATTTATTTTCATGTACCTGTATGCTATAAAAATATTGATAATTTCCCCTAAAGATGACACTATTATGTCATAATTAAATTAACTTAATGCTCTAGCACGTAAACATGCAAAAACCAGATATCCTTGTAAAAAATTATTTTTTTCCCATATGGATTTTTAATACAATTCTGGAGAGACAAATCCATGGACCCCACTGTTAGGAATTAGAGGATTCTGTATAATTAATTACAAATATTCACCCAAATTTTGCTCAAAGTTCCTGATATTGCCAGAACTCAGATTTTTATTTTTAGCGCCCCATTAATTTTGCCTTATCCATTAACCTGTACATGTTAAAAAAAAAATGGATTTCCCAGACTGTTGATAATCATCCCCATCTGGTAAAATGTTTATATATTTTCCACATTGGTGCATGGAAATGGTTTCTTCCTTCCCTACAGTTCCTGTGGATAGGTGTTTTGTTGATTTTCCTCAAGCCTTTTGTCTGTCTGCTGGTTGAACTTAAATACTCAGCAGGAATCAGTCAAGCATGCAGATTTATTCATCTCCATGTCTTGTGCAAGTCAGCTGGAAACTCTCTGGGAGAGATTCTGTGAGACACCTCCAAGAGGCAAAGCACAGAATTCACAGCTCAGGCTGAGGAGGGGCTATGGTGGCTTTAAGCCAACTTTGTACCCTCCCAGTTCAGGGCTACTCTACAGTCCTGTAAGTTTAGACAGCCCTAGAGACCTACATGATGGCAGCTTGGGGCTTTCACGCTGTCTGGAATCTCCACAACACTGCAGTCCTGCCTTTGGCATATTCCTTACGCTGGAGCTTGCAAGGGAGTCCTTGAAGAGAGCCGTATGGCTATTTGCCATTGTGCTTGCATTGGGGGATTCCTCCCCTGGCCTGATAGGAGGTTTTTAGGGTTCCTTTATGCTGCTCAGGGCCTTTTACTGGGCATAAAGAGGCCAGAGGTAGGATTTCACCTATGAGCAAGTACAGCGTTCACCTCATAAGAGCTATCTTCTCCTCAAGCAGGATGGTCACTGTCCTCAGAGGGAGTGCCACAGAGAAACTGAGCTGTATTTCTGTAAGTGCTAGCACAGTAGCAAAAGTGTACTTGTCCCTTCTCTATTTCTACACAGATTCCCCCTTTCCGCTGGCAGCTCTGGAGCTTGGGAAGGCAGGAAACCACTGCTCTGTTCCTTGGGAATTATCAGCTCAGTTTCCACTGGCTTTTACCCCAGCCCACCCCCCGTATTTGAAAGCTGTGCACACTGAACTTTTTAGGGATTAGCACTTCAAGGTGTTGCTGAGCTGTGAACATGCGCTTTCTAGGTAGTAGCAAATTAAAGCACTTTAATGCTTTAAGATTTTTAAAATAATCATTCATGTTTGCAATGTTAACTAATGCTTTTTCCAGCAGTATTACTGGATATATTCCAACTCTATTAATTGTATTTTTTTGTAATGTTATCTTTTGAAAAATGTGTTATTTTTATAGCTGTGGGGTTTTTTTTGTTTTTTTGTAACACAATAAAACACGCATCTGAAATACATTGGCTCTGACAGAAAAGCAGCTTCTGACTAGATGGCCCAGGAGGTGATCTGATAGTGCTAATGTTTTGATCTATACCTTGGAGAATTATCTTCTGCCTTTCAGAATTGGCCTGAAGTTTGAGCAGGAAGAGTGAAACTTGCTGTTGCAACTCAGTGAGTAGTGTGAGATACAAATGAGCAAAGGACAAAAGTACTTTACCCAAAGTAAAATTAAGATAGGCTTTGAGTGCATTGAGCAAATTGCTTGTAGGAGCCCATCATTCAAAACAAGACATGGCCTTCATCTGTGACTGGGAAGCAGCTGTGGATGAATCTTGGTCACTGCATACAAAAAATCTACTTCATTTCTAAAAACTTTTAGCACACTGGTGCTACTTTCTGCAACATATAAGCAGAGACAATCTGAGATGATACTTAAGGAAGTTACATTTAGGAAAATGTAAGTTTTAGAAGTACTATGGCTGGATCAAACATTCACATCAAAAAAAAAAGCCCAACAAAAGAAAAACATTTGTTTTCATTTAATAAGTGGCTATCTTGGTTTAATGGAATTTGGGGGAAAAGGGTTATATATAAACTATCTTTCAATAAATGGCCAGAAAATATACCACAAATCTGACAGTAATGTTTATCATTAACACACAGCTTTCTTTGGGTTTCAAAAAAAAAAAAAAAAAAAAAAGACAGTTAAAAAACCATTTCCACAAGAGAACTGTGTTTAGTTATAAATATCACAGCTATTTCTAGTTTTAGTAATATATACTGTATCTATAAGAATTGGAAATTGACAGAGTTAAGAATTTTTTTCCGGAAGACAAAATGTGACATGTATAGTTGCTCACACATTCAACGCAAGAATGTTATTTTAATACAATTAAAAAAAACTTTTTTAAAGTCTTGAAAACCAGGGTATGAGAAATACAAACAAGAATAAAAAAGTCAAATATATAAATTTCCAATATGCTCAACGTAAGAATAAAAAGTTACAAATAACCTGGTTTAAAGCAGACTTGATGTTATGGAAGGCACTATCTTTTTCTGTGAAGTGTAATCCAAATCTGGTGGACTGTAAAAAAAACATGTATATCATATTCCCTTCCCCCACTCAGGCAAAATGGGTATTATTTAATTTACCTATTAAGAAATTCTGAAACATGAATTTGGATTCAAGCAAGGAAAACAAAACTGCTGATAGATCAGACTCTCTGTGTTGCATCCAGTGACATGTTTCTTCGTAACGGATGTTGTCAGTCTCTACACAGTAGCACCGTACAATTTTATTTTAAAAGAAACCTTTATTTTTTTTAAAAAAAAGTGCTGCAGTGTTCATATAGAAATGCCCACATGCATGGTTTGCTCTGTGAAACAGTCCAATTTATAACATGCCTTCCAAGTTTCTTTCATTACACTTTAAAGCCAGGTTGGTAAGAAGTCTCCCTGCCTGCTCATTTTCAAAAAATTAGATGCTCACAACTTCTCAGCTATGTTATTTCAAATCCACAGCAATGAATTAACAACAGGGACAGTTCTATAGATGGGGGACTCAGAAGAGGAGTATTCAGTACACAAATCACGTTTCTGCATATACTAATGAGATGTACAGTATTGACCAAATGGATGCTCTCATTTTGAACACCATGGTTGAACCTCATTTTCAAACTGCCATTAAAGATATTCATTGCACAGTCTTCACTACAACAGCTGGTTGTCAGTATGTCATTATCACATCATGATTAGTGTCTGGGAAATCCACTATCAGGAAAACAGTATTCCAGAACCTGAAGCTAACTTCTTCAAAAAGGAATTGCCACTGTAGACAAAGCCTCCCATAATTTCTTCTCAGAGTCCTGAATGATGTCCTAAGAATCATCCGTAACACCAGTACTGAACACTTACATAGTTCTAAAAAGTATCCAAGTTATAGGCGTTTCCAGTGAAAATGTAAAAAAAATAAAAAAAAAAATAAAAAAGGTTGTTAAGTTTTGTATTAAGACAACAGTGGAAACCTCACTAGATGAAGAGAGTTCACTCCCTTTAGCAGAGCTCAGGGAATATCCTTCACTTCAAACAGCAGTGTGTGTCACATTATTTCAGTCTTGATTAGAGACACATCTATTGCTTCGTTGCGTAAGTCAACAGCAGATCCATTCCTCCATGACTGCTCGGCAGCTGCAGCTACCTGAATTGTCCAGAGAAACTGCTCTTTGGTGATAACTGGGGGTTCTTTGCCTATAAAAGTAAGAATATGTTACTACAGGCAATGAAGTATAGTGGATAAGGCTTTGGACTCTGAATCAGAAAAGGCTAACTATTCATACATCCCTTTGTGTTTCAACCACCATTCCAGAGGACTTGTCTCCATGCTGATGCCACTTTTTGCTTGATAACAATCCAAACCAGTGTGGACTGATGCATCTTCATTTTCATCCCCCGAGTCAGTTGCCAACAGCAGAATTTTAATTTTAACAGCAGAACAGCAGACTGATTTTAATTTTTGGTGGTTTGGGTTCTGCAGTTTCCGCATTGGAGTGTTACTCTTTTAAGACTTCTGAAAGCATGCTTCACACCTCATCCCTCTCAAATTTTGGAAGGTACTTCAGATTCTTAAACCTTGGGTCGAGTGCTGTAACTATTTTTAGAAATCTCACATTGGTACCCTCTTTGCATTTTGTCAAATCTGCAGCAAAAGTGTTCTTAAAACGAACATGTGCTGAGTCATCATCCGAGATTGCTAATCATGAAATATATGGCAAAATGCAGGTAAAACAAAGCCAGAGACATAAAATTCGCCCCCAAGGAATTCAGTCACAAATTTAATTAATTCATTTTTTTAACGAGTATCATCAGCATGGATGCCTATCCTCTGGAATGGTGGCTGAAGCATGAAGGAGCATGACAACTTCAGGGCAAATTTCTGTCTTCAGATACATGTGAGACAGTGGGGAATCCAAGGGCAGAACTAGATCCATTCATTGGTTCTCATACTGCTAGTGTCATCAGTTAGTGCTTTATTTGGCTGCCACCAGAAATGCCAACTCTAACTTTAAAAACAACCATCTAGATTTCAGAGTTATTTAATGGTAACAAAGTTTTACTTTTCAAACTATCCAGACTAGCTGGTGTTTAGAGTTCATATAAACACCAGTTTCTTCATTTTCTCTCCTTGTAGAGGCTGAGATTCCAAGAATAAATGAACTCCAAACTGACATCACTTTTGGAACAGTTTTCAAGACTAACGTTTGTTAAAAGCAAATATAAAAGTGAAATTAAGATTACTCTCACAACTAAATACTGCATATGTTTGCAATTTTTTCTAACCTTTGAGAGTTCTGAGAAAGTGTCTAAAGAGTTCTCTGTATGCTTCTTTGTACCGATCAGCCTGGGTTTGTGAATATATGGACACAGACGTTCCATGTTCTGTAATTCCCAAGGGATTCTGATTATCTACCCGTAATGTCCCTTGAGAACCATGAACCTAGAAGAGGAAAAAAAAAAACCCACAAAAATACACATAAACATGTGCTAAAGATCTCTAAATTAACATGCTTTTGGCCTTAAAACAAACTATGGGCTTGTACCACCTAAGGAGTAACTCTTCCAGCAGGTAGAATTACTTGCTCAGTCACTAGAGAGGACACACACACACGCTGTACTAGCCTGGTTTGCAGTTGCACTCACCCTTCGTTATGAAACAAGCTGCTTTTATTGTAAGGCTTAAACATTTCCCACCGCCAAATCCAGCCTAGAGAACTTCATGTTTTTGCCACTCTAATATAAACCAACGTGAACTTAGGCAGAAAAGATTTACTCCAATAATGAGAGATCTGTACCTTCCTCGGTACCTTTTATATCTGTGAGACTCTGATTCACCTCTTGCCTTTCTGTATCCACAATAAAAGCATTGGTGGGGAAAAAGGGATAGGTTGTCTACAAAGGTTAAGCTTCGAGGCACTTAAAAAGCTGAGAAATTATCAGGGACAAATTCTGCGCTTGCATGACAACATGAAGCTCACGGTAACTCCAGAAAATGACCGACCATGTGCACGTCCAACGGCAGAATTTGGCTACCGAAACAAGAGGTTTATTTTAAAAGGAGAGCATGACAGTCAATTACTGTAATTGTTACTTCTACTGCAGTAGTAATGTTCTGTGTGGTGTGCGTACGCCCATAGTATGACAGACTCATCTGAAAAAACCCACCTCTAGTCTCTGATCACAGCTTTTAGTACAGTGCTGACTGACGTCCAAAGTAACAATTGCTCCACTAGGAAATTTCATGCTGACTGCTACAGTGTCTGCATCTTTCAAGTAGGCCATATCTGAGTGACAAGAGAGGCACTAACTCAGATTAGAAGATTAAGCAAACCAGCAAGTCTCTTGTACACAAAATTGCTCTTATTTCATAAGAGGTGTTATGGTGAAAAGAACATCTTTAAATGGTAAAATAGGAAGCACAGTAAATACTGAACATGTTTAGGGCAGCCTACACATATCAGACTACAGTCCTCCCCTCCACTCTTCAGCACTGCTAAACTCTGGAGATGCTTCTACTGTAGTTACTGGGAGTTAAACTCTCCAGGACAAGCAGCATGGCCTACTTAAGAGAGAACCTTTTGCCTTTGAAACATACTTGCCTTTATGGTTACAATAGGGGAAACATCAGGAAGCCTTTAGGATTCAGTGTGTGGCCTACATATTCCACAATATGGTCACTTACTGGCTTTATTTCTGGCAATTCAATGCCCTACCATACATTAAGATGATCTATATTGCAACTTGTAGCAATGGCAGCAACCAATATTACATTAAAAATAGTTAGACTTTGATTAATAGTTTAATAGGCTGATGTAAACCAGGTCCATAAAGGGGTCTGAAATATTAAAAGGAAAATCAACTTTATCAAGGTCAGGTTTAACCAAAGAACTGAAAAAGTGATATTTTTAAGCACAAAACTTTGGTTGAAACTCCCTGGAAATGGTAATATTAGCAACCTGTTATAAATCACCAATGTTCACAGTAATCTACATTACTGATATTCCTACAATAATAGTTTTGCAGCACCAAGAAATCCACAGAATTCAGTGAAGTTTTTTAAGTTTTTGCAAATCTATCCCAACATTCTAGAAATTGTTCCGTATTTCAATTTTCAAACAGATTCATAAGAGAACAGCTACATTAGTTGCCCCTTCACATATTTTCAAATTTCTAGCACTGAAACATGCAATGACTAGAAAACTAACAACACATCCAATACAATGTCACCAATCTATGTAGTTTTACCTGCACAGAATGCATGTCCCAGTGAAAATATTGTATCTGGTGCACTTTCTCCCAGCAACAAACTGATAATATCAATATCATGTACAGCAGCATTATAGAAAATCCCACCTGGAAGTAAGAGGGAAAAAATGGGCACTACAAGATTTAGCATTTTAATTCTTGTAAAACCTATGAGCAATCCTAGATATCTATACTGCATGGAAACTAATGTAAGAGCTCCAGAAATTTTATTTCAAAGAACATATAGATACGCTCACGATTAAAAAATCAACATTAGGGTCACAGGGAATATTCCCTGCCATAAGGAACAGAATAATGCATTTTAGGGACACACAACATAAATATGTGGCAAGATAAATTGCTATCCCATCACAAAACCAACCTCTTCTTCTGTAAGAAATCTACTCAGTACCTGACTTTTTTAGGAAGCTAAGAGATGCTGCTGGATATATGCTGCTAACTGTCGAAATCCGATGAATCCTCCCCAGTGCCTGGCTGTCATGGACTTTTTTATACAAGAACTGCAGGGCTGGATCAAAACGCCTACAGAGAGACAGCCAATGTGGAACAGTGAGTGTTCAGTACAGAACAGGTCATCTACACCACTGACATGCAGTCAATGTTTGAGGGTGGCAAAAGAGTCTGGATTTCAGACAAGTTCCAACTTAGACAAGGGTCAACGTCCATTTTTTCTGATGAGATCAATTGCTCAGCAAATGATGAGACTCTTGAAAACTCACAATAAGTTCTCACAGGCATAAAGCAGAATGAGTATTTTCCCTTAAAGCTCTTTACCAACAATATAAACTAAAATATTAAGCCACTATGAATAAAGTGACAAGCAATGTCCAGGAAATTATATAGAGCTAAAAAAAGATACTTATGGTTTAATATTCAATTAGGCCTTAACAAAAAAAACCTCCACTCTAGAGAAGTTCAGATCTGACCTTGTGGCTTAGGCTCAACTTTCTCTGTAGCACTCAAATCAGAATGCAATATCATAGTATATATTGTGTTTGAATATATATATAATTTGCATACAGATAATTTTTGCTTAAAATGAAATGAACACTTTTCAACAAAAAACAGTACATGGTCAAGTCTGGGGGAAGGAAGACAGGGAGGGAAATAATCCACACAGTTACTAAACATATTGGGTCAAATTCTGGGAGTAAACTCAGAGCAACTTGACTCCAGTGGAGTCACTGAGTTCACAGAACTGTAAAAGCAGAAATACATCAGAATTCACCTACTTTCCCCATATTTACCATGATTTATGATTTAGGCCTAGTCTACATTAGAAGCGCTACAGCAGAGCTTTAATGTTGTGTGTCTGGTGAAGACACTCTAAGCCAATGAGAGACTGCTCTACTGTTGGCATACTGAAATCACCTCTGCAAGAGGCAGTAGCTATGTCGGCAGAAGCAGCTCTCCCACCAACATAGCGCTGTCCACATCAGTGCTTAAGTCAGTGTAACTTATGTCACCAAGGGGGGTGACTTATTGACACTCCTGAGAGACATCAATTATGCCGACATAACCTGTAGTGTAGACAAGCCCTAAGATCTATATATACAACCACAAGGAGAAAGAACACTTTTTAATATTAAAAACACGTACTCCTATTAAATGGACCAACCATTCTGAAAACAAGCTGGACTTTCATTTTGATGTCCATTATGCGACCCTAGAATGTACAAAAACTACTTTGTCCAAAAGGTGTTATAAGGAATAATGAGCTAAATTCACCTGTATACAGAATGTCAGCCTAAGGTATTCAAAATAGAGCTTATGTTACATTTAAATAATACATATGTGCTATCCTGGCTATATGCGTAGAGGTGAATTTCACCAGATTACAGTGGCCTAATTACATCAGTACAAGCTCAGAAAGTTTTTCTTTACAAAGAACATCATTACTTCAGCGCCTACTCTATTATTTACACCCTATAATCATGTCTGGTCCACTGAAGAAGGCTGGCATATTTCAGTCAGTACAAGATTTAGGACACAGCTAGCAAGTCAGAAACAAATATTTAAGACAAATCAAAATAAAGAGAAGTTTTCAAAATATATAAAATCTTTTCTGCATGATTTTTATAGAAAATTATGCTGTGATATTTTAGAACGCAGAACCTATTTACTTTGTTCTTATTTTATTTTTCGATTGCTGCAACAGAATTGTCAGTGCTGTTATTAAAAAAAACCAGACCAACAAATAAGGTTTTCAAATTCCTAGGGTTTGAAAGAAAACAAGTGCAATACACATAAGCAGAAATTGTCTGAGAGGCGAAATTCTACTTTGTGACAAGGCTTAAAGTTGTAGTGTTTTTTACTGGTCTCGACATTTTTGCAAAGCATTTAGTTTTGCAAAGGAGAACAGCCAAATGCAGATCTCAGGTACTTTAACTTTTACCAAAACCCATGTACGTAGGCTGAATTAGATGACTGTATACACATACAAAAAATCTTCCCACTTTGTTTTTTTTTTTTCTGAAACCACAGACCAAAGTTGATCCATAGTATGGCTCAGTAATTCTAGTTACCAGTACATTTTCCTCACCTCCAAAAAAGATCTGGCATAAAATTTTCAAGAACACCTAAGTGACTTAGAAACCTAAGTCACTTCTGAACATGCTGAGATGCTTTTGAAAATCTTACCCTAGGTGCCTGTAATACAAATTCTGTTAGCACCCAATCCAGTGTAGATGAATAAATTAATTTTACTCCTGTGCCAACTATGAAAAGATTAAATTGTTATCTCTATGAAGTGTGAACAAAATGAAGTTTTAAGCAGTAAGTCCACTGAGCTTTTTGTTAGCTACTTTCTAAGCCAAATTTCTCTAAAACAAGAATTAAAGACCTAGAAAAATTTAGGAAAGTTTCATCAGATATAAACATTACTTTACATTTATGTTTCTTGTTGAAAACAAAAAAATGCTTGTCTTACTTGTAGAATCCACAGACCAATGGTCTTCCACATCTGTCAGCTTCATCAAAACAAGCTTCTGCTGTCTGCCTATCTAAACTGGGTAGCTTCTCGCAAAACACACCTTTCCCTATGTAAATGTCATAGAATACAAAATTGAAGGCAGCACATAATCAACACTGAACATTATATACTCTGCAGTGTTCTATACATGTCAACACATTCCAGAGGCAAGGTTTCAGAAAACGGAAAAAATTGTTTTTGCTGAATGATTTTCCATACCTACACCAGCTACTGTTTACTATTTACAAACCTCAAGAAGTGACTGTTTTTAGAGAGAATGAAACTCTGATCTTCTTGGCTTTACTTTTATTCCTAGCTGTGTTTCTCTGAACACACATTTCAGTTACCTTTAGTCAGAACAACACAGTACAAGCTCCGTTGACATTACAAGTCATTAGGGTCAGTGTCTTCAGTGGACTAAGTTCTCCCTAATTATGCAATTAGACACTCAGTGTATGCCTCAAGGGAAGCTGCAAGGTACAAAGAGGCAGATGTAAGTGATTTTAATCACTGGAGAGGAATAATAATTCCTGATATAAATGCTGATGGGAGCGCCTTATTGAATTAAGACAAGGAATTTACTAATAAAACTGAAGTCAGTCCTGTTCAGGGGGCATTAACAGATACCCAAATTGAGCTTCCTGGTTAGTATGATGTCTAGAGATGTTCAGTTTAGAGGCCACCAGAGGAAAGTGATTTCCACAGATAAAAATGTTGAGACATTTTAACAGAAAGATAAGAGAGGCCACTTGTTTTGAGCACCACTGCACTAGACCACCACTGACCAACTGAGCAATTGGTGGTAGTCTAAGAAGAGCCAGGCTGTTACATGGTGCTGGCTCTCTTCTCCATTTACAGTTGATTAAATGCATTAATCCTTTCCTAAAGTTACTTTTCTACGTATGCCCCTGCTGTACTTGCCACAACTATGCCATGAGGCAGCAAATGGCAACACAGGTGTCCACAAGAGAACCACCCCACTAAGATGGATTGATACTATAAAAGAATTTGAGGATCCCTGCTCTAGTGAAAATGGGATCCAGAAACTCCTCAATTGCAGCTCTGACACTGATTTCCCTGACAAAGTGATCGTAAGTGCAAAAGTTTTGCTGGGGCAGATGTTCTTTCATCATCATACGTAAAAGACACAAAAGGATTTCATTCTTGGAACCATTTTCAGTTAAACAAGCATATATGAAAACCAGAAAATTTGCAGTTTGGGGTGTTTTTAATGTTACAATTATTTTTAAAATAGCCAATTTAGTACTTAAACTGGGCCTGATCCTGTTTCCATTAAGTCAATAGCAGTTTTGCCACTGACTTCAGGAGCACAAGATTGGGCCCTAATAGCACGTCTTAGATCAATTCTCCAATAACGAGATCCAGGAGATTTCAAAAGCCAATCGTTCTTAGTAGACTGTCAGTTTTTGAGTTCATTGCATCTCTACCCCAATGGTGTTTCCTGTGGAGCAAACAAGTAAGAATGTAGCTTTATAAACATAGTGGGCCCATTTCAGTGGGCCAACATGTTATATATGAAAGGAGAATTTGCTTCAGATCTATTTCAGTTCCCCTTACCGGCTCGTAACGCATCTATCACAATTTCAGAGGCTGCTTCAGGTGGTGAACAGACAATGGCTCCAGAGACACTGCAGAAATTAAGGAAAAAAAACACTTGGAGACAATACTTCTGCTGAAATAAAAAGTGGTCAAAATTAAGGGGAGAAAAAGATTCTTGAACATTACAAAAGCTCCTCACATCAGGAAGAGGGTGAGGAAAGAAACCAGCAACTCCCAGAAGGCAATAATATTACGAGCAGGGAAAGCTATTTCTTTAAGAACAGCAAGGGCACAAGCTCTGGGGCAACAGGAACAGATTGGGTTACTACATTTCGTAGTTTTTAAAAGGAATGCTGAATTCATGGTCCATAGCCTCACTAGATATTTTTTTACATGGTGTATTTATAAAGAGCATGTGTTCACAGCTTAAAAGAAAAAGCTTTAGAACTGTTTCTTTCAAAACCTGTTTGAGCACTCTATCAAAATATATGGGGAAAGGTGTAAAAAACAAATTTACACAGCAAATTGCAGAAAAATGTAGAGTGAATACAATTTAACCCATTTTTACCTTTGAATTTCTACTATAAAGTAACATCTTTCAGAGTCACTGTTCACTTTTAAGATTAGTGTGAAATCTGAAATATTGCCTTCATTTGAAAGTTGACAGAAACTCTATTTAGCCAACGTGTTTTTAGTAATCTAGATCAGCATTCCAGAATGTTTAGTAAAGCGATATAAACACAACATAATATCGCACATTTCCACTGTACCCTTCATCTTGAAGGATCCCAGAGTGCCTTATGAACTTTACACATGCACCTCCACTGAAATAAGCCAGACATGCTGCAGTGGAAGGGTGGCAGCCAGCAGCGAAACTGACAGACAACATGCTACATGACAGCACAAGGAAGGAAATTTGGCCAAACGCATCATCCCTTACAAAACTATCCGCAGAGACAGGACAGATCGTTCATTTGTACGGCTATACCCAGAAACCCTATATACAGAAGTTAAACTAAGCTTTCCAGCAAGATCCTAGAATGTGTGTGATCCTCAGGATGTCTAGTAAATAGTAAAGTAATTCAACTAGACCTATAGCTGCCACCTGCTCTTGAAAGGAATACAGCGTTCCAATCTTATAATATTGAGTAGTGAGGTCAGACAAGCAGGATTCCCCAAGTGTGTCCTAACTCCAGTAAAACTTTCCAAAGACAGAGTAAGAATGCTGGTTGATAGTGCTACTTATCCCTTTAAGCCTTAATTACTTAACAAGGAAACATGCATGGAAGTTATTGGCAGACTGTACCGTTGATCATTGAGCACTATGTCGGCATCCTGCTGCCGTAGCACCCTGGTGTTGGCCAGGAATTCTGTATTGAAGGCACGTTCCACATCTGGCAGCTGATCCTCCACAATGTAAAGCAAACAGCAGCCATTTTCTTCCATTAAACTTTGAAACAATGCTTTGTTACCAAGCCCCACGCCAAAGAGGGCAAGACCAATATTGCTTCCTGAAGTTCCACTACTGCTGTACCGTGTCACTGACCCTCCAGAAGCCACACTGTTGGATGCCTCAGAAATAACAAGTCTCTGGGTGCTCTGTTTTGAGGGAACCGGTGCACTTCTCATATGGAGGGCAGCGAATGCTGAAGGGTGACTGGTGGAGGTAGAGGGTGTTTGGTCTTCTCTGGCAGACATGACACTGGTTGTGGAGCTGATGGCGCTGGGGTGAACAGGGATCAAGGACTTGTTGTAGGAAGGTGGAGATGGTACCATGCTATAGCTGGTGCCAGTGCTGGTGATGCAGGGGTTGGTTGAGAGAATAAATGAAGGCTGAGAAAGCAGGGAAGGAGTGTCAAGTTGCATGGAAAGGCTGGTACCAAGGTCTGAACCTGCAGATCTAGATAAAAGGGACAAAAGTCTTAAGGAAGCTGCTGCAATTCAGGATTATTCAAATACAAAGATTTTGTTCCCACAAGAGAAAACTGAGGAAGTTTTATTGAGCTTCAGATGTCTCTAGGTGTGTGATAATAAATTTATTAAAATTTTATTCCATTACTTGACTGACATGCTATTTGGCAATTAAATTTAGTTAGTTATACACAAAGAAAATAGTATCTCCCATCTTCTTAACAAAGATTTAAGAGCAGGTTCTTCACGGTGAGCTATTAGCTACATTTTCACAACATATACGAAGTGCACTTACTAGTATTCTATGAAGTAACCTAAATCATTCTATTCAAAGAACAGTTATGAAAATAAATGGATGAAGTTCATTGTGACGACTTACGTTTGCTTTTGTTTTACTTTCTTCTTTAGCCATTAAATTCAAGAAATTTGCAATATGTTTCCCAGTCAGTGTACTTTATATAACACAGGCAACATACACCTCTTAAAATGCACATTACCAACTCTGAAAAAATTCTTTACCGGTCACCCCACTACTTTGAATTAACAATAGCGCAGTGGGGTTTTTTAAACAGTTTACTTTTGAGTGCATTTTTGTACTATTCCGCTTTGTTAATGAAAATCATGTACAGCATTTTCACTTCCAAGTTCTTAGTACTGCAATATAGTGTTTGGGTTTCAAAGGCTGCAAGGGAACGTTTAACAAATAACAACTATCTTATGGCTAAACATATTTCTGTAGATCTCAGGTTTTTATAAAATCTAGGGGCTTTTTTTTGTTTTTGTTTTAAACAAATTATGCCAAACTGAAATTGACAAATATAAAGGTACCACCACGACTGCCCTTACTCCCTGGAAGTCGGATACAGCTTGTCATCTGTTTATCTGCGTTGTGTAATCAGCAGGAAGGACTCGGAGGAAGTTTTAGCACCACTAGAAAGAAAAGCATCTCCGGTTTTTAGGATGAAGAAGAACCTCTCCTGCTGTTACACGAAGAAAGCACCGACGCTGAAATCAGTGAGCCGTGACACGGCCCCGTGCCATCGTCGGCTCAGAGAATCAGTCGCTCGGTCCCACGACGAGGCAGGGCCGGGATGGCGGGAGGGGCACAGGCAGACCCCGGGAAACCCAGGGCAAATGGGCTGAGGGAGCGAGATGCCGGGGCAGCCGGACAGCAAGGGGCGGAGCGCGCTGAGGGCCGCACTCCCCGGCTGGTGGGGTGGGGATTCCCGGGCTGGGGGGGGGGGGGGCTCATATCCGGTGACCAGACCTCCCGATTTCATAGCGACCGGTCCCCAGCTTGGGGGGCGTTTTCTCCTACGGGCTCCTCTCCCCCGGCCCGCCCGGGCCCCGGACTCACAGGAGGAGGGGCGTGCGCAGGCCGTGCTGCTTGACCAGCCGGCGGTTGCGGTAGTGGCGGCCCGAGGAGAGGTGCTCCAGGATGCGGTCCCGCCGCACCC
>ML677380.1:2754860-2846631 GCA_007922305.1 Dermatemys mawii | reverse complement strand
GCCCCCCTCCAGTCCCTGTTCACCAATCCCTCAGCCAGCCCCCCTCCGGTCCCCTCCCCCACAATCCCTCAGCCAGCCCTCCTCCTTCCTGCTCCCCACAGCCAACACCCTCAATCACATGGGGCTGGTGTCGCCCTGAAAGTTCCTCTTCCCCCAAGGCAGGCAGGCCCCACAGTTTGAAAACCTCTGACCAAGACGGTTATCAGGAACACAAATGAGGAAATGTGGACTGTAAAATTATAGGCCCTTTAACCCAGCACCAGCCTGCTAATTCTCCCCCTCTCCATTTTGTGAAAGGCTGAGATTGGTGAAACACCATTAAAGAGATGAACTTGATGACAAAGGGTTTCAGTGAGCTCCAGGAATTAAGCAGCCGAAGGCAACAGACACCAGTATGGAAGCTTCCCAGCGGTAGATCTACGCTGAGTAAATCGGCTCAAGCAGTCAGACGCTACTATGAGAACCAAGTATTTAATATGCTGCTATTTTAATCACTTTTTAGACAAGATAAAATGGGATTTGATTTGGGAGGCAAAGGATTACGAGGGGCTGCCTTGCCACACTATACACCTTCTGGGAAGTACTTAGCATCTTGTAAGTTGGGATTCTGGGCAGCAGCTTCTTTTAGACTTGAGCTCCCAAGAAAGGAAAACCCCATTAAGTGGAATGAATTATGCACACCGCAGGAGCTGATCATATACCATTTGCTGTCTCAAGGAAAGTGCAGCAAAGGCCAGCTGTAATACGCAGATAATGGCAAGAAATGGATTTTCATCCCTACTGTGCAATTGCAATGCTTCCTTTGTCAGAGGGTGGTGATGGATGGCAAGAGAGAGATCACTGACTTGATCATTACCTGTTAGGTTCATTCACTCCAGGGAACCTGGCATAGGCCACTGTCGGTAGACAGGATACTGGGCTGGATGGACCGTTGATCTGACCCAGTATGGCCATTCTTATGTTTGTCAGCAAAACTATAGTCCCCTCCCTGGGATGAATGCTGGCATTTCCAAAAGGGGCTAGGCACACAGTTTCAATGGGATTTGGGCATTTAACTCCCTTGAAAATCTTAGCTGAAAGAAAGTGGGAGAAAGGAATTTTAGCATTTGATGAAGGCTTTCTTCATGAGGGTCTGATCCTGCAGTGAACTCAGTGCCTCCTGTACCACGCTCAGCCCCATCTACTCCCACAAACTTCACAGTGGAGTTGAGGATACTTTTCACTTTGAAGATCAGGTCCTGACCTTGAGCGGCCTATCATTGCTGTTTGTCATATCACAGAATGGATTTACACCTACCTGCCTGCCAATCGACAGTTAAAAAGCACGTTTTTTAACACATCCAGTTAATGGTCTAATTTCCTCCTATTTGCCAGGCTGATATCAAACCTGCCGGCATCTCTGAGTCAGAGTATGAGCCCCAGGTGGAGGAATTACAGAGATCTTTTCTAATGCGCCCTGGATGTCCTAGATTTAGTAACAGAGCAACTTCAACAGTCCAGCTTGGTAAGGCTCACAAGAGAGATCAGCAAACCCCTAAAACTCTTTCCTGTGCTATATTAAGCTATTTCTCCCTCATGATAGCCCTTATTTCCCCAGTACTCCTGTTTAAGTTCTACAGATTGTTTCCCTGTTGATTCATCGACTTGCAGGTAGCCAGAGTACTGATGATTCTCTCAGCACAACTTTAATATGTATCTTGCGCTTGACCAGTATGTATTTGCTAGTAGGGGCTTTTGATGGTATCGTTTACTTAGCATTTCCTCAATGTTACCACAAAGTTAAAAAAGAAAAGCCTAGCTGGTAGTAAGTGAAAACCACGAAGGCAAGTGTACATGATCCAAGAAGGAGGGGGCCAAGACCAGCCAACCAAAAAACCATCCTGCCTTCAGAGAGCCTCCAGACCACCTCCAGCCATCTAGAGTTCCAGCTTCTCCTATTGTTCTATAGGCAGACAAGCTGGCTCCCTTTCCCTAAGACAGCAGGCTCTTATCTCCAAGGGCTGAGTGAGAGTAACCAAGCATATAATCAGAAAACAAAGTCTCTAAGGCCTAGGTCAGGCTGGTGACAGATGGGAGGGTTGGACTAACGGCACCACTTCTAGTTCCTTTCTCACTCAGCTGCCTTTCCCTGTTTATATATAGCCCCAAGGCGGGGCAGGGTGCTTCTTGACTGCACCCAGGCTGTTTAGGCTGTAAACTCAGCACTGTCTCATGAAGGGCTCGTCGCAGAGCAGGGCAGTCCCACTGAGAGGAGTTTTCCCCTATGTCCTGAACACCAGCCCCATTTTTCAGACTAAGGAACCTTTGAGCTTATGCTGGGCTGTGACAGTTTTATGTTGAACAGAGTTTCAGAACTCATTTCTGGATGCTCTGATGGTCCCTTTTAGCCTTAACCTCTGTGACTGAAGACAGATTTTTCCTTATTCAGAAGGACGAGATGACTCAGATCTCAGCCCATTTCATTCTATCTTAAGTTTGTGTTACCATGACCAGATAAATCTACCTGTATATTAAAAGTGATAGTCCCTCACATACCTGAACTAGGAATTCAGTATAAATGTTTAATATTTAAATCAGTCCACCTCATTTTGCATAAAATCCACATTCTCTTCACGTCTCTGAAATTGGTAAGAGTTTCAACCCTTTAGTGTGACAGAAGGTATAAGCCAGAGTGCCGAGAATCTGGAAATCATCAAATGGATGTTTTTCTGCCAAAAAGAAAAAAACATTTAGCAGTAACCAGGATTATTTTTTTAAAAAAAACACAGAAAGTACTGCAGACATCCCTGATTTGCACTATAATTTGAGTACCATCAGTCTGTCCTCCCAACTCAGCTTTGAAGAGTGGAATGCTGCCTTTCTGAACACATATCCATCAGGATCAGCCACCAAGGGTAAGGGGATGGCTGTGAAGACTGTATGCATGTGTGTTTTTCCAGAACATCAGAAAATCAGCTGTGAAATGGGTACTTTTGCAAGGCAGCACATTACACTGTGATAGGAAACACCACTGGGCTTGTCTTGATTGCTCTTTTTACCCAGTTGGTGGCATGACATGATCTCCAAGCTATATACTCCATAGAGCAACCTGCACCGTGTGGTAGAAGTGCTGACTGTATTCCTTCAGGGTCCCTCTTCCAGTCTAGGTCTGGCTATATGCAGGACACAGGGCACATACAAGTCCTGCCACGAGTTGAAGGATTTTGAAGATTATGGTTGTAGCCAGCAGACAGTTTGAACAAGACACAACTCCTTTTTGAAGCCTACCCATTGCAGGCTGTGTCACTGTTTTTGATTCAATATGGTAAATAATCTTTTCTGAGGAGTTTTTTTAAATGGTACAGTAAGTGGAACCCAAAGAGTTGATTGTAGTACTAATAGAGATTTGATGCCAGAAGAAATAAGTTTGACAGAACAAATATGCTTTTCCAAAGTCTCTGCTTGATATTTAGATAAATGCTCTTTCCACTATTTCCCTCTCCTGCTCCTCTCTGTCCCTGCAGCAGCTGGTGAGCTCCTACTCAGTAAAAGTCTCACTGGTCTCTCTAAATGGAAGAGTTTCACAGAAGGAATAGTTCCAGATGAAAAACAAAGAGGACCCAGAAAGAGTAAAATCCCATGGTACATTGATGTAATCCGTGAGAAGGTAAGAAAATGTTGCTATAATACTTCAAAAAGATCTATAGACCAGGCACATAGTTAATTGCAAAGCGATCCAGCTAGAAAGTTAACTTTCTAAAGGTGTGATGTAAATTAAGTTAATAATATAATGGTATTTGGATAAATGGATTCATCAAAAGATCTCAAAGTTCTTTTTCAAAACAATGTTAAGTGCAGGGAAGAAGGGAAAGCAAATAGAGGAGAATGGCAGTAAGTCCATGTCAAAATTAGAAAGAAAATGTAGGAGTCCTGGGTCCTAGTCCCTTGGACTAGATGCCATTAAATTCCCTACAGATGGCCAGGTATTGAAATACAGTACATCATCCACTCGTATGCCACTCATCCCACTTTTTCCTGCCCACCAGTATCCCATCAAACCTAGGATGCATTGTCTGAGTGAACACTATGTCTGTTTCTGTTCTCAGGAACGATGCTTGTTGATGATGGGAGAAGAGATTAATCGTCTTTCAAGATGGGAGGCAGAATGTGCAAGGAAGGATGATGTAATTTCTATCCTTAGGGATGAGATGGAGAATCTTAAGAAGCATCTGGAGCTGCTCAGGACGGAAAATGTCATCACAAAGGAGGTGACTTACGCTCGTTTTCTCTATATGAAATGAACGAGGCATTTAAGATGGTCTTTCACTGTGAAGTCTATATGGCTATCAGCAGTGGCCATCGCTAGTGGAAAAGCTGCTACTGATGACCCTTGCGGTCCCTTCTGAACCTATGATTCTATGATGTAAGCAGATAGGGGATTTCCTCAAACAGCACACACCCAAAAACACACACCCAACCGGACTGAGAAAGTGAGGTTCAAAAATAAAAGCTATTTAAGGCCCTCCTTATGCTCTGAGTTCCCAAGTAGCACAGTGAGAGGGAAGAGCATTCTGGGTAATTATACACAAATGAGACACCCCCGCAGCAGTCCTGCTTTGATTATGATCCTCGTAAGGCGTATAATAAACGCTACTGACTATGACTGTGCAATCTGAAGCAGAATGCAATACTGAGAGTGCTCATTTGTGCATCGTTTTCTAAACACGTTATCAGCTTCCCCAGAACCGTTGTGGAGGCCTAGCACTAAGAATTCACTGACAAGATGAGGTATATTCGTGGTCAGTGCACCAAGCTCTTTCCTTTCCATGCTGCAAGCTAGGAGTGTGGAAAGCAGCTTCCAACTTTTAACTTCCTAGGTAGTTTTCCTCATACTAGATTTTCCCTTGCAGAAAGATGCAGCCTCAGAACCCGTAGCTGACGACAGCAAGACAAAGATGCCTAGGCTAAGCAGCTCAGTGCAGGATGGCTTAGGACAAAGCGGTATTACAGAAGATTTGAGAGAGGAGGTGGCATGCTTAAAATTAAAACTAAGCTACTCTGATAAAATGCTGGACTCCAAGATTGCTAGCCTCTCTGTGTCCTTGATGAAAGACCAGGAGAAACTGTGGCAACTGGAAAAGGAGGTGAAAGAGGATCTGCACTAGTCCAGATATGGCAAAAGGAACTGACAGTAGAATGAGAGGAGTCTGTGCTGTTATGTGCTTTTTACACTGCTGCTAAACGTGTCCTTTAGTGACTGCATCCACTAGATCAGCATTTCTTAAATGTGGCCACCAGGGGCTTTCCTTGTGGCCACAGCCTCTTGGGCAGGGGGCAGCAAGGAGGGGTTGGGTCCTGCCCTCCCTTGAGCCACAACTGTCGGAGGAGCAGACAGCCGGTGTGAGTTCCCCACCTTCCCGGGAGCAATGGGGCTCAGGCTTCCAGCTTCAGCCCTGGTGTGGCAGGTGGCAGGCTCTGGCCACAGGATGACTGTGGGGCTTTGGGCTCTGGTTGCACAGCAGTGGGCTCGATCCTCCGGGGCTGGGCTTCAGGCTCACACGCCCCCTCTTATTGCCCCTGGCCCTCACCCATCCACCCCATCACCCTGACCCCCACCGCCTCCCTACCCACTTCCCCATCCCAGGCTTAATTTGTCCCCGCAGCCTGCCAGGGCTGAGTAAGTCTGCCATGAAGAATGACATTTGCATGTTTGTTAAGATCACATTTCACTGCCTTCCAGCTAGTGACAAGTCTCTGCTGTGAAAAAAGTGATTTTAAACATACAAATATCACTTTCCACAGAAGGGGACTTATCAGCTAGCAAGTCTAAAACCAAACAAAACTGCAACCAAAAAAGCAAAAGAAACAACAAAGACAAGAACATGCAGAGCATGTTATTTGTGGTTCTGTTCTGTTTAGGTCCAGTAAAGAATAGACACAACTATATGTTGTTGTTATTACTGAGTGTGCAAAAATACCCCTACATAAGTAAATTACACTTATTGGACCTGTATATTTGCATATGTATTTGTTTTTCCTAAAGTTAATTAAGTAGTTTAGGAAAACTTATCAAAGTGGCCACCAGCAAGAGACTTGGTGGCAGCACTCTGAAACCATCAAAAAATTTGTAGAGAGAACCACTGCTGTAGATTTCCCTCTCACCCATCCCCTTTGGGTCTCTGATTTGCAGACATGGGAAAGTGTGTACAGAAAACCAAAGCATTTAGAAATGTCATTGTAGAAAATAACTTAGATTTACATCTCTGGGCCAAATTCTGCTTTCAGTTACATCAGTGTAAATGAAGGTACATCTACAACAAGATTCATATAATTTAATCCCCCTTCCTGGGTCCACTGCTGTGAAGATACCAGGGAAGTTGTCTAACCACAGAAGCTAAAGAGATCAGTGCAGACAGATCCTAAAATAAATGAATTCTCCTAACTGTGCACAGGGAGCCACAAACAAACATCTAACCAGACAGATCCAAAAAGATGCTCCAATGTAGCACATTTCAAATGCTCATGTGTAAAAGGGCCAAATATTCAGAATCTTCTTCCCTTGTAGTATCTTGGAGATATTGCCTGACCTTGAGTCAAGTTCACAGTCAGTGGATTTGGTGTCTGTTTGCATTTGGACCAAATTAAGCAGAAGGGAGGCCCAGTAATGAACTTCCAGAAATCTTGCTCCAGATCTGCATGGGGTTGTGTCTCCAGGAGCATGACACCCATGATTGTACTTTTTTTAATATCTAGACATTGTGAGGTCCCCAGATGCTCCAGTGCTGGACACAATAGACACTTTTAGATAAAGAAGAAGAACAGGAAGCACAGTTTTCCTGCATTTGGACTAGAATTCAGAGTTTAAAAGGGAACCATAATTAAGCAGCAGCAGTTACCGAGTCATTTTCTTAAGCCGGTGTCAATGTTTCACCATACATTATATTATTCCATTTGTAAGGTCTATGGCTCAGGGCTAGAGAGGTGCCCTAAATGCAACTCCAGAACTAGACTCTCATCCCTCCAACCATTCAGCTCCAGAAATGGAGCCTTATATGACTAAAGCCAGTCTCTATCTAAGGCTGCATTTGGCTTCAACTTTCAAAATTCTTCCTGTCCTTTTGTCCTCCCAGTATTCAGAAATGCAGCAAAAGGGCTTGAGACAAGAGGACATGGAAAAAGAGCCTCTCAGTGGTACAGAGATTGAAGTGGCTTCTGAAGAGGAGGAAGAGAATGAGGCAGACGCGCAAGAGAAAGCGTCCCTGATCAAGCTCAGAGAATTCCAGCATATGAACCAGGAACTCTGCAAAGAACTGGAGAAAGCAAAAACCGACTATGACATGGCCACAGGTACCAGTACTGGCATACGGGGAACACAAAAGGGCTAAAGATCAGGGAGTATCTGAAATGTTAGTGACTAGATCCCAAACGCTTCCCCTGTTCTGTGAACACTTTGTATGCTGGTTATGGGGAGCAAGAGGAAGTCATTATTATGGCTCAGTTCCCGCTGTCTAGGAAGGATCTACATTAGATCTTCCCTGAGAGGCTGCAGCTTCTATTCCCTCTGCTGTTTTAAAGACAGCTTCCCAACAGCAGCAGCTACTTTTGCATTATTTTCCCGTATTTACAGCTTGCCTGGTAAAGATGCCCATTACTAAAAAGGGCAGATTCTACTTAAAAGTGCTTGGTAAAGTTTGGGCCGCTAAACAATGGGTGCTAATCAAGAGCAGCTTTTGAACAAAGAGGAGCAGCTGTGTATAGCTAGCAGCACCTCCACAACTCTGTGGCGGGTCCAGCTTCTGTCGCTAGCCTGCAGAGAGCTTCTGCACATCAGACCATTTCTAAGTCTTTTTATTCTTGTACAAGATGCATTTGGCTGGTATTAAGAAATGGACACTTCAATTCAGTGATGCAATAAAGTGTCATTCAGCTGAAGTGTTAACCCACCTGTACTTCTGTAGTGACTGTAGTTCTCAAATAACTCCTGGCCACAACCAGATGACTTTTGGATTATGTTCTAAAATGACTGGCCGCTTTTTCGTCATTTGGGGGAGGTTTCCCGAGGTCTTTAACAGGGATTCAGTTGGTTGAGAACTCAACTCTGATTGTATAGGTGCCATCACTTCCTTGCAAAGACAGCTGGCTTTCCAGGAGTCACAGCTACGGAGGACTGAGTCTGAAAAGGAAATGCTACAGAAGGAGCTTAGAGAGCGGGGAAATCAACTACAGGCCATGTCTGCCAAGGTACTAAGAGCACCACACAGTCCATTGGCCACCAGTGTGTAGTGTGGGAAACTGGGAATTTATTCTTTGGGAGACTTGTTTTTATTCTTTTAGAACAAGTCAGGAAATCATGATTTTGTGACCTGTAGTAATGGAACCGATGTGTTAACTGATGCCTTTTCTTTCAGTTTTCCAGCCTTCGAGAAGAACGGAAGCGTGAAGAAATGATGGGAATAATAGAGATTGAAAATTACAAACTCCGACAGGTGACTCATTGGTGCAAAATCCTGTGCTCGGTTACAGCAGCCAACACCCTAATTCTCCCTGCTGTGCCCCTCTTTGGCTTGGGCCTGTATAAATTAAACAAAACCAAACCCTTTTGTGAGCATCTTGTGCTCCTTTAGGTCCTTTCCTGCTCTCTCCAAATCGTGCACTGATGTCCTGTGTCTTTCACTCTAACTATTTGCAACACTAAACCCATCCATGTCGTCCCTAGTTTTGCAGGGGAGCCTGTCCCATCAAAATCAGAGATGGGGTAGCCCTAATATCTTTTGTTTCTCAATAACTTTATTGCTCAGTTTAATTTTTCTAATGAGCCTGAATTGATGAAGAAGGGAACAAACCTGTTTTAATGACTCTTACTTGGCATAATTATTAAATACTATCGGTAAACTCAGGGGGTGGGGGGGGGTGAATAGTGTTCCAAACCAGTAACATTACTGGACACTGACATACGCTGCTACTGCTGCCTTCTGGGAAGTGTAGGGAGGGTTTGGAATAGCAAGGCAAAATCTCTAGCGAGACATGTTTGAGTTAGGCAGCTTTCTCCTCCATTCCTCCGGAACTGTGTTTCTCCTCAGGACATTGTGGAACAAGAATCCAAACTGGCTGAGCAAAACAAACTGATTAATGATTTGCACAGAAAGATCAACCAGCTCCAGACAGAGGTTATGGTAGCCCAGTACCACACGCAGAAGCAGTTGTGTGACCAACATGAGATGGAGATCCAAGTGGAGGCCTTGAAGCATGCTGAGCAGCAGGCCAAAGTTGCACTGGAGTGCATCAGTGCCAGGGTAAAGGCGGCCTCCTATCTCCTTCCCCTGAGGGAGGGACTCCAGCTAATGAGAACAAAGGCCCCAGTTTAGTCAGGGCCATCCTTAGACACAATCATTGGGTGGACTGCATGGGGCTCCCTGACACCTCAGCTCCAGCAGCAGGAATGGAGGGGCTGGCAGTTAACAGTCCACTTGCTCCCCAACCTTTCTCTGGTGGCTTGGGCTCCTGCCCTTGCCAGGGGCCTTTGTCTCAGTTATGGGTCTTATGGGATACCAAGAAAGAGAAACCCCGAGGTTTCAGAGCAGAATCTGGACAATGCCAAACTTCTTTCTGAATTTATCCCACAGCCTCCCAACCCTTCTGGGGATCCCCCTCTCTCAGATACAGCAATAGGCTAAACAGCCGTCATGGGAAGACATTTTGCCATATTTATTCTTAAAGACCCATATTCAGACCTGCCACAAGCAGGTGCGACTCCATCCAAAGGCAAGTCAGATTTGCTTACGTTACTAATTCAGAGACACATGTTGCCACTAGGTGTCCGTGTGGGGCTTCTGGTGAAGCCACCTGGAATTGCACATCCTCAGCCCAGGGCAGAATTTCACAGAATTTCAGTCCTGCTCTTCGCTGGTGTCCTGGGAACATTCAGAGACACGAGAACCTGTCAGAAATGCCAGCTGTCATACCAACCCTCGTGTTGGCGTAGCTTAAAAGCAGAGGTTGCTTCAGATTGTCCCTCTAGAGAGACAAGGTCTTTGCTTGTGTCAGACAGTATCCCTCTTTAACTGGAGGAAACCTGGTTAATTAAACTAAGGTCCGTTTTTTTCCTTTTTAAAATCAAAAGTTTGAAAGATTTCGAAGCAAAATAATTCAGGCCACGTACAGCGCTACAGGTGCCAAATCCCCCCAAACTGAAATTAGTGACGAGGAAGCACTGGAGGCAATGCAGGTATGTGATTCCATGTGGAATGATGCTTCTGCTTGGACCCCTGAGCTGGGGACCAGTTGACAGGTGAGGGGAGGAGGAATAGCTTAATGATCCCATCCCCTCCATGGCTAATGCTGGGTTCTTCTGTGAATGTGTCTGATTTCCAGAGAATAATTAGCGAGCGGCTGGATTTTTATCAGATGCTGAAACAGAAGGGTGTGAAGGTCCCGTCTCTCTTCAGCCCTGAGCCAGCAAATGTGACTTCTCCTAATTCTAAGACCAACAGAAAGAGTCCTGTGAAATAGGGTCTTGTACGCTGAAAGCTGATTCCTGCAGCTGAGGCACAGAGTCAGGAAGGCGCTTTCTCCTGATGCTCTTTCCTGGTGGCATTTTGGTTTGTTTTCTGGTGTTTTGTTTTTTATTGACAAATTAAACAATTAAAATGGACTTCAACTGCATTCTGCTAAGCCGGCTGATCTCTAATTAGTCTACAGTGTTGTCTCATAATTGGAGTTTGGAACTGGAATCAGGGCTCAATTTGCCATAAATCACTTATTCTCTCAGATTTTCCATCTGTAGAATAATCTCCGCCTCACACGGGAGTTGTGGGAGTTGATGTGAGTTTGCAAAGTGCTTCAGGGGCCCTTGGATAAGAGGAGTTAGAAAATGAAAATTGTTCTGTGTGTGGGGCACACCGCCTGCTTTGGCCAGGTAATCCCATTGCTGCTCATTGTCCTCCTTTTAAATGCATAGTGCAGGCATAATCATTGAATCACAGAGATTCTCTGACCTGAAACAAGCAGGCCTTCCAAACTTGCCAGATTCTAGCAATCACATCCAGGTAATCTCTGAGCATATCCTACCACAGGTTAGTTCCCAACCACTGCTAGTTGTCACTAGTGCTGGCAATCTGTGCTTTAGTAATCAGTCTTCCCCTTCCCAACCTTAATGATAGACCACTGGGCCAGCCTCCCATTCAGCTGTGCACCCTATAACCCGCCCTGGAGTTTGGACTGCTGCAAAGCCAGCTTTTATTTAAGTGTATAGACTTAAACTGAACCAGAATAAGCCACTCTTTTTTTCTGAAATAAGTGTCCACACAGGAGTTTGCATTGACTCAACTAAACTGGTTTAAATCCACATCTTTAGTTAAACCAGTGCAACCTGGCATGTAGACAAGCCCAGGGAATTTTACTTATAATAATTATAGTGTGTAAAAAGTTACATATAGATGTGTCAATAATAATACATGTCTGGGTGTGAAGTTATTCCAGATGCCTTGAATGCGTTCTGGAACATGAGATCAAGTGCCTTCATTTCACCCAAAGACGTGTATCAAGTACAACAAAGTCCTGAAATGTCTTTACAAACCTAAACCCTGCAGTGAGGCCCACTCTGAGCCTAGTCTCCATTTTAGTGGACACAAGTTGTGGATAATAGATTTATGGGTAAACTGGGAATTTAGACATCTACAGGACCTAAAATGCCAGCACAAATAATTCAGATGAAAAATTGTACTTGCAGTTCAGTTCCTGCAAGACTGAGACTCAGGGCTGTGCTGAAAATCTGCCCCTTAAAATGTTAGTGTTCAGTTTTCCTCTGCAATAAACAAAGTAGCTGGTAAGTATTCCTGGGTCACCGTTTCAAACTTCATGGCCAAGTGACTTTAACCCTCTTGCAGTGAAGTAATCACCTTAGTAAGGCCTGGTCTAAAGTCTCTTATCTCTGATATGAAATTAAAGTATCAGTTCAAGATAAGAAACATGGACCATGCTGTGCATTTTAAAGTGTAGTTCTCAATAGTAAAAATGATACCTTCTTGCTCGGCTAATCTGCCCATGTTTATTCAGTCCTGTCTGCTGATTTTACTGGCTAAAATTAGGTTGCACTTTTTAGCTCTGTAGAGCTCATACAGCTTTGAGAGGGGGACCTGGATTCTATTCTGCCTCATGCACCCTTAGCAGGATTATTAATGGAGTTTCCATTGCAAAATGTTTTCTGTTGACAATGTGTGAACCATAGAAAACCAGCTTGATTTTCAGATCCCACGATCAAGTTTGCAAGGTTGGTGATTAGAAAAATAAAATCTTTTGGTCTGCAAAGTGAGCATAACTGAGCAACATACATGGAACCCCACTCTGACATTTTTACAGAGTCACTTTTCAACTGTACCTTATTGCCATTAATAACAGCAAACTAGAAACCTGCCTTTCTGACCAAAATTTGTAACCAGTTCCATAGTCAATGTGATGATCACCTCCTTGACATGCACATTCCTTCCAATTAACAGAACAGGTCAAATCCCCTAATATCTACTTCCTAGCAGACTTTCCCACGTGCATCATGTCAATTCCCTGCTGTCAGCAGGTAGTTCCAAAGCCAGTTACAACTCAAAATTGCATGTTCATGTTTTACCCCTAACCAAGAGCCACACTTACAAACTTTCCATTGGACAAAGTTATTGCAAATGCGTAAAACAGCCTCCTCATCTATAAGGATTTCTGGCTGAATTATGTCCCAGTAAATAAAAGGTCTGGTTTTCCAGGACCTGGACCTTGTGACCTCATCTACACCAGTGTAAAGGGGTGATGAAACGTTGCCAAATCAGGATTCTCCACTCACTTGTACCATTTCACTTCTACTTTGTAAAAGGGCATAGGGTGACAAGAGATTCAAACCTAAAGCCCTTAGAAAGGCTAAGGATGCCAACCTCTCTGCTACAGAACAGAATGATAAGTTTGCAATTCAGATGGTTGCCTCATGGTTATTTAGAAATCAAATCCATTCCCATGTGGAGGACCCAGCCCTTTGCCTGAAGTTCTATAACGCTTGCATCCAGAGGTCTATTGCAAAAGTCAACCACGCTAAAGTACATTTTCCTCTTCAGCTTAGCACAAGGCAGAATCTCCATGACTAACATCTACTACTGCCCTCTTCGGTCTGATCTTTGCATTTCTCTAGGTGATGTCTTCACACAGCTGAATGTCTCTTGGAAAACACCATTGCAGAGGGCAGCGAAGGATGTGGCAATGCTGTTCTCTTCAGTTTTAACATTTCTAATACAACCAAACACAAAATCAACTTCCTTTTGGCATTTCCCTGTGATCTGACTACAGATGAGATGCTGGACTAAGGGTCCAACATGGACAAGCCCCAAAGAACCCTGACACTGGGCCTCCACTCTAGCCTGGAGTGGACCATCGCTGGGGACAAGACAAAAGTTAATTCCTTAGGCCCCTTCAAGCTGTGCCCTCTCTGCTGGGATGGATGATCTATCTGCCAGTTGCAAAGGTGATTTCGGGATGCTGACACCTGCCCACTCAGTACTGAACTGGGGCTACTGCTTCATTTCAGACAGGGCACCAGACAGCCCACAGTTGGAAATAACAGACCATTCAGCTCTGCAGCAAGCAATCTGGCCGTGTGAAAGACTCTGTATCCCATCAGCAACCTTCTCCCGAGCTGTCCAGTTCCCTAATCTGCACCATTAAAGAGGGAAGCAGAAGGGAAGACTGATAGTGCTGACTAGATCTCTGGTGCACTGTACCTATTCTGATCTCACAACACCGGTACAAATCTGGAGTAACTACATCACATCAATGGAGGACAGAATGAGAAGCGTGGATCTAGCCAGGAGGAGTAAGGGCTGTGTGAGTCAGGGCTGGATTTCAGTGATTACAGAATATTGAAGAGTCTCCCTTGCTTGCTGTCCAGTTTCTCCCTGTGCCTTGAACTCCTGTCAGTGGAATCTCAATGCTATAATGGCACAGAGGTCAGAATGCTGAAATAAAGGATGGGCCGGGTCCAATGGTCAACGTTTCTGGTGGTAATCCCTTATACGCCTTCCTCAAATCAAGTCTTTGGCAGGCATCCTCCATTGCATGCACCTCATTTTCCTTCAGACGGAGTGGGGTTAAAGAATTTGCATGTGGGAACTGTGGAAGCTCTGTCCCGGCATTTTTGCTGGTTAGGTCAGAATATGGGGAGTCAGCCAGCTGTAGCTGGCACCTGTGTTTTTGTGCGGAAAGGCACTGAACTGATGGACCCCGCCTCCTTCCCCGCTCCTCCTCTAATCTTGGGTTAATACAACAGCACATAGAGGAAACACTGAGGCTCCAATGCTCACAATCAGCCCAGCAAGGAAAGAGCTAGAGGCAGAGGGTTATTTTCCCTCCAAGAAACAGCTCCGAGTGGAGTCAGAGAAGGACTTTGATCCTCAGGTGAGAGCACGCTGCAGCTTGAAACAGTCTCTGGCAAACCTGCTTTTCTTTTCTGATTCCCCCCCCCAACCCCCCCGCACTCTTCAGGAGTGGAATTGCTGAAGCCCAGACGTTAGGAGAGGGGAAGAGTATTAAAACCCAAGCCCATTCCAGGGGTAAATTCCTTTTTCCTGGTTGGTTGGGGGGAAGTGAAGAGAGGCAATAGGGCTTCATTTTAAAAATCTCTCAGCCAGAAGTGGATCTGCTCTAACCAACTGGTCACTATGTTATTTGGAGAGGGTCTGAGACCTTTGGATCTGGAGATCAGTCAGAGGCAGCTAGGGAGGCACAGAAAAGGGCAGCTCTTCAACATCCCAACATGCAAGGATTGCCGTTGTGCTGAGTCCTTCCTGGGACTTTACAGGGGAGCGGGCTCCTTGTGCCACCCCTGGCTAGGGACAGTCTGGCTCTTATTAGTGAAAAAAACAACTGGATTGAAAAGCAGGGGGCCAAATTCCCAGCTGGGCTGCAGCTGTAGAGTGCTGCTGCTCTGGCACAAAGCAGCCAGATAACCCAGCACAGTCAGGCAGCGGAGAGTCCCCTGACATGGAGGAATCCTCTTGTGGCACAGGGTGCGTCCTGCCCTGCACAGCTCCCCCTTCTCCAGCACAAGAACTGCAGCCTAGCAAAGAGGAGGTTTGGCCAGGACACTATTGTGTCCAACTGATAGTCCAGGATAGTCCTGTGTGGCCCCCAGAGATGGGTGTAAGTTAGAACTGCCTACGGGCTGCTCTAACCCACTTTCCAGCAGCCCCAAGATTGGACAAATGCTCAAGTGGATTAAAGCCACCTTTGCCCCAGTCTGAGCTGGCACCACGCTGGTCAAAAGGGGGCAGCTTTAAAAATGGAAAAATATTTCAAGAAATCCCTCACAAGATGCCAGGCTCATGCCAAGGTGGAGAGAATAGTGAATGTTTCTAAAAACCTGCAATACACTACAGGGATAGGCACAAAGAGGCATTTAGATTGCAGAGCCAAAGCTCTGAAGGGAGCTGCTGGGTCTAATCTCTAACACGGTGTGCTAGCAAACACCAGGGCGATTGCTGGCACTAGCAGGCTTAGAATTTAGACCTTAATCAGGGACATTGTTATGTCAGCAATGCCAAGAATGTAAAGTCCCCTATTTACAAAACATAGGCTAGGATCCAAGTGGAAATAATCACAGTTAAAAGGGCAAATTGAAAATACCCCCCAGAAAGCATAATTCCTCCCAGTCCTGCCCCATCTCTGGTCCAGGTCCCCTTTCTTTCCCAGACACACGTCAATTAGCTGCATTTCTAGTTTTCTTTGTGCTGCTTCCTATAGGGCCACCCTTTCTTCTAGCCCAATTCTGCCAGGCACGGCTGTCTCACAGCACTGGGTGCTGTGAGCCGTGTCTCAGGAGCAGGGAGGCTGGATCAAAAAGGAGGTGGCAATTTTAAAATTACTGCAAATTAGCTGCTGTAAAGCATTATCTGTTAAGTGCCACATGTGTGTTCTCTACAAGACACGAATATCTGGTACTGCCAGTCTGGAAGAGCTTATGACATGAGAAACAGATAGACAAGCTCCATTGAAAGGAGTAACTTTAGATAACTCAGCCTTGGCAAGAATTTTAGGCAGGCTTCGTAAAATGAAATTTTACATTTCTGTAGGGAGACCTTTCACCATGAGAATCCCCAAAACCATGGGCATACAGATAACTCCTTACTGAAGTGCAGACACCTCTGGGGTGTGGAGGACTGCAGCTAGGCAGTTCTTACTCTGCAAGGAAAGGGCTCTTAAGGCTTCCAAAGATTTGTGGGTGTTTGGAATCGGCCCTGAGTCAGATGCATATAAAGATTGGATAACCCAATGGTGTCATTCACTCCAGATTGTAGGTTTACTTGCCGGGGTGAAGTGGTTTGATAGTCTCAGTCTAGTTCCCAGTGAACAGGTGTCTACACATCAAGTCTTATCATCAGCCCCACTGACTGATGTCTTTGGATCTATCGATGGAATCTCAGGAGTGGTTTCACAGTCACCCACTCACTTTTTTTTAGGCTTGATCAAAGTTCCCATTCAGACTCTTCAGGGGGATTCTGTTTTGATCCTGATAGTAATTGGTACCTACAACAGCCTCTACTTCATGCCTCTAGTTCTCATTAGTCCTGACAGCTGTTGATCTGGGGTCAGTAAGAGAGACTGTAACCCCACAGGGTCATGCCTGGTGTCACATCATTGACTGTATTTGTCACTTTCATAAGGAACAAAGGAGAACAAACAAAAGTTAGGGAAATGCCTTAAGCTTTTCCTCTTGTCAAGGCATCAGCTTAACTTGAATCTGCCTTTGCCTACTTCCTAGAGTCTTTTTCTTCAACCTTTTCCTTGGAAGGATGCAGCCTCAAGACACAGGTGTTCAGTACAGCAGGTGGAATGACAGTAGTCGTGATGAAGTCAGTGTGAACACATCCACTGCTGAGGTGTCGGGATGTAAAAGGTGAGACCCCTGTCGCTCGGCTGTCTGACAGGTGTAGACTCAACAACACACACAAGAGGAATAGCTGTCTAGAACCTAGTCCTCTTTCCAAGGAATTGTTCCTGAGATATGGAGGCTTCCTGCAGTCCCTCCTGTCCTCCTTAGCTTTAGAGAGTGTCAACCTTTTATCCTTCTGTGCTGGAATTAAAGAAACCCACATGGTTTGACTGCCAATGGTCAGTCAGCAGAATAGCCCTACATCCACCATACCTGGTCCTAAAACCAGACACACTGTTTCCCAGGATCTACCTTCTGGAAGATAATTTAGTCAGATCTTCCAGAATTGTCTTGTCTCTCAGTTTAACTAGCAGCACAGAAACACACAAAGGTTCCAATTGTACAGTGCCACTGATGTCAATGAGATTAGTTCCTGAGTATTGATTTCAGGAATGGGAACCAAACTTGGAATTTTTAAAGCAGAGAAATTGGGCTCTATTCACAATCTAGCTGAAGTTACAGAGACAGCTGTGTGCCATGTTACTGTTTTAAAAGCTAAGCTCTCTGTGCACAATTCTAAAAAATTCCTTTTTTCTAGCAAATTGCAAACAGTGACTGAGTGGCTTAGAGCATCATGATTCTTTCCCCCACTCACCCTAATTCATGGAAAGGAACAGAAATACGATCTCCCCCCCACCGTGTAGACTCCATAACAATAATGGAAACATTTATTTCCCTAAAGCCTTTCACCTTAACATGTTTCACAATAAACTAGAATCACTTCACTTGCCCCTAAAACCAGCCACCTCTGGCCAGAACACAGCCACACTAACAGTTCAGGGAGTGCAGCGAAGAATGTTGTGCTGAACATCCTTCAGGGAAGGTTGAGGGGGACAAAGTTGAATTACGCCAGGTGGAGTGTGCCCTGCATTAGGGCTAAGATTTCTAGTCTGAGGAGAGATGCCGTAGACTCTTCAGTGACTGCAAGCAGTCACACCCTGGGGTTTATCTTTCATCCAAGAGATGGCACTGCCTTCACAGCCCCTTTCTGAGGGCAGCTGATCACTAGTGACTGGGTGCCACCTACTCAATCACCAGCGCCACTTCTGGTACCAACCTGGATTTCAACAGCAGGTGTCCCAAACAAATAGCAAACCTAGCCAGATCTGCTTAGTCTGTTAATACAGCCAGGATGTCAGCTGACTACAGCTGTTCTTTATCCATGTTTATCTCCCCAGAATCTACACTAAGCTGTGCACTGGGAAAATCGGCATTGCAGTGAAAGTGATTGGAGGAAACATCCTCTTCTGGACAGTTTTTATCATTGGCTACGTGACAGGTTACTATGTGCACAAGTGCAAGTAGAAGTAACAGTGAAATTCACCGGCAGGATCCCAGGCCTGGATTTCTCTGGTGAGGTAAATCCCAAACCTCCTTGTCCAGTTCCCATCCCCAATCAGGCAAGTCAGCAAGCCGGCATGCAAGTGGCAGGAATCTTCACTGTGTGTCATAGGAGCACACAAAGGGAACCAGCAGCATTAGGATTAGGGAGGTGCACAAAACCAGTGCTGGCTGCAGCATTCTTTCTGCCTACGAGAGGACGGATTGTACAGTCACAGCTGAAGGCTCAACAAAGACAAAGGAGAAACTAGAAATGGACGTGCTCTCCCTCACGAATCAGCAAAACGTGCTGTGTTTCCAAACCCTGTCACTGCTTCCAAAATGCCCTGTACTGCATTGCGATGAGAACAGCTCCGGGTCCTGCGGTGTCCATCCCTACCCCTTAGGATACACCCAGTAGCAGCGGATCTGGGTACCAGTTTTGCATGGGCATGTTTTCTATGAGCTTCTTAATGGCATCTGCATCTCTCCTGGCACATCTGTATGGAGGTGTTTTCACATGCATTTTGTGAGCACATAATAGGTAGTTGTGTGAGCAAGCCTGTCACTGAGCACCCAACCCCGGTTTGTGCACCTGACTGCACACACAGGAGACTTCAATCAAAATTCCTTAGCAGTCACTGGAGCCCTTTGTTGATCACTGGGTCAACACACCCACTTCTATTTGACTGTGACTTTTCCAGGAGCAAGGTGCTGCTCCCTCTCCCTGACATTCGGGATCTTTCTACGTTTGGGATCTTTCTTTTTCCAAGCCCTTATTTCTACCCCGCATTGTACTAGAGCCTGCGAGTGCAGTGCCTGGATTCACAGGACTTGTTGACCCAACCTTTGAAACTTCTTTATGCTCCATCAGTCACGTCAGCAAGGAAGATTAAAGGCTTTTGCACACAACCTCTCTACTAACTCTTCAGAAAGGCTGCATGCCAGCTCCCAGCGTAGTTGGGTTCATTATAAACCAGTGTGATGGGAACCTTTATTTTAATCACAACCTCTCTGGCTTCCCCCTGCAAAGGTGCCTGTTGCTCTTTGTAATCATGTGAATGTTTCCCTCAAAAAGCTCTTCTAGGCCAGGGCCCTCCCACAGCCTGTTTTATAGGATTTTCAAACTGTCCAGCAGGCATGTAAAGCTCTGCCTATTTCTGCAACAGTTAAATTATTTTAAGCAATAAAAAGCAGATTTAAAGCCAACAGGCTGCCCCAGGCTCTGATCAGTGCTGGAATGCATATCTCAATGGCAAGGCAGATACAAGGGAGACCACTGCAGTGTATCTTGCTGTCTTAGACTCATTTCCCATGATTGCAGCTTGGTTAGGAAACGTCAGGAAAATCTACTCTTGGAGCTCCCTAGGACTGTGCATTACGTATTTGGGGTTCAACTAATTGAAGGTCAAAGGCTCCCTGCAAAAAGAGTGTACGTGGGATCCAGATTCCAACCCAGCCACACCCACAGCAGACAGATTTGAGCTCATGCCTCTTCTAAACAATCCTGACAAGAATAATTCACCCCATCTGAGCACAAGCCGAATTCCAATCCTCCAGGCAGGCCCCGTGGTAGGTCTCATCTAAGACATGCATTGACACTTTCCCAGCTACATGTGGGACTGTTGCTATGCAGCCTGTCCTGACACAACCAAGCGAAGCGGAGAGATTGATGCAGTTATTTCAGGGAATTAGTACACAAGCCTGGTGCATTAGCCAGCGTTCTGCAGATTCTGTTCTCTTCCCACCCCTCCCGCTTCCTCAAGGCTGTTTGCAAACAAAATGGTGGTAGGTCTTTGTTCTTTTCATGTCATTTTCATCAGCATATCCCTCTCTTCTTCCCCAGGACCCAGAGTTCCTTCTGGTACATGCTGCCTTCCCTAACCTCTGCTTCAACCCCTCTCTTCTTCACTCCTTCCCCCTGGACCACAGCCCATGCCACGGAGCCTTTTGACAGGATGCTTTTAAGGGCGAAGATGCTGGTGTCAACCCAGCTCTGTGCTGTGGAAGGTCACACAAGGGAGAGGAAAAGCATTTGAGCAACCCTGGCAGCAGTGTTTGCAGCAGTATCTATTGCTGGGGATGGACTGGCCCAGGATGGTGCGTCTGTGGGAGAGACAGGCTAGGCCCCACTTCTACCAGTCAGAGGAGCCACACTGGATAGCCCAAACTATAAACTAAAGCAACACAGAGTGTTTTATTTACCAAGGGGTCTGGGGTTTTTAAGTCACTGCTAGGAATGAAAGCTGGGCAGCAGAGAATGGGGCACCAGATCAGGGCCGGAGCTCTGGAGACTTCAGGGTAACAGAAGGATAAGACAAGGGATCACTTTGGGTTTGCTGTTCATTGTACTCAGGTCTCAACTTCCCCTGCTGTTGCTACCCACAATTCCATAGATTGCCCTGAAATAGCTTCTGCATCTGCTCACTAGTGTAGTTGATCCCTAGGCCACTCTTATGTAGGACTCAGAATCCAGACCATTGTGGGGCTATCCAGGAGTTTTAGAGGGTAAAGGCTGTTCAACAGGCATATAAGGCTCTCAGAGTGCTTTTCAGCTCCTTCACAGGACTGCTTCTCACAGAGTGATTCATCCCAGCTGGGCTGCCTGGCACTCACTACAGTGAGGGTAAACAGCTGTGGGGTAGGTCGAATCTAGCAGTGTGGCTCTTTGCCTGTTTACAATGGTCTTGCTTAACATTTCAGGAGAGGCAAGATCTTGGCTCCTTTCACCAGCTATCTCATGAGCAAAATACATTCCTGACCTGATCATCTGACCAGAATGAAAGAAGCAAGCACAATTAAAACCTGCTAGCCAGCAGAAAGCAACAGAGCAGAAAGAATATAAAAAACCTGAGATTTCTCCTCTGGCAATAGCTTTTACTAACCTGAGTTAATGCTGGTTTCCTCGTTTGCCTTAAAATGAGGTCCTGCCTCTTTCCAAATGCACTGACACAGTTACTGTGACCCTGAGTCAGTGCTCGTCCAAAGCGCTATCCTGAAGGGACAGAAGCCTGGTGTCCTCAGCACAGACAGTAGCAGTGGCAACTTCCCTGCTTGACACCCATCAATCAGGGGTATTTCTAGGTGTGAGCAGAGTTCAGCCTCCGTGTCAATCCAGTGCTCCCTCCAACAGACCACAAACAAGAACATTAATTGGTGCTGAATGCAATGGTGGTTTTGTGATGTGCTCACCTGTCCCTCCAGTAACTTGGCTCAGACTCACCCACTTGATTTCACACAGCCTACCACATAGTGGTAGCTTTGGTGGTTGTTAACCTGGCTGAGATTCAAACCAAGCAATCTAGAGAAAAAAGTTATCAGTAGAGGAGTGATTGCATTTTAAAACACTGTATGAGAGTGCACCAAATCTGTGGTGTTGCAGATCATCGGGAAGAGAATTGAGATGTGGCAATTGAGCCTGTTTCTGATCTTACACCTACATAAACCCAGAGTATTTCCATTCCAGTTCTAGCTAAGGTATTTATGTGCTGACCCCTGTTGTATCTCATGCCTGACGGTAAGGATGTGTGGAAGCAATTGTGAAATACAGTTATCACATAGCACACACAGGTCTCACTGATGTAACCTGTGTCAGTTTCTGGCACGTTGCTAGGGGCTGACAGTTTGCAGAGGAGGGAATATCACAGGCCAAGATTCTGATGCAATCTTAACACCTTCCTTCTGGTACAGCATTTGCAGCTGTATCCTGATAACTGGTCTATTACATATTTAGTCCTTTCCTGCAATATTAAAGCAGCACATTCCCAAGGAACAAGCAGAACTGCTCTGGAGCTTTATTGCTTAAAAGTATGAGTCAGCAGTCTGACCAAACTGGACTCTGATACCCTTATCCCTCTTCCACCACAGCTTCTGAATGCTAAGGCTTGTAGTTCTTGTTTGTTTTAAAGGGACACTTGTCAGCCTGTTTTCTTGGTCCAGAAACTTGTTATAACCTTTTAGGAAATGTGTCTCCTACATTTCAAACATCGATTTAAACAAAAAGGAAAAAAAACCCAACAAAAATCCCATCTGTGCACCATTAAGTAAATGTTGCTAGTAACGCTGGCTACTGTTGTGTGACAGGCCCATGCTTGGTAATGCCCCACTGTCCTGTTGAAAGATCAACCTTGATTTCCACCTACCGCAAGACATTTCCATCTAGATGCATGTTTCTAGTACACCAATCACTAGAGCATATTGGTCCCATTTCCGGAGCCCACTCCAATATTGTGATGTATTTCATGGTGTATATGTTGGGCCACCTCCTCCTGGGGTACAGAGTAGAGTAATTACCGACTTGAACAAAGCAATGCTGATTTACACCCCCCAAAGATCATTTTTTATCCCTCCCAAATCCTCCAGTTAGAGGAGAGAATTATTTGTAATAAAATAACTGACAATTGAGTCTGCCTCGGCTTTTCTTTGTGAATTGTCTGCAAAGAAATGGTGAAATTTAGTACATTTCATATTCAAAAATACCTGTAAACTTGTGGGACTGTACATTATTGAACAGGTTGAGGTAGCTGTTTGCAAACTTTCACTGGGCTGGGGTAGTCACATGGTGCTGATTCTATTCCCTGATTGGATAATTTATTTAACCGGGACCACGATGTTGCTAGTACCTTGGCATGGAAAAGTCACTAGTGGAAAATCCGCAGGCTGGTCACGCACTGTTCAGAGCATGGGGCTGAGGAGCAGCTAAGCTTCCAGTGCACTGAGCTGGTGTATTTTTGCACTGGGTATGTAGCTGATTCCCAGCAAAGCTCCCGCACTAGTGCGCCATTGGCATGGTGGTGGTCTGCTCCGGTGTGGGGCTCCCCAGGGCAAAGCGGCTCTGGGGGACCTGCAGGAGCCAGTCCTAAATGTGCCACACACTGTCAGGGCCCAGCTGGGGGATGGGCAGATCTGGCTCCCCGGGACAGCCCTGCTCACCACTGCCCAGCAGGTGTAGCAGTGCCCATTCTCTTCCTTCTAGCAAGGCTCCACTGGCTCAGCCCCTGCATGCCCAGGGAACTTCCCCCAGCCGGCTGCTCCCACAACCTGCAGGGGAAAGGCTCTGCCATGGGGCACCAGCCCCAGCTGGCTCTGGGAGTCCCCACTGCTCAGGAGGGACCTTCCTCCTCTGCTCCTGAGCCAGCATATCAGGACAATCCTGTGGCAGAGCCAATCCCAGCTGCATGGGGAGGGATTGGGAGCCAGAGTTTATAGTAGGGGGTGCTGAAAGGGAGCTCAAAAGCAACGTGAAAAAGCGCAATTCCTGCTTACACCACAGCTCCGGGATTCTCTGACTGTGAAATGATGCTGGGTTCATTGTGACAGCACTAGCCAACTTTTCACAGCATGCCCTGGCGTGCTGCAGCACCAGCCATGCCCCTAGCTCCTGTGCCCATGTGCTCTGCTCCTTCACTCAGCCACTAGACCCCAGGGAGTATCTGCCACAGTCTTAAAGAGAACCACACCTGCCACAAGGGTCAGCCCTCGGGGCACAGAAAGTAAACAGCAGGAATCCTGGCTCATTTTACAAGCAACCTGCACAAGCTTATTTTCAAAGCAGTAACATACCCCTGCTGCAGCGCTTCATTTGTGCCAGGGTTGTGCCCGGACTCCACTAGGCTTGGCCATTCATATTGTCCTCAGTTATGAAAGTAAACACATTGTTTCAGCCCTGGCACCTCTTTCATTACCCAGTAAGTACTGCCTTCCAGGTCTGCAACCTCCCCGGGGAGCAGGCACTGAGAGCAGCTGCCAGGCTCAGCCTGACTCCGAGTACAAGCGAGGGAGAGAGGAAAGAGGGGAAGTCACACCCCACTGGCTTGGTCATTGTCATTTGGTTTGGGAATGAAAAGGGCTCTGAGCAGCAGTAAAGTACATGATCAATTTATGGAATTTTCCACACCCTGCATTTGCTGTTTTAGAAGATGGTATTTTGGGAGGCAGGGGGTGGTAGAACCAAATTATCTTCTACAGAAAAACACTATATACCACATTCCCTATTAAACTAGGCCCTTGGCCAGTCACAGCAACAGTTTCTGGAGGGTGGCGGTTAGAGCCCTGCATGGATACAAAATTTGTATTGGCATGCAATCCGCAATCTGCAAAAACGATCCATGGAGATCCACATCCACCAATTTACCGTAGGTAGCCACAAATTTTCAGGGCTTCAAAAATAAAATTTAGATTCACAGCCACCTGTGATGCACAAAAATGGTGCACAGACACCCATAGGCTTGCAGGGCTCTAGGGGAGGTGCTGCTACAATAAGGCGAAGGCTTCTAATAGAACTTGCCCTCTTTTCCCCTCTTCCAGCAATACTTGCAGCTGTGGAAATGAGCATTTCTGAATTGTAGAAAGTGTTTCCTTAAGAACAGGATAGTTTATAGTAGGGCTTGAGTATGACACAGCAGCTCCTCCAATACACATAGCCAGTCTAGCACTAGCCTTAATGGAGAGAAAGTGGTTTTTAGTAGTACGGCTCTTCTCTTGTATTGGACTGTGATCGGAGCAAGTACTGAGGTCCCTGCACTACATGCTCAAGAACTAGTAATGGAGAAAATGCTAATGAAAATAAGCAGAGTTTTGTAAAGTACCCCCCTAGCCTATGAAGAATTTAATAGCACAGTGCAGGAGTTCCTTCATGTTCTAGCAGGAACACTAAAAGCTATTTCAGATGACGCAGAACACTTCTTTGCGAAGCCTCTATTGTATTTTCATGGAGCGTATACAGGTAAAGAATAAAAACTTCTAAGAAAACTGAAGGCAAGTTGAACCTGCTCTCAAACAATGTAGGAACTCTTATTTAATGAGAGGTGGCTTACTGGAAGCCAGGCACCATGAGCATGTATGCAGTTAGTAGCTGGAATGTAAGACCACCCCATACACAAAGACTAAGGAATTTGTTAATTTCTCCATTAAAGTTACCTGGCTTCTTCAAAAAAGCTTTTTGTTATTTCACCCCATTGATACTGAGTGTGCTAATGAGACATTCCAGAAGGTGAGTCACCCTTCGGGAGCAGCTCACTCTGTGCTGTGGGTTAAGGGAGAGTTGAAGGGTGCACAGCACAAGGGGGAACATCAATGCTTTTGCAAATAGACATCAAATGCAGGAGTGTAGTATAAATTCTGAGCAAACTCAACAGGTAGCTGTTGTAATGGTTATGGAGAGGTTCAACAGTGACTGATACTTCAATGTGAATGAATTGTAGCTTCAAAATGCAGCACGACAAACACACACCTCCTGAAGTGGCTTGCTGATGCTTTGGTGAGCAAGAGAAGTAGCATCACATCGATAGCGGTATGTTGGAGTAATTATCCTACGAAAGGTTCATTGCTGACATTTTAAAAAAATGTCTGGCTGCAGTTAGACTGAAGAGTGTAAAAGTCCACAAGAGGTTACGGGCTTTGCTGTGATTCAGGTTTAGTCCCATATAAACACATTCAAAAGTAGAGTTGCATCAAGAAAAATAAGACTCAAATGATAATAATCAGCATTAGCTTTAACTCTTCTCATCTTTTTATGGTGTATTCGACAGCTGCTCACAGTTTTTGCATAAAGTCTTTAGTACCAGTAGATGAGATATAGCCTTGTTGGTCAGTTTTTATATTATCTATTAATTTACTCATTAAGTTACAAAGTAGATTTCTCTTAATTCACATGAATAAAATAAAAAACAAGCTTATAAAAGATTGTCTGTTCCCCAAAAATCAATTTCATAAACTGGTATTTTGCTTCAAAGCTTCTTAGAACAGGTCAACGTTTAACTTCCAAGGTCATCATATCTATATATTAAAACTAAATGGGATAAGAATGATCCTGAGCACAAAATATGTGAAATACTCAGATCTCAAGTTTAGCATTTAAGACTGATTCATATTTCTAACCAATTATAACACTGGGATTTTATTACTGAGACAGGAAAGAATGTAGTATTCCTTGCCACAGTAGGATCAAGTCATCAGAGTAATGCATCCAAAAGGAGGACACTTCACATGTTTTCTTAAAAACAGAGGGGTCTAAGTAATTCAATTTTATCATTTGTATTTACCTGTATTGTATTTAACTGTATTTGTAAAATAGGCAAAATAATTCAAAATCAAAATCAAAGCATTTTACAAGAACCTTGACGGCTGTTAACGAACTACAGTTAAAAGAGACGAAACCAGCATCAGGTCAGTTTTAGACGGATACAGTACTTTTAAGTTCCCATCCATGTCCACAACGCGAACCTGCTCCACCGTTAATGGAGAATTCTCTTGCTCTGCATTTTGGCTGGGATTTGAATTCACTGGTTCAGAAGTCATGTCCGATTCAGCATCAGACACTGATTCTTCGTCTTTATTCTCTAAAGTGAATTTGTTGAGTTCTGCCATTTTCTGATTAGGAAACAAAAAAGAATCAAAGATTTCAATATACAGGGTGAATGCAGTGGATGGACTATGAATTGCTTGAAGAGTTTCCAGTAAGCAGGCCTGAGCTTTACATGCTACTGAGGGACTGATATAAATGGAAACCTTCAGTAATCATTTAAGCGTTTTTTAAAAAGAAACTTACAGCTCAATATATTGGTTAGTGAATTCTATCTGAAATCCTTCTTATTTGCGCCTGCTATCCTTGCCCCCAAATTCTAAACAAGCAGGTCTACAAATCAGGCTTTGTATCCCAGCACTTCGATTTGAAATGAAAAAAACCCCATTCCTGCCCTATGTCAACTATACAAGTGTCATTGAACTTGGACTTCAGCACATGCTAATGATAGTTAATTAATGAAGTGTAGGAGGGGCAGAACTAGGGGATAAAGCACACACGAGTTTCTCTTTCCAAGGCAGGAAGAAAGCATCCATCAGATGCCCTGGACTGCGGGATTTGCCCATGAACAGAACTGATGACACTTTGTTGTGACAAGTTGCAAAGAGGTCTAAATGTGGAAACCCCCAGTCTTGAAAAATGAGGCTGACTAGATCTGGCCAGAGAGACCATTTGTGATGAGAGGTGAATGATCTACTCAATCTGCCACCTGGATGGTGGGAGGCTTTGAAGTGATTTGTGTTGGCAATGCAAAACTCCCAAAGGTGTATTCCTTCTTGGCAAAGAAGAGTTAACCTGGTCCATCCTGGTCTGTTCATGTAGAACATCACTGATGTGTTGTCAGTGAGAACTAATAAACGTGATTTTTTGCCCACAAATGGAAGATAGATTTTGTCAGCCTAACTTCACATTTTTTTGGATAAGATTACAAGTTTGGTTGATAAAGGTAATGTGTTACTGTAATAAAATTAGACTTCTGTACGGCATCTGACTTGGTACCGCAAGACATTTTGATTAAAAAATTGGAATGATATAAAATTGGATGGATTAAATGGATTAAAACCAAGGCTAACTGTTAAGTCTCTAACTGTAAATGGAAAATCATCATCGAGCGGGTCTGTTTCCAGGAGGGTATTGCAGCAATCAGTTCTTGGCCTTAAGCTATTTAACATTTTTATTAATGACCCAAAAGAAACTATAAAATCATCACTGATAACATTTGCAGAGAACACAAAATCTGGGGACGTGGTAAACAAAGAAGAGGATGGGTCACTGATTCAAAGTGATCTGGATTGCTTGGTAAATGGGGCAAAAGCAAACACGATGCATTTTGACAGAGCTAACTGTAAATCTATTCATCTAGAAAATCAATGTAGGCCAAACTCGTAGAATGTGAAACTATATTATGCAAAGAAGTGATTCCAAAAAAGATTTGGGGTCACAGTGGATAATCAACTGAACATGAGGCTCCCAGTGTACTACTGTGACTAAAAGAGCTAATGCAATCCTGGAATGCATAAAAAAGGGAATCTCGAGTAGGAGTAAAGAGGTTATTTTACTTCTCTACTTGGCAGTGGTGCAACCACTGCAGGAATACTGTGTCCAGTTCTAGTGAGGGATCAGAGAAGGGCCACAAGAACAATTAAAGGATCAGAAGACGGGTCTTATACTGACCGACTCAAAGAGCTCAATCTATTTAGCTTAACAAAGAGATGGTTAAGTGGTGAGCTAATACTGTACTTAGGTACAGTCTAAGTACCTAAACGGGAACAAATATTTAATAATGGGCTCTTAACCTAGCAGAAAAAAGGTGTCATATGATCCAATGGCTGGAAGTTGAAGCTAGTCACATTCAGATTGGAAATAAGGTGCAAATGTTTAACAGTGAGAGTAACTAACCACTGAAGCAGCTTACCAAGGGCTGTGGTAGATTCTCCATCACTGAGAAATCCAAACTCCGAAATCAAGATTGGATTTTTTTTTTTTTTAAAGACTGGATTATTTTCAGGGGAGTTCTCTGGCCTGTGTCATACAGGAGGTCAGACTAGATGATCACAGTGGCTCCTTCTAGCCTTGGAGCCTATGGATCTATACAGAGGTGTGCACATCCAATACGCAGTAATGCATCTGAAGTCCACTAACACTTCCTGATTAAGTGGCTTAGTCACATGCAATAAAGTTACCAATAATAAATGTTCAAAGTAACATGCAATAAAGACAATTATAAACACAGGGGAAAAATTAAACTCCATGTACCTCTCTATTCCAACTTGGTTCTCTTATTCAGGGGCACACATAAAGAACAAGATACAGAGCTAGCTTACTGGAATACTTACTAGAATGAGGGTGTCCATGACATCTTTGCATATCTGGAGGCTGGTGCCGCTCGTCACTTCCAGAAATAGATCACGGGTGGTTTTTCTAATCTAAAAAGTATCCCAGATGTACTCAGAAAAGGGAAGGCTGAATTGTAATACAATGAAACAGAAACGAGTGTGCACAGCTCTATAATCACATGATGCATTTGTTTTCCAAAGAATATTTCAGCTATGATTTGAAAAACATCCAAGTGCACCAGTAACTACAGGTGAATCCTGCTAACTTCAAGAAGGAAGAAGTGTATGTTTGCACTTATCTGGGCAGCTCAAAAACCAGCTGTCTCAGGCCAAAACATCGTACCTTTGGAACGGCTTACTACAGCGCATGGTTTCTCAGTCTGTGGGTCACCTGTGGGCGGTACATACGCAGAATGGCTTAGCCGTGCCTCTGCTGCCATTACCTGTAGTCTGATGGCTACACTGTTCTGTATACTTATGCTCGTTCGGTAACAGCTAGACACCATCATGGGAATGCACATCCCTAGCTCATGGTGTAGCCAAACAGTCCAGTGGGCGACCAGGGCAGGGGGAAGGGGTGGTCAGGTCCTGACCCTGGGGAGATGGGAGGACCTGTGGTGGGACAGTAAAGGGAGGTTGCAGAGCCTGCCCCACAGCTATGATGCCCACAACTCCAGTCCTGTAGGGCTGGCTGGGCTTGCGTTACACACTGCTGCATTGGGGGGGGAAGGAGGGAGCACACAGCACCACTCAGGTTTGGCTCAGCTACTCCTCCGTCATGACTACAGGCTGCCGGCTGGGCCAAATTTGAGTGAGTAATCCTATGAGCCCAGAGGTTACCACACCCAAGACCAGCCAGCCCCCCAGGACAGGAGCCATTTCTAGAATATGCAGAATTCTTTTTTAGTACTTGGTACAGTACCGTGCATTATGTAAGCTAGGTAAAAAATATTTAGTAAGCCAGCTTCTTCTCTCTTCAGTAAAGCTATTCACTGGGTTGCTACAGGCCATCAAGGTTAACAAATGGCTCCTGAGCCCAAAAAGGTTAAGCAGCACTGCTAAATAGCGTAACATAATTTTGACATTCAGCATTAGAAATGCATAGTTTGACTTTAAATTCATTTTTTAAAATCTTGTGCTTTTAGTATATAAACTTTAGACCTTAAAAGTTCAGATTCTAAACTCAGTCATGAATTCTAATGAAGACTCGAACATATGGTAATATCAGGAGCATTTATTCCATCACCACTCTTCTGAGTATCTCCTGACAAGGAGAGGATTGGAGTGATTTAGTTTTGAAGCCTGGCCCATTTCCACTATCACTGAGACTAAGGGTACATCTATACTACCCGCCTGATAGGCGGGTAGTGTTCGATGCATCGGGGACAGATTTATCGCATCTCGTCTAGGTGGGATAAATCGACCCCCAAACACGCTCCCCGTCGACTCCGGAACTCCATCTCCATAAGAGGAGGAAGTGGAGTCAACAGGGGAGTGGCAGCGGTCGACTTGCCACTGTGAGGACGACCAGGTAAGTCTACATAAGATACTTCGACTTCAGATATGCTATTCGCGTAGCTGAAGTTGCGTATCTTAGGTCAACCCCTCCCCCCTGCAGTGTAGACCAGCACTAAGATAAGTGGATTGAAACTTCTATACCTTTGTTCTCTCACTGTTAGTGATTGGTGGGAAAGAAACCACAACACCCTCAGCATCTACTAGACAAGGATAGTTGTCTTTCCCATCCAGTAACTGAAGGTACCTGTCAAGGAAAAATAAGTGAAGATAATGGAAAGAGAACAATCAGGCAACAATAATAAGACAATTAGAAGAGTGGGGAAATGGAGGTTGTATGTTTCTGATCCAACACACAGAAAAACAACTACAGCATGACATCAACAACTGCACGACCTGCATTAAACGTGAGTAATGAAGCAATATCATGAAGCACTTTAAAGTTAAAGTACTATTCTGATTGCCAAAGTGAGAAACACATTCTTAATGCTTTTAGTGCGCCCAGTGCTCAAAATATAGTAACATTTTAGAGCTTGTTTTACTGATGCTACGAATTCATATGCTTAAATTTAAGTCTCATTACCTGGCTTCACCACTTACAGAAACATGCAATCCCCACTTTGTTTACCTGGTCAGTTTCCCCAAAACATACATGCATGATGGATATGTGAGATGATCCCAATATGGACGGGATGGGAAGAGTGATGTGTCGCTTTCCTTCAGATTAGATGTATAGTCACTTAAAGGTTTCAGCTCCTTGCAAGCTGTTCCACTGACAGAATTTTGGACATTTCACACAAGCACAATAAGTTTGCTTACATTTATATTGAGTTCCCCTCTACTTTCCTTCCTCTCAAACATCCACTGTCTTTAGGCACAATTTCTATTGTAGTAATGGTGACAATTTCCAAATTAACTCTTGGTATAACTGGAGGCATGACAACATGTTTTCACTCAACCACCACATTTTACTTGGTATTGTCATTTGTAAATTTTCCCCCAACCCTTCTTTTTTTCCCCCCTTTAGATTTTCAGGAGCTCATGTGGTGTGCACATACATCCTGTTACCATTAGATCAGTGTTTCCCAAACTTTTTTGGCCACGGCACACTTTTTAGCCTGGTATATATTTACGGAACACTTATAATATTATTTTGTAACTGTTTGGTTTTCAAATAAAAAATTGCGTTATTTATGCTCAAATATACTTTTTTATATAAATTATAGTCATTCGAAAAGAGTTGTAAACTACGCTTCAAATATGCCAAATTTAAAATTAAAAAAAATTAAAGACCCTTTTTAAAAATGATGATTCTTTCACAGAACACCTATTCACATCGTGCGGAACACAGTTTGGGAAACACTGCATTAGATGTTGCCTTTCATAACTAAGCACAAAGGGCAAATCTGATGCTCTTTGCAGGTATAATACTGTTGCTTTTCCTGTGATCTTAAATTGGCCAAAATGTGTCTGATTAATTTGAAGAGAGATGTGCATGAATACACTGACTTGTGCAGTCCAGAAACATTCTGACGCTTCTTCTGTTTTCTTTGCTCCTCAGCCTCTAACTGCAACTGACGGACAAGATCCTTTGCCTTTATCTCCTTCCGACCCAGTGGCATTATCTATAACAGAGAGAAAGCAAATACCTAAAGGCTGAGAGTCATTCACTGATGTCAGGACTATCTCAACTAGTTCATAAGAGCTAAAGGGATAAAAAAATGGGGAGATTATAATATTTAACTGAAAGTTCCTCATAACTAATTCTTCTATTTCAGTATACTGCTTGGAACATAGACAACAGGGGATTATGAAACATTTGTGATATTTCACTCTTTAAAAAATTCTAGTTACTCAGGCGTGTTTAAACTCACTGCCAGAACTATTGTTTGTGTTACCACACCAAAGGGACATTCCTATTAATTATGGTATGTTCTTGAGTTCTGAACATCATGTTTATTTTAGAACTGAGTAAATCAGAGACATTCAAGAATAAAGAGCTTGACCTGAGATACATATGTTAGAACTATGGCTCGCCCAAGGACTTTCCAGTGCTTTGGACTATTTTAGAAGAAAAAAACTAAATGGTTTTAGTATTTATTCTTATACCCTACAGACCTAATTTGTGATGTGTATATCTCAGATTTTACTTTACTATAGATTAAACTCCACAGGTCTTTAGTCTGCAGAGTTTAGAAAACTTCCCTAACCAAATCAGTGCTGCTGAAATCTCTTCTAGTTGTCCCAGATTTCATCAAGAGTGGCTGCTGCTACATGCTCAGGCGGTGATTATGGTCCCTCACTATTTGATCTGCTCTGCAATCAGCCCTCTCATTGTTGCTACAAACAGACTGGAGCAAGGCAAGACTGGGGGGAGGGGAGGAGCAGCAGCAGTTTGGAAAACAGGCAAAGAAAAATAATCATTTTAAAAAAAACAAAGCTTTTCTTTTTAAAACTTTACATGTTGCTAATTTCTTTGCCTTCTTTAGTCTTTGTTTTGTACTTCTATTTAGTTTATTAATTGCTTGTACTTAGAGTTTTCTTTCCAAGTACACTTAAAATGCTCGTGTGGAAAAACAAGCCCAGAACCTCCTAACATCCTTAGCACGAGAACACTCACAAACTGAAACACAAAATATCTATGCAAATAGACCATGCTATATTTACAACCAACACCTTCTGATGGATTATACTTCCACAAGTCAAGAAAGCCAAAATGCTTCAAACAGGCTTCATCAGGGTTCAGTTTGAAGTCAATGGGACTTGCATTCCCAAGTCACTTTGGTGATTTTGAAAACTCTACCCAGAGGAGCCTACACAGGGTCTTTGGAGCCTAAATATAGAGCCTGTACATATAAAGTTCATAATCATTTTAGTATTGTATTGAAAATCTAAACATCTTGTGGTTAACACTGGAGCAAGCTCTTTAAAATGACAAAGATGATTAAGTTATTTAAATGACACTTATTTATGATGATGAAGTTATTTAAAATGACATTTAATTTATTTAAAATGACATTTAATTTATTTAAATGACATTTATTTTAAATGACCAAGATAATTAATTTATTTAAATTATTCTATAATTTTAGACCCACATGCTGCTAACACTTGATTTTAAGCAGACTGAAATCAATGAGACTATTAGTGAGTTATGTTATGTACCTACTTAAGTGTCTGCAGGATCAAGACCTTAGTTCTCACTGTTTTATTTTGCCTTTATATTTTCATAAAACTGAAATAAGATGCTTAACAATAGTGCAATTAAAACAGAACCATGCTCATTTATATACCAGCACAATTATTTTTAATCTAAAATTGCAATGGACAAAAACTAAAATTCATTTTACAAAGCCTCAACATGATTTAAAACAGTTATTTTTTTTGATGAAGTAATTTAAATTATGATAATGATTTAGATGCCTTTATTTTAATCACTCTGTGCTGGAAATACTTCTGCACAGGAGGAGAAATGGAGGAGAGCTGTGTCCAGCTGGGGAAAATACATGATTGTTTATTTCTAATAAGGAAATAACCCCTGCTTCACCACTTTGCCTCCCGCCACCACCTTTAAAAAAAGTTAGTTAATTGCTCTCCTATTGTATTAATGGAATGAGGAGGACACTTTTTAAAGGTGCAACTCAAACGGTTTACAAGAGAACTAGATAAATTCATGAAGGTTAAGTCCACTAACGGCTATTAGCCAGGATAGGTAAGGAATGGTGTCCCTAGCCTTTGTTTGTCTTTGTGTGGAGATGGATGGCAGGAGAGAGATCACTTAATCATTACCTGTTAGGTTCGCTTCCTCTGGGGCATCTGGCACTGGCCACTGTCGGCAGACAGGATACTGGGCTGGATGGACTTTTGGTCTGACCCAGTATGGCCATTCTTATGTTCTGTGATTCAAGGAAATAATTGGACCCAAGTCTCCAGAAGTGAAAAAGTGTGCATTAGCCTACTGTATTTTGTGACTATTCACACAAAATAACTTGTATTAAACATGTTTGCCCAACTGGCAAGCAGAGTCAGGTAGTCAGATGTCCACATTCTAGTATTTGCACCTGCAATTAAGGCTACAAGAGGCAATTTTTCAACATCAGGTGGTAAACATGAACTTCACAATTTATTTCTGATCTCTTGGTCAAAGGCCAACTTTTTTTTTTTTTTTTCAATTCTATATATGAAAGACTGGTTTCTGGACTCTACTGCTGGCAGGTATTGTTTGCTAGGAGTTATATTCTGTGGAGTGGGTTCTCAGAAAGCTTACTTTGATCAGGCACAACTTTGTGGGCTGTATGGTTTAAATCAGAGATGCTTTGCCATCTGGAATATTTAAAGTAAACAAGGAACCAAAGATTAGTAACATTTCATCAGGAAGTATAATTAAAAGTGTTTTTGCCTTGGGCAACAGATAGGTAAGTTTACTACAGCCTGTCAGTTCCTTTGTAGCAAGAGACAAGTACTGGACTTGTTCCAAGTAATTTCTAACTTTAAATGGCCTCAATCCATAAGAGGGCAACTGTTGGAGGCCTGAGCCTCATCTGTACATGATTAAACATTTTAGACAAAATGTATTAACTACTAACATTTGCCTGCACGCCTATGGAGCTTGAGAAATGAACAGAAATGCCTTGATGATTGCATTAGTGATGAAAACCAAGGCAGTCTGCACCTAAGAGATCTAGCTAGCCAAAGTGAGGTCATGGACCATGTTTCAGGACACTGTAGCTCCTGAACCTTAATCCCTCCCCCACACCCGCCAACTTTTAGCCCATAAAACAAAATACATGCTATTCTGAGACAGCTTTTCAAGTGTAGGACCTCGAACATAGAATGGTTTTCTCCTACTTGTTACTGTAGAAAAATCAATTTTGCCAGATTTATTAAGCCCCGAAACCTAGTTTCCTTCTAACAAGAATTACTATCCTCTGTGGTAAAAGCTGCCTTTGAAATGACTGGCACGAAATCTAATTAATTTGAAAGCACCAAGCCCATTAACCATCACAACCATCTTGCTATTATCACACACTGAATAGGATAACCACACTATCACAGAAGAAACCATACTTGGGCAATCCCTGGATAAGCTGCAGACCTGGAAATGAAGTACATAGCCCTGCTCATTAGACTGTGTGCAGAATGAACAACTGAACAATATAGAGCCGCTCTCAAAATCCACACTATTCAAACTTCCCTGTTTAATTAGATCAACAAATAAGTTAGTGAGTTCACTGACTTCCTCCTACAATGTCAATTCACAAAGCAGTTTCCTGATCAGCATGTTAAAATAACATTCTGTAACGTGGTTTTAAGTTTCATAAAGCTTAGCTTAAGAGATTGGCATACTAATGAATTGTAAATGATTACATTATCTGGAGGTGTGGCAATAAAAACTGCCTGAGAGAAAGAACTGGTGAGCAGAGCCTGACTTTGGTTCAGCCAATTACCTTATAGACTGCTGCCGATTACTCCTGGTACATTCACCATCAATGAACACCTGCTACGCTGCACAACACTCCAGGTATATCCTAACTGAACATTAACTTGGCAACAGTTCAACACAGATGAGAGGACCAGCAGTGAAACTGTTAATAGGGAAACACCAAGACTTCTGTCCCCTAAGCAAAGTGCGTAACATGCAAAATCAAAATGCTCTTTATGGAGATAAACATTTTGGACTGCTTTATCTGTTTGAATTTTTAAGGTATTCAACTAGTGCTAGGGGTTCTGTAACTACGAGTAAATCAGACACTTTGAGAAACATGGCCATTCTGAAGGATATTTGAACAGTGAGGCATTTTCTGAGCCTGATTTAGGTAGGGATGGGTACAATGTTGGCACGCTTTCTGAACTCAACCTCCTGCTACCATTTAAATTTTCTCATTTCTTTAGCGTGCCAAATAGCATCTTCCTGTACCACTCCAAAATTTGTACCACTCCAAAATTTGATAAAGCAACAGGAAATAGGTTTTTATCCTACCTTTAATTCGTTAGGTAGCTGAGCATCATACAGCAGGGGCCCTTTGATCAGCTGCAGGTCATGTGTGGCAATGGTTGCTGCTGTTCGTTTCTCACAGATGTCATCATGAAGTTTAATCTAACAAAATGTGCAGGACACAGAAATATGAAGTTACCAGCCAATGTCCTTCAACATTCCTATACCATTACTAACTTCAACCTTACTCAAAGTTAGGGTGATCAGACAGCAAATGTGAAAAATCAGGACGGGGGTGGGGGGTAATAGGCGGCTATATAAGAAAAAGACCCAAAAATCGGGACTGTCTCTATAAAATTGGAACATCTGGTCACCCTACTCGAAGTTGTCTTATTAAATTAGTCCAGGGGTAGTCAACCTGCGGCATGCAAGCTGATATTCAGAGGCACTCACACTGCCCGGGTCCTGGCCACTGGTCTGGGGAGCTCTGCATTAATTTAATTTTAAATGAAACTTCTTGAACATTTTAAAAAGCCTTATTTACTTCACATACAACAATAGTTTAGCTATATATTATAGACTTACAGAAAGAGACCTTCTAAAAACGTTAAAATGTATTACTGGCACACAAAACTTTAAATTAGAGTGAATAAATGAAGACTCAGAACACCACTTCTGAAAGGCTGCAGACCCTGAACTTTTCCCATCCTCCATCAATTTTGTCTTTTCCATTCGACAAGATTTTGCTTCCCCCTCTGTTGGATGGGGCTGAAAGCACTAGTCCTCTTTACTTGTTTACAAAACAGAGTAATTCACCACTCTTCAGGTGGCACTGGAAAGAATGCTTGTTAATTTCCTGATTGCTCTGTGGCACTGGATTTCAATGGACAACTATTGGTAAACTATTTCAACTGACATACTGAAAAAATACTGATTAGTAACAGTCAGCGGGGGGGTGGGGGAGGGCAGCCAGCCCTCTGCAGCCCACTGCCAGGCCCTGCTCTCGCCAACTGTGAGTGCAGGGGAACCCTGCTCTGCCATACCAGAAGGACAGCATTCCTCACCCCTTTTGCCTGCAGGGATCCAATGTCACCAGCCCAGAGAACCCTCTGCAGCTCTGCTGTCACTAGCCCACCCACTCACCAGCTAGGAACATGGAAGCCATCCCTGTGCAGAAACTGTTCAGCAGTAACCTGGGGCCAGGCCTCTGCTCTGCTCTGTTGGCCAGGCCCATAGCCTTCCCAGCACCTTGCATCCTTGGTCCCTTCAGCCATGCAGGGAGTCCCCTGTATTCCCCTACCCCAAACCTAACCCTGCTTAATTCCCAGCAGCTGTTAAAATTAAGGATACATCTACACTGCAAAAAAGTCTCGCAGCAGCAAGTCTCAAAGCCCATGTCAATGACTTGGGCTCATGCTATAGGGCTAGAAACAGCAGCGCAGACATTCCTGTTTGGGTTGGAGCCTGGGCTTTGAAACCTGGAGAGCGGTGCGGGGAGGGGAATCTCAGAGACAGGGTTCCAAACTGAGGAAGAACACTTACACTGCTATTTTTATCCCCATATGCGAGCCTGGGTGAACTCAGACCTGCTGTCATGGCTGGGGTTTTTTGTATTTTTTTTTTTTTAAATCCTAAAAAAACTGTTGAAATTAGAGAAAAAACATCAATTTCTGCCAAGCTTAATTATAATGCAGAGACAGAAGAGAGGAGTTCAGATTGTTTTGCTGGTTCCATAAAAATGGAGACTTAAAAAAAAAAGTTAGGAAGCAGATAAAATGCTTCTTTTTAGACATTTATTAATTACACACAAAAGGAAGAAGAAATTTCCCTCCCAGCTTACAACTTAAAGGTAGGTCAAATGTTGCCCCGCACCAGTTGTTTTTCTTCCAAAATAATCTTACCCATCCTTCACTCTTGCCTTCCCACCCTAAATCCCATACTTATTTACTATACAAATAAGGAAACTGAGTATTTGACGATGCTTATTACCACATATATGGCAAAGCTAGCAAACCCATGTAAGGAAACTGATCCAATCTCAATAAGGCATTCCACTGCAGCCTGCAACTTTAAGTGCAATTGTTATGCATAATATTTTGAAAGATTGTGCATTTGTAAGCATCAATTACTGTATGGGACCAAAGTTGTTCTTTTTGTTCATTCAGCTAAGTGCCTTTTGGGTGATCTATCCCACTAATTCACCATTTTCCATTGGGAAATGTATAGCGGAGCACAAGTTGACCAAGGTAGAGAAAACTACAGATGCACAAGGACCTGTGCATTTGAGAAAAGCTAGCATTTGCCATCTAGTGGACAAGGTGGCTAACGTACTAGTTAGGAAATTTTTTCAAACATACTACCTTATAGTATGAAACTAGAGTACAAACATGTGCTATTAGTATGGCTTAATATAGTTTCAAATCCACATACGGTGTTTAAAACTAGATTGGTCAAAGCACTGAAGAACAAATGTAGGAAACTACCAATCCAGCACCAGAGAAAAAACACACTATTATCTAAATCAATGATACGCAGACTGGAGCTTGTAAGCTGCAGCTGGCTCTTTTGTGTGTATCTGCAGCTATTTGCAGCATATATAAAACATTGAGAGTTTTAATTATTAACTAGTTTAAGTTAAATTAGTCTTAACCAATCAAGATGTTTGCGTTATTAACCAATTGCAGCTGATGAAACAATAATATAATCTCTGCATTATATATTCTAACAGCAATATGTGGCACTCTCCCCAATAGTATCTGAGCTTCCAACACCTTTTTCATAAAGAAAACTGTGTGATCTACCGCAAATTTCAGTTTAGTACAAACTGGGGCAGAAATCCGAAAGTAAAGCAAATTGCACATAAAGGAATAAATGCAAGTTGTTTTGTACTGTTATATTGCAGTCAATCTAAGAGTCCCCCAGAATTTAAAAACATCAATGTTCATCATAACAACTGATCAGTTACTTCTTTGGTTAGGAAAAGCTCTCGCTCTAGAAAACTAAACTCACGTACTTACAGAGAGGCTGTCCTCGATGTTTATGCTTGTGTGCAATAGCTTTTTTAGTCACCCTATTTTCTCTTTAATAGAGTTTATACCAAGGAACAGACTGCTCCCAACTTCATTCATTTGGAATGGGAGTAAAATGATCACATTGAAAATGCATTAACAAAAGTTATAGCCTAATCCTTCAATAATTACCTGTGCAGAAAGAAATCTCTTCAAGGCACTTCCTTGCTTCAAATTCATTCCCTTCACGACACAACAAACAATGTATGGTCGAACTTCTTTGATATTTGGACTAACTTTAACTACCACGGGAGCTGGATTTTCTGCAACGTGCAGAATCTTGACCATAAGTTTATTCACCACTTCCAGCTTGTCTTGTTCAACATCTCCGCTGCCCTTTTTTTGGTGTTTATCTCTCTTTTTTTTCTTACTCTCCTCTTTATCAATGTTGTCTGGTTTCCCTTTTCCTTTGCCACATCCTCGGCCTCTAGCCCGCAAGTACTCCAAGATGGATTTTGTCTGGCAGCTATTGACCATTTTCTCCAGCCGTTTGTCTTTCAGTTTGTTCCCTCTGAAGCTGACCTCTTTTAATTTAGGGCAGTCAGCAAGTTCAGCAGGGATTTCTGATAACTCGTTATTGGAAACATCCAAGATCTGCGGGAAGAAATGCATTTACAAAATTAGACTGCCTGCTTCTAAAAGGCTTGGGCCTCGCTCAGCCTTGACACGCTGTGTGCTCAGAAGGCAGCTAGATACCACAAGGTAAGGAATGGCATAAAATGTCTACATGAAGAGATTCCATAAGACCAAGCTGAAAATGCTTGAATTTAAATCAGTTATTTTTTTCACACACACACACCCCTCTGCCCCCCATCACTTGTTTTAGCTAACACCAGAGCCAGGATATATCATTCTATCAATGCTCCATTACATCATTCATGAATTCTGCCAGCCCCTCTGTACAACACTCACCACTTTTAGAACTTGTAATTTAGCAGAATCCAGCACATCAACCTTTTCTCATGTGGGTCTGATTGCCACCCATGCTGACAACTCTCACAAGTCATGCAACATTTGTGATTTTCTTAAAGGCCCAATACCTGGAATCAATTAAGTGAGAATCTCATCTCCCATTAAAAACATTTCTAGCCCTCTTGGTTGTGGAGAAAAGCTAGAAAATCTGAACCAAATACAAACTAAAGGCTCAGAAACTAGAAAGCAAATAAAACGAAGCCCAAATGTGGTGTCTGTTAAAATGACGGTTTTTTAAAGTGATTAACTTATGCTGTTTGTACACTGTGATTGCCAAAACGATATCCCTCGGGACTCCAGCATCACCCCCATTCCAACCTACAGGAAACCACCTACAATCTCCCGTGGGGGTCACAGCCCCTCAACCCTTCTTCACCCACCATATCAGCAGCCCAACCTCACTTCCCCCAGGGGTAGTCAGTCTCCTCCCCCTCACCTTGAGGGCCGGCAGGTTGGCGATGGTAGAACCCAACTCCTGCAGCCCGTTGTCGGCTGCCTCCAGTTGGCTGAGCAGCGGGAGGAGGCCGGAGGCGCTCGGGGGCAGGAGGCTGCCGGGCAGGGCACTCAGGCGGTTCCCGGACAGCAGCAGGGTCTGGAGCTGGGGGGCGGCTCGGGCCAAGCCCGGCCCCAGCTCCCGGAGACGGTTCCCGGTGAGGTTTAAGCTCCGCAGCTGGGGGAAGGCGGGGGGCCCGCCCGGAGCGCAGGGCCCGGCCGGGTCCAGGGCTCCCCCCAGGGCCGCAGGCAGCGTCTCCAGCCCGTTCGCGGACAGGTCCAGCACCCGCAGGGCCGGCAGGGGGCCTCCGAGCCCCGGGCCCTCCGGAGCACCCAGCCCCGCCGGGCCCAGCCCGTTCCCGCGCAGCACCAGGGTGTGCAGGGCCGGCAGCGCCTCCGCCAGCCCCGGGCCCAGCTCCCGCAGCGCCCCGCAGCCGCTCAGCTCCAGCGCCTGCAGCAGCCGCAGAGCCAGGAGCCGCGGGGGCAGGCGTCCGCCCCCCGCCCGGATGCGGGCCTCCACCGCCGCGCCGGGGAGAACCAGCTCCCGGCGCCGCTCCCGCTCCGCAGCCTCCAGCTCCGGCCAAGCGGCCGGGTCCGCCATGCTGCCTACCGCCCTCCCCCCACTTCCGGGTCACGGCACTGCTTCCGGGGGCGGCGCGCGCCTGGGGTAGGTCGTCTCATCATAGAGAGCGGCGCGGAAGGCGGGCTAGAGTGTCCCATCATGGAGTGTACCCCGCCCTGCCATAGAGTGAGGCTGGAGGGTCGCGTTGCCATGGCAAAGGGAGGAGGGTGGGGGTGGCTGCCATAGAGAGCAGCACAAAGGGAGGCTAGAGTGTCCCACTAACCCTCCCCTTATTGCCAACCTGAATGGAGTCAGCTTGCAGGTTCGGGGGCTCAGTGTGGCTCTGGGACAGCTGATGCCTGTAACTGAGGGTGTAACTCTACAGCTGTGGCAGTGGTGCCATGGTAGCACTGGGGTGCCAATTCCTGGAGGTTTTGTCACATGACATAACATTTAATGAAAGATGAATCTTTAATTCCTGGAGAGTCCCGGATCATCCTGGTGGGTTGGCAACCCTGTGTAGGTTTTCCATAGGTATAGGTAACCCACGGTGGCTAACCCACCTCTCCCACAGGCAGTACAGGTGGCAGCTAGGTCAGCTGGTGGTTTGCTCTACCCAAGTCACACAAGGCCTGCAAACGTTCACAGTCCTGAGCTGTGTAGCTGGGTCAATCTCATATGTAAGTGTAGACATGGCCAGTGTGTGCAAAGCTGAGGGTAGATTTTAGCCTGTGGATGATGCCTGGCTGCACCATTTTGTCACAAGGTGGCAGTGTATATAAGGGCCTGGTTTTTCCCCTCAAAGGATGGGAAGTACATCTTTCACTGCCATAAATGGGATGAAATGTACATGAAATGAGTGGTTAAAGGACACTGAAAGGAGAGGGAGTGCTCGCTACCCCAGCCCAAGCAGGGGGATGTGTATGCGGGGCAATCATTCTCCTTTTCCCTACCTCTATTCTCCCAAAAGCATATCAAAAAAATTAGGGTAAAAGACCATTAAGGTGCAAAGTTAATCACTCAAAAGTTAGGAAATGCCAGAAATGCATATGCAACCTTAATTCAGCTCCCTTCTACATATGGATTATGCTAGTCTTTAATTACATAAGTACACACTATTTTTTACAATGGCATTTGTCCCTTTAACTCCACATACATTTGAGCTTAATTATATGTGTAATCTTTACATATGAAATAAAATGTGTTAAAAATAAAATAGGAACTGTTTAATATACCAAATCATTTAGAAAATGGTTTTTGGATACTTTGTGGACTTCTGCGGTGCTGAGGACTGACCTGAGCATTTCTTGTCTTCTAGCCATACTGCTCGCCCTGTGCCAGATGTGGCAACCAGAGCCAGTGTCCAAGGGGCCACTGGCCCCTCCCCGGGGCTGACTCCAGCTGACCCATAATATCCTGAGCCTGGGCTCTTCTTGGGAGCTGCTGCACCTCCCCAAGGGGCAGGGCACTACGCTGACTGGTGCAAAGTGCCCTGGGCAGGTAGATGGGTGATTCCACCCCTTCCTATTGCACTGCCATTGCCGTTACTTCCTGATGTGGCTCAGGAACCCAAGAAGTGCCAGGGTTACCACGCTGCCCTACTCTCCGCTGTCGAGTCAGGACTGGAGCCCGTTGAGTGGCAGGTGGCCGTATGGGGCATGTGGGGCCATGAGCAGGAGGTCGCTAGGGGCAGCTGGGTCTGGACCCTTCTTGTAGGCACCCTGCAGGTCAACTTCCTGTGCTAGTTCCACCAGCACTGCCCACAGGTCGAGTTCATCTTCCAAGGCAGCGATGTCTTTGCGCACACAGGAAACATGGTGGATTTTCTGAACTTCCAGTGCAGAGACCCCAACCTATTCTGGCCCTTTTCTGGGAACATCATCAGTGGGGCCTTCCCCATGCAGAACAGGCAGTACTACATCCCCAAGGGACTCTATGACAAGCTCTACCCCCTGTATGCTGGTGAGGGAGGCCTCTTCATAGCCTCTGCGTTGGCCAGAAGACTGTTCTTTGCCTCTGAGATGATCCAGCTCTTCCCCACTGACATGTTCATGCCCTCCCACAGGCTTCAGGACTTTTGGGATGGTCAGGCACAGAAGCAGTGTTATGGACAGGGACTCTTGCATCTACAAAGGCTTGCTGTTGGTGCACAAGATGAACCCAGAGGCATTACTATGGACGTGGGAGCTTGTGCATGACAAGAGAATCAGCTCTTCTAGGACAGTTCATTTCACATCACTCAGAAAGCTCTGGCCAGAATGGCCCAGTCGCATTAATGCTCTGGGGCCTTGTGATGAGCTGCTCTGCACTGGGTGAACTGTTTACTTTGCCGTGTGACTGGGCCTTGCCTCGCCCGATTTGCATTTCCTGCTCACTTCTTCATTTATTCTGCTGTTGCCGCTTTCCCAAACACCTGAAAACAAAACCAAAGGCTCCATGGCAAATTTGTGAACCCAATCCACAGCACACTCTTGCCTCACACCACAGCAGTCAGTCTTCAAAAAGGCACTGAGAGAGGCTTGTTTTTATCAATAAATGAAGCTTGTTGAGTCATCCATTAACTCTTTTTTTAAAAAACCTGGTTACAAGATACAAGGGCAAATTCAGAGATCGTGGTCATCAGTGTACCCTGAGGCACACACAGAACAGAGTACGTTTGTCAAAAGCAGAGACACCATCAGCACTTGCTAAAATAGATGGAATTTTATTAGAATAGAGCAATAAAATTTATGTATTTCGTCTAATGTTCGCCCACTACACATGATGGTTGAAGACCTCTAGGATCAGGCCTGCTCTCCAGAGATAGATTATTCTTATCAATCAAGGAAAATCATCACAACTGCTAAGTATGAACAATCACATCATTTGTTGTAGTGGAATTCCAAGCAGAGGCCTAAGAGACTCTTCTGGAGAGAGTAAATGCTGTATGCTCTTGAATAGTCTCTGCAGTTTAGATAGATGAAAAGATTGGCAGATACTCACAGAGTCCAGTACATTAAAATGGAAAAGCAACAGAATAGGAGCCAAAGTCTGTTCTGTCTTTAGAAGTGATGCTGCAGTATTGGTGAGCTAAGAGTACACATGATAATCAGGTTGGTTTTTGGGTGGGGAGGTGTGTGGGAGGAATTTTTTTACGCTGCAAGATGTGACCTTGCAAAATAGTTTTAGTTTCCAGAATATTTTACTCTAGAACCCACAAAAGCCACTGGAAACACCCATGTTTCTTCTTTCATAGCATGGAAATGTGTCTCATTGTTTTTCACTCAGGAGTTTATTTTACCAAAGGATGGAAAACAGACTGTTTATTAAAAAGGAAGCAGCCCAGTTAAATCATCATTTAAAAATATATATCTATAAATAGTGTTACTGTGTTTATTAATAAAGGTGTTCTGAGCTCTCTAAAAATTTCTACTTATCCACCTCTAAATTGTGTTTCTAATTCTAGATAGTTTAATAAGATTAAACCTCTATTTTGGAATTGCAATTTTGATTTCATAGTACATGCTCAGATATATATAGACTATTACACATTCTAAAATCTTTATTCAAGTGTGCACTTCCTAAAAGGTGTTGCAAAAAACTTAAGCTACCTTGGACTTAATGGAAGGAATTAAGGACGACTTCACAGGAGTTGCCATGGGGTATATATTTTTATTGTTATTTTAAATGCCATGTGACAACAAGCTGCATTCTCATTTCCTCCTGTCAATACACGCTTTCCAATTCATAGTACGGTTTTGTAAAATAATTGAGACAATGTGGAAAAAAGGTCATCAGAAAAAGTCTGTTCCTATGTTACTAAATAGGAATTACCCTACTAGATTTACTATGACAAACAGAATTTGAAACCTACATTTTCTTCCACCATTTATGTAGGGTTTACTTTTTGCACGTCAGTCCCTGGGGGCAATGAAAACAGAACTGGTCTGTCTTGTCACTTTCACAAAGTTGTGTTTGGATCACAACCCTGAAGGGGAAATTTTACATTTAAACAAAGTTTTCACTGAAAATTTAAAAACTCACAAACAAAAACATTTAAAAGCTTTAAAAAGTGTTAACACAGCATTCCTTTGGGTCTGATCGATACCAGCCAACTTTGTAGCCATAACGCAACAGCAGTGAAACTGCTGAAGGCAGCAGATTTTGAGCTGTAGCATAGGGCTCAGCTATTTTTGCTACTGTCTCATCTAATTTTGCTCAAAAGCTGAATGACATCAGTAAGGTGTAGCTTCTCTAGTGCTAGCAATGATATGAGTGGAACAGTGGTTAACCGCCAGTGCTTTAAGCCCTGAAGTGCACAGACCTGCACAGAACAGAATTAGTGCTGCACCAGGAGTGAGTTACAGCTATGATGTTTACTAGAGCAGATGCAGTCAACAGATACTTGGATCCATTCTGCTCATCCCAGAAGCCTGGCATGTTAGAAGAGAAATAAAGTTATTTACCATATGTAATTCTGAGTTTGTTCATGAAGAGATGAGCTGCTTGCATTTTAGAATTTCATAGTGCTAGCTTGTATTAGCAAGTATAAATACAAAAGCATTTAGCACTGACTAGTAGAATGTAAGGTAGCTGTGCAGTTATTGCACAGACAAGGAGTCTAGTTAATCTCTAAAAAGTATCCTAAGATAGTAGGAAAGCCATTCATACACCTGTTGTGAAGAGCTGACACATGAAATAGAGAGAGGCACATTTTAGACAGGTGACCTAAGCATCACAACTTTCAAACACCTTAGAGATGAGCAAGTCTTAGCCAAGGGAACGGTGGGAGATGCTGGAAAGAAGCAATACTGAATTCTGAAAACAATGCCAAGTTCAGCCCCAAATTTATCAGCTATTCAAAATGGTAACAACAGAAAATATGGCCTTTATTCCAATTCTTGGGGCTTAAACTATAAACGACGTAGTTATAAAAGTCTATCCCTCTGTCCCTGTTTTCTGGACTAGTCAAATTAAGAGAGAGCGAGCATATTTGCTGCTTCAGTTATGTGAAGGATTTAACTTAAGGCCTTTGTTTTAGCTATTAATCATCTGATTAAAAGGACACCACACTGTAGGAAGGGTCACACTTACCAGTGCAGTGCACCCCAGGAGAGCCCAATCCAGGAAACATTTACATGCACGAGAACTGTCCAGACAGAAGTGGGTTCATTTGAATTCCGTGTATAAAATATTACAGGTTTGGGCTGTTCAAAGGTAAGCTGTACTCTCGGATCTTATCACCTGATCCTGCAGTCACTACCCAGGCTAAACTCGGAGCAGTCAACAGGACTTTTGCCTGCATAAGGGACTCCAAGATCAGGTTCTAAAATAGAGAGAGAGTTTAATTTCTAACAAATATGTGAAGGAATGCTTAAAGGTTACATACAACAGCATTTCAAAATGCAAGTGCTGCAATGTGCTTATAAAATTCATAGATCTGTACAGAGCATACAAACAAGCTCTATAAAAACTGTACACTACAAATATATACAAAATATAATAAATACAGCAAATTCATATCAATGTGGCAAAAGAAAAAATATTGCTTTCAGATTATTATAATCTCATATTTCTGGATCTTGCGGTGAACAGTGGTGCAGAACAATTAATTTTATCTTGGAAGGAAATGTTCTGAAATTTACAATGAATAAAAGATGTTTTGAGTGCTGCTCCAGGGTGTGCATGAATTTTAGCACACACCACCTCAGAACTCAGTGTCTGTTTAAAACAAAACTACACAGTGGAATGTTGATTTGTGAATGTTTATTTTACTAAAAATTGAATGAAGAGAAATGGTAATGAAATTAGGGCTCTAAAAATAGCCAGGGGAAAAGATTACTGGAGCTAAAGCTTTAAAAATTTTTTTTTTAAAAAAAGGGATTTTGACTTTTTAGTAATTATAGTTCCAAAACCCGTCCCCATTTTTAAGGCAATAGTCAACCAACCTCTTAGGATTCTATTTAGAGCTGAGTCTTGGCATGAACTAGGATTTGGGCAGTACTCCTCCTTGAAAAGTCTAGACTTCTGATTAAACAGAAGGGAAGGCCAAATTTCACTAAGGGTAGCGGGTGTCTCCTCTCAGTTTACATGGCTTTTCTTAGCATCTCCAAGCATCATTTTGGTGAGCTACAGAGGGGAAATCAGTCTCAAGACTATACCCCTCCACTACTGCTGCCTCTAGTGGAGCTTCACTGGTGGCAAATTATAGGTCACAAATTTCCTAGAGAGAGAGAACCTACGAGGTATACCACATTTTCCTTCTCATGCAGTCAGTGCTCCTGCTAATACCTAAGGAAGCTGCTTGTCCACCCACACAAGGGAGGGCATACAGTTAAATATTTTACTATACATTTACACTAGTGTTGTTAACAATTTAACAAGCTGCAAATTCCTGTAGTTATAAAATCTGTTCCCTTCTAATCAAGAAATATTTTCTCCTGCAACAGACATTTTCCCTTCCCATTCTATAGCCTTTATTGGTAGCAGGTTTCTATTATCCCACTCTGATATCAAACAAATCTATCTAAAGGAACTTATTGCCATCCCCACAGACTACTAACTAGGCAGTGGAGCCACAATCTTATTCAGCGCTTTGGGTGGAAAGTGATGTAGAAGTGCAGCATATTATGTTAAAAGTTAACCCAATCTATTTATTGTTTAACACTTCAACCAGCTGCTCACAAATACATAGCTGTAGAATAAGTTAGATTGCGGGTGAAATTCCAGCCCCATTGAAGTCAATAGCAAGACCTCTATTGAATTCAACAAGGCCAGGACTTCACCATGCGTTTTTATAAATAGGTTAGTCTCTCGATTGCAGTTCAGAACGCGTTACGTTGTCTGAGCAAACAGGATGGGGAAATCATTGATGGAGACGATGTAGTTGTCAAAGAGGCAATTTAAAAAGCACCTTTTCTGGCATTTACAGCACTTTGGTGACTTGAAAAACTTAAAATTTATTGGGAACACATTTTGGTATATGTACTGCACTAACTGTGCACAGCAAACGCATGTCGTAAAACCCACTGAAAAGTGTAGTAAAAGCCTTTGAACAGTATCTTTTGTCCTTCTAAAGAAACTATTTTTCAAAGCTACACTTCCTGGTAGTTTTTATTCACAGACATGTATCGTTATAAGGGCTGATCCAAAACCCATTGAAGGCTATCGGAGTCTTTCCATTAAACTTCACTAGGAGTCGAATTAGGTACTAAATGAAGTATAAATCAGTGTTAAAGAAAAATACTATACGCAATCTCAGTTTAGAAACATAGCAGTTTTGAGCTGAAGCATACGAAAGAAATTACTAGCTTTTTACAGTTTTGTAAGTTAAATGACCAAAATTATTTCGCCCACTTTTGCTAAAGCAAAATTTGCCCCCCTCAGCCAACAACCTGCCTCCCAGAATGATTAGAAACCCTTGAAAAGATGGGATTGCTGTAGATAAGTTGATGGTACTATAATTAAGGTTCAGTCAATGGGTGTTGCTGAATTACTATCAAATCATGTTAGTATGTGACATAATGGAGAATTACAGTCTCCAGAGAATGGGATGATTTTTTGCTTTACAAGATGTTAGGGTGGATGATAGAAAACAAGGTAGTTGTCAAAAACGTTTCAGATTCTTGTCCTGCTTATAAACTGGGCACCTTATGAGTAGAGAGAAACCACAGGTTGGGTCTTGCAGGACTCAGAATATGTTCCTGGCCTGCGCTGGTGATTCTCCAATGTTATTTCTGAATTAAACAGCTCTGGTAGAGTTTCATGTCAGGGAAATTGCTATTTCACAAGTTCACTGCTCCAGGTGTGTATTTGTTCACACGACTCTGTATAATCATATTTATAAAAACTGTTTTGGAAGTACAATCTGCTTTTTAAAATGTGACTTTAACTGACAGAAAAATTTATGTTTAAGCCCTTGCTATAAATGTTTAACAGGTACTCTGTATAGACAGGTATATTTTTCTATGTATACGCAGTTATAATATAATATAAAAGCGGCTATCTGAAATATTCATTCTACTGAGCATATTGAACTTGGTTCTGGAGGTAAGACAGCCAACCCAAAGGAATGAAAGAACAGTTAAAGTTTTTCTAGAAAGAGCATATTGTTTACCCACATCATTCTGTGGCTATGTAACTTGGGCCAGCTAGAGAATTTCAAGGTGTCTAGTAAAGGAATATTTGTGGCTGCTCAAGACTTACTTTCTACTTTAATTTTTGTTAGCTGTACATTAGAACAGTTGGATTGTGGCACTCCTATGATACAAACCTAATGACAGCAAGTTACTGTGATCGCAATACAGCTATTGTGTTTCTAATACTCAGTGATGTGTTTCAAAGCCTAAATATGATAATTTCTCTGTAGATTGGTTTTGAAATGCACATAGTAGGCCTGTACTGTAGGTAAACGATACTATAGTCTTATTATAGTTCTATTTCTGTACAACTAGCACTTTTTCCCCCTCAATTAGGTATGTAGTAACACTATTACTTTTACTTTGTCACACAGCCAAGAAAGTTTTGGCAATTACCAACAAATTTTATAGTGACTTCATTAAAGTGATAAATCACATGATACAATGATTGCATTCGCTAAAAGTTTGGGGAGTATTTGTGAGTGAACATTAGCTTCGGTTCAAAGGAACAGATACCTCAAAGCTTTGTTCTGAAAACCTGATAGGGTTTGAATCAGAAAGGCTAGAATCTCAGCTCTGCCCCAAGGAAGGGCCAAAAGAGAGCCAGTTGTGGCTTCCTGATCCTGGGGCCAGTTCTTTACTTGTCCGAGCAACCAGGATGCTTTTGTTTACACTCGCTACCACCTTAGTCCCCTGGAACAATACACTGACCAGGGACAGCTGAAGCATGCTATATTTTGGCCAGGAGCGCTACACTGGTTGCTGCTGCAGTGGATAGCTTAGGATCTGGCTATGCTGGATCTATACTACTAGGGACTCCCCCATGCTGAGAGAATCCTCATTAGGGAAGGTTCAGCTGCTTTCTACTCCCTCCATGGTACTGGGGAAGTGCAGAAGGAGTGCAGCAGGCCAGAGATTCTGTCCCCAAAAGACTGCACATCACTAACAGTGAGATGCAGGTTCTTGGGATAATTGTACACAACACTGCATAGAGAACCAATATATAAGCTTTAACTACTGGGTAATTGAAGCAGTCAAACCCTATTTATGTTTGATAAACAGCAGCATGTAGTTCAAGTGAAATGGATTATGTGGGGCTCCTATCACTTGCAAACAAATCTTGGAAATGTTGTACATCACATAAAACTTGCTCAGTTATGGAGACAAAGGGAACAAGTACTTCTCATGTCATCGCTTTGCATATGTTCTGCCAGTGCTTTTATTCAGGCCCCCTTTTGGGGTAGGGATCTTGCTTCCTACAGCGGGGGATCGAAACTTTGTTGCTGTAGGACCTGATTTGGTTACGGTTAATCCTCCTGCTTTTCCTGGGAAAAGAACATACAGATTATCAATCACAACAAATACTGCACATCTCTTGCATTTCAAATACATGCTTTAGCTACAACATTGACAGAAATAATAAGATTGACTTTGAAGTGACAGGATTATTCACAGAAGTGGTAACAGGAGATGGATCGTAAGTCTGAATCTAGGCCAGGGAGTAAACATTAACATTTGACATCAACATACCATTAGTTTGTTCAGAGACCCACCGTATGTGACATGACTCCATGAACAGACTTCAGGTCCCATCTACGTACCTGCCCCAGGCAATTGTATGATGCTTATCAACCAAGTGTCCTAATTTTTATAGTACAGATGAAGACTACCTAGTCACTTCACTCCATCTCATAGTTAGGATTAGATTAGCATCTCTAATTGGCCCCCCTCGGGCCTGAGGCATACTGACAGTATAGCATTTAAGCAGCTGCCTGTGCACTACAGTATCTGTTTGGTTCATAGCATACCGCTAGATATAAAAGGGCAACTACAGCAAGAAGAGTCTTTGGGGTATGCAGCTCCATAAAACGAGACAAATGATAAGACAAAATTAAAAATGAGGCAACTTCTCCATTCCATTACAGCAGTGCACCTGTGCTGAAGTCATTGAGATTGACTGGAGTATCAGAGGGTAATTTGCCCTCTGTGTGTGCTATTCTATACCAACATATTTAGAAAGCAGAGTCAGCATATACAAATACTTGAATAATGCATTGAACTGTTACTGACTAAGGATCAACTTGCTTTCTAGAATAGAGACTTCTGCTTAAATAAGTAAACAAAGTGAAAAGCATAGTAATCACAAGAAAATCCATACCAGGCTGCATCAGCAGAGTTTTATTTAGTGTATGCGCCCTCCGCAGATTCATTTTACAGCCATCTTTGCCCATTAGGTGAGATTTCCAGGCCTATGATCAATTAAGAAACAAGTGGCATTACAAAAGCAGAGAAATAGCGGTCTTTCATACAAAGACTATTTCTATATCTACATATATGCGCAGGCACACACATGCACACACACTTTTTACAGCATCAAAGGAAAAATAAAATGCTAGGTGTCATTTTACTGAAAAAAGCAAGCAGATTTCAATAGTTTTGGCCCCCGCTGAGGACAAAATCAGGAACATCTCACAGTCAGCTTGGGTTTAAGATGACACACTGTCTCATTCTTTTGCCTATTAACTACTGTCTTATCAGATTTAGAAGAGACCTCTGAATGAAAGCCAAACATAGGTACTCAATTCCTGTCGTAACCTGAACAAGCCTAAATGTAACTCCATCAAATCACTCAGCAAAGCAAATTAAGGCAGGTGTATGTGTGTCTGGAAGAGGATGGGGGGGGGGAGGGAAGGGGGACAATTAGAGGCACTAATTAAAGGCTGAACTAATTAGAGGCTGAACTCAAAAGAAGCAAGGGTGACCATTAAAATCCTGTTTTGCACAGCCTTTGAAAGTAGTTTATCATCAATTTGCATTTATCATTGTTCTAGAATCTGAAGCCACAGGCAGAGAATCCAGGCACATTTTCATATGGTTGCGTAGGCAATTTCAGTGTTAAAGGACAAACTATTGAAGTCTTAGTGAAAAGACTAGCAAGACCGGATTTGACATTACACTCATTTTCTCTTACCTCCTCTCCTGGGGCGAAGTTTTCATGACACAATGGACAATGGTTTGCCACCTTTTCTGGTTTTGCAGCTGAAATGATTAGAAAGAGGAAAAAAAGTTACGTGCTTTGCCAAATGCAAGACGAACAGATTGATCTCTGCCAGTTTCTGTGAGCAAGAGATGGAACTGGCTGCTATTCTACCTTCTCCTGCCTAGTTAAGAAACCAGTCTCATTACCAAGAAAACAAATGAAAAGGGAAGGGAGAAAAGCTAACACAGAAGTGCCTTCAGCTTGTTCTACAGTGATGAGGGTGATCTAAACTGTGGAGCTATCTTCAGGGGATTTCTGTTCTTGCTCACAAGACACTTCCACATGCATTAATAGGAGGTAAGTGCAGGGAGCACTGAAAGGCAAAAACATTTAGGCCAGAAATATTCAATTCTTAGCTTCAAGTTAGGACTCCAGATCCATAGTTCAGCACCTAAATAGAAGAGGTCTGATTTTCCAAAGGTATTGAGTCCTTGCAGCTTCCCTTGGCTTCACTTATTCCATTTGAAACTACTCACGATTGCAAGTCTTGCCTTTCACATGTTTAGGCAGTTCCTCTTTTGGAATGGCCTCGCTACAGCGCTGACATTTCCCAAAGCCATCTTTTTTATCACACTCAGTCAGCAAGTGTTCTGTCAGGCTTGCTATCTCTACCACCTGCAACAGGAAAACAGACAGGTGGCTGAGAATACAAGAAATACAGGACTAGACTTCTATTATGCTATGAAATTAAGAATAATATTTTCAAAAGATCTTAAGTGACATTAGAGCTCAAGTTTCATTTTTAAAAGTGACATAGGCACCTACAAACCTAAATGTCAGTGCAAATCAATGAGACTTGGGCTCTTAATTCACCTTTAAAAATAGGGCTCAGAGTAAAATTTCAAAAATGCACAAGTCTGTTAACACTCTGCTTATGTTTCATACACATGTAACCTGCAAATTTAAAGAGAAAATGTATCATTATAGTCTTAAAAATTAAAACAAGGAAAGATAACTTAAAAGTTGTTCCTGTGTTTAACTCTAGTCTTACCTTTAAATATTGTGGTTAGAAATGATTTCATGTATTGTACTGTGTATGAACAAAAGTTGCTAACACTGCATGTATGGACAGGCAGGCACTGTGACAAAAAAGGAACACATGCTTCTTTCTGGGATAATCTTTGCACAACATAGCTAGCAGCATCTACATAGATGCTTCAAAGCCACCTTGACTGCTAGTGATTGAGTAAATGAATGAAAGATTCACATTACACACCTAAGTAAGGGCTTCTAGGCCAAGTTCATCCTGAAATAAATGGATGCAACTCCCATGGAAGTTGTTGGGCCACAAGTGGTGTTGTAAGCTGAACTTCAGGTAGAAGTTGGATGTAGATACTGAAGCACATTTGGATTGATCTAAAAATCAGTGGCTGTACAAAATAATGGAGCGTACACACTAAAGAACAGAAAGATAGAGGTAGAAGGAGGAACAGGAAAAGCAAGAAATTGTCCCAGGCCTCTCACTTTTTAGTCCTTGTTTTAACTGCTTCTCCTGCTACATCCTTCTTCTGCCCACCCAACGTGTAGGTTACATTTGTTTTGCACTCTCAGTTTATGACAAATTGGAGCAAGTTACTCGACTGGAATGTTAAAGTGCCCCCAAAAATAAATACATATCTGAAACAGGGCTCACACTGAGCTGGTTAGTAGTCACATGGCATATTGTTCTCCAGAATCTCAGCACTTTTAAAAAGACAAAATCTAGTCTCTAGATGTGATAATTGTTGACACAACCTCGAACACACATATGGAGCGTAACTGATAAAGCGATGCCTGCCCACGTTTGCAGAACCTGAACCAACGGCACAGTGTCATCAGCTGCCCGATTCATCTCAATGGGAGCTTACTGAGATGCCTAAAATGTTAACAATACAACTGATTGTAAAAAAAGAGAGGGAGGGTTAGATGATGAAAATCTGCACATGCAGAATCTACTGTGAATGACAGCTCCCTTCGGCACCTGCAGCAAATGGGCTTAGGAGACACGGCTACATCCCTCCCTCAATCAACAAAGAGAGTTGAGCCCAGCAGAATCCCATTAAGGGGAAGCCAGGCTCAAGGAGCCCAGCAGAGTCAACAATGTATTAGCGCCCAAGTGGTGGGAAAGCAGAACCCAGAGAGCACATGTGATCATATTTTGAACATCTGCGCAATCAACTGTGACTATGTGTCTCCTGTGGGAAGAGCTGATTTTGAGGGCGGAGTCTGGAAGAGTATCACTAACTTCTCCTCCCCCAATGACACCTGCTCTGAAATGATTTAGAATTTCATACACAGCAAGAGCTCTGATTTTCATATATGCATTGGCAGCTTATACTGCAGAGCAGTGATTCCCCTACAGATGTGACACTGCCTTTCCTTCCAAACAATACTATTTAAAAGGTATTTGTCCTAACCCAGAAGAGAGCCCCCTCCTTTCCCGTTTCTTCATTCTAATGGTGTGGTTACATTTTAAATGGACAAGTATGTTGTACAGATTTACTTTGGTTGTTAATTTGGTTCCTTATACTGCTCTTTTCCTCGTGTTATTGTCCATGACAATGATTCTGCTACAAACTGAACTTTTTGTTAAACAGCAATTTTCACCTTTTGCAGCTTATCAATTAAGAACAGAATAATTCACTGCTTGTGTTAGTTCTGGAATTTGTATGTTAGGTTGTATATTGATACAGGCTTTTGAGTCCAATGCCTGACCTGTTTGCAGTGCTCACATCTTGTCAACATAGGGCAATGTTTCCAGTAATGGAGATCCAAGCCTTCCTCTGTGAAGGATTCGTCCCTTTCACCACAAAAAATGCATAGGCTGGAGAAGACAGAGGAAGAACAATAAATGCTATAGATTACTAAAAGAAATAGGAAGTCCAAGTCGAAGGGAAATATCCTTCCGTGACAGACAGTTTTTTTGTACAAAACATCGTCCCTACAGAATACCTGCTTCTGACTGGGCTCAGGCAGAGACTTTTGTAAAGTTGTAGTTTAGCTATAACTAAAAACATTCACTCAAAAAGAGAGACATTATTAAAAATAAATACTGGGGAAGGCTCACTTGGACAGTTTACCTGATCTCAAAAACCAGTCTATATCTTCATCAAGCTCTTTCGTGTGACAAGCTTAGCCTTGGCTCTGTTTCCGTAGCAGTGTTCGGTTGTTATATTGTGAGTTTTCTAATCTATGGACAGAACTTCTCAAACACATGTACAAACCTCACACTGTACAAATGGTGAAGGATATGTAATCCTGCTTTGGTCCATTATTAATTATATTATGGAAGAATAAGGAGGAAGAAATTAAAATATTCAAAATGCCCCCTATTAACACTTAACAATTTAAATCTTATTTAATGAACTGTCTACAAATGTCAGTATATATATTTGCATTAGAATGATCACTAACTGCTCTTTAGCCATTACTCTTTTAAAGTGGTTAGAAGCTGCTGATTTTACTTACTTATCTAAATAATTTGCAACTGAGGAATGATCATCTGGAATCTCTGTTGCCGCGGGTAGGGTGACTTTCTTTCCCTGCTCACCTGTAACAAGGAATCTATTAAACTCAATAGATGGTTCTTAGTTGTTTTGGGAAAAATACTGTTTCTCAAGGTCTTAATGGCAACTGATTATTTGAAATAGTATATTCCTAAATGTCAAAAAGCAACTAAAGAGTACACAGCACAAAAGGAAATGGTTCCTGGATACAGCAGAACAATTGCTTGCCATATACAAAACAGCAGCAATGGACTGTGCACATACAGTCATCACTTAAAATGTTAGTGAACATTTTGAAAATCAAGTGGCAGTGATTTCACCTCAGTGTGAGGAGAAATCCAAACTGGCTTCAATCCAAGCCACTCTGAGTTGGTGCAAGAAACGACCCACCCATTGGCAACCAATGTTGGCACACTAAATGGTCAGTTCTCCCGTGAAGACTGAATGATTTTCTCTATCAGATTGAGTCAGCCAATCCAAAGCTCTAGGATCTGTGTGTTTCTGAACTCAGATGAGTCAGCGTTCATTATGTCATAGTCAGTCACCTATTGGTTATGTGTCCTAACTACTTCCCCATTTTAAACATTTCAAGGCTAATTTGGTTCTTTGTTTCTTAGAATAGTTTTAAGCTTTACCTACCTTGAGTCTTTGGCTTTTGAAAATCATTTTCTTTCTCCTGCCAAACAGAGAAATAGATGTGAGTAATTCCCTTGGTGACTAAGGTACCATCCAGGAAAGAAAGAAAGAAAGAACAGATAAATCCAGAGAACGAACAAGCAGCATGGTCAAGGCAGCACAGGTTGTGGTGCAGCAAGCCAGTCTTCCCAAAGAGGACGTCTCCTGAGTGCTGGGACACAATAGTCTTCCTCCAGTAGACATATCCCTTTCCCTGCCTTGGTACAGGAACATATATTGCAGCAGGGTGGGCAACAGCCCCTCTGCAATGTCAAGGTGCAGTTACTAACCTTTTAAAGTCAGGTATGTTCAAATCTAATTGCTGACAATTATATAGTATAATCGTTCTAAAGTGACGTACATAAGTTATTAGCATAGTATCCTTGCACTGCTCTAACAAGTACTCAGACATTTTAAAGGTTGTAGAAGCAGCCTCCAAACACCACTTGATGGATTAAACAATTCTACAGGGATGCAATTTTTGTACCACTGTACCAAAAACAAAGAATAGAATTTTAATTTTGACTTCTCTTTCTGCTGTGGGTAAAGACTAGTCCCTTCATGTATTTCAGTTAAACTTCTTGTGGTTTAATATACTACCAGAGTTATCACAAAGCAGCTTTCATTTCACAGAACACAGCAGCTTAATCGGTTTCCAGCGATCAGGAAAAAATAATAGGACCTGTACCTGTAATTACACCACTATTACAAGATCATTTCAACCCAGGCCATCTAATTAAAAATGGTATTGACCTCTCCAGCCTGAACTTCTGCCTGGATCTCCTTCAGTGCTGCTAGCTGCCCTTGCAGGATCTTAATCTCCTCTTTCTTCTGTTTTTCTGCTACTTCTGTGGCTGCCTTTTTCTGTGCCTGTTAAGAAATACTCTTTCAATTACAGTGGTTTTGTAATACTCGCTCATACAAGGACGGACGCAAAAGCACCATTTAAGCTAGAGCATAAAATTGTTTTCTTAGTGTGTGTAAAACGAACAACTGGTCTAATACAATATAAACAAAAAAGGATCTTCTATGCTAATTTTAAATAAATGTATTATGATTAGACATTGTTATCATGCAAATACCCCACTGACAGATAATTAATAAATTAACACATCTTCCATTCGTTCCACAGTCAAAGAATGACCATACTGCCATTGACACCTAAATTTTTACCTTACTCATGTGAAAATATTGTTACTTCTTCAGAAATATAATCTGTGCTTTTCTCCATGTTTGATTCCTATCATAAGAGTGATTATAAACAGATTTATAGAGTAAAGTGAGTGCGAGTCTGTTTTTTACTATACAACAGTGATATTTACAATTATGAAATTCTACCATAAAAGTGTTATAAAATTTTTATGATCAGTGCCGCTACAAATTCAATATACGGTTCCACCAAGACACTGCTGAAAATACAATATCTGAACATAGCCGTGCACTTTCCACAGTCTTATTACTGTACTTACCCTTAGCTCAGCCTCAGTAAGTCTACCATCTATTTTAGTAAATCCATCAAAGAGTGTTTTATAGAGAACATTCTTGCGTGTGTTGGCATCATCTGGAGGAAGATAGTCCAGTATAATGGCCTGGTGCTGCCTGTACATGTCGAAGATAATCCGTAATGCTGTATCGCGTACCTCATATACTCTGTGCTCCAATGCCCCTGTCGCAAACTGAAAATATTGGTGAAAAAGGTTATTCTAATTTTCTTCTGGAGTTAAACTGGGCTAGACTATTCTCACCACATTTTGGGGAAAAACAAAGGTAGCTTTAAACTACCTTCGCTGGCCCCATTTCCACTGTGTGCTGAGCATAGCTTGGACAGACCAAAAGGATCTGTCCCTTAATCTGGAGTGATTACCCACTGCAGTGGCAGCATTGTTATTGCCTAGACAGACAGACGGGTTTCTCCAGCCAAGTAACCTTTATAGCTTTTCTTTTGCATTGTGGATCTTCACAAGATTGATTAATGCCAGGTCTCACTGTGCCTGACTCGTGTATGCACCAGGCACTCTAACACAAATTAACGAACATTCATCCAAGAAAGAGAGACTTAAAATACTGTAGTTTCAGACTCTTACCCTCATGACATTGTCAATGGTAAACCCAGAGTTTTCTGTTCCCAGATCTTTCAACAAACGTTCCACCAAGTCCACCTGACTCATTGCCAGATGAGTAGGAGAATTTGGTTTCAATGGCTGGACCAGATGAACCGGAATGATTTGAAGAGGTTTAACTTCATTACATAGTGCCATTTCCTGTAGGGAAATAGAGAGTTAACTTGCACAGGTAAATGCTGAAGCACAGGATGAAATGGTTTGAAAGCCACTGTTATTCAGGACCTCATAACCAAGAATGTCCTGAGTTAGTTACAATGAGAAAAGCCTTTCAGGAGAGGAAGATGGTCATTCCCTATTTCAACAGTCTGCTGTACATAGCAAGAGAAGAAAAAAGTGTCAGTCTTACTATTGACAACAGCTTTATTGACAGAGAACATGCACATATTGCATCTGCTGAGATATATGTATTTCACTGGGACCTCTCACCTGAAGAAGACCTGAAGAATTGGATACCAAGGGTTTTTTTGTTTTTAAATAACTGAAGTAGGGGGGATCTAGACAAATTAGAGGATTGGGCTAAAAGAAATCTGATGAGGTTCAACAAGGACAAGTGCAGAGTCCTGCACTTAGGATGGAAGAATCCCATGCACTACTACAGAGGAGCACAGGAAGCAGCTAGCCCAGGAGTCTGGAAATCCTTGGTGGCCCTGAACAATCCGCATGAAAATATGATAGTGGAATCTGTAATGAAGTATTTACCAGAAATATCACATTCAAACCAAAAAGGGCAAGTGAGATTTAATGTCAAAACGTTCAACCATGATATGGAGCTCGTTTAGGTTAATCCAGCAGAAGCAAATGGATTACTGTAGCGCCAATATATCTTATTACATTTTGATACATTAACCTTACATTTGATTTTGGACAGATGTCATGCAGCCCGTATCTTGGTGGCATTCTAAGTCTATCATGTGTGTGGTTAAAACAGCTAAATGTTGTGTTAAAAGTCAATCTAATATGCATTTCCAGATGACATTCCTACCTGAATAAAGTTGGCAGCCACAATACGAAGACGGGTTGAGGAATCTCCTGTTCTAGAAAGCAGATTTGGAAGCGTTCTTTCCACACAATGAGCTGTTTCCAGTTTACCTAGTTTATGCTTTGGTATATACTGAGTAATGATCATTTTCAAAAGTTTCAACGAAGCTTGGAAAACCTGAGTTTAAAAGATTATTAAAATAAAAAAATATTTTAAAATTTCCTATTTCCATGTAATACCACTCGGTCTGTTTTGTAGAATTAACAGAAACAGCAGAAGTCTAGAATTACCAGTATGGAAAATATGGCAACAGAAGTGACCTCAGTTTATTTCCCCTAGAAAATATGAGTTAAATCTTAAATTGAAGGGCCAAACAATACATACTATTGATTTTTGATAAAGCCTGGCAAGCTCTTGAAAAAACTGAGCTTTTCCCATCTCCTAAGGCCAAACTGGACAGCAAGAGTTACCCCTCTTCAATCCCTTCTGTTCCCTGTATGAACTTTATGAAGTAGGAGAGCCCAATTTCAGTACATATTGCATTAATAGTTACTTCTCTAAGCCCATTACTCAACTTTGGCTTCCACAAAAATGGAAAATATTGCCTTGATTTTGCCCAACACTAGGTTAAATGACTTAAGCAAAGGCAGATATTCAGGTAAAAGCAGATATTCTAGCTTTCTTTATTCATTCTGAAAAAGCTTGCTCAAACTATTGTTGCAAGAACCAAGTTGACTTAACTACACAACTGCTATGCAAATTTAACTGTTACTTGTTCCTTGGGTATTTTATAGAATTAAATTGTTAAATTTAAGATGAATTTTAGAATTCTCAGGTTTCATTCATGTTTTATGGAGCACAGTGGATAATTACAGGACACATTACCCATAAATAAAGCTAAGTTTTAGTCACAGGTATATTCAGTAAAAGACGTAGACAGGTCATCATGGGCAGTCAACAAAAATTCACAGCCCGTGACCTGTCCATGACTTTTACTATATACCCCTGACTAAAACTTGTCGGCTTGGGATGGCAGCCTTGGGGGCATTGCGGGTGCTCGGGAAGAGGGGGTTGGTGAGGCTGGGGAAAGCTTCCTACGTGGCTCCTGGGAAGCAGCAATCCCAGCAACTAGCTCCAGGTGCTGCCTCTGGAGGGCAGGTGCACTGGCTGCTGCAGAAGTCACAGAGGTCATGAAATCCAGGACTTCCATGATAAAACAATATAAATATATTTATAACAATATAAACAATATAAATAAATATAATATAAATATATAAACAATATAAATAACCTGAGTTTCTCTTTCTACTAGAGCATTTAATTTCTGTATAAAATTTTCATAAAAATTTATTGAGCACTGTCACTGTTCTTGGTGGCATGCAATATACAGACAACCCAAGATGCTCACATTTTATAAACTATTTAAATATTTACCTCTGTATATTATGAAGTTCCCTAAATTCTGCAGCAATTAAAAACCTGCATGAACTCACATTTTTGTAAAATTGCACCTATAATTCAAAGCCAAAATTAATCTAACAGCATTCCCTTTTAGAGTGTAGGCTATTCAGATCTTTATTATTAAATTGCAATTATTTTCTCAACTAAAAGCCTTCATTTACTAGGCCCTGATCCTGCAACTTGTTCCCTGTGAGTATAGCCCTGCACAAGGGTGTGTAGGACTGGAGCTTAAATAAGGACATTTTTATTGTGAAACAGTATTACTCACTGAAGACACTATGTCTTTTATGGCTCTTCTTATAAGAAAGACAGCAGCTCTAAGCATATTCTTTAAATCATCCTTCGATGTACTGGCAGAGATTTCCATCAGCTTTTTATATATAGCAAGCAATGCATCTTCTCGATACGACCAAGTCTTGGAATATGCTCCTGCAACCTGATACAGAGCAAGATTACTATTAAAATGACTAATACTGGCAACTCAATGCATAATTTAGTGAGACACAGGAAGAGATTTGCAAAGGTGAAATAGGAATTAGGCTCCCAAATCCCATTTATTTTCAATGGGACTGAGGCATCTTACCTCTTTTTGCATCCTTGAAAATCTCTCTCATGAACTTGCTTACAGGAAAAATGAGACTTTATACCAGGGGAATGGGATTAATACCTTAACCTCAACAAACTATCCCAGATTTTGGCAACTACCTAACGACAAAAGACCAATCACTATGGCACTAGCAGTGAAACTTTCATCAGAGGACAAATTCTAAAGCAGATAATCTGTAAACATCTTATCATCTCACTCCAGAAAATGGATTAACTAAATCTACATCAACCTATCCACATATAATAGATTCCTCTGATAATATGTAATCAGCTCATTAGCAACAGAAAGTTAGGTAGCTACGTAAAAACTGAAAATAGGCCCTGATTTTAATACTAGTTATAACAATACCAAACTTTAGATTTGCCGTTCTATTTAATCATTATATATATATATGAAGCCATTATCTCATCATGCTTTTGTTCACAAAGTGAATTCTAAAATGACTCAAGATCTGGATTATAAATGTGAAGTGGTTTATTTTTCTGGTGTTTACCAAGGCCTCTCCAAAAACTTCAATGGCAGGGCTGGCCTCCCTCAGTACTTTCTCAGTTAACGGTTCTGGTTCCCCAATAATGCCACTTCTTGGCGTATCACTGATATCTTCTTCATTCATCTCTGGCTCAAGATAGGCAAATCCATCCTCGTGTTGCTTACGAACAGCTGGAAGAGGTCTCTCGTCGTAAGGCAAAAATTCAACCTATTGGAGAAGACAAAGAAAGTAATTCTAATTGTGACTGAGATCTGACGTTGTTTCATCACTACTTTGATTCATTTCTACACAATCCACCCAGACTGTTCTCCAGAGTTGTATCTCCTGCATTTTAAATGCAGGTTTGGATGTTTTGATTTTTTTATCCTGTTACCACGGCAATAGTGCTTTCAGAATGGAAGTCACTACAAAGGATATATTTTATTTGACATTAAGCAGATAAGATAAAAACATTATGGAATTCCATTTATAGTCACTCTCCAGATATGAAGACAATGTAAACAGTTATTTATTTTACTTCAGTGTGCTGTAAAGAGATTATTGCTGCTTTTAGGGTCCAGTCCAACTCCTACTAAAGTCAATGGAAGTCTCCACTGGCTTCAGTGGAAGTTGGGCTGGCCTTACTGGTTATGTCTACACTGCAATTAGATATCTAGAGCTGGAGGGTGCAACAGCTCAAGTTGCAGTCTGAGCACCGGGGCCATCCCACCTCACAGAATCTAAGAGCCTAGATGTCTATACTGCAATGAAACAGCCCCAGGCCTGTGAGCCCGAGTCAGATGGTATGGGCCAGCTATAGGTTTTTAATTGCAGCATAGACATAGTCTTAGTGTTTCTGGTCCCAAGCATTTTATTACGATTACTGCCTGGATTTTTCCTCATGGTGCATGTGACATCAAGCCATTACTGTGCTCTTCAGTCTCATTCCAACATATTCTTTGCTGGTGTTTTGGCCCTGAGCCTGGACTCATACATGATCATTTCTAATAGAGGAGTGTTATCAGATCATCACAGGAACAGGCTGAGTTGTAGCCCAGCTCTACAGTGAATCAGCAGCGTGACCTTGGACAAGTCACTTAACCTCTCTTTACGTCAGTTTCCCTATTTGTAAATTGGGTATAATTTTACTTAACTCAGTCTGCATGAACATTTGTAAAGGCTTTCAAGGGTCTCAAACAAGCATTACTACCACCAGATGAACATAGATTAACAGCAAAGAAAGCCAACCTCTGATGCCATATGAAACATCAGCATAACCAAAAGATGATCAGATTTCTATAGGAAGCTCAGCGTAATAACAAAATCATTTTCTTTGGTAGATTCTTATAGAAATGGCCAAGAAAGGTGACTTTTGGATGGGCATGATTATCTCTTGCAAATGTGGGAGGCCTCAAATCAGAGAAGACTCAGATAAATAAGATCACTTACATTTATCTTTGGAAAACCCTCTACAGAGACTGGTGGTTGGGCTACAGGAGAAGCGGAGTGTTCAGGAACAATGGGCTCAGGAGAAGTCATCTCGGGTGGCTTTTCTTGTGGCAAAGGCTCAGTCTTCTGTGCTTCTGTTTGCTCATGCTGGGGTGACTGCATGGGTTTCTTTTGCCGAGGGCTAACTGAATAAACCATAGGCTCAAGGGGCAATTCAGGAGGTCTTCGGATCTGAGAAAAGAAAGGGCAATTTTGTATAATAAGATTTCAGTATACTGCTTCAAAATAAAATGCTGAAAGTGAAGCTCAGTCACCACTACTACATTAGCTGCTTTTGAATAAACACTACAACTCCACTTATAAAAAGTGGTGGAAATCATGGCTCTAAATGCAGGTGTCTGGCATAAAAGCAAAGCAACACAAGAGAGAAAACAGATTATAAGCAGCCTCACCTAATAGGCAAATAATGCTTTCCAATAGCTTTCTAAGCTATAAATACACCTTAGGGTTATGGTACGTCACTCATTTTGAACTCCTGTGGTTTGCAGTAATGCCACTAGAAGCCTTTTATTCATGTACATTAGCAACAAGCGGTGTTTAGAAATATGAGAAAGCCACAGGTTTCGGTTAGCTTTAGGTCAGACTAAGTGATCTAATGGTCTCTTTTATCCTTGAAAATCTGCATCTCTATGCTGGATGGCCTTTAAACAAAACATGTGACTATCTAGTGTAACTGTGATATGTTAGTGCCATTCCATTATTATTTATAGACTACTAATTGTATATGGCTGGAAAAACAAGAGGAGTACAGATCAACAGCAGAGCAAGCCATCTCTGATGCTATATGAGCAACTAACAATCCAAGCAAAAAATATATATAAAGTGTGACAAAGCTCCAAGTTTGTACTTGTGGGTCCTGCGCTTCCTGGCAGATTTAGGGGCCTCAGAAACTCATCTAGGCTCCAGAGTGACCTCCCTTTCTCAGTATAATTGGCAAGAGTCACCGCCTAGTGAGTTACCTCCATCACAGGCCAGTATGGAAGATGGAAAAGGGGGGGAGCCCGGGCTCGCCCTCTACTCCGGACTCCAGCCCAGGGACCCTAATAGTATCAGCTAAGATGGCTGACCTTTTAGGTACAAAACACAATACAATTCCCTGGGCTACTTCCCCACAGCAGTCTCCGCTTCTTCAAACCCCACTTCACCCTTACCTCAAGGCCTCCTTCCTTCTGTATGATATGTTGTCCACCACTCAGTCTCACCAACAGCACAACTCCCTCTCACAGCTCCTGACACCCACACCCACCTGACTAACTGGGAGGTTTTTATCTGGTTTCAGCCAATCCCTGATTGGCTTCAGGTGTCCCAATTAGGCTAGCTGTTTCTACTCCTTTCTAGAAGGTTCTTAATTGGCCCCAGGTGTCTTGATTGGCCTGGAGTAGCCTTTGTTTGGATAACCAGGGAACAAGGACCTGCACATCCTGAGACTAATATACCTGCCTTCCAGCACTCTCCTATATCCTTCTGGTCTGACTCCGTCACAAAAGATTTAACAAAAATACTTTATGACAATTATCTAATGAATCCTATCCCTTGAGTTTATTTTAGCTTCTCAGGCACATCTCTATTTATAAGACCACTTGATAAAGCCTTATGAGTCAAGCCACCATGTGTTTATTTTTATATTATGACTAGTAATCCCTACCATCAGCGCTGGATCCAGAAGGTTGTGCAGCTCCAATTGCTGATACACCTTCAGGCGGTACTCTTCCATCTGTTGTTTCTTCTGTTTAGCAAGATCATAATCTTCTTTCTCTACAGCACAGCGCTTTTCTACCTCATACCGCCCGAGTCGTTCCCCAACCTGAAAAAATGGTGCTTTTGTGTCATTAAGGTTGCTGGAAATCACATTCTTTTAAATGTATATAGAATTCCAACCTGTAAAACTCAATTGTCTGACTCTTCATTTGTTATTTTTAAAGACACCAGGGGGTGACCTGCAGCCATCACAAATGCATTTTACTGCAAAGATTGAGGATCACCTAATGGACAAATGAAAAACTCATGGATTTGTGACATAACAGTCATTAAACAGTACCTTTTGCAAATCAGCAATAGCTTGTTTGAGTTTCTTGGCATAGTCATAACGTTCATGACGGACAGCTTCATGCTTTTTCTCATCCAGTTTACGAATTATCTGAGCAACTTCTGGATCTTGGTACATATCAAAAGCCAAATCATCTAGTGGTGAAATAGAGTCAGGTTTTCTGGAGGGAAAAAAAGGAGGTATTTTTGAGGTGAATCTGAAGCATCAGCTACAATGTATTCCTTCTTTTTTTGCTGTCAGAAGATTAATATATATTAAGATGATTATTTTTTCTCATTCTTTAGTATACCATGGACCACATTTGTTTTAAATGGCTCAAAGTCACATTTTTCCTGATTTACTTTGAAATACAAGTTTAGCTCTTGTAAGAGTTTTCTTCTGTTGGGTTCAATAATATTTAAGCAAATATGTATTTTTCATTTTACTCTACACTGAAGTTTAGTGGATATGTTATCTCCTAATTCAATGTTCTAGATCTACCAGCACTGAACTTTGATGTCATCTGTTGTTTTCAGTTACATCTATACAATTAAATTATCACATTTCTATGTAAATTAAAGAGTTCCTCAAGACTCTAGTCCGGAGGCAGGCAACCTATTGCACTCATGCCATAGGCAGCATGCCAGCTGATTTTCAATGGCACTCACACTGCTCGGGTCCTGGCCACCAGTCTGGGAGCCTCTGCATTTTAATTTAAAATGTTAAAAAACTTAATTTAAAATTAAAGCCTTATTTACTTTACATATAAGAATAGTTTAGTTCTATATTATAGACTTATAGAAAGACACCTTCTAAAAACGTTAAAATGTATTACTGGCATGTGAAACCTTAAATTAGAGCAGGGGTCTCCAAACTATGGGCCGGGGGCCAGATCCGGCCCGTGGCCTCGATTTGTCCGGCCCCCCAGCTGAGCAGGCATGTGGAGAAGCTGCCGATGCCCTCCAAGCGAGCTGCTGCCAACGGCCCCATCTGCGGAGGGATGAGTCCCCTCATGGCACAGCTGGAGGAGTAAAGTGGGGAGGTCACGGCAGTGGCGTGGCTGGAGGAGCAAAGGGGTGAGTGCCCCTGCGGCATGGCCAGAGGAGCAAAGGTGGGGGGGTGCGGCAGCAGCCAGACGAGCAAAAGGGGGGCCACTGCAGCGGCCCACGAAGCCCCTTCAAAAATCTAATATGGCCGTCCTCTCAAAAAGTTTGGAGACCCCTGAATTAGAGTGAATAAATGAAGATTTGGCACACCACTTCTGAAAGATTGCTGACCCTTGCTCTAGTCATTGAGATTTTCTAAGGAAGAAGAGCAGATGTCTGTTATAATGTTTATACATGGCTTTGAAGATTTAAAGTACTAGGTAATAGCTAATTATTATACTCCTGTTATTTCCGTCATTCACCAAATCCTCTTCCTCCCAGACTGGATCCACTTTGAGGTGCTTTCTCCTCCAAATGAGATATACTGGAAAATACTGCCTCTAGCACTAGTCAATGTTGCTATGACTGCAGTGATATTAGTAAGTAAACAATTTGTCAATGTCCACAGAAAATTGTCTTTTATTCAAAAGAAAATGCCTTCTATTTACAAGGGAAATTAACTAGTAGAACAGCTTACCAAGGAACATGGTAGATTCTCCGTTATTTAAGCCTTTAAATGACAATTGAATGTTTTTCTAAAAATATATTCTCTAACTAGGATGACCAGATAGCAACTGTGAAAAATCGGGATGGGGAATAATTGGCACCTATCTAAGAAAAAGCCCCAAATATTGGGACTGCCCCTATAAAACTGGGACATCTGGTCATCCTCTCTCTAACCCAACCACAAGATAGGGGTTTGACAGCATTTCAACCAGTAATTTCTGTAAGGTCTGCGTTATACAGTTCGGACTACAATCCTAGATGATCACAATGGTTCCTTCTGACCTTACAAATATATGAATCTATGACTGAGAATAACAGTCTGTTCTTTTAAAAGAGATGCTAACATTTTTTAAATGAAGAAAAAAGATACAGAAAAATAAGATTCCTGAAAACTAAAAGATTGTGTTATTCTGATAGAGTGTTTTTGTGTAGTAGACATGCTATGATATGACTTCTAGTTGTCACACAGGTAATTCAATAATCTGATTATTCTGATCAAATAATGCCAAGATTGGATCAATTTTATCAGAACAAGCAGGAAGAATTACAGGCCAAAATATCCTATGCAATGGACACAGATTGTTCATATACCAAAAGCACATGCAAGAAACAACGTGTGTAAATCAAGTAACTGCACATTTATTGGTATACAAGCTGAGCCAATTACTTGATCTGCATGCCCAAAAGCGGGCTTCTGTAGGCACAATTTTTATGGCTTTTGTAGAGGTTTGAAAATGTGGGCCATATAATTATGCAGCCTAAAAAGCTTAACTGAGAAACACAGGGCTGGCTGTTGGTGCTCTCTGACAGTTACATGGCAGTTTGCTACGACAATAACATCAGTGGGAGAGTAAGAGGCCAGACTCAGAGATCTAGCTAGCTTCTGGAGAATATAAGCTAGTCTGTTAGCCGAACTATTCTCCTCATCTGTCAGCTAACAGAAGAGCTACCACTTGCCAAATCTGCAGTGCCGCCACAGTGGCTGAATTCCTGACTGCCAGCGTACATGTTGTGATGGCAACCACATTGTAAATGTTAAAGAGGAAGATAGAATGAATGGTAGTTAAAGTTGGTCTGGTTAACAAGATGCCAAGAAGAATAGGTAGTGCTATAAATTCTATCGCAACCTCTTGGGTTCAAATTTGGCATTTAGGGAACAACAATGTTTCTGAGAAATAAGACACAAAGGTGGCTGATAAAGAAATAAGACCCAACAAAATGTGACTGCATTCTGTTCATTCACTAAGCATGTAAGACATAATTAAACTTTGAGCAGGGCGTTGGACTAGACGACCTCCTGAGGTCCCTTCCAACCCTGATATTCTATGATTCTATGATAAGTTAATTAAGTGCTGAAGTCCAACAATAATCAGCACAATTCACAGCTTGGAAATGACAAAGTTCTGGTACCTAAATTGTTTTTAGATATAGCTCATCAGGTCACTAGTTTTATTAACTCCTCTGATCCAAATCTTAGCAGAGAAATCTTACCCAAGGTACGTTCCATCTAAGGCTACGTCATCTGGATTGTTCCCAAGGTAATGGTCAATCAGCTTCTCTCTTGAAGGCTTTGGAAGAAAAAGGTTAATATAATGTCATCAGTTTTTGTGTGAACAGGATAGATACCATAGATTCAAACAATTAAAATTAAATGTAAGACATCATGTCATGCCTTTTTCTATATGCCTCTATTTTTAAACTTAAATAACTAAGTTGAATTAACAGTATTTTCAAACAAACTCACATATATAAATAGGTCTCGATGTTAGTAGTACATCTGACAAAATACTAGTTTAGCACAACAGTAAAAATGTCAAAACTATTACCTTATATGCAAATTACACAGTAAGATTTAACATAAAACTCTATAATTTATATTTACTGTACTATAAGAGAACAATAGCATTTGCCTGAATCACCACACTTCACTATCAGGTGAGAATCTTTTAGAGTTAGTGTTATGTAGGTTCCACTGGACCATCACTTCTGCGGATAGGGAGACAGAAGTGACTCTTAGGATAAAGAAATGAGAGTCTGGGTTGAGCAGTCCAATGTGAGGAATACTATCCAGCCTAATGAAAAGGCTGGACCTGAAATTTGCTACCTTGTTGTTTCTTTGTTAACTCCAAATCCAGGAAGGGGGACAATTTACATAGTAGACCATATGTGCATGTAAAATAATCTGCATTTTAAAAGGCTGAAAATACAAACATACTCATTTCCATGATGCTATTTTTGTTTACTCCTTCCAAGGGAATTTATTTTCAAAATTACATTAAAAAGTAATAACAATAACAACAATGTAATAACAACAAAAATCAAAAGGCACCCTACGTTAGGTGAAGCCCATCATTATTAAGTACATGTAGCAACATTCAAAGGACAGCCTATGTTCGAGATGGAAACTTTCTTCCATAATCTTCTTTATATACTTACGTTATTGCTGTCATTGTTAAAGTCTGCAGGTTCCCCAATTATATTTATTGCTACCAAAGCAACCTAAGATAGAATTAAAAAGAAATATGGAGACACAAGACTACTATTACTTTCCTTGTATTTTATGAAGACTGGAACAATGTCATTATATAACACTCTGAGCCACTACACAGCTTGTGCTAGCACCTCTAAAATATTTTTATCACTTTGTGAAAATTATCTAGTAGTGACTTACTTAAATTCATACATGCTATAGGCCCTATGCACCCAAACATAGGTAGGCAAGAACTCATTGTAAGCATAAGATGCACATGTTCGACAATTTATTACTAAGTTAGTTAAAGGTAACTTGGCTAGAAACATGGTGCAGTGGTCTGCTACTCTCCTTTTAGGGCCATAAGTCTGCTTCACACACAACAAAATTATGCAAAATGAGAGAGGATGATTCTCAGATTCTCTCATTTTGGATAGGTGTGCAGTGCATTCACCTACAAAAAAAAATCAGATCCCAGAGTGCTGTATTGTGGTGTGCAAGACATCAGCAGCATTCCGTCTCAGAGAAAGCTGTTTGTGTTAGTTGTATTACACATTAAGAACTCAGAGCTCAAAATGATAAGTAGCATAGAACTGCACACTTGATTAATCTGTTCTGGATACACTGAATACCACTTCTGGTCAATCTGATATAAGAGCAGCCAGCAAGAGAACTTTTACCTTCAAATATGATCTATACTCTTAATATACAATGCAGTGCTTGGATGAAAATGTGCTAAATGAAAGCTTTCTTGATTATATCCAAATGTCTTAAGTGTAGTATGGAAATCTTTTGAACCCTATAAATTGAAGCTAATAATTTGCACATTAAAAAAAAGAGACACTACACTTTTAATTGACATTTTTTCTGACAATTACTCTCAGAACAACTTCCCACTGGCAATTTTAGTTTTATAAATCAAAGCAGCATTTTCATACAGCAGTCCTGAACAACTGCAATATTGTCTAGAGCATCAAGTCACCATTTTAATTCATTTTACCTGACTGTATAAATTGTATCTATTGATGTAATTTTTATGGAAAGTGAGTTTTAGATACTGTCCTACTGCATCCACGTAGACTGACTTCAGCTCCCGTGCTTTGTACCCAGTTTTCTCATTGTCTGAGAGAGAGACATAACTGTAGAAGGAGAATTGATTTAGCAGTTGAAATGTGTAAAAACGTGCAAATAAGTAAGATTTTGTTAATATACAACATCCATTCAAATTAGTGTGTTGATAAGTTTTAAAATGGTATTGAGAACTGAAACAAAGAATGCCATTTCTCTTTTTAGAAAAAGCACTCTACAGACTTGATTTAAAGTGCACTAAAATCAACAGAAGTATTGAAACTGACTTCCTAGGGCTTTGGATCAGTCTCTATATCACGTCAGTAGAATAAGCCTCATAGCCCTGAGCCTATATTGAGAAAACATGAGTGAACCCTTGGGGCTCTACTCCAGCAGCCACACACATGGAAACCATTGCAGCCCTGAGGCCTATGTATTAAAAGAGATGGTGTGTTAAATATACTTAATTATTAATAGAATACCAGAGAACAGAGATGCATAAAACCAACTGAAGTTATGGCAACCACCATCCCTTTAAAACTGCAATGAAAAGGACTTTTCTCTCTGAAGATATTAAAATCGAAATTATGTACTTAGATTACAAGCTCTTTGGGACATGGATCATATTTTTGTTATGTGTTTGTACGGCACCTAGCACAGTGACGTTCATAACTGCGGCTTCTAAGTGCTACTACAATACAAATAAATAATAATGACACGGTACTTAATACATACTCTTTTTTAATAGATTTTGCTTCTTTCAGCAACTGTGCCTGGGCCACATGCATATTTAAAAAGATGACATCAGCTTGTGTACTGAGAGATATTGGTCAATAAGTCTAGTAAGATGTCAATATCCATGTTTAATAAAAACACAGAAAAGGATGCAGCTGCCATGTGTGTTCTGAAAGCCCAGGGAAAAATTCTGTCCTCAGCTGCACCCATACAATTCTAGTGACTTCAACTTGATTACTGTGGCATTCCACAGGTGCAGCTGGGGGACAGAATTTCCCTCCCCTATTTGCATAACATCACATCAACATTTTACCCATGACTAATATACCACTCCTCTCCCAAATCTTACCTTTTTGATTAAAGTGACACTATCATTTTGCATTTAGCATCTTTTGACTTACCCCAGTCTGCGAAACCTCTCTGACTGATACGGTGCAAAGTACTCAGGCAGATTTTCACTAATGTAGAACTCAATTTTGCTTGAGATCATATACTGGTGAGCGAGTAATTGCAGCTTTCGAACTCGACATCTCTCCACCATCTGAAGGACGATTTCTTGTGGATACTGGCAGAGTCTGAAAATAAAGAAAATTTTAACTAGACATCTTCTTAAGGAGTTATTGTCAACTTGAATCACATTTTGCTTAAAAATTGTTTATCTCTTATTGCTGCAAGTAACCCCTCACATTCAGAGCCATGTAGAGAGGAGGGACAGCTTGCCCAGGTACCTTGTTTGAGAGGGCTCCTAAAACCAACTGACATTGCTGCCTGGCATGGAGGGTCATAGTGCCACTCACAATAGAGGGTCAGCGAGATCAAACCTCAGTGGCTCTGCGACTCCATATAATAGGTTGCAGACCAGGGGGACAGGCCCACACCTGTGAGACAGGAGACACGCTCCTGTTGCAGATTGAGTGTAGGAAGGGGTCACTCTCCAATTCCCCCTGCCTTCCCTCAGTGGTAATGTTTTTAGGAGGGTGGGGAACCTCAGTTTCAGATTTTGCCCCAGGCACCCCAAAACGTGCAGCCCTGCTAACATCACTGTAGCAAGTTGGTTTCTGGGGATTTTTTTTTTTTTTTTGGGGGGGGGGTGCTGTTTTTTCAATTTACTTTGTATGTTTAACAGCAGTATATACAGACAGGTCCCCCTGCTGGCTGCGTGGGCCTGTCACAAAACAGAACTGCAGAGAAAAGCATTAAAAACCATAAGAGAAGGCAAGTGATCACAAAAATCACAAAAATTGGCAGGGGGACTCAGAGGCAGATGTCTCGCCCAAAATCACTTTTTTATTATTGACTTGTTTCAAGTTAATGGTATCCCTTTTAAGAATACACTGGAGTTTTGGGAGACAAGGGCTACGTGGGATGAAAGACAGCTATAGAACCTGGTTCATAGATCTCACAACCATTGAAGCCCCTCACCCTGCAATCTGCTTTGGGCAGATAGAACCAGACAGCTGACTTTGATGGGGTCTCATGCAGACACAGGAGTTTGCCTGGAGCAGTTCATAGGACTGGGCCTGGAGTTTGTCAAACTCTGTGATCTTGAATGAGAGGCAATTTTACAAAATCATGATCTTCTATCTTAGATTTCTTATTTTTTGATGTAATCAGATACCCAGGGTAGAATTATTTCTCTGTGATTTGCTTATATCTCAGATTTTAGAGACACTTCAATGCTTCCTTAATATAAATAACTCTTTCACTTACAGTACCTTGGTGATCTCCATCCATTGACTGTTGGTGCATGAACCATCAGTTCTTTTGCACTGAAGCCATCTTCATGTCCTGATGAACTGACAACTACAAATCCAATTTTGTGTGGCATTCTGCACAGCTGAGCTGATCAAAACAAGGACTTTTTAAAATTAAGTTAATCAATTTTAATAAAGCTGCAACTAAATAAGCACAACCTACCCCTGCAGTCTCTACTTAGACAAAATGACTTGACTTTCCTGGGAAATTTCTTGAATAAATATTAGGATTTAGATTAAGAATCTAATGTGCTATCAAGTCTCATTAATATTAAAGATATTAGTTTTAGCTAACTTTACAAGCATTGTTTAATAAAGCTAATAAAAACTTCCAAACTCAGAGGAAACTTTGTATAATTTGCCTTATGCACAATTTCAGACTTTCCACTTTAGTGACAGTGTTTTCTGTGCAGTTTCAATTGGATTTCAGTGACCAAGTTTCCATATCCACCTGTGTGTGAGAGCCCAAAAGGTGTCAGGACCAACTTAGTGAAAACAGGATTTTAAGAATTCAAAGCATTTTAACCAACAGGCTCAAATATAAAGGAAACAAGAACCAGATATTCAGAAAGCCTTTGGCAAGGCCTCTCACCAAAGGTTCCTAAGTAACAGAGAGTCATGATATAAGAGGGAATGTTCTCTCATGGATCAATAACTGGTTAAAAGATAGAAAAAGGGTAGAAATAAATGGTAAGTTTTCACAGTGAACAACCCTAAACAGTAGGGTTCCCCAAGGATATGTACCTGGAACCAGTGCTGTTCAACATATTCAGAAATGATCTGGAAAAATTTAAAATAATGAAGTGACAAAGTTTGCATATGATACAAAATTAGTCAAGATAGTTAAGTCCAAAGCTGACTGTGAAGAGTTACAAGGGGCTCTCTCAAAACTGGACAAGAAAATAGAAGATGAAACTCAGTGTTGATAAATGCGAAGTAATGCACATTGGCAAACAATCTCCAACTACACATACAAAATGATGGAGTCTAAATTAGCTATTACCAGTCAAGAGGAAATCTTGGAATCGTTGTGAGTAGTTCTCTGAAAACATCTGATCAGTGTGCAGACAGTCAAAAAAGACTTACCAACCGTAAGGAAAAGGATAAACGACAACACAGAAATTTAATAATGCCACTATATAAATCTGTGGTACACCCACACCTTGAATACTGCATGCAGTTCTGGTCACCTTATCTCAGAAAGATGCATTAGAATTGGAAAAAGTACAGAGCAGTGCAACAAAAATGCCTAGGGGGTATAGAACAGATCCTATATGGAGAGAAATTAAAAAGATTTGTAACTGTTCAGCGTGGAAAAGAGATAATTAAGGTGGGGGGCATATGATAGAGATCCATAAAATCATGAACAGTGTGAAGAATGTGAAGAAGGAAATGTATTTACTCTTTCACATAAAACACAAACCAGTGACCAGGCAGGGGTCACCTAATGAAATTAATAGGCAGTAGGTTTCAAACAAACAAAAGGAAATACTACTTCATGCAATGCACAGGGAATTCATTGCCAGGGAATGTTCTGAAGCCAAAAGTACAATACGGCTCACAAAGAGAATGAGATAAGTTCATGGAGGATAGGTCTATCAATAGCTATTACCCAAGATGGTTAGGACCAAGTTTTGGACGTCCCTAAACTCTGACTGCTAGATGCTGGGACTGGGCAACAAGGGATTGACTCAATAAATTGCCCTATTCTGATCATTCCCTCTAAAGCATCTAGCACTGGCCGCTGTCAGAAGACAAGACACTGGACTTGGTGGTTGATGAGTCTGACTCTTATGTGTGGCTATTCTTATGCAATGAATGGAACTGGCAAATGACAAAAGTAAAGATTTACCGAAATACCTCCGATATCAGAGACATTCCACATAACTCAGTTGCTCATGGGGCAAAAGCAGAAAAAAGTGCATAGATCTCTCTGATCAAAGAACAGTCTCCTGGTCAGGTTTAAAATTAGCAGTCATGTTAGTCTGTATCTGTAAAGAAAACGAGGAATACTTGTGACACCTTAGAGACTAACCAATTTATTTCAGCATAAGCTTTTGCGGGTTATAGCCCACTTCAAAGGACGCATAAGTGATCTTATAAAACTGAACTCATTTCACAGTGAAAAGGATACAGAGCTAACATGTAACACATGCTTTCCTATAATGTCTGTAAAACATATCTATAATTCCATCACTTAGAGTAGTCTGCAAACAGGTTTCTTGGGAACAAAATAACTTCTTCGTAATGTATTAAGTTATCTTTGAAAACTGAGCACATTTTAGTTTCACACAAAAAGTAGGTGGCAGGAAGGGATGGGTGAGATCCCTTCTCCTGTAAAGCTCACGAACTCTGTAAAAGAAATAATACCTCCTAAAGTACTCTTGTGTTGCTTACAAAAAGGTCTAAAGTAGAATACCTTCAGTTCTCATCAACATCTGCCTCAAAATCCATCACCTGGTTTTAAACTCTTACAAACTGGTTTCTCATGAGTTGCACTCTGTTTTGAAAACTAACAAAAATAGTCTGTAACATCTGACAAAGTAAATAAAATGTATCATGATTAGATTAAAACAAGATACATGTAGAATCCTGGGAGCCTGTGAACCTACCACAAAAAATATTAAACAGAGCTCAACCTGACCACTTGCACTGGTGACTGAAGCAGGCTTTAATGCCACAGAACACATTCTCTTGTAGACTGCCTTGTGTATCCATCACTGTCGTCCACGTGATAAGATGGTTCTCTTGGGGGTGAGGGGAATTCAATTCTGTTAAACTTCTAGGCCACCTCATCAGGCTTTATGCACAGCAAACAGGGGCCAGCATTAACACAGCACACACAGTTCCCCACTTCTCACATTCTCTGAGTCTGCACTCCTCCAGCCCCTACAACTCTCAGTGACCCTGGGACAGGACACAGGGATACCATTTCAGATTTTGATAAGTGGGGGGCAACTTTAACTGTGATTCCACGGTGATGCATCCGACAAAGTGGGTATTAGCCCATGAAAGCTCATACTTCAATATTTTAGTTAGTCTTTAAGGTGCCACAGGACTCTGTCATTTCTGCAGTTCCAGACTAACACGGCTACCCCTCTGACTTCTGCTCAGCTGTATTTTTTCTAAATCCCCTGTTCGCTCTAACACAGCCCCTCCCCTCCTCCCACGAAGGGATTCTTCTTTACAGGCTAAACATCCAAATCTTTAATTTAATCACCAGCCCTTTCTTATCTTAATCACCCTGCCTCTGTTTGTAAACAAAATACTGACTCCCTCCCTGCTCCAGAGGCACCTCTCCTCTGCACAGCTTCACACCAATGCTGTGCTGTAGTTAAGAGCCCCACCTGGGAGCTTGCAAACCTCCCGTATGAAACTGGGGGGAGAAGGGGCTTTCCCCTGACCCCCCCCCCCCGCATTGGCACCCTTGACAGGGAAGGAGAGCTTGCTAAGACGCCTGCACAGGGGGGCTGAACACAGAAACCGGAGGGGGCTCGCTCTCCAGCACGGCCCACGGGGAAGGGTGGGGGCCGGGCACTAAACGCTGGGACTGTGTGTGTGCGCGCGCGCGTGTGGGCGGGTTTGTAAAACAAAATCTTGACAAAGATTCCGGCGGGGGCGTCACAGAGAAATGAAACCTGCTGCGGTGCCCCCCCCCCCACCAGCTCGGCCAGCAGGGAAGCGCCCGCTGTCAGGGGCCGGTCCCAGCCCAGGCCCGAGCACGGGGGTGCTGTGGGGGAGGAGGAGGGAAGCGATGGCAGCGCAGATGGGGGGGGGGCGCTGGCCCTGCCCGAAGCTACGGGCCGGGATCCCTTGCGACCAGGCTGGGGGTCCCCATAGGACAGATGAGTCCCGTGGGGGCAAGGAACCACGTTACCGCTCACCCCGGGCATGACAGGACCCCGCCCGCCTCCGCCCCCAACTGCGGCCCTCACCTCCTTCACTCCGGCTCCATCGCCAGGGCCACCGCTCTCATGGCAACCGGCCTAGCACACGCCCCCTGCGCATGCGCGGCTTCCTGTCACGAGGTCGGGCCACATCCGCGCATGCGCCAGCCGTGCTTGCGCTAAGGCTGCTTCCGCCTCGCTAACTCTCACGGCGTCTGGAGGCCGGTCAGTGTCTCTGAGCATGCGCAGACGGCACGAGCGCGGCGCTAGGACCCGGGAGCGGCTGATGCCGAAGGCTCGGCCCCCGCTCTCAGCCGGGCCATGGCCCCGGGGCCCAAGGCCTTCAAGATCCGCAGCCTGCGCGGCCCCCAGAAGTACGGGGTGGCGGGGCGGAGCCTGCCGGAGCTGCTGCGGAAGGGGGCCAAGCTGCTGCAGGTGCGGCCTGAGCCCGCCGCGGGCAGAGACGAGCCCCGGCGAGCCCGGCTGCAGGTGGCTCGGGGCCTTCCCGGGGAGAGGGGCTGACCTCGGCCTGGCCCAGCGCCACACTCCCCTGGGGCGGGGATTGAACCGGGGACCTCAGCGCATGAGCCTCCCCTGCCTGAGCTAAACGGCAGCTGGCTCTGGGAGCGAGCACCACCCGCTCAAGGCGTGCGAGTTACACACGCAGAGGCCTGTCAGCGCAGCCTCCCCCTAAGACCCTCTGCCCCACGCAGTAAATTGGGGGGGGGGCGGCCGCTTTGTGAATCTCGGGGTGTTTCTCAGCACCCCACAGCTGAGGCACCTGCGCGCCGCCTGCAGACAGCAGCATTTGAGTGTGGGGAATAAGGAGCGCGGAACAGGAGGAGGGATTGTCCGGCAGCACTGAGAATATAGCGGATATCACATACTTACATGGCCAGACTGCTCTCTGAGAGTGGAAGATCCTGGTGCCAACGCACCTTCACCCTGTCTCGGAGTCCAAAGACGCTAGCTCTGTAACAGCAAAGGCACCTGTAGGTGCTCGTAGAATCTGTATTTTGGCACTTGCAGTGACATTACATTAGTTCTTTTAACAGATTTCAAAGTTTTCTTTGTGTCCATTTTCAAACTAGCTTTATTAAAGTGCAAATGTGTGCCTGTGTTGTGTTTTTCTTTTTGTGAACAGCTTTCTTTTCCTGACTGCCGGCTCTGTTTATATGAGGATGGGACAGAACTGACTGAAGGTTACTTCCACAGCATTCCAGATAATACGGACCTTATACTACTAGCCCCAGGGGAGACCTGGCAGGGTTGTAAGTGGGAAACATTTATCAGTTTATCTTGCCACTTAGTTTCACATTTCAAAATCCCAAATGGGAAGGAGTCAGACTTTAGGATTTTATCTCCATCTTTGCAACTGTTGCTCAGTATGACCTTGAAAGGCCTCCTTGTGTTTCAATTTACCAATCTGTAAAAGGAGTATGATACCGTACTGAAACTTCATTACAATGTGCTACTATGCATTTACTAGTCTGAACTACTCAAACTAAAGCTAATCTACAGCTGTCATCTTAAAAATACACTTGAATGCATTATCATTGAGTTTTTGTTCACACCCTTATTTTAAATGTGTGTGCAATGGGCCACTCATGTTACTATATTACTAAGGTAGTAGTGTAAAAAGTAAACTAGAAGAGATTTCCATCATTTTTCAGAGTTGGTCCTTTAGGTGGAGAAAAGCCTGGTAGGTTTTTGAACAGGTGCAGAATAAAAGTAAAGATGCCTTTACTCACTCTGAGTGGAATCTTACTCCCAAGTAGTCATGTTGAAGTCACTGTGGCTACTCAGAACAAGGAATGAATAAGGTGACGGGAATTTGGCCTGAAGGAAACCCTTTGCTTCCAGATTTCCTATGAAATGCGATAAAGTCAATACCCCAGTTTTGGAATTACTTTTAATTAAGATATAAATGTTGAAAAATAGCGTAGTACTCTTTTTTAAAATGTTCTTTACACAGTTCCAGACAAACTTTCTATGGAACACACCAAAATCCTAGCTGAAAACACAGTTTAGACTACATAAGTTTGCCTAGCACTAGTTGATTTTTTTCTTCATTTAAAACTACAGTTGTCAGTGACATAGATCACTTCCTACATACATTTTACACACAAAAAGATGACATTGTTGAGGCTGCACAAAAGCTGCTATCAGATGAGCAGGCTCCCAAGAGACAGAAGCTTCTAGTGGATCTCATTCAAAACCTAAGTGAAAACATTTTGGCGGAAAGCAAAGAGGAAGACAGAAAGTGGTTTGAAGGTAAGTTCTGTATCAGTATAGCAGTTAAATCTCTCAGCTGTGTGATAGATGAGATAGATTAAAACTTTCCATTTTTAATTTCTGCAATTTGATCACAACACATGGTCTGTGTCCTCAATTCCGCTATGCTTTATCAAATCTAATTCTAAAATGACCCAAGTGAAGAGGATCCTGCCATTTTCCTGGGAACATTATTGCACAGTTCAGTCGATCTGTCAGATATTCCTCTTACTTTCTTCCCATTTCTTCTACACATACAGTGTCTGGACAACTCTTTAGTGTTCAGGTGTTTTTGATTTATATTCCTCTTTATGTTTAGATATCTAGTCTCTTTAGATGTCACTCAGTTAAGCTATATCTATGTGGCTCTTAATATCTCCTTTTAAGCTCATTCATCTGGTATCCTAAACATTGTGGCGTTCCTTCCTTCAGTTTGTCATCTTTCTGATACAGAAGTGCCGGGAACTAAACGTAGGATTCCAGGTATGGGCCATCAAGGAGTACCATTAAGAGCAAATGATTGGTATATGATTTATTAAGTGCAAACAGTGTGCTGCACCCTATGTAAAGCCAAAACAATAAGGCATTGTTGGTGTCTAGAGTGCTTACACTACGGAAGCAAACAATCAATCATACTCACTTCATTTCATAAAGAAAAGGAGCCAGAAGTTCAGTGAAACAAAACAGCTTGCGATTTTTTGTACAGGAAGCAAGTCACAAAATATTTTTTATTTCTTTTAGGTATAGAGTCTCGCTTTAAGAATAAATCAAGTTATATGAGATACAGTTGTGAAAGCAGAATACGAAGTTATATGAAAGAGGTAAAAATTGCTGTTTTGAATGTAGCTTGGTTTCAAGCTGTTATTAAAAATAAATCTTTATATTAGACCTGAACAGTTGAATTTTTTTCCATAAACAGCCACGGAACTACAAGTTTTGCATTTAAATCTATTGGATTTATTAAGTAGATTCAGGGTGCAGTAGGCACTGTTTGCGCTAGGAATGACAGTGCTTTTCATTTTCTTAAAGGTTAGCAGTTATACTGCAGCTGTTCATCCAGCAGCACAAGCAGAATATAAAAGAATAACTGACTTGATGTTGGATAAACTGAAGTCTGTTAAATATAATGGCTGGTACTTTGACAGAAGAGAGGAGGAAGCAGTCCGCCTCTGCACTACTGAGGGATGGTTCTCCTGTCAAGTAAGAAACTATTTCTAAGATAAATAAGTGTGTGTAAGGTATATTATATGTGCTGTGCTCATGAAAATAAATTGTAATGGGAGTTATGCATTTAAAGGCAGAATAAGCCTCTGGGCACTGCAAACTATTAAACTGAAGTGAAACAACTTCCCTACCTACAGTGACTGAAGGACACTGCCAGCATAATTTGTTCTCAGATAAAATTCTTTGGTGTTTTTACTTAAACAAGACCAACAACTTTTTTTTTGTTTTGTTTTTGAAATGTTATTTTAAACATTGCAGCACTGAGAGTGAAACTAATACTTTGAATATCCAACTTTTGAGAAGCATAAATTGTGACAAATTACCTCTTTTAATAATCAAGGGTCTAGGTAACAACATTTTTAAGTTGAGTGTCCCTTTGCTGACTGTCATACTGGTGAACAAATTCAAGCCTTACTAGGTGAGGCAAGGCTTTCAAGGATTCTGTATTTTCTTTCAGTAAAATGTCTGATTTAGGCAGACATTTCAGCAGGACATGGTGCTAACTGTTGTGTAAACAATCACCCTGCTTTAAAACAGGACTTGTTTCTTGCCCTTTAGAAGCTAAAAATTGGATTTCACATCTGCTGTCCTGTACCACTGATCCACAAATTGTTGTAAAACAGCAGCGGTATCAGGGGCCTCAGTACTAACTTTCGAATCATTGCTGGAAGTTTCACTGTGCTAAGAGCTGTCCCCCGTTCACCTCTTATATAGGCACACATTTCACAGTTATTTCTTAGCCAGAGTTCCCTGCTGCAGGAAGTGCTGGTGTGCTCTGCAGAAGTGGTGGGCAACCTGCAGCTCATCAGGGTAATCTACGGGCGGGCTATGAGACAGTTGTTACATTGACTGTCCTTAAGCATGGCCACCCGCAGCTCCCGGTGGCCACAGTTTGCTGTTCCCAGCCAATGGGAACCGTGGGAAGCAGCACAGGCCACAGGGACGTGCTGGCCGCCACTTCCCACAGCTCCTATTGGCCAGGAACAGCAAACTGTAAAGACTGTCTCATAGCCAGCTATTGGATTATCCTGACGGGCCACACGTTGCCCACCACTGCTCTAGAGCAGTGGTTCCCAAACTTTAACAACCTGTGACCCCCTTTCACTAAAATGTCAAGTCTCATGAACCGCCTCTTAAAAATGAATATTTCTAGGGATTTTCTCCTTTACCTGAATATAAATTATAAAAACAGTGATCTTGGAAATATAAAGTTTGTTTTTATGACATGCTCATTACACACTATTATTTATCATTACAGTACTTCTATTACATGATGAAAATTGCAACACTCTTCCAAGATCTCACTTTCATAGCTTGTATCATTTTGAATAAACCTGTTATAAGTCAAGGCTCCTGTGTTTTATGAAGGAGTATTAGATGTGAAATAGCAGGAAGGTACTTAAGAGGCCAACTCAGAGTTCCTCCTACACAAGCATTCAGGTCTTGAGCAGTCCAGGCAAACAATGCACGTTACAACAAAGCTTAAACTTGTTCTTCATAATTTTAAAAACAATACTAGCTGCCTATTTAATTTTAAAAACAGCAAAAAAATATCCACCTCCCCTTCCATTTCTTATAAGAAGTCTTGAAGTTTAAATCTCCTCAGTGTGATAGAGATGCTTGCTTTGATCTGCATAGCTATTGGAAGTCCAAGGGCTCTGGGCTGCTGACCCCATGCTGCCCAGGGTCCCTAAGGACAGCTCTGTCTGCCATTAGGGAATTTTTTCCTGAGAACCCCCTGTATCGTTTTGCGAACCCCCAGGGGTTCACAAACCTCAGCTTGGGAACCACTGCTCTAAAGTGATGGAATTTGAGGAAGGAGGTAAGTAGTTATTTGCCCAATTAAATACAAGCGCAAGTTAGCTTACTGATCTTGCTTGCATATCTGTGCAGGGATGAACTATTCAAATTTTATCCTGTATTTCCAAAGCGAGGCGTTGTCAGTGGATGGCCTCGATTCTTCCCATATCTTTTTCTGTGCAACAAGTCGAATATATTTTGCTGGGTGAATACCCGTCCACTGCCTTTATCTTTTTACAGGGTCCTTTTGACAGGGATCACTGCCTGTGCAAACATTCCATCAATCCCTACAGTAACAGGGAGAGCAGAATCCTCTTCAGTACCTGGAATCTCGATCACATGTACGTATAAAACATTAAACCAAACATACCTGTTACACATGGTCCACATTCAGTGTCCAACAAGTTACCACCCAATTTGTTTTTATCTTATGGGGAAGTCTGATGGTTGGTCTGTTCATTTTACCCTAAATCTACTGAGATGGAAGGTACTCAGATATTGCAGTGACGGGTGGCAGGAGAGAACTCTACAATAGATACTACCTTCTAGTACATTCATCATTAGCTGCTCTTCCCTTACCCCTAACTACTCTGTATATTACAAACATCACGCACTAGCTCCTCAGGTGACTGGTCTCTTTCATTTCTGCCCCTGCCCAAAGCTGTTTCAGGTGTTATGCACTTAGAAATTACATAGGATTTTAGGGTCCACATTACTCACCACCACACATATCCTAGTATAAATGCAGAAAAATCTTACACAGGACTGAAAGGTTAGCTCCCATCACTCCTTTAGGAAATATATACATGGTTTTTAAAAAAGAAGTTTGCTACTGACAATAATGCGAAATGCTTCCCTCATTTTATGTTGCAGAATTGAGAAGAAACGTACTATTGTCCCAACACTGGCAGAAGCTGTCAAAGAACAAGATGGAAGGGAAGTGGCCTGGGAATACTTTTATCAGTTGCTATTTACTCTGGAAAATTTAAAATTAGTGCATATTGCTTGTCATAAGAAAACCAGCCATAATCTCGCCTGTGACAAAACAAAAATATACAGAAAAAGAAAGCGAATGCAGAAGGTCTCAAAGTGACTTCTCTGAAGATGGCTCTCTGCTGTGGTTTTCTAAACTATATGAAAGGACACCATTTTTAATATTTCTGAAATTCTTAGTGAAAGAACCCAATCATAGATTGATCTCTTCTTGCTAAATTCCCTAATATAGATGTGGCTGCAATCAAACCTAGTTCAAACATTTATCATTCCACCTTTCGTTCCTGAGGCCCCAGCTCATTTTCCAAGCAACTTGTATAGTTTATAGAATGTGAAATGTAGTTTATATAACAGATCTTTTATACTAAGTGTCCTGGCCCTGTAGCCACCAGCATAACTTAGGTAGTTGAAGTCTCTCCCAAACCCAATCATTTTAGCTTTTATGTCTCACATGGAGCCAGACAGAGGTGCTTCCTGGAAAGAAAGTTCAGTCTCTATAACTGATACAACCCTGGCCAGTTTTGTAGGAGTGCCAAAAGTGGGAAAAGTTGTACTAATGTGGACACCACCAAATGACTTTGAGGGAGATTTTCAACGAGTGTCCAAGGAAGTTAGCAGCACAGATCCCTTTACATTTCATTAAGGCTTGTACTTAAACATTTAGTCATTTTAGAAAATTTCTCCCTCTACGGACCACAAACTGCCACGTGGTTAAAGACTTAACATGTTTAGAGCTAGATCTGACTGAGAGATGAAAGGCTTAGTATCCCATGACCAATCCAGGCTTTGATCTTTCTTACATTAGAAATGCAGGTCCAGGAAGTAAGCTACAGCAAAATTGAGCTATTTCTGCAAGTCGTTAATTTCTGAGCACTCAGGAACAATGCACTTAGCTATTGCTTTAAACATTAAGCCAGACCACCAATTCTGTGTAGTAGTTAAGTTGTTCTACAGAGATTACAGGTGGACAAACAGTCCCCCTGCCTTAAATTTACCCAAGCCACCACAGGATCAGTTGCAGAGCTATTACTCCCAATCGTGTGTCCCAGTGATCTCTGCTCTAATCTACTAATGACTCCCAATTTATACTATTATTTTACATACATAGTTTCTAAAGAAACTCAATCAGTGGTGCTAGATGCTGTCTTTTTTCTTGGTTCATGTTCCCCTTTTGTTCTTTTAGATACCATTTTTCAACTTCCTCAGCTGCTTGACTTTTCTTACAGTGTTGCGCAGTACTACATATGAAAGATATTATAGGAAAAGGTATTGCATGTTCAATATCTTTGATAATTGTCTGTTCAGCTGTGATCCCCTCTACCTCTTAATTATGTAGTAAAATGTGAATGATTTTTTTTTTTAAAGGCCACCTGAAATCAACTGAATTCTCAAGAACTATGTAAATGTAAAACTTCGGTGTATTTTTATATATTTGTTTAATAAAGATCTTTCAGGCATCTTTTGCCATGTACATAAGTATAAAAGAGAGACAAGGCTTGTACAAGCAACTAGTGCAACATCAAATGAACTAAGACCCACTTCTGACAGAGTGAAATATAAAGTGGTCAGGCTAGAATAATGCCTTTGTGGCACAGAGTTGTGTTTTTACATTGGGTGAAACACTAGTCACAACATGCCTATCTCTTCTTCTCTCTGGGAGAGGTTTCTTTATTCCATGTACTTGCTTCTCTCTCTCTTCTACCACAAACACTACTCCAAGTACCATCTTATTGTTCAAAATGAGGAAGTTTTGCGATATATAAAAAGGAGTAAAACTCAGAAAATAAGCATTCAGCATTGCTGCTGTACAATGGGCGGGTGCATTTTTAAAACAGTCCCAATAGTTACTTGTCCCTGTTAATTTTTAAACATATACTGTATACAATCAAAACAATGGAATAGTAATCTGTAACTGTTTTAATACCTGTAAATCCAAAATCTACACATTCACTCCAGGACATTTTTGGAGCTGTCATAACAAGTGAAGATCCTGTTCTTGCCCAGCTGACAAATGTAATGTGTTCTATTCTATACAGTATGTTCCCTAAACAATTTAACATCACCCTTCAAGATGCTATTCAACATCAGTGTCTATTCAGATGAAACAACATTTATGAGGGACAGTTGTTGACAAACAAATCCCCCAAAGCCTGAAGGACAAAGGTATAGGGATTACAGCAAGATTTAGCTGTTAAAAATCATAAACACACCATTTAAATAGTTGAATGCCTTTATATTAGAAAAGAGGAAAATCAGTAAGATATTGCTGACGACAATAGCATATCAGAAGTGAAAATAAGTGAATGAATATACCATATACAATTCTTTATTTGGATGCCTAATGGGCAATAATTGTAAAAGTGAATATTTATGTAAGCCATCTGCTGCTATGTTTCCTACTTTTCTAGAAATATAGAGAGCACGTACTCAAAAGTTTCAAAAATAAAGATCTGGAAGCTTATTGCTTAATAACCACTTCCAATGAAGTGTTATCAATGCTAGATGAACTAACAATTTTCATGAAGTCATTTGAAGCTGCTCATTTCCCAAAACCCCTACAACCAGGGAAAATCAGGCAGACTGACCTTCTTCTGTACTTCCAACACCCATTCATCTAGTAATAAACTGTTGAAGAAAGCTCAGAGATTAGTTTTTATTCCTTCTTGAGCATCAACTTAATTAGTAAGAGACCTGTAAAGGTTACATTGGTATAAATGAGGGCAATATTTATCCTGCAGTATCTTTACTGCTGGTAATGTGTGTGAAAGGAAGAAAATCCAGCTTATATCTCAGATGGCAGGTGGAGTTTGTTGAATAGAGAGAGAGAGAAAAGCTCTCATACTTGTTTGTAAAATAAGCACATCTAGTCACCTAGAGACAAAACATAGAACCCACACTGACATTTGTACAGGGCCAGTTTCCCTAATAGAACCGCAAGTTAAAGGTTTATAAGTTGAATTGATTAGTTTCAGAAGTAAACAAATGGTATAACATTAAACAAGAAATACAGGATGGACTCCCTCTTAGATATTGGGTATCAGCAGCTTACTTACTAGAGACTTATGAACACCACCATACAGTAATAACACAAACGTGTTAGTCACGTTTTGCTTTTAAGGTTTTTCTTCTTTTTAAGATCACTGTTCGCTCCACAGCGACCCGTGCTGTATGCACTCAAATTTACATAATGCTCTTGTTAACTGTTCCTCTTCACAAAAAAGAGATAAAGTAAAATTGCTTAGGTTTATTAAAGCAAGAAGTCCTTCAATTCTGTTAAATTAGTAAATCAGTTGCTGTGGTTTCTAAATAGTGCAGACTTCATACTTCCACATTCACTAGTAAAGGCACTCACTCTCTTCCACACTCAGCTTTGGGGTTTGGTCTCGGATTCCGATAGGAATAGACTTTTTCTCTCTAGGAAAGGCACTTGTAGAAAGATATCATGCTAGTGAAACGTGATGGGTAGGATAGCTAATTATAATAGGATCACTAATTATTTTAACAGGCTTATAGAAAAATAGACAATTTAACAACTTTAAATGTTATCTTTTTTGCATTCTGTGCTTAAAGTGCATCATCGTCGTCATCATCTTCCTTTGCAATGAAGTGCAGCTTTCTAAGTTCTCGCCTGCTCATTGTGGTGCATGTGACTGCAGCTGCTGGGAGGTCCTTTAAGAAAGAGAATTTATTAACAAAAGCCAGCTGCTGTTGCAACTAAACAGCCCTCCCATACAGACATTTCACATTACTATATACAGGTACTTCAACTGGTATAGACATTAACATATACCCTACTACAGCTGATTGTGTTCACTTAGATCTTAAGTTAAAGCAGAGCAGTCTAAGCAGTAGCCTATTCAAGCTACTCATGTGAGCTCTTGCTAAGAGCAAAAAAATATCTGTCTTAGCACGTTGTGCTTACTTTCTTTTTTAATACTTGAGGCAACAAAATATTGGGCTAAGTGCTCTACAGACAAATCTGCACATTACCCCTGTATGATGGTTAAGTATTATTCCTCATTAAACAGCTGGGGGAAAAGATTATGTCTTGTCCAAAATTACAATATGTCAGTGGTGGATCTTGGAATAGAACTCAAAACCCTGTCCCATACTCAATCCATTAGTAGAACGGGTGGGCAATTTCTGTTGTGTGTGAAAATTCTCAAAATTCCTCATTCAGAAACATTCTTTACTAAGGTAAAAATGTTTAGTTTTGGTTGTTGTATTAGAATATGAAAGATGGTCTTATATATTTTAATAATCTAATATTAAATAAGTAAAAAAATGGACATTATTGAAATGAAACATTTTATTTATCAAAACAAAATGATAAAGCTGAAAAAGCTAGCATTCTTTGGACATATATATTAAAAGCTAGAAAGGAGTTCATAAGAGCAAAATTAAAACAAAAACACCACACACACACTTCAGAGTTTTATTCTTCTTACCTGCATGAACTCGATGTTTCCAAAGAATCGGTCCACTGGCATTGGCTGGTTACTGTCCTCATCTAAGAAAGCACTATTGTCCAATTGTATTGGTTTCTTCTGGAGATCCATAGTCTCCACCCCAGACTCATCTGAAAACGCAGTTCCACAGCTGCTCTCCTCTTCCACATTTGAGATATGGTTTTGCAGAAAAGTTTCATCTTCCTCTTTGTTTGGTGGGCAGCTATTTCCCTTCAGTGCAGGTGGTTTTATGGAAAAATCATCATCATTCCCCTGTATCTCCTCATTAATCTTTTGATCACTTTTGCTTTTACTCTGTAAATGCTTCATATTGGGGTCAACTGAGCCTTCTAAATGTTGATTCTGATCAGATGTTTCTGTTGGTTCTTTCAGAAGGGAAACACTTCCATTTCCAGATACAAGGTCTTGTAACTCTAGTTTCACTAGACTGTTTTTCTCACATTTTAGCCTCTTTGAAGGGCGTCTGTCAGTTGCTTTGTGTGAAGAAGCCTATCACAAAGAAAGATGATTTAAGATCTACTTCAAACGAACGTCTCTAGACAGCATTAGTGGCAGGCTGGATATGAAGCTGAACAGCTTAATGAAGTGAGCACTGAGTTTTAGGGGACTGCAGTTTGATCTAAAGCTATATGCCTAAGGAAAGTTGATTTGATGATAAACAGTGGGTTTAAAATTTTACATGATTACATTTCACAAAATTACAAACAATCAATCACCATTTGGAATCCTCTTTTCATGGAAAGCAGAGAACTAATGTAGCATGTGGATAATCACCCATCATATTTTTCACAATATTCTTCTTGATACAGTACAGGCCTGTTTACACGTGAGTCTGCTTAATGCGCGGTAGCGCCATGCCTCCCAGTGCTACCTATTTAACACGCGAGACTTGTTAACACATGGTACAGGAATTTGCTATGTAGTGCTACAGATTTGCTCACTAACTCACTGACATAGAAATCAAAAGGAAGCGTGGAGTAGAAATGTTTTGTAGGCTTACTGGCGTTTCCTCTTACTTTTGATCGCCGATATTGGTAAAGATGTATCATGCATGCTTAGTCATTGTCATGCTAGCTATCTTAAGATATTTCAGCATGGCCCTCAACGCACGGTCCGTGAACATGCGGTCATGACAGCTTGACTCCCGACATGCGTGCGTAAAAGGGTCTGTACTGTAGTTACCATAAGAGAATGAACAACTTTATACACTACTTTATGAGATAGTTTTCATATAGGAATTCACACCATAGTACATACATACATGGTTTACCACAGTGCACTTTATGCTCTGAACAACAAATCCAGAAAACTGACTCCACAATGTATAAATTTGTTCCCTTGATTATTTGATTATATGGCCATGCAAAAAAAACAATGTAAATATAGTGAATCTGAAAAAGTTTTAACAAATTCTCAGTCTAAATCTATGACACTTGTGGCTCATTTTGTAGCTGTTTATAATTAGATGCATAAAAACCCTTCATTACAGTGTTTGAACAGATTTTAAACCTCAGAAGAACTGTGGTTCCCACAGCAGCCATAAGTAGGCCACATTGCACATATATTAAAGTTAAAACTCTATACAGAAAGTAAGTGAAAATGATTGCTGTGGAGGACACACTATTTCTTATTAATTAGTGACTTGCTGAAGGAATGGAGTCATTAACCTCACCAGGCATTAACCGACCAGAAAATGCCTTAACTATTCATTATTGCCATTATCAACCATGAAACTATAAGTCTGAGGAAAAATAAGTTACCACTTTATAAATTGCAAGACAAAACTGCATATTACTAGAGAATACCTTAAAAAAAAACAAACAGAACAGGTTATATGCCAGTACAGTAGCCACCAGGAAGACAGGATTTCACTTCCAGTGTGTTCCACTATAGTGTGTTGCTGTTCCTTAGAACCATTTTAAAGGTTTTATGATACAAAACGTGAACAATTCAACCTTAGTATAAACATAATATGCAAAAAAACCCTTGTTTTTAGAGTGAAAAGAAAAAGGTGCCAGTGCATTTATTTGCATGTATCCACTACTGGTTGCATGTTTAGAAAAAACACATGCCACTGTCACCCTGATATTCTGATGTAAAACCTGAGGAATCAGAATTAGTTATATCTGATCTGGAGCACCTCAAATTACTGACGCATCCAAATTAACAAGCAGAAATGAATGTTCCATAGGTAAATATATAAATAAACATAGCAATGAACATTTAATATAACTAATACAAGGCACATATGTTATGCATGTTTATTTCTATCTCCCTTGCTCTCTGGATAATCATGTGTACATTAACTAAAGTTTAGCTGTAGCCATGTCAGTCCCAGGATGTTGGAGACACAAGGTGGGTGAGGTAATATCTTTTACTGGACCAATTTCTGTTGAGTGTCAGAGCTAAATGCTAAGGGATCATTCTAGTGCATCTTTCCCCAGACCTGAAGAAGAGTTCTGTGTGGCTCAAAAGCTAGTCCCTCTCACTAACAGAAATTGGTCCAATAAAATATATTACAGAGACAAAGTGGGGGAAGTAACTAAAAACATTTTAGAACAGCTCATTGCGAAATGAAGTTACCTAACGTTCTTAAAACATTTCAGAAAGGAGTGTAAGTCACAGGTTTTTCCTACCAGACACACTGTTTTTGTAGATTTGCAAAGATCAACTTCTTGATGAGACGAAGACTGGGTTGCTGCGTTGTTTCCAGCCTTCTGGCGTGCTGAAAATGGCACTCCATCTGCAAGCTAAACCAGATACAATTTTACAGTGCAGAAGGGTTTTGTTAAATCTTTAGTTTTAGAAGCCTCCATCTGAGCAACAAAGACACCTCGAAAGTATCACGGTGTGCACCCAAACGATCATGACACAGGTTCCACAGGAATGCAGGGCAGACCGCTTAGGCGGAATCCGCTCTCCCTTTATGTAAGGCAGGAGGTTTGACTCCCTTATCGCCGGGGAGAAGTCCATACCCGAACTTGAAAGGGGTTAGGGTTAGCAAGAGAGAGCAGGGTAGGAACAAGGTGGGTCCTGCAATAAGAGAGGTAGAGCAAGGCCACAGAACGGCAGTGCCACAGACCAGCTTTAACCTCTGCCCAGCACCCCCAGGCAGTCGCTCCCAGCAGTGCAGGAATGGGGATGCTTTGCGGGGGGCACTGGTTGGGGGCAATCTGGGAGGTTAATGGGCACAGTGTGTGTGGGTGTGTGTGTGTTGGTTTGGGGGCAATCTAGGCAGTAAAGGGTTTACAGGGGGGGCACTGGTTTGGGGGCAATCGGGGGTAAAGGGCACACTGCAGGGGCGCTCATTGGGGGCAATCAGGGGTAAAGGGCACACTGTAGGGCAGTGCTGGTTGGGGCACTGGGGGGGTAAAGCGTGCACTGTAGGGGATGCTAGGGAGTAAAGGGCACGCTGGGGGGGGGCGCTCATTGGGAGTCCCACTGTAGAGAGTGCTGGTTGGGGCAATCGGGGGGTAAAGAGCGCACCGGGGGGGCGCTCGTAAGGGGAAATGAGGG
>ML677380.1:2681774-2754850 GCA_007922305.1 Dermatemys mawii | reverse complement strand
GGGGCGCTCGTCGGGGACAATGGGGGGTAAAAGGCGCACTGAGGGGGGCGCTCGTTGGGAGCAATGGGCGCGCTGTGGGAGTGCAGGGGCGCAGCTTTGACCGTGTCGTTCCCACCCCAGGGGAGCGTGACAGGGCCGGTCTCGGGCCCCCCTCACCTTTCGGGTCCTCATAGGACGCCCAGGAGGGAGCGGCTCTGGCCGGGCGCCCCCAGCTCCAGCTACCCCGCCCTCCTCGGCCGGCGCCCCGCTGCTTCCGGGACAAGCTCGGACGTCGCCCATCTCCGCGCACACGACAGGACGCCACGCACGCAAGGGCCGCCATCTTTGTGATGGGCATTCTGACCGTGGCGAGCGGGGGAAGAAACACAAAGAACGGGCGCCATCTTTGTGAGGGGCACATGGGAGGGCGGGTGAAGAATTCGGACGCCATCTTTCTGAGGGGCATTAATAACACCACTTGTCAAAACGTGCAAAGTAAAGAGCCTGACATCAAATTCCCCTATGTTCCCAAGCAGCGTTTCCCTTCCTTTGCCTATCTGTACATTTCCATTATTATTGATGGAAATATTTTACAGCAGTTTCTGTGTGGATGGTGAAAACAATGTGTACCCATCAGAATCTATTTTTCCAACCCCGTGTGCAAACTGATGGGGAAATTCTTCTTCACAGAAGTTCCTATGGGTAGGAGGGGCGATCGTGCATCCCAGAGAGATTAAATCACTATTACCAATCACAAGCTTTAAGAAATCATGAGGCAGCCTTGCCCACTCCAAAACAGTCAGGAGGTTGGCTTAAAAAAAATCACAAGATTTAAAAGATCAGGATTTTGCAGTTTGACATGCTATTTGATACCAGGCTTTTGCTGCCTCCTGTTGCCATCTGGTGGAAGTCTTGCAGTGACTGCTGTGTTTCATGAAGCTCCAGTTCTTGGAGTCATGGGAGTATGTGGAAGTCTCAGCTTTAGTTTAAACTACAGTCAATGTCTAGTTCCCCATGGTTGTGAAGAAAAACTTGAGAATGAGGCCCTTAAAAAACTCAAAGTCCAGAAAGCAAAAAAGAACTCCACATTTATTTTTTTAGAAAAAGTCATGATTTTAAACTATTCTCACGATTTCTGGGGCTGCACTCATGCGATATGAATACCTGATGTGGCAATATTATGGTTTATGTTTCACATATTTGGGACGAGGGTAACAAGGGTGCGTGTGAGGGAAAGTCACTTCATTTACTGTGAGATCCTTTCAGCTTTGTCTTGCTCTGACTGTTGCTTTCTCAGAAACGTGGCACACCTGCAGATCCATGGCTCTCAAATGTCCCCCATCACCAAGGAACATCACTCATTTTAGTGTTAAAGTTACTTATACCCCCTCCCTTATTGTGACAGAAACTTTTATTATGGACAATTATTTTACATCACAAATAAAGAAACTGGAAACTGGTGCTATCAAAAGACTGATTGCACAACATGATGGACTCCTGCAACATTTGAAATTGCCTGAATTAATAATGTTGGTGTGTTCCCCATTTGGGTCAGTGTCATGTTTGTGCCACATTTGGGCCTTCGCATGGAGAATTTAGAGGAGGTGGAGGAAAGAACACATGCATCTTGAATTCATTCCTTCACTGTTCTGTCCCTTAACTTTCCCTACATTTATGATCTTTTCTGTAATGGTTGTTTTTGTCAAAAAACTTTGTGGGAATCACACAGAATCCCCTTTCTGAAAGGAGGGAGAACAAAGGAGAGCCATTCCTCTTGTCAAATGTTTGCAAACAAACAAAAAAAGTTATATTTGGGAGATAATTCAGGGCATATAAAGAGTTTTAAAGTGGCTATAATAGTAAAGGGGCAAAATTCTCCTCTGCATGCTGGGTATCTAATGCACATTTTGAATATAGAATAGGAACCGATGCGAATTATGAGTAGAACATTCACTGGAGGCTGGCAGCGCAGCTGGGAATAGAGAATTTTGCCCACAGACAGGACTATGTTAAAATCATCTTTTTATAAAAATGAAGAATCTTGCTTCAAGTTGCTCCCCAATGGGCTGGCGTTTGGAAAAACACAGATTTTGCCTTATCGCTCTATCAGTTATAAACATTACAGATCCTTTTCCTTCCCACTGCATCTCCTTTCTGTAACTGTAGTTTGATTTATAATATGTGCAGTTAGGGACTTATTCAGATTTGCCTCTCAGTTCATTTTTGCAACCAAGAGGGAACAAAGTATGCTAGTAACTCAAATCTCTGTTTAACTTCAAAGACTCCAGTGACACCAATGATAATAGATGAATTTATGTGAAGTAAGGAATGAGACACCTGCATTTAAATACGTAGGTTTTTTAATAAGGATTATTTAGTATTTTATCATTTCAAGTACTGATTGAATCTGTGGTCTGTAACTGATCATATTACAATACCCAGAGCACATGTGCTGGGAAAGAGTTGGAATCCTAACCAAAGTCCATTTAAGTCAATGGAAGCTATTGACTTCAGAGGGTTCTGGATTCAGGCCTTGGTGCATGCATATCTGTGAGTGTCACAGTAAATTGCACATATGCTTTTTGTTGGTTTAATGGATCAAGAATAATATGGAAACTTTTATTGCTATGTCACCAGTTGAAAAACAGTGCAGTATAATACCATAACTATGACTCTGAAGTGACAGGTGACCAAATTAAAGTCCCGAGAGCTGAATTCTTCACAGGGAACTTTTCAAGCATTGCAGATTTCAAAACCATATAAACACTCATCAGTGGTTTGATGTTGTTACCCATCTTCCTTCTCCAAGTCCCTATTGCTCAGGGAATAACTCTTGTACACACCTCTCAGCCTTAAAAGAGTGAACAACGATGTATGTCCTAGAAAAAAATGGCAACAGTTTAATGTTTTACCTATGAGAAAATTCAGATGAGACATTTCTCTCAGCAGCATAAAGTTCTCACAGTTAAACTGAGGTTGAGAGACTTGCCTGCTGTATTGTTCTACAGTTTCATGCACTGCTCAAGGGTCCTTCTGTGCTTTGTTCTGTAGCTGAGGTGTAATTCATATCCTCCTCCAAAAGCATCCTAATGTTCTCTATTCCCTTACAGAATTGTCGCTTGCAGCCAAGCAATACAGACGATTGTTTTTATTATATAGTGAAAATGTATACCCTGCTTTGTAAACAGACCAGGACCAATATTCAGCTTTGCTTTAGCTTGGCCAGTGTGGGCCAATATGTTAGATTATTTGGAAAAGGAAGAGTTGCTAATTTCATCTAACACGTTGCACTGACGGAGATTCTCCTCCTCTAAAGATCTTAAAAGCATGTTCTGAAGATCTGGGAGCTTTTCTGAAGTAATCCTGCTACCATGCAGAGTAAACATCCATAGTGTGACACAGAAAATGTACCATGAAAAGGGAGCTGGAATGGAGATCCCCTTCGAGACCAGTCCAGCCTTCTTCAGGGGACAAGTGACTTGAGAAATTGCAATGTAACTAGTAACCACCAAGGAGCCCTACAAAGGGATCAGAGTGCATAAAAGAGGATGTATTTTCAATTAGATTAAAACGTGTCTTTTTTAATGTTCGGGCTGACAGGCAGGAGGAAAAAAAGAGATGAAAAGTGCTGTATTGAGAGCTCTCTTGCCTTTAAGCAAGGGGGGGTTGGGTGGGGAAATCAGCCTATAATCTTATTAAACATGCAGCGAGGTACAAGCTGTGAAACGGAATGTGTAAATTAGTGTGTTGCAGCACATTTCTCTTTGCCTGCCACACTCATCAGTGTCTCTATTTTTTTATAACCTTCTGGGCTCATTTGGCTGAACATTAGGGACATGATATGGACAGCAGTCAAAGAAATGAATTTTGCCTGTAAGTGGAATGGCTATTACCTGTTGTATGGTTCCCCCCAGCCCCCCAAGCCAAGTAATTATTGAACAGAGACACTTGGTGATGCTTTCCTGAATTAGAACGTAACCATCCTGAGCTAAGGCATTCAAATTCTTGTTTGTTAAGAAAACTTGGGGGTATCAAGAGTGAGAGAGCATGAAGGCTAGGGAACCATCTACTAATCAGCATGATGCTTCTGCCCAGAGTGGGCTCTACATCCCTTTCTGTGTCTGATGAGAAAAGATGTCAACTGGGAACAATACCAGCTGCATGTGTTAATCTTTAGCTCAAGTTGTGGAGACTTTTAGCTCTGGAGTCCTTTGGTTCAATCCATAGTCTCAACCAAGATGGCGGTTGTCACGCAAGCTCAATTAATACATTAGACCCTCTACTCCCAGGTGTGGTGTGTCTTCATATAATTTCATCTCAGTTCAAATAAAATAGATCTTATATGGGCTTCCAAAACATTCTAAGGTGCACAGCCCTGCACAGAGTGCTGCTCTATAACCCAACTCTCAAGTGTCCCAAAGTTGCACCGTACAAATCTAGCGTGTCTTTATTTATATCGCTGAAAATTATTCACATCAGAAATAAAGAGTCCCAAAGCAAAGGTTATAGACAAAGTTATTTACATTAAAGGAAGTAATCCTATCGCATTTTAGGTTCCTGCATGAAGAGATTTTGTGCGTCCTGCTCTTTGGATCTTTCTCACATACTGCATCCAACCTTAGAGCCTTGGAAGAGTGAGAGGTGTTGTCAGAAGGGATAGAATTAAGCAAGTTCCACAGTAAGGAACAACTAAGAGAGGATTCATGACATGCCTGACCTTAACCAAAAACCTTAAGGGAAGGAGACAGGGAATCAGAAATCTCATGGTCAGATGGGAATGTTATTTGCCAGAATATAGAGTTATCTCTTGCAGGCTTCTGAATGTTTCTGATATAACGAAAGATATTGGACCCTGGCCGGGGTTCCCGGTTGTTGGCAGTAGAATCCATTTAATATGTTCCAGTAATCAGCACAATTACTCAGTGATAGTAACAGTCCTTATCCCCAATGTGTGGTACTCATTGTCAAAGCACTTTACAAACCGTAACTCATGAGTGAGTGGCTTTGAAATGAGTCCTCCTCAGGTCTATACCCCTTGCAATGCTTAATTGCTTTGTACAATGCTTATTTTCAAATAATTTCATGAAATATAAGTAAATCTCTCCCAGCATAAATATCTCACTGAGCATCTAAGAGTACGTCTACTGCAGTTAGACACCCGCGGCTGGCCCATGCCAGCTGACTTGGGCTTGCAAGACTAGGGCAAAGGGGCTGTTTAAGTGCAGGGTAGAGTTCCGGCTTGGGCTGCATCCCAAGCTCTGGGACCTGCCCCTCACAGGGTCCTAGAGCCTGGACCCTAGCCCAACTTTAACATTTACATTGCAATGAAACAGCCCCTTAGCATGAACCCGGTCGCCAGCTGGCACAGGCCAGTCGCAGGTGTCTAATTGCAGTATAGACATACCCTTAGATTCGCTACCATTGCTTCAGGAGCCCGGCTGATACTTTAGAGCAGGGCTGAAGGAAGGAACATTGTTCTGAAGAAGCAACAGAATTCAGGGACTCAGAGAACTTGAGTTTAACTATGGCTAAATTAACCACGCCCATGTAATACCGACAGACCCCAGTCATCATTGGGCGGGATCGAGCCTCAGACCTCTGGAGCTAAGTACATGAGTCTCTACTGCATGAGCTAGAAGCCACATGTCTCATAGACAGAGAGAGAGATTAATGATCTGCTCCACAGCCTTAGATAAGTGGGCGCGGTGCCACTAGATGGAACAGAACACCACACCCGGGGGTATGTGGGTTACACCAACACCCACTTTTTAACCACTTTCCATTTCCTTCCCAAATCTTAGTTCTAAGGGTTTATGGGTGAAATTGCATCAAGCTCTGAATTCTTCTACTCACCTAGTTACTTATATGGTCCCCTCACTGGAGTATCAGAGTGCCTCCTCATCGTTAGTGAATATCTCTCACAACCCCCACACTCTTCTTTTGTGTATAGGGAAAGGGGAACCTAGGCATAGACAGATTACATGACCTGGTCTAGTTTACATAGAAAACAGGTGGAAGAGGTGGGAAACGATGAAGCCAAATCTCTTTACTCTGCATCCAGTGCAAACTTCAGCAAGATTCACTAGGTGGGGGTGAACCAGGATTAATTTGCAGCAGCAGTAGTTACTTGTTTTTAGTCCTTCCGTGGAAATTACTTGTCAACTGTTTGTCTGTCTATCTTTCTCGGTGCCTATCCCCTTGATGCTGTAAAACTAAACAGGTCATCATATAGTGAGCACTGAAGCTCTCTGATTTTGTTTAAACCTCCCAGCTCCCAAACACTTGGGGTCAGTATTAGATAGGAAATTAACTACACAGGAAAGGAAGCAGACAGGAAGGGCAGCTTGCTGCCATGTGGCCATAATGGTTCTAGACCCTGGTTATCCCTGTTGTGGGGGAGGGGAGGAAAGTTCCAGGTGTGGGGCAGGGATGGGGACTGACAAAATAGAGGGAGCAAGCAGCACATCTCTTGACTCCCAGGGTTGTCAGAGTTCAGGGGAAGTGCAGCCCGCAGCCACAGCAGGGCTGGGGGAAAATGTTGATTTTCCATTTCTCCATTTGCAGACTCCCTCTTGGCACCCTTGAGACAAACAGGGAATGAGCATGTAATATTAAAAATGTATTAATGGGTGAGGAGCAGCTGTTCTCTAGCGCAGAGCTGATTATCATGAAAGGAACTTACCTACTGTGTCGAGCCATTTAGCTCTCTTGCGGGTGGCCAGAACTCTCAGTTCCAAGCACGATTCCCTTGTTGCGGAGCCCGTGGGGATTCACAGAGCCAGAGCTGTTATTTTATTTAATAGCCCTGACAATCTGCTATTCCCAGCCAGCGTGGCACTTGGCATCAAACAGTTTCACTCTTGTTTCTGTCAGCCTACTGTCGCTGTTTCCATTTGCTGACTGGGTGCAGGTAAGCAGTCTGGGACCAGGGTCCTCACCACTCCCGAATTTCAGCTGAGCAATCCAGATTTTGATAGCTTTCCTTCCTGTCTCCTACAAAACTAAACTTGTGGGGAATGCTTAAAAGTCCAAAGTTTAAGGTGGAAATTATTTTCCTACTGTTTGTTTGTTTTTATTCACTCTCCATTAATTTAGAAAAAGGTGTAAAATACACCTGGTACAACACCTCTGGGCACATGAACAAGATTTCACACCACACAACAGGTGACTTATTTCCACACAGCGTGACTACTTTCCGTACCCCTTCTCCCCCCGCAGTTCCTCTCAGGCAACTCACACACACATCCTCCCTCACACACACACACGCTTGGCACATCAAGCTGGCTTCCATCCCCCATGGAATCCCTTAGCCAGGATTCCAGAAAGCAGGTTATGGAATTGATTTTTTAAAAAAAGATACTTGAGGTTGCAAAATGAAGTTCAGGTAGAGGAAAGGCACGGGTGGCTTTAGGCCACCTCTGCACCCTCCAAATTCTGGCTTTGTCTGGCATGTGTCTCACCAGACCAACTCCAAGGTGGGGCCTTACATGTGAGGCTCAGAATCATTCCTTGTTCTGAACCTCCCCCTATGCTGGGGACTGTGCAGGAGCTTGATACTGAGGGAACTACTGTATATAAAATGATATGCCTTTACAATGCTTTTGTGCTCACATCTCTCCTCTCCGGCTAGGAGACCTGGGCACCATACAAATGGCATATCAAACAGCTAGAGGCCTTCCACGGGCGGTCTCTGCACGCCTTTATGGGGATCTGATGGCAGGACAAAATTACCAACCTGGAGGTTCTCCAAAACTCAAATGCTACGAGCATCGAGGCCATGCTGATAAAAGCCCAACTGTGCTGGGTTGGACACGTCATTCAGATGCCTGAACATCGACTCCCTGGAAAAATTCTCTTTGGAGAATTGGCACAAGAACACCAGAATCAAGGCAACTCCAGAAAGCGCAATAAGGAGAGCACCAAGAACAGCACACACTTTGGTGTAATAAAACCGGATGATCTCAAGAAGGCTGTGTCAGACAGGTCAGCCTGGCCACACACAGCACCCAGAGCTTCCCAAGCCTTTCAAAAGGACAGAAATAATAGACTGTTAGCTGCCAGGGGAAAGCCTCAGATCACTGATATAGCAACCAAGACACTCACCAATGACTTTGTCTACCCGATCTGCTCATGAGCATGTATGTAATGCTTTGGACTTCAAAGTCATTCTAGAATCCACAAAAAGAGAGAGCATAGAAATGTGATCATCGAACCAATGGACTATGTGAGAGAGACTTCTCAGAAGGGTCATTTCACCTCCTTTATGCTTCCAGAGCAGTGGACAGGGGCTGCAGTGGGAGACAGAAACAAGCAGCTTTCGTGTCTAAGGCCCTCCCGGTTTTGGACTTACCTGTCCCGCTCTGTTACTCTCCCTTGGGACAGGCCCGCTATCTCCTTCTCTTTCATGTCTGTGCTGGGCCATTTCCTCTCTGACTCTGCTGGCCCTCAGATTTGGTCTGTATTTGATTTGTCATTGTTGGACTTCCTGAAACCCACAGGTCCTCAGAGTATTCTGATTGCCAAGCAGCTGTGGTTCCACATGGAGAGAAGGCTCCTTATCCCCTCCCTTCTTAGATTTCCCCTTAATTACTGGGTTTTCTGTACTGGCCAGATTCCTGCAGAGCATTCTTACAGCTCTGTCATCCCGTGTGATACATCCAACAGTTTGGAATCTCCCTTTGTTCCACGTTAACACTTGCTCCCAATATCTGCCTCTTTCAAAAAGCCTATGAGTGCTTTGCCAGCTCATCAGGGCTCTGACAGTATTGGCCTAAGGCCTGAGAAAATAGGCTGCAGGACGGCTTTTTGTTTTTCAGGCATTATATTCCTCACAGCCACTGGAACTAGCTGGTGTCGGCGTTGGCTAACAACCCGCACTCAGTCATGCCTCCATTTGTCCATTGCTTTTCCAGAGAGGTTTTCTTCTAGGGAAGATCTTCCCTTCTCCTTCCTGTCTTGTGGCTTCCTCCTTCCCTGCTGATTTCTCTCTGCTCACCACACTCTCTCACCCTTGCGTATCTGTCCTTATTGGGGAATGACATAAGGCACTTCCTCTGCAGAGACGGAGCAGGTCCCTTTCGGAGATCATGAGCCTGAGGTCACTGGAACTGCATTTCTACCACTAGCTCACGGGACCAGCCCCCTATAATTATTCTCTGTTTCTACTAACTCTCTGTGGTTTGGGCTGCTGCCCTCTGACCCAAGCTGTGAACACCAAATGCCCCATTCAGTAACTCTGGGTTTGAAGTTCCACACAACAGTGAAGGCTCAAGGTTCTGTTGCTCAGAAGATTGCCCGTTATGTGGGAAGGAGTTTTAGTGGAGAGGGTCCCCAGCTAGACTGCTGGATGTGATCTATCACCTTGCTCCCTAGGCTTTGGGGAAATCCCATTCGGGTTTGATTCCAGGTCTATACTTGGTGGCTCAAGTCAGGGACACACGGCACATGAAAGCAGACCTTTGTGTTATGGACTGGGGGGACAGAAAGGTGGTACTGCCTTACCTCACTCAGTTCTAAAGCTTCTTGGTGACTGGATGTAGGAGGTCTGAAGCAAAGTTGGACAACCTGGTATGCTAATTTGTCTTCCCCCCCCTCCCTCCCATCTCCATGTATTTCATAGCTGGCTTAGTGTCAGATTTTGGACAACAAATTGAAAGACATAGTGTGTTGCACTGAGGTCCTATCTCTGCAGTTTGCAAGCATGTATTGAAGGAGGCTACACCCCATGTGCCTCTGGACATGTCTTCCAAGGGAAGTGCTGGACAGCTCATTGCCTGAAGCTTTGAACACTAGCCTGGATAAATCAAAGGAGAATTTTCGGTAGATTAGATGCTGTCTCTAACTTCTGTAAATCTCAGCCCGGGACACAAATTCAAACATTAGATGCAGTAAACGTGGCTCTAGGCATAAACTGCTCAGGTCAGCCTGTGTCAAGGCTTCCCGTAGAGCATAGTTCAGAGGAAACAGCAAGAGAATGCAAGAGGCATCCATCCTACATGCTAATGAAATCAGGCTTAACTGCATTCAGATTTTCCTTCAGGAACAGGAAACATTTTAGTAAATGTTCTGCATTATTTAGCATTGTTTCTTTGGGGAGATTAAAATTGCATTGTGTAAATGTAGCTCCCTGCCACACACACCTAACAATGACAGAGGAGCCTGCTTTACAGAAGGCTCATTAAAAATATAAACGTTATGTTGATTTCAGCAGCTTAAATGATTTAAGCCAGTGTAATGGGATAAATATTTGATGCTGAAGTTTTATTACATTTCCATCAATGATATGTTGTTGCTAAATATGTGGAGGGCTCTTTAAAAGCAGCTTGGTGGTCTAGGCAGGGAGATTATTTAAAACCCATCTCAAAGCTCCCTGCTGATTGCTGTTGGGCTGGTAATGAAATACATTCTTCCTGTTATCATCTGCAGATTATAGCAAATAATTTCTGGTGCCATCAGACCACAAAATACCCTGGGTCAGACCCTCAGATGGGGTAAATTGTCTTAATCCCATTGAAATCATTGATGATTTACATTACCTGAGGATCTATCCTCCTCTAGCCTCGTCTTTAAGAAGTGGGTAATTTTTAGGCATCCCATTGAAAAGTGAAGGCACATTCTGTCATGCTGCAGTGGAAGGCTGAGTTGTGGGAGTGCATGTTTAGGGGATGTTCTACTTTTTAAACTGTCTGTTTGCATAGTATCTTTTATTGTCACCTTCTTGGACTTTCCCACCCTACTGCTGTGCACTTGGCCACAGACAATGGATTGACGTGAGGAGCTGATGGAGAGGAGAGGCAGAGCTGAGGGCAGGACTAAAGAGAGCAAACCCAAGGAAGCTTGAAAGAGAACCGTCTGACATAAATGATGCATGTTCCTGAAGCCCAGCTCCTCATCAAGCACAGAATGGCATTCACAGAAGGTTACTGTAAAGATGAAGTCAGACAATGAGCCTGAGAAACTGCTGAGTCAGCAGCCTCCTCTCCTAGGGAGGTGGGACTGGGAAGGGAGTATCTCTCAAGAGGTTTCTTGTGATGTGACAGATGCAGGAAGGGGTGCTGACAGGCCCTGGAGGGAGTCTTATCGTCCCTTATCAATCACAAAGAGGCTCCTCTGTGAGGACCAGAGTGCTAGGTCAAATGGGAAATCCCAGATCGTCTCCCCGCTCCCACAGATCCAGGTGTTTTTCATTCCTGAGCCATAATGAAGAGGTTGTTTTCAGTGTGTTAGTTCTCTGAATGATCTGGGTTCCATTCTGCACTCCTTGCTCAGGCAAAGCTCCCTCAGAAGCAATGGGACTTTTGCTCGAGTCAGTAATGCTATAAAGTCCAGTGCCCTAAGCTGGCTGCCTCAGCTCTTTGGAATGCAGTGTGTAATAAAGGCCTGTGTTTCCCAAGTCACTGTGCCAATTATTTAAGCTGAGAATTGCTGCTTCTCAAAGCTGCTGGGCTGTGCAGAATGGGGGCAGGTTCTTCACTCCTTTTAGCTCTGGAAAAGCTGCATAGGGTAGTTGCGATGCAGGTGATGTCTCCTAATCCTCAAAGTGCAGAGAGGGAGTTGGAAAAAGGGTCTGGCTTTGATTCACCTTCAACTTCTAACTTTCAGTCTCCACTGCCTGGAAGCTGACTAACATAATTGTCCCAATCTCCCAAAAATTGCCACAAACCACATCTTTCCTCTTTATTATGAGTTCCCTTAAAATACACTTGGGTGTCCAGCTGCTTCTGCTATGCCTAGGGACTCGGGTGTTTGTGTTTTGCTTATTCAGGTAAGAACAGTGCTTAAAAGGTCAATGTGATTTCAAATTAATCGGGGACTGTCTGGCCATCTGACAGGGTATGCAGCGCATTAGCTCTCTGCGTAGAACTATGATTCAGGGCAGGTGAACAGGAACAGTCTGAAGGATGGGAGACATAATGGAGGGGGCATCACTGGAATCTGAGGTGAATATTTAGCTCTAGCTTCATATATTAAAAAATAAACACCCAAACAGTCCCTTAAAGAGACCTTTTCCCAGGGGTGTACTGAATTCTGACCCATCAATGACACTATTTGGCTGCGAATAAAGATAGGATTTATCCTGCCTTTGTGAGTAACACTATGAATCTCTTCAGCAAAAACCATTGTATAGCACTGATGAGGGAACTGAGGTAGACACTGAAAGGCCTAGCTCTACAGCCCTTACTGAGAGGAGTAGTCTCATAGATTCTAACAGTATTACCAACCCAAGCAGTATCCAAAAATCATGAGTTTGGCTGAAAAATCATGAGACTTTAAAATAATGCATGTGGTGTTGTTTTTGTTTGTCTGCTGGTGCTCATGTTTTCCACCTTTTCTTCATAACCATGACATATGGCTTTATAACAACATGAATCCAGGAACTGGGACTTTCATAAAAACCACTAAAATGTTGCGAGAATCTAGAACACTACTTTAATAGTACCTGGATTCCATCTAAAACACTTTATATAGACTGTGTAGTCTGAGAAAGTGTTGCAGGGTTTGACCCTTAGTTTGTATTTATAGGAAATATATTGTAGCAATGTTATTGGCAGTCCCTGGCAGTGAGCAGTAGCCATGTGGAAACTTATCAAGATGGATAGAAACTAGAAGGTTGCATGACTAGATTCTGTGCTGATCTGAGTAGAGGGGTCTTCAATTAATTGTTATTGGGGCCAACTAAGGAGGAACTACAAGACTTTCCCTTGTCAGATAGTTTGGCTGCACCACTTTGTTTCATTTGGGAAAAAAAAACTTTAACAAAATCTACCACAAAGATACAATGTTTCCATTTGGATTTAATTTCATTGAAATTAGTTATTGAAATCTAGACCTTCTTCTGCAGTATCTGCAAAACAAACACAATAACCTTTGCTGGTGCAGAAGAATCAGAAAGTGAAACTGATCAGTCTGGCTTCTCTGTTTCAAGCGGAGTGAATGCAAAGAAGTAAGCAGAGCGCAAAAATGTGGAAAATGTCAATGAGATTGTGTTGGATTCGGCGCTGCCTTTAATAATTTATGAATATCACATGTTGACTAGGTTATGTGATATTTACTATATGCATATACTGAGTTAATTCAGTAGCAGCATTTGCAGTAAGGAGTGTGGCGAGGTGATCCTGGTATTCACTTTTCACAAACACTTGAAGCACAATGCAAGACCTATTGGCTTAGATGCTCTTCTGGGCTTGCCAGACCCGTTTCCTGAATGAATCAGTCCCTGTGTGGGGAAGGAAGATCAAATGGTCCAAGAGGTTTTTAAAGAGAGAAACAGTTCATCAAGCAGGAGGAGAGACAGTAAACACCCAGCACAGACTTTAGGGGTGTTTTAGCCTGAGCTTGCTTGGTCGCCATTTTGGCATGGAAGGACTGTAGATAAGATAGGTGTGCTTGTAGATCTTTTGCTGTTTTTAAAATCCCTTTCTTCCAGTGCTTTGTTCCTATAAAATAAACCATACTTTGTTTTCAGGGGGCTGTATGGAGACTCTGAATACCATTGGCCACAGGCTCCCGAAGGGGAACAGGGATGGTAAACTTCATTGGAACTGCAGGGTATGGATGGCTGATGCATAGAGTATTGCAGCCAAGAGCCTGGTAGGAAAATCGTGGGAGTCCACCTGAGAGGAGTGAAGGCAGCCAGCCCCTGAAACTAGAGGGTGTGTACTCAGAGCGATCACAGAGGGACAGAAATGCAGCGAGCCCAACAACTGTGACAGAGATTTTAAAATTTTCGTAGGTTCACCAACTTCTGGTGTTATTAGTGGCACAGGGAAGGACAAGAATTGTTAAAAATATTAATTTTTAAGTAATATTAATTTTATCCTAACTGTGTCTCTCCAAGGACAGTTGGAATGTTTTAAACCCTGATCCTACAATGACTTACACGCATGCTTAACTTTAAGCTTCTGAGTAATCCCCTTGAGCTCATTTTAAAGTTAAGCACAAGCCTAAGTTGATGCAAGATCAAAGCTTAAATGGCTCCAAAGGCCCAGCCCAGTCTTGATTTACAGTTGTGACTTAGTGGGACTTGTGGTAGTGAGCAATGGACTCAGTAACAATTGTTTGGCGCATGGGATCCATCAATATTTTTATTGCCTTGTGAAGTGATTTCCATGTGGCCTCTTTTCCTCCTTGTCACTCTAAATTCATGGCTGTTGTTTTTCTATTTCTTATCCTGTGAAAATTCAATAAAAATAAAGTTTAGGAAACACCAGCAGTTCAATTCTTGTCTCCTAAGAAATGCCAGTTCTTAAGAAGATGACTCATATCCCTGTGGACTTGATTCAGCCAAAACAGAGAAGCATAAGAAATAAAACTCTCTGCTGGTCCCTGAGCTGAGATGAAGTTAGCTAAGCCAAGTAGCACCTCAGCACTGCAAGGAAAAAAATCCCACAAATATTTTCTTTGGGCAGGGTGTATCTTTCTCCAGTGTCTTACAGGGTGAGTGTTTCATCCACTGAAGAAATATCATTCTGGTTCACTGCTTTAGTGCTTTCCCCACTATAAAAGGCTAATTACAAATGAACACAGTCTTAGAGAAAGAAAGCATAGCCAGGCATTTTCCTTAAAGAACAGCACCCATCTCTTTATCCGAGAGCGTGAGGAGATGTGGAAGTAGGGGTGGTTGCACCAGTGGGCCCTGGGGGTAAGGTTGATATTGAAGAAATGGGAAAAGAGAATCAGGAAAATATTCTTACTTTCCTCCCAATTCTCTTTAAGAGCTCCTAAATCAACAGAGCAGCTCTTCTGCCAGGGAAACTGCTCTAATGTCCCACACTCTATTGGACTTATGGACTCAGTCCTGTCCAGGTCTCCAATGCAACAGCAGCACTTCAGTGACCAGCCTTGCATCCACTCTGATTCAGGGCCCCAGGGCTTTGTCAGACTCCTCCCTCCCTGACATTCCACTGATAGGATGAGATCCCAGGAAGGTCACTCTGAAGCCTATGACACAATGGGACAAGCATGGCTGAGGGCACTTTTGATTCAGAACTTCACCAGATTGAATCATTATGGACTTTGTGCTGTGTTACTATCCAGTTTTTAAGTTCTTAGCCATTTTGAATGGTGACCCATGATGGAAGGGCAGGTATCTATGCCATGCCAAGAGTCCCTGGTGACATCAGAGCTGACTCAACCAATTACCACTCTGACTCTACAGCTAATTTGCACTCAGCAATTTCATTGGTGGTCTAAGGGAGACTGGTTGTTTACTCAGACAAATGGCCACACCCATGCACCCAACTGCCCTGAGCACAAATCAGTACAAATCACCCAGCAACACAAATTGCTCAGCACAACCCACACAACACAACCAGTCTACCCAACCCCAAACACACAGTCCCTAACCACTGCACCCCCACATTTGCCACTCACACAAAACCACACAACTTTGCCTCCACAAAAACACAAGCAGCACACACAGTAACCCCAAACACATATAACCCTTCACTGCAGCATACATCCCTCATTCACCCATTGCACAAATCAACATAAATCTCCAAGCACAACATCCCTACACAAATCAACACAAACACCTACATCTCAACACAACCAGCATGTACAACCTCTTATGCAAAGTCCCTCCCTACAGAACTCCCCCTCCCTGCAGTCACCACCCACACAAATCCACACAACTCTCCCAGCACAACACAACCCACCCACAAACCTACACAACCACTCACAGGAACAGCATATCCAGAACACACAATAACTCCAGACATCACTCAGAAGCCTAGAACACCTGTTGAGTCAGTGATGGAAACAGCTGCAAGCATTGCTGAGAGCTTTTCATTTAGAATATCACCAGGTGGAATCATCACAGGGATTCATGGACTGTTACCGTCCGATTGTAAGTTCTCAGGCATTTTGGGTATTTTTAGGCATATGGCTTTATAACTTACACCCTTGCGACTGCACAGGTTTTCACCTACTAATGTGCAAATATCCCCCCACCAGGTATCGTCCTACCAATCACCAAAGGGACCAGTACATCACTGACTCATTAAAGGCACTTTTTCCAAGGGCAGAAATGGTTGCCTGGGTGTCCTGGCCAGATTTGGACTTTCTGCAGTTTCAGCTGGGTCGGATGTAATTCACACTACAGCTTCCCTTGTTTGTGTAACCCTAGAGAGTCTCTGCAATCCGTTGTTCCATGACAGGTGGGAAGCTCTTCCAGGCTTCTTCTGTGTACGCTGAAACAGAATTCAATAATAAAACCTTTGGGATGAAAAGTGCTATCAAAACGCACCATCCTGGCTGGAAATCTACCTGGTATCTTCTGCCTGGCCTCAACATACTATATCCCTTTAAAACCAATCCTCTGGGACTGCTGGGGATGAAAAGAGCTTTTATACTTGGAGAGTTTTTGGTCTGAGTGACACATCTGGGCTTGAGACTGTCGTGCCAGGTCATTTGTGCGGAGTCATGAATGGTCCCTGGAAGGAGGGCACTGTAAGCAGGGGTTTGCAGAGTCAGGGGCACTTTGCTTTGAGGACATAAACACAGATTGTCACTTCCCATCTTCATCTGTCTGGATGGCTGAGATGCAGCAAGGTAAATAACAGGCTTTACAGTTCCAAGGCACGTGTGTTTTCAGTCCATTTGCACACTAAGTCTAGTTGAGGTTTGTGTAATACAACCCTGTGTCTGTCGAAAAGGGGGAGGTTTCTACTTATTCTGTGGGCACACTGCTTTCTGCTCTTTGGAAATACTAACACACTGCTCTTTTGCCATGGCTTTCTTGGCTGCAACAGATTTCAAGAGCTTACTGCTGTCTTAAAGCAGCTAAAGCTCTAAAGCCTAATTGGTTATAAAGTCAGGGCACTTACAACACCCCAGGGGAATCATCCACCCTGGCCAAATTCACTTTTGGGAGAGCTTCACTGGTTCCATTAACCAGAGAGAGAGACTTTTGTGAATTGTTTTGAAAGGACACCTTCCCTCTTTTGTGAGTGCAATTTGAGCCTGTAAAATTTGGACCCTCATTTTCTGCCCACAAATCAGGGATGCAGATCAGGTCATTAGAGGCACAAGCACTCAGAGCTGTGCACACAATTCATTTGCAGATGCCAACATTGCAGATGGGACTTATGCCCCCTAAAAGGGAAACTGAGCCGTAGCCAGGCTTGATACACAACCCAGAGTTTGTAAATAGCTTGGGATCCTTCAGTACAAAAGGTGCTATAGATATATGTGAGATAACAAATACAGTCATACTTGTTCGCCTCCATACAAGATCTTCCTTACCAGATTTTCTTAGCCAGCCCCAGCTGGTGATCTCTTTTTGACCAAAGAATCAGTCCTTCAAATGCCATCTTAAAGGGACAGAGGTTGTGTGCTGTGGCATTTTGACATTTTTGTGACAGGTTGTCAGCCAACATAAGAGACTTCATAAAAGAATAAACTATTTCCTGCTTTCCACCCTCCTGTTGTGACTTTAAATAGAAAACAAAGCATGCAGCGCCTCTTGGCACTGTTGGGGAATTGGAGCTCAGGCATGAAGGACAATTTCCCCAAGGGAGCAAGCGTAAGATAACAAAGTAATAGACTGCAAGGCGCAGACCGGCTTCCTGTGGCCAGTGAGATCAGAAAGAAGCACTTGAACGGATCTTTTAATCCTATGCCTGAGTGGAGGATGGAAAATGGTTTTAGCCATGTTGACATAGGAAGGATCTAACCTTGATCACTCTGCATGATAAATAAGCCCAAGTATTAGTAGGGTTAAAGTAAAATTAAGTCAGTGTTATTGTCTCTATTATGCTACAAATGAGGACTATGGATGGACCAAATAATGATATTTGCCACACAGAACTAACAATATAAAGGGACAAATGGGTCAAACACAGAATGCCTCAACAGCAGTCACTCTAAGTGTGGGGTCTGTGATTCTGGGGCTCTGCTGAATGGCAGAGGAAACAGGTAATTTCCTATCTAAGTTGTTCAGAGATGCAGCTAATAAGCCATTAGTACATTGCAGCTACACATCTCCATGATTTTCCATAGTTAGCAGGGCTGCCTTCCCCTTTGTGAGTCATAGATTGTGTATGAGATGAGGGGAGTATTCTTGATGAAATATGCAGTTTTGTCAAAGCCAAAATGTTTAGGTTTCGACAAAGGTTTTATCGGGAAGGTTATTTGGGTCAAAAGTAATGGGGGGAGAAAGAGCAAACAAAGGCTACCGAGGCTGACTTGATAACCTGATAGGACATTGGCCTGGATTGTAGAAGACCCTACTTTGCTGAATTCAAAGCAGAGTTTGTTATCCCCAATCCTGCTGAATCACCAACAGAATGAAAACAAATTTATAAACTTTGAAAGTTACCATGAAACACAATTGCTGTTCTCTGAAGGGCTCTAGTGCTGTACGTTTCCCTTAGGTCTTGAATTTTTAGGGCCACATGTGTCTCATCTGGTGTTTAAGCCCAGGTTGCTACATAGATTTACACTGGGGTATTGATCTGGTTCTTTGCCATCTCACATCTATGTCAGCAGGGACTCCAGGGAGTGCACTTTGTTGTTTACTGTAGTATGAGTTGTTCACAGGATTGTGGTGTGGTCAAGCATACAGAGTATAGGTCCCCCAGCTGCTTAGCTGTAGCAGTTTAAAGGCAATGCATTGTAATGTAGGATATATGTTCTGCTTTGCTTTGTGCTTTGGATCTCAAGCTCTTGCTGCAGTTGTGTGCTTTCCCCTGTTTTGTTTCTACAGTATATAATCAGGGAATGGGAGAAAAACCCCAAGATTCGTTCATGTTGCATCTTTGGAGACATGTAAAGAAATGGATCTCCATAAATATTTCATGATGGAGTTTATTAAACTACTAAAATGATGATTGCCGCATTAAATATGTCCAAGGCTCCTTTGGAGGGCAGTAGCCTGCTTCCCTCTAGTGGGGTATTCTTTAAAAACAATCCCAGAGGTTCCTGCTATGCTCACTATCTTCAGAGCAAAGATACATGGCCTGAAAGGGTAACTGGGGCCTGCACAGCCTGGGGGACTTTTACTTCTAGTGGTTGTTTGTTCCTCTCCTCTGTAATTAAAATAAGGCACCAAGATGTGTTTTGTTGTTTGGTGGACCCTTGGGGAGATGTTTGGAATACATGGGCTTTATTACTTCTGCTGCAGTCAAACTGTGAGCCTGATTATAATAATAATACCTAGATCTTCATCAGTAGAGCTAAACATGCTTCACAAAGGAAATTAGTATCATTATCCCCATTTCACAGATGGGGAAACTGAGGCACAAAGTGACTTGCCCAAGGTCATGCAACAGGCCTGTGTCAGAGCCAGGAATAAACCCCAGACTCCTAAGTCCCTATGCACTGCTCTGTCCAGTAGGTTACCCTGCCTCCCAGGGTGCTGCACAGGACATACCCTTTATAGAAAATCAAAATCTACAGTTTTGAGAAGAAAGTAAAACATGGCAGTAAACTATTAGATACTGTTCCTAGTGGCTGGAGCAGAGGACAGAGACTGAGGATTCCTGGGTTCTCATGCTGGCAGAGAGAGATGTGTTTAGAGTGAGTAACTGAGAACTGGTGCTCATGAGTTCTGTTTCCAGCTCTGTGTGGGGTTGGGAAGTGTGGTCTAGTGGTTGGAGTGGGAATCAGGAGTCCACATTTCTGTTCTTGGATATGGTTTTCTCTCAGTACAGAGATATTCTGATGAAAAGGACTATAGACTCTCAAAGCATTATTACTGGTATAAGATGCTGCACTCGCCATATACTATGTGTGTATTAGGTATAAAAACCAGGTCTGGAATAGGTTTTATCCTTAGTAATCAGACATCCTGATTGGCAGCCCTGAAAGCTGATAATGTCCAGCCCAGGGATGTCTATTCCAGGTAATTAGTTTGTAAATTCAATCTGAGCATATTCATAAGAGACACACCAAGGACTGTAATATCCTGTCAGTGCATGGGATTATATTTGATACGTTTGCAAATCCCACTGTTAATCCTACAGAAAGTTTCCTGTAAAAATCTTCTTTCTCCCCAAACAGAGAGGAAAATATGCCTCATACATTTAGGATGGATTTTGAGTCTCTCTAACTGTGAAAGGGATGTTGCTCCTTAAATATTTAACACTGTCATTGTGAAACATGGGCGACAGCTGTAATGTTCATTTTGCTGTTTGTGCTGGTATCTTCATCAAATCCCAAAAGGGCTGGAGAGAGAACTCCAACTCCATTTTCTTTGTGATCGTAACAGCACTGACAAGTGTTACTGCAATTACAGGAGGGCTTGAATTTATGGTTTGTCTGGAATCACAAGCACTTATTGGTCACAACTTCTTTGCCCAGGCAGCAGAATGACAGGGCTGCAGCTGGGCCTAAGATACCATGAGGGAATAGTAATGCTGCCGAGTTTGCTGTTGCTATTGGATCAGATGAACTCCCTTTTTCCATCCCTTCAACTCTTCTCCCATCAGCTTCAAAAGGGAAACCTGATAAAGGATCAGAGCTAATAAGGGCAGCCTCAAAATGCCACCTGACTTAAAGGAACATTTTGTTTTTAAAGTGTGGTTTTATTTGCAAAAGTGACTATGTAAAAATGTCTACTAAGTCTGTAAGGTGCTACAAGTATTCTTCGTTTTCTTTATGGATACAGACTAACACGGCTGCTATTCTTACAGCTAAGGAAGCGAGTGAGCTGGATTCTACCCCTACTTGTGTGTCATCAACAGAACTGCTTGTTTTCTTTCTATCACTTGCACCTGGCAACACTGGGTTTGCACAGGTGTCAGCAAGGGCCTCATTTGACCAGTGGAAACTTTACAGGTGACAATGAACAAGGGAAGCATCCAGCTTGGCTCTCCGATCCCAGGCTGAGTTTGTAGGGATGAAAGTTAGAGAGAAAAAGCCATTGTTTTATTAATAACTGGAGTGGATTGGACTAGGAGTCCCTGAGAGACAATGAGTTCCCTGCAAAGCCATTTTGCAGGCATGCTTCAGAGTAGAAATGTACGTTAACTGACACGCAGCTTCTGGAAAGACTGAAACTTCCTCTCTTCCTAAGCTCCGCTCCCTGAGACCCAAGGACTGCACTGTTCTGCAGGCTCTTCTCTGAATGACTGGAGGGCAGCCTTGGACAAACACTGTTGGCAGGTGCATCCGGCCACCCAGCCCAGCCACAAGGAGGGTCAGCTTGACACAACATGGAGCAAAGAAAGATGACTTGGGGTAATTTTTTCCCTAGAATGGCTGGTGAAATTGTCCTTCTACTCTCCGTGTTATCTCTAGTGTTGCACTGAATGCTGGATGGGTGGCTAGTCTCAGTCAGATCCCATGAGATCAGGTGTCCACATCTGCTGCTTCCCCCCCACCCTCCCCCCGAAAAAAACCAGCCATGAGCCAGCTAGCTCCCCTCTCAGCAGGGAGGCTAAGGAATAAATGTACCAGGGGCCCACTTGAGTGTGTTTTCACTGCTGTCTCAGGTCTGGGGATAAATGTAGGATCTCATTCTCCGAGGTGATTGTCTGGCCCCTTTCAGCAATGCTACATCCAAGTGCAGGATGGATTTTTTTAAAAAAAGCAGCAGACTCTCTAGGGATTTCTTCTCTTCTTAATAAGGTAAAATGCACCCGTCTAACGCGATCGCGTTGCTTAAATCCCAATTCTAGCCTCCTGAGATTAATTACCTTCCCCCTGTATTGGCATCCTGCCTTTTGCATTTATGTTCAAATCAGTTTAAGAGATTATGTGGTCTTGGAAGTAGAACTCCCCATCACTCACAGGCAAAGCAACTTCTCGCTAAGTGGCTTAGAAGGGAGACAAGGTAGGGGACGTGGTGAGCTGCAGTCACTGTGAAGAGATAACTCGCACTTTGGCACATCACAGTGCTGCTTACATGGGCCTCTGAATCTAGCTCTGCATGGAGCAGAGGAGAATCTGGCTTTCTGCACCTCCACAGAACATTCTGTCTCTCAAACCCAACCAGGCCACCTCCGACAGCGAGGGATGGACAATGGCCCAGCAGCACCTAGCGGTGAGGGAGGTTCTCAGCCATGCTGAGTAAAAGGGTCAGCATCAGCTGATGTTTCAAATGCTGCCCCGTCACTGCCACTGGCCCCTCTTCCCATTTGAACCTGGGAGCTGCCAGCTCCTGTAAGTGCCTGAAGTGACTATGGCCATGACACTAATGTGCCAGACATATTCCTCCCCCCGCGAAGTACAGTCTCGTGGCATGCGCTCATTCCCATGGGCTCACAGCTCCAGGTTCAAATGGGAGAAGGCTCTGGTGCTGGCATCTGTTCAGTGAGAGGCCATCGATATTGCCGCTGACTCCCCTGCCTCAGTCTGTCGGAGCTTGGATACCTCAAGGTTCAAGGCATGCTCCTTTCCACTCTCCCTGGCTGTTCCTGACAGGACAGGTTAACTGGGGTGTGGATGAGGGATGAATGCACAGTGGACTGGCTTTGTGGTGGAACGACAGCACTGGAATCTTTGCAGACAATTTTGAAATGGCTGATATTGATTTAGATTTATCAAGTGTCCTTTTATCACAAGTCCATTTCCCTCACTCTTTCCTTAGGTTTCTGTGGTGCTGCTCACAGAGTAAGGATGACAGGATCAGGCCCTAACTAAAGGGGATCGACAGCATACACACACAATCAAACACGGTGTCATCTCCTCACACACAATCCACACAATCACCCTTAGGTGCACTCCCCCCTAGACACAAATGCCTAACTCCCATTCTATTGACATTTACCCAAAGCATGGCTTTGTGTTGCAAGGGCAATTAATTGCCAATAGCCATTCCTCCTCTTGGCTGCCCATTGCTTTGAAATCCTGAACTCATTTCCCACCCCAAATCAACAGCCACAGCTGCATTCTGCTAACTGAGCATGTATGTTCCAAATCTATCACTCTAACAACCCCATGGAAATGCAAATAAAAGTGATATTATGATATTTTACGTAAATAAGCAATGTAGCAACTCCAATCTGGTTCAAGCTGTCAGTGGAATTCACTGGAGAGATATTAACACTGAAATATTTGAGCATGTTCTCATGGAACATTTATTGTGTAACTCTGGGCTCCAATAAAGCTTTTCAATAAATAATTCATTATGGAATTCAGATGAAATGCCAAAAATCCCTCCCATCAAGAGACTATTTTGTTTATTACTATGAAAATCTAGACTTAGTTAGCAACTAAGCTATTAAATTGGCATGCAAGGTAATTAGGACAGGGAAATGAACAGTTATATCATTGCATCACTGATTGTACACTATTACCCTTCAAATATGCTGGATATCCACAGATAAGGTTTTTCTCAGCTAAAACACAAAAAGTATCTGTTTACCAAAGAATATCAGCATCCACCTACTCTGCTTCTCCTTCTGGGGTCTGGCAAGGGCAAGCAAATATTTTGCACAGAGAATACTAAGGGCTTTGTAGGCTGTGCAAAGTTACCTAGCACACTGTTAGCACTATGAGGAATAATAAGCAGCCACTCCACCATAACTATAATCTCATTGGATCTCACTAGGCAAGGCTGGGCTTGATCAGTGCTTGGATGGGAGAGCAAGAGGAAATATGTCCTACTAAGACCAGTGTCAGTGGTATTGCCAGGTGGGCGAGCAATCCAGATGTGCATGATGAGTATAGAGGTATGGGTGAGGGGGTGGAACTGCTGGTGGATTTGGGAGAGGAGACTGATTTTAGGAAGAAGAGTGAGATGTTTTAGGGTAGGGAGGGTATTTCATCCATTTATGGCCATCGAGGTAAAACATTTTCAAAGGGAGCCCCTTGCTCAAATAGCAGTAGTGTTTCTTTGACTGATTTGCAGCCTCAGCACAGAGAGTGAGGACTGAATGAGACATAGGCTGGCATTTTCCAGTATGCCTAAGGGAATTAGGCACCCAAACACCATCAACATTCAATTGGCGTTGAGCACCTAACTCCGTTGGGCTCCTTCGGCACTCCCAGTCCTGGAGTATAAACTGCTGTCCCATCCCTGGATGGGGCTGCTGATACTTTGGTGGCAAATGCAGTGTGAAGCTCTAGAGAGAGAGGACCCTAACAGAGGCATGTTGGCGGAGGAAGCTTGCCCTGCTGTTGCTCTTACTGTATCTGCTCTGGGAACACTCAAGACTTAGGCTGGTCTACGCTCCTGTGGTAAGTTGACCCAAGTTACACTAGTTCAGTTACGTGAATAACATAATTGAAGTCGACGTAGCTTAGGTCGACTTACTGCTGTGTTTACATCATGATGTGTTGACGGGAGACGCCCTCACAATGCCTCGTCTCAGGGAGTTGGAGTACCGGAGTCGATGGGAGAGCGCCTCAAATCACATCACCTCCCTAAACCAGGTGATACAAGACCTAGATGATACAAGGGGTTGGGGTGTAGCAGAGGAGGTTTGGCTGCATTTCTAGAGAGTAAACTCCCGTGGCTCCCATCCCCAAACTGAGACCTCACCAACAAGGATATTAGAACTGGCCAAGGGATGTGTCTTTAGCAAAGGTGCGGGGAGCCGGGCACAGCTGCACCAAGAGCTGCCTTAGGTGCCAGCACATTAGTGAGCAGCTTTGAAGGCAGAACAGCCAGTCCTACCTCAACTAGGCAAGACTTCAGAGTGCAATACAACACACACAAACACTGCTTATAAATCATGGATCGAGCCTGCTGCCTTCCAAAATCTGTTCAGGGCGAGAGCTCGCAGGCTGGGCTTTGGTAGAAGACAGTGCCAGCTGGCAGACAGTTCCATTTAGTAATTTCACTGGCCTAGTGGGCACTTCTCATCTTCTCTCAATTCCTTCCGCTGCAATTAATGTTGATCAGATGCAAGAAGCCAGAACGGTCCTGGGGGAGGGGTTAGGCGGACCTGCTGGTGGCTTTGCGGTTTTGCTGTGACTCCTTTACACACAAAGTCCCGTGTTGTACGCATTAAACAGAGGAAAGTTAACGCCTCGTGCAGACCCTGTGAGAACGGCTTCAGAGCTGCTAATCCGGGGCTGGCTTTCCATCTCCCTTTGTGCTGTGCCCTGAGTAGATACCAATTCTCTAGAAGGGCTCCTTGGCTTTTTAAAACAATCTCTTCTAGCTTGCAAGTTCCTTGGGGGCAGAGGCAGCATGGCAGAAATAATCAATGATCTGAATCTCAGCATGTCCGTTTAAAAACTCCTTAGCATGCTCCTAATCCTCCATTCTCAAGGTTCCCTCCTTTCAGTTGTAATGGAGATTGTGCCTTCATCAGGCTTTCTACCACCATTTCTAGCACTGGTCAGGCCCCCCTGCTGGCAGTAAACCAGCTCCTGGCGTAATCCCTGTGCCACTTAGACCTGCTCTGACAGTCACCACATTGCTTAAAACACTGCTGAGCAGCTGGCCTCTGCTGTCCTGGCTGCTGTCTCCATGTCTCCAGTGCCTCCTGAGTGTGATTGTCACAAGAGCACAAAGGATCCTGGGAGATGAAGGGATTCTGGTTATATAAGGGACGGATGACTAGGAGCAAAAGAGCTCCTGAAGGAGACAACTGCCCGTTTACTTGGAAATAAGATTTTGCCTTTCAAGGATGAGCGTCACCATCTGCATTGTGGTTACACACACACACCGCATAAATGTTTCCCTTTATGGTTGTGTGAAGGACCACAGTGTGGCAGTTGCCATGGCAACTCCCTTTTTGAACACTCCATTGTTAAATAGTCACGTAAACTCCTCCGTAAGTGTTGCTGCAGCGCCCTGGGCTCTGGCGCTCTCTGGCTTTTCTCTTTTCGCTCCGGGAGCCCCTGTCTTGCTTCAGATCACTGGTGTCCTGCAGAAGCTGGTGCCGATGGCTGATTCGTACTGCCGGATGCTGCTCTTGTGCTGACCATGGGGGAGTCCCTGACCCTCTGGGCTGCAGGCAGTGGGTGGGGAAAGAAAGGCCAAATGGAGCCCAGGTCACCCAAATCTTACGTTTCTGTGAGGGGGCTCAGTCCCCTGATCTGTCCTCGGGCCTCTTGCAAATCCATGGGCCCTCTGAGAGCTTGCTCTCTCTGCTTTTCGGCTCAGCTCCTGCTATCTTCAAATTCTTATGCTGAATCCCTCCTGGGCTTGGTCACAAGGCCTATGGGGCCCAGAGAATAGGAGAAGGGGACCCACTTAGACTGCCAGGATTGCCCCAACTGTCTCACCCCATCCCTGGGGAACCTTCAGGTTCTGCACCCAAGGCAGCCTCCCACTACTTGGCTGCTCAGGCAGGGTCTTCCTCAGCCTCTCTAGCAGCCCCCTCTCCTCTTGCAGCCCCTTAGCCCAAGCATTGCTGGGCAGCCAATTAGCTGCAGTTGGGGAGACAGTGATTGTCTCTCTTAACCCCTTAGTGGTTGTGGCAGCGTGGGGTTTATGCCCACAACAGGTACGTTCTCTCTTAGACCTCTTCTTCTCCACACTCCTGGGTGGATCCTTGTTCCCAAGGGCCAGGTGTTCAGTCACCTTCACTCTTCAGCCCCCACAGCCGTGTAAAGAGATCCTAGGATCACAAACCTCAGGCCCTGAGCCATAAGAACACAGGAAGTGGATGGGCCCTCCTGGGGCAGCCAGTTCAGGCTCCTGCTAGAGCAGGCAAACCCAGCGTACAATTCCCGCTTCCTCTTTCTGTGCAGTGCCTAGAATGGAAACGTTTCTCTATTTATTACAATTTTCCAAAATTTGGAACAGCTGCTACAGGTTTGTTTTTTTAAAAAACCTCTTTATTTACTTAGGAAGTTTTACAAGTTTCCAAATTCTGGCCTATACTCCCAGAGACAGAACCACCATCATTACAACAGAGAGCTTTTGTTTAGAGAAACATTACACAGCAGTTTAATCATTCCATCTCTGTACAATCCCTTTCTAATCTTCCTCTCATTGAAGGCTGCCTGCACTTCCCCTAGGTGAAGGGCACAGTAAATGTCACACAAAAATAAACATTTGCCATGCTGGAGCGCCGTGGCTACCTCCACCTGGGAACCTTCCTACAGGAGTCAGCCCTGAGGCATGGTTGCTAATCCTCACTGCACCCTTTGTCCATTGCTCGGAGACACAGGAAATGCCACGGTACTAACAATACCTCAGGACAGTTGCTGTGGACTTGTCATTGGTGCCCACGGTTAATCAGACTTTGATTAGAAGTGTTGATGGGATGCAGAAGTATCATTCTCAGCCCAGGGGGTGCAGAACCAAAGGCAGGGTTGGCAGTAAGCCCAGGAGGCTGTGAGGAGGCTGAGTTCCACAAGGATGCAGCGTGTGTAGCATTTCCCCGGGGCATCATTAGGGCTCTACAATATTAATGATGACATGGCAAAACCAAAGAAAACAGCACTTAAAATCCATGGAAACTGGAGCTTCCAGGGAATAGCTTGCCCTATGCCTATTGACTTTCTGTGGGATTTGGGGGCTTTAGCCTCCTTTGAAAGTCCCAGCCCGTATGTTGGTGATAATTCCATGGTAGATGTGATTGGGTGAAATGTAAGATGGGCCCCTGGTAACCAGGGTAGATTCTGTCCTTGCAGGAGCTCATTTTATTTTCACTACTTTGCTATCTACTCCCCTCTCTGGTCTGGTTGTTTGGTGATGAGGTGGTAGAACATGCTGCCGTAGTTCTGGGATAACAAATGGAATGTTTGCAACAGAACTTTTTCACTTCAAATGCAACAACGCTAACACTCCCATGGTGTAACTGCACTTGCAATTAGTTATTCTGTGGGTTTCTTCCACAAATATTATTTTTTTCCAGTTGTGACTCTTCCTCTTTAGCTTCGGTATATGTTTCTTGAGGATGATTTGGGCTGCCATCATGGAGGCAGGGGGATCGGACCCCAAACAGGTAGGCATTTGTTTCTTCTCTGGTTTACAATGTTAACAGCGCCTGCATTTGCACACACAAATGGACAGGTAGGCGTGCAAAAGAAGCATTTTAAAATGCAGATCTGAGCATCCAGCTTTGGGATTTGTTTGTGTTATTTAGCTTCCACGTTTATAAAGTAAGCTGCCTTTCTTTAGGGAAACCTTAAGGACAGTGCCTGCTTTGAGGTTTTCCTGTTTGCAGTCTGACCTACTTCCCAACAGACATTTATATTTGTAGCATTACACTGGGGCCTCTGGCTAGAGTGTTAACACACTAAAATTCAGTTAAACTAGCAGAGCAACTAAGTCCCCATTGCTCTGGATGGTGCGGTGATAACAACCTCTAATAATGACTTTAATTTGTTAAAGAGCTTTAGGAAAGAAACAGTCTTGTAAAACTGCACCTACATCTGAAATGCAGCCACTTCTACAGCTGCTAACAACTATACAGTGATACTGCACATGGGTTAGGAAAGGGAGCTGAAAAAAAATCACGGCTGGATTCTCCACTGTTTTGCATTTGGTACCATCATTTATTTCTGTGCACACCTGGAGTAAATCTCTACCAGATCAGGGTGGTAGCATTTGACAAGAGTCTTTCCCTGGTATAAATGTACAAAGTAGCTGCAAGGGACTGGGCTCTCCTTCCTTGGCCAGATTCTGATGTTATTTATCATGGTGTAAATCCAGAGCATCTCTACGGAAGTCAGTTGCATTGCCTTGGATTTACACAGGTGTAAATGAGCTCAAAGTTTGGCCCTGTCTCTCTTACCTGGTGTGTCATGGGCCTCTTTTGGTGTAGAAATGGCCAGGGTCCTTGGCTTTACATCTCATCTCAAAGACAGCATCTTCAGTGGCACTGCCCCCTCCCTTCACCCTGCAGTAATCTCTCAGGGCCATTGGCTCGTGACTGATTCAGAGGGTAGGGGACTGACACCATTTCTTGCAGTGCTTGTGGGGGCCGGAGATTCCTTAGAGGAGTCTGAGCTTGTTAAATGACAACAGCAGAGAGTCATACACCCAGGGAGAACAGAGCCCTACAGACAGACCCCTAAACTGACACGCGGCACCTGTGTAAATAAAGATGGGAAAGGAACAAATTGCCCTAGTAACTGCACTTTATTAGCTTGTTAACAGCGTAGCACTTGCAGTCCTACATAGCCCATAGAACCGTAATTGTAACTTTTTTATATCAGCAGCTGTCTCTGCCTCTGGCAGCCTTTTATGGATCATCAGAACAGCTAAATGGAACGTTTCCTTTCACATCAAACACCACTACCGGCATCTTGTTCTCTGGAGCAGAGGGCTGCGTCAAGGCCACCTGGGAAAGAGGGAGCAGTGGTGAGTTAAGAGCAGTTCAGCGGCTTCTTCCTCACCTCTCTGCTTCTTCCTTAACCACCGCCCGCCTCCTGCTTTGTTGGAGACAGGGCCAGGCTCCTGGCACTGGGACCCCAAGCAAGATTTGGAATTTGTAGCCACGGGCATGTGCCAGGAGCTAAATCCTCCGGCTTTTGGATAGTTCAAAAGTATGCCCTGACATGAGTGTGTTCTGTGCATTATGAGTGTATGTGAACATGTGTGTTCAGGTGTATGGTTAGTGCTCGGGAAAGCTGCCAGGCAGGTCGCCCTATAGATGCAGTCCTCTGTTTACCCCCAAACAGGTAGAGAGCAGGACAAGCTTGCCCTTTCTCTGGAGGGACCATCCCTAAAGCGGAGAGGAAAGCTCTGTTCCTCCGGCTGTCGGCTGGCACTGCTCACAGCAATGCCTGTTAGTGCTGGCGGGTTTTGTGACATGGGCACCTGTCTGCATGCAGGTTGAGAATTAAACAGCTCTCGAGGGCAGAAATGGAATTGCAGCCACTTATCCCGGGGGACAGTTGGGAGAGAAGCAGTTGCAGGTTGTCCTGCTTTTGCAGGAAGTGAGCTGAGGCTGGAGGCAGAACTCTGTGGCTTTGCCCATTTGAAACCTTATTTAAGACAATGAACCAACCCTGCTTGTTATGTCCACCACGCTGTGTTCAGCTGGGAGCTGTTCACTTCCCTACGTCTGGTTCCTCCTGGGCAAACTAGGACTTCTGTGTTCCACCGAAAGGAACAGCACACTTTGTAAGCAACAGTGGCCATCTCAGGTCCCTCCTGTGCCTGAATGAACTCCCCCATCTCCTCTGCTGAAGGGGGAAGGCAAATGGAAGGTAAACATGAGAGGAAAGGCCCAGGGCCTTTGCCACCCCTTGCACTGGTGTCACTCATGCTGTGACCTACACCCAGTGAGGGACAACCCAGCAGGACACCTCACTCTCACTACAGTCGCAGAGGGAGTGCAGTCGCCCAGTGTGTGTCCCAGGCAGTGAGGGTGCTGCTCTCTCCAGTGAGTGGCAGAGGTAAAGGGCCCTGGGATACTGACCGCTGAAAGGACTGAGGTTCTGGAAAGGGACAGGCAGGCTGGGGGGCAGGAATCAGAGAGACTCATGCCGACGGGAAATTGTCAGGTGTTGTTCAGAAGCCAATCAATGCAGTGAGGTGAAAGGAGGTGCCACTCCGTTCAGGCAGAGTCAGGCGGGATTGGGAGAGGGCAGCAGAGAGGAGAGATAAGGACAGTGCCCTTTGGCGGGGAGGGAGGGCATTCGGCACAATAGGAAGTAAACACAGATCAGCAGTTCGGTGGCAAACAAACCCACTCTGACAGCAGAGAAGCGTGGGGAGCTGCTTGTGCTGTGGGACGGGAGCGTGAGGCTGGCCAGGGTGGGAGCTGTGCTAGAGACCCAGGCCTGACACAACCCATCAGGAATGGAACAACTGACACTGCAAAGGAGGGGAGGGGCCCTGGGGGCTGACATCGCAGGGGAGAAGAGGCCAAGGGGAGTAAGAAAAAAAACATCTGGGTATGGCTGTACAGTGGGGTCTGGGGGTGGAGGTGGAAGGGGCTGGTTTTGCTAGCCTGTGATCTGGAGGTTACCCTGTGATCCTTGGCTTCCCGGGGAGCAGAATGGAGCCCAGGCTGGTTGTTACATGACGGGCCCCTGGCTTCACTTACTTTGGCTGGCACAAAGGACATCACAATGTTTGCTGCCTCCTGACAGGTGCAGCTAAGGACAAAGCATAGCCCATGGCTTGGTGCACGAGGGGTTCAGGCATCAGCTAGTCATTTATCTACCTCTGCTAAAGTGATCCAGCTACATCTAGATGCCAGTTCTACAGGGGTCTGTGTTGTTTCCCTACAGCAACTGTCACTTTAAATAAAAAGCAGTGGGATACGGCAGAGGCAGAGTGGAGCAGTCAGGTTCGGTGTGATGCTCACATCCTGTGTGTGGAACCAGCGGAGCAAGTAACCAAGCTGTGGTAGCTTTCTCTGTGCGCCCTTGGATGGGGAATAGGGATCACTTCTGTTCACTCCAGGGACAGAGGCTTAGCTTCCCTTTACAGTGTATATGACAGTCACAAGTGGAAATGCATTTACTGGGTCTCAGCCAAAGCTCTGGGGGGCTCTTACCCACAGCACACACCCACTACGTGCCATTTGTACCTGACAAGGGCAAAAGCCAGGCAGGTGGAATAGAGAATGTTAAGAATGAGGCTCAACATTAGGCAAATGTTTCCATATTGCATTAAAGGAGCCAGCTAAGGAACATATGAAATAATTTCTGTCCTTCTCCATTATGGCACAGGGGTTAGCAGGAGGAGGAATGGCCAGAAGATGTATGTCAGTGAAGCATCAGGAAATGCTGACATGTAGCACGGGCAAAAGGTTTAGCCACACCTTTGTGGAAGTGCAGAATTGATTGATAAGATGGCTTACCCCAAGGACACAATGGGAATTTGCTGGAAGCCACAGGTCATCTTTGCCGTCAATAAATCAAGCAGATTGTGGTTGTCTTGGTAGCTCTCACAAGGGATACGTGCAGGGCTGGTGTAATCCCTAGGTGAACTAGTTGGCCACCTAGGGTGCCAAGATTTGGGGGTGCCAAAAAACGGTGCCCAACATTTTTTTTTTACACTATTGCTGGAAAACAAATGAATAAAGCTAAGAGAAACATCGTCGAACGTGCATTTTAACTTCTCATTCTCTCATACATTACAGCTGTATCTATGCCAGCTCTGCGTTGCGAGCACAAGCGTACTGCTTCACTAGGGTACAGAGTGGCAATGACATCATTTTTCTTGTTGCGCGCAGCCATTACCCGTTCTGACAGGCTGTTTATAATGCCAAGTCTACTAGTTTTCAGAGGTTGTTGACTGAGGCGAACTATTTTTGTTGAGTTGTTTCAGATCTAAGACTCTGGGAAGTGCTGCTGCATCATTTTGCTAAAACTTTGTGTCAATTGCGTGTGTGTGTTAAGTATTTGAGTGTATATGTTTATGTGTGAATATGTGTGTGTAGGTTGTTGAAAACCCAGTGTAGCTAACCTGGGGCAATCCCCCATACAGACCCCATGATTTCTTTTTAAAGTGGTTTATTTAGCTTAAACCGATTCTTCCCTCTTGAAAGCTAAACTGAACTAAAGGCCTCCCAATAGGCTTTTGCGCTGGTCTAATGTCCCACCTCAAGTTAAATTGGTGCAGCCTTCTCCCATAGCCAAGCCCTTAGACAGACAGATATTGCAAACAGGAGTGACATCTCTACCACATCCTCTGGATCCTTCATCTGCATTAGATGCCTGAGAAAAAGGCAGTGAGGATCTCGGGGAAATCCATGCTTAACAGAAATAAAACTGTATCCTGTTCTGAGCAATACGATCTAGCATCTCTAATGTACATAACAATTAGGGATTTAAAACAACAGCCGTTTTCTATGACAGCATTTACTCTTAGGGCAAAAGCCTGCCCTCCGGTGTGCATGCAGAGCTCCCAGAGGGCAATGTGAGCACCTTGGAGAGCAGAACCTAGCTCTAAGCATCTGCTTCTCTTCCTCTAGAATCACACTTCTCTCCCTAGAACTCCTGAAAGCAAAGTGTGATTTTTTTTGACACTCTCTGAAAAGCTGCAGGGTGCCCCCATGCACTGCCCCTGGTGCCACTGCTCTTCGTTAACATAATGTGTGAAAGATAACAGCAGGAAACCGGTAATTATAACATGATGATCTTATGCTCCAACCTGTGTTAGGCTTGTTTCACTGGTAGGATGGGAAATAATTTCACTATAGAGACTGTTAATAAGAGCTTTGTATGAGAGATGAACGCACAATATCTACCTATCTATCGCAATTCTGAATAATGAAATTCAGAGAATAATAATTATCAGTGCATGAGGATTCCAGGCAGAGCAATTATCACAAGTGCCGTATGATTAACCACTTTCTATTTTTACAGATATCTCCCATCCCTTAGTTTGTTTTCACAAAACATTGCTTCAGGTGGCTTCATCTCATACTGATAAGGCTTCCAATGTTTCTGTTTAGAACTCTCATCTCAAGCTGCCTGTCAGGGATTTACAATTAAACACATTCTCAGCAATTATGGTGCAGTCTGAGATGCCTCATATCCTTAGTGTTAATAGAGCTAGGCATGACTGAAGGAGCATTTCTTGGTCCTATTGCGACTGAATGGGGAAGCAGGTAGGTGACTAATCCCTCTTTTGGCCCTATGTTTGGACTGTGAAGGCAAATGAGTTTGCTTGCTGGTGCCAGATCACAGGCACCGCAGATATTGCAGCACATCCCCCCTCTTGAGACAGGAGCGTTCCCTACACTACGTGAACTACGAACAGTTAGCTGTTCGGTTCTGCAGAGAAAGGCAGAGCTGCCAACATGATTCCCACACCTCGTAAAGTTGCATGTGAAGTTAGAAAATCAGCTCCACAATCCTTGATGCTGTAACACTCAAGCAATAGAGACATCCAAAGCACCAAGCTACATGTATGATGGTGCCACGCCAGATGCTAGCTTTTGCCAAGGCTGCAGGCATTAGCTGGAACGGACAAACTCATAGCTGCAGACAGGACCAGTTGACCTGTATGTTAGTTTTGCTCAAAATATGTATTAATCTTATAAGAATGTATTTAGTGTTTAATGCAGGCAGCAACTTACAAGCATTCCATAGTCTAATCTCACTTGCAACGTGGGTATTCCATGCTGTAAGAAAATATGTTCATTTTGCTTTATAACTTTGAAAATGTTTCCTCTGAATTTGTGAACCCAGGCACGAGAATTGTCTCCCCGACCTATCCAGAAGGACAATCAATTCAGGTGGGCCATCATGCAAAATTGCAATACAAAGGATTAGTTAATGGCCCGGTGGCACCTTGAAAATTCGACCTGCAAGGAAGCGCATCCTGTGGACTTGGAAGCTGAATGAAGGAAATAAACAAAGTCACAGGAAAATTTTCCATCTCTTCACTGGTTGAACTCTCACAGGCCTAGAGACACCAAATGGAAGCCGGAGCTCCCCAGAGGTTACCTTTGGAGTCTGCCCTGAGAGACACTTTAAATTGACAGATCACTACAACTCTGGCTTCAAGATTAAGCTCGAGAAGTTTATGGAGGAGATGGTGTGATGGGATAACATAATTTTGGCAATGACTAGGTCTTTGACTATTCATGGTAGATGGGCCCAGAGACCTGTGATGGGATGTTAGATGGGGTGGGACCTGAGTTACTACAGAGAATTCTTTCCTGGGTGTCTGGCTCGTGAGTCTTGCCCACATGCTCAGGGTTCATCTGATCGCCATATTTGGCGTCAGAAAGGAATTTTCCTCCAGGGCAGATTGGCAGAGGCCCTGGGTTTTTTTGCCTTCCTCTGCAGCGTGGGGCACGGGTCACTTGCTGGAGGATTCTCTGCACCTTAAAGTCTTTAAACCATGATTTGAGGACTTCAATAGCTTAGACATAGGTGGGAGGGAAATTTGCCTAATGTTGAGCCTCATTCTTAACATTCTCTATTCCACCTGCCTGGCTTTCGCCCTTGTCAGGTACAAGTGGCATGTAGTGGGTGTGTGCTGTGGGTAAGAGCCCCCCAGAGCTTTGCCGGCTGCATTACAGACCCAACTAATGAGTGTGTGTTTAAATTTTAAAAAAGCAGTTATCTCCCTCTCACCAGCGCTTCGGCTGCAATTGCACCAGGCCATTTAATTCCTCTACAAGCAAAACATTTCATTTGGCTAATATGGTGTAATAGGAATATTAATGGATTCTCCCCTCCAATGCAGACAGTTTTCAAGAGATTTTTTAATATTCCAATCTGAGAAAAAAATGTTAATCTCTTAGTTCTAGTTTATTTGCAGATAATTCAATTACATTGCTAAAATCCTCCCTGAAATGAATACAGATGGTTAAAAAAACAAAACATTTTAATTAATCTCCACAATGAACCCATGAATATAAGTAGATCATTATCTCTCTCCACGAGCTCTTGTCCAGCAGAGAAGCATTTATGATCTCTTGATAATGGTCATTAGAGGACTTGAATAATTTATAGCCTGGTGGACAGATCAAGTCACAGCTGATTTGGCCTCAGAGCAGAGGACAAATGTGCTACTACAAGACCAGTAACCTAGTCTGTGATCATTGGTCTTGCTATTCACTGACCTTTTAGATTCTACTTTGAAAAAAAAAATTCCTCTGCATTAATGTTTCAGTCTATTAAACGCTAATGGCCAAGTTACCAAATGAAATAAATAAACAAAGTAATAAACATACACAGCCTAGTGATACTACCCTCCATGTTCATTGCTGTAACCCTATTCTCACATCCCCTGGCCCCATTGTCTTGCACCCACCTGTTATCTCATTAAGATCTTCAGCCCATGAAAGCTTATGCCCAAATAAATTTGTTAGTCTCTCAGGAGCCACAAGTACTCCTCGTTCTTTTTGCTGATGCAGACTAACATGGCTACCACTTTGATAGCAGGGACTGTGTTTATTTGTTCTGCCAAGTGATTTGTAAAGGGACCACTCAGTGCTTGAGAAACATGTCACTTCAAGTCTTCAGGATGGGAGCTTATTGTTATGTAGTTGAATAAAGCAGCAACAAATGGAGAGAGAGGAAAAAACAAACACATTTAAGCTGGATGCATCCAACGAAGTGGGTATTAGCCCACAAAAGCTTATGCTCTAATACTTCAGTTAGTCTTTAAGGTGCCACAGGACTCTTTGTCACTTCTGCAATTCCAGACTAACACGGCTACCCCTCTGATTCTTGACATTTAAGCTTTGTCTGCACTCCAAGTTTGGTCGAGGCAAGTTACATCACTGTACAGCTGCTGAAGTTTGTATACCACTCAGATGCATGCATACTTGGCTGCTTGCCTTGATGCTGCTTGAACACACCAGGAGTGCTTGGGTCAATGCGAAGTGCAGTGTTTGATGAATAGGTACCCAATGTGCTACACACTGTCATTTGCTACAAAGCCATTTGGGAATTTTTTGCAATTTGTTGGGGGGATGGAATTGAGTTGACAGCTTGGGAAAAACCTGACCATGCTCAGTTCCAGTCTGTTGAAGCAGAGATGGAAGTATAGTGATTATTATAGAACCAATGGTGACTTTTTAAAAAGAAATAAAAAAAAGGAGGTGATCCACGAGAATTTTGTGATTGGCCTGGTGGTCTGTGGACTGAAACGAGTTGAGAAGCATTGTGCTAGTACGTTTGCAAGTGCTCATATATTGCTCAGAAACATATCCACAAAACCAAGTAATCTCTTGTGCAGGAGGGGGCCACGTTAATTCCAGCTTCTGTAATGTGCTGTTGTTATTTGCAGGGAGAAATCTGGCTCTCTACTTCAGAGCAGCTTTCAGCTTTTCCTTTTGAATCCTTGTGTTAAAAAGTATTACCTCAGGCAGCACTTGGGGTTAGCTCTTGGTCGAAACAGGGAAGGCTGCGATACCCTTGAGAAGTTAACTGTGGATAATTATACTACAGCTCATGATGCACGAGTTGGAATCAAAGTGATATGGATATTGCCTTTCTATCTTCCCTTCATGTGGATCTGCTTCCTCTATTCAGAGTTAAAGCTGAGTTGTAGCTAAGACATTCATTTCAACACACACACACACACACACACTTACACACACACATTCTCTCTCTGCTGTGCCAGTTTGGTGTGTGCATGTTTGGGGTTTTCTTTACCTATACAGTCCGATAAGAGGCAGGAAGGTAACCAATCAATAATCATGACAAATAGAGCAGATCGAAAATTGGGTGACTAAATTTTAAATATTTTTTTTTAATCAGAAAATGCCTGTTCATTGGAACCAACACCTTTCATGGGAAGTTTGATAGGAAACATCTTTGGGAAAAAAAAGTTTTCAACTTGTTGACACAAAATGTTTGGACATTTTCAAAACAGAATTTCAATTCAAAATTACTTTTTATTTGGAAACTTAAATTAATTATAATACAAATATAGAAATAAATTTCAAAATGTTTTATTTTGATAAAAAAAGGTTAATCAAAATGAAAGTCTGATAGTCTCAAACCAAATGTTTTCTCAGACTTTCAGTTCACAAACATTTCTGAGATATTGACTTTTCATCCCACTTTGGGATGGGAAAATATTTCCATTTCTTTAACCAAACCAATGAAGAAAACAGTTGCCTGCCTGCTGTAATAACAAATAAGCATTTTTCACCCATAGATCTCAAACTGCTTTCCAAAGCCAGGTATCATGATACCCACTGGTACCCTCCACAGATGGGGAAATGACACCATAGAGAGGAGACGTAAGATCATAGAACAGAGGGAGGAATGGAAGCAGCTCTCACGCTCCTAGTCAAGCCCATAAGATCATGTTGATAAAAGACCCCTTACAAAGAGACTAATACCTTCTGTGTCTGCAAATGCAATAAAATAACAGGTTGAAAAAAGATTGCTCTTTGAATTTTAGTTATGACTTCACACTTCCTGTTTTCAAGTGTCCCTTACACTAGGAGATGGGACCCTGGTCTATTCTCCTGTTATTTAACAACACAACATATAGAGTCCACTCATCTATGTTCTTTAGAATCTAAGGAGGAACAGGAGACTCCAGTTTATTCTGGATCTCTGGTTCACAGAACTGAGCCAAATTTCAGGTAACAGACCAGGACTCCAGTTAGCAATTTGTGCTCCGGATGAGCATTCATGATTTCAGTTATTGCATTCACAAGCATGAGAACTTATGCTGATAAAAATCTTGTTACCGGGCCTATTTCTCCTCTTAAGAGTGGTGTGAATCAGGCGTCACTTCACTGAGTCGACGGAATTGCACTGTATAAAACTGAAGCTCACTGGCCCATGTTATGCTGCTCAGGTTTGTGGGAATGGGCCCATTTTCTCACTATCTAAGGATGTCCTTGCTGGCAACCTGAATTTAAATGGAACACTTTACTCAGGTAAAAAAATCCTGCATCAGAAAAAGCCCTGATTTACTGCAGCACGTATAGATTGTTAACAAACTGCTCACATTGATTACTGGTAAATGTCTCTCTGCAATCTTTCTAAGGAATGGAGAATTGACATTAGCACCCACTGGCTCTCTTAAACTTCACATGTGAAGTTACAGTTTAAAAAGTTCCAAAGACTAAAGTCTGAATCCCTGTGCGATGACTTAAACATCTCACCTACGAAGGGTGATTACCATTTCTTTCACTCGTGGAGGGGACGGGGGACAGACTATCAAAGAGCTTTCTCTCATGCCTGCAGCACCCTTGAGTTATAGGTCTCTCATAGCCATAAAAGAAACATAATGTTCACCCTTCACGAGTGAGGTACCCAAGATCAGCTGTCAAAGTGAGAGGCTGTTTTATGGATGTTCTGCATCCTTAACTTTCCTATCTGCAGAGCAGACATTACCCTGGTTTGAAGACACTGAACCCCTAATGGAAATAACAGAGGGTCTAGCTACACTACAGTGGTACAACCACAGCGCCATAGTCTGTGTAGATGTTCCCTACGTCGTGGTAAGGGTTTCCCATTGATGTAATTAGTATAATAGCTGTTGCCGACTTGCTATTATAACATAAGATAGTGGAGACTTCGCTGAACTTGTTGCTGAGAGTTGTACTGATGGGCGTTTCTAGCTTACCTCCCTGGCTCCATAGGTGCTGGAAGTAGGGGTGCTGGGGGTGCTGCCACGCCCCCTGGCTTGAAGTGGTTCCATCACATATATAGTTTAGTTTGGTTCAAGGGCTCTCAGCCCCTCCCCCCCACTATACATATTGTTCCAGCCCTCCTGCCTGGCTCCCAAGGGCCATAGCAACATGCTTCTGCTAAGGGTCACTTCACAATGATTCCGCCCCATACAACACTCTGGGTAACTTTGGTTCCTACTCTGAAGTTCCCACTATCATTACAATTAATCCACGACTCTGAGAGGCAGCAGCTAAATCAATGGAAGAATTCTTCCATAAACCTACCTAGGGCTAGGTCAACCTAACTATGGCCATCAGGGTGTGAAATGCTCAGGGCTATGAAAAAATGTAACCAGGCTTTAGTCCACTTAGAGCAAGGTTATGTAAAAACAATGACATTAAGTAGCCAGGAAAGGGAAAAAGTGGAGAGACCCCAAAGACTTTGAATAATAGAATATCAGGGTTGGAAGGGACCTCAGGAGATCATCTAGTTCAACCCCCTGCTCAAAGCAGGACCAATCCTGAACTAAATCATCCCAGCCAGGGCTTTGTGAAGCCTGACCTTTAAAAACCTCTAAGGAAGGAGATTCCACCACCTCCCTAGGTAACTCATTCCAGTGCTTCACCACTCTCTTAGTGAAAAAGTTTTTCCTAATATCCAACCTAAACCTCCCCCAGTGCAATTTGAGACCATTACTCCTTGTTCTGTCATCTGGTACCACTGAGAACAGTCTAGATCCATCCTCTTTGAAACCCCCTTTCAGGTAGTTGAAAGCAGCTATCAAATCTCCTCTCAGTCTTCTCTTCTGTAGACTAAACAATCCCAGTTCTCTCAGCCTCTCCTCATAAGTCATGTGCTCCAGCACCCTAATCATTTTTGTTGCCCTTCTCTGGACTCTTTCCAATTTTTCCACATCTTTCTTACAGTGTGGGGCCCAAAACTGGACACAATACTCCAGATGAGGCCTCACCAATGCAGAATAATGGGGAATGATCACGTCCCTCTATCTGTGGGCAATGCTCCTACTTATACAACCCAAAATGCCGTTAGCCTTCTTGACAACAAGAGCACACTGTTGAGTCATATCCAGCATCTTGTCCACTGTTACCCCTAGGTCCTTTTCTACAGAACTGCTGCCTAGTCGCTTAGTCCTTAGTCTGTAGCAGTGCATGAGATTCTTCCATTCTAAGTACAAAACTCTGCACTTATCATTGTTGAACCCCATCAGATTTCTTTTGGCCCAATCCTCTAATTTATCTAGGTCCTTCTGTATTCTGTTTCTACCCTCCAATCTATCTACCTCTCCTCCCAGGTTAGTGTCACCCACAAACTTGCTGAGGGTGCAGTCCACGCCATCCTCCAGATCATTAATGAAGATATTGAATAAAACCAGTCCCAGGACTGACCCTTGGGCACTCCGCTTGATTCTTAAGATGGAAAGCAAACTTTAAATACATGATTAATCTGAAAGCCCTTCACTGAAAGCCAGTGGAACCATATCTGGCTCATGTAGCACAGAGAACTTGCATGGAAGTCAAGAGTTTTCAGTCTTGCTGCTGTCCTCTTGGAGCATAGTGTCTTCTCATATATATTTTACCACTGCAGAAAAAACTGTGCTTCATATTCAGATCCATAATATTGCAAATTCTCCTACAGCTCTTGGAAACCTCAGCAGTTTTTGGAAGGATGAAAAAGCTCTGACTTCATGCTGATCCACTGGCTTTCTGAAGGGAGATTACAGACAGGCACTCTGGTGTCATGAAATCGGGCACGGGTTCTTTGATCACTGCTTTTTCTGACTTTTCCTTCCAGCATTGTTACTTTAGGTTTTTCTGTTCTGAATTGGTTCCTAATCTCCCTTCAGGTAAAGATCAAACAGGGCCCTGTCTCTTTGTAGGTTGCTTCTTTTGCTTACTTTTAGGTCATTACCCTGCACTGGCTCCGGGAGTTTTGAAGTATGATTAAAAGGCAAATGAGAGTTCTGAGTGCTGGGTTCAAAACAGGGTGAGACTGTTCTGGGTTGTAAGAGAACCAGGTTACTTTGCTGAACGGCGCATACAAAAATCCCAGAGTCTCCCACTACTTCTCCCCCCAAGCCACAGCACAAAAGCAAATGATCTATATGGGGATTTTTAAAAGACGCTGCAATAGTCTGCTCAATCTCTCTATTTCGCCATGGGGGAAGCCATTAGTGTCGGCCTGTTTCCACTTCACATTACGCTAGAGCTGCATTTGGACTCTATAGCCAACACGTCCATCCCCAAAGAGAAAAAACGTTGAAAAAGGTAAAGAGCTCCTGCAAGCTGATTATACAGCCCTTTGAAGCAATGACTCTGAGGCCATGCATTGCTGTGCTTGTGTCTGGTATTCCAGAGCGTTAATGTACCATAGGCAGCCATTATCCTCCTGTTTGATGCATTTAGCAAAGTCATTCCCCTTCCCCGAGGACAAATTGCACCACGAATGATCTGTCTAAGGACAGGCCAGTTCTCCTGGTTTCCATTTCTCTGATGAGCAGTCACCTGGCCCTTCTGCCTCCAGTTCACCACTGACTTCACTAATGGAATCTTATCCCTCTCTGTCCCTGAAGGGCACTAGCGGCACAATGATTGTGACAAGTCTGCATTTCAATGAAGCCGGAGTTCTGGATTTTAGGACTTGGAAGTTTTGTTTTCTATGCTATTTAAGAGGGTTGGGAATGTAATTTCCAGACCAGCAATGGCTAATGGTCCATTTAGTCCAGTAGTCCACTTCCTGACATTCCAGACCTAAGCACTTGCTCAGTTAGTATTGTGAAAGACATTAATACCAGATTCTTCAGAGGAACTCATATATTTGTACAATACTATGGAGAAAATCTTCCAGCTGCTGACCAGTTTATATATCTTTGCAATTTTACCCCAGATATCTACTTATTCTCCTGACCCAGCCACTACTAGATTATGTTTCTTGCTACATTTGAAAACACCATCTTAAAATGAGTTGTGCTGATAAAAATCCCAAGCAGGAGGGCCAGGACTTTGTTAAAGAACTTGTACTGTTTTTCCTCCAAGATTCTTGCAGACACTACACCTTGGCACAAAAAGTGGGGGTGTGCTTATAAAAGTTGTGGATGATACAGAGTTGGAAGGTATTGCCAGTAGGAAGAAGATCTGGATGACTTTGAAAACTGGAGTTTTGCACCTAGAAATGTGTGAAGTTCAAGGTCATGGATTTAGGGTTTAACAACAAAAATTTTTGCTATAAACTGGGGACTTATCAGTTGGGACTGACAGAGAAAGAGAAATTTCGGGATGTATTGGTTGATCACTGGCTGACTATCAGGGGCCAATGTGATATGGACGTGAAAAAGACTAATGCAATCCTAGGATGCATCAGGCAAGGTATTTCCAATAGAGATAGGTAAGTGTTAGTTCCGTTTTACAAGGCACTAGTGAGACCTCATCTAGAATACTGTGAGTAATTTTGGTCTCCCACATTTAAGAAAGATGAATTCGAACTGGAGCAGGTGCAGAGAAGGGCAATTAGAATGATCAGAGGAATGGAAAACCTACCTTCTGAGAAGAGATTGAAAGAGCTTGTCTTGTTTATCCTAGCCAAACAAAGATTGAGGGGAGAGATGATAGCTCTCTATAAATACATCAATGGGATAAATAGCAGGGAGGGAGAAGAGTTATTTAAGTTAAGTGCCAATGACAAATGGATATAAACTGTCCATCAACAAGGTTAGGTTTGAAATTAGATGAAGATTTCTAACCATCAGAGGAGTGACATTCTGGATCAGGTTTCCTAGGAGAACAATGGAGGCAAAATCCCAAATGGGCTTCAAGACTGAGCTTGATAAGTTTATGGAGGGAATGGTGTGATGAGACTCCCTATCGTGGTATAAGGCCCATCCATGGCTGCTACTAGCAAATATCCCGAACAGTCCGAGATGGACCACTAGATGGGGAGGGCTCTGAATGACTTTCTCAGGTGACTAACTGGTGGGTCTAGCTGACATTCTCAGGGTTCATCTGACTGCCCTATTTGGGGTCAGGAAGGAATGTTCCCCCAGGTCAGATTGACCTGGGATTTTTCTTGTGTGTGTGTGTGCCTTCCTTTGCAGCTTGGGGCATGGGTCGCCTGCAGGTTTAAACTAGAGTAAATGGTGGATTCTCTGTAACTTGAAGTCTTGAAATCATGATTAGAGGACAACAATAACTCAGCCAGAGGTTATGGGCCTATTACAGGAGCAGGCGGGTGAGATTCTGTGGCCTGCAACATGCAGGAGGTCAGATGAGATGATCACAATGGACCCTTCTGGCCTTAGAGTTTATAAGGCTGGGTGTTAGTGGGATCTTTAAGATTCTTAGAACACTGCCAGCATCTCTTTCCATAATGACTGCCGGGAACTCAGAGAATACATGAGATGCAGGCTATAATTTAGAATGTCCTGGGTAGTCAGCAGAAGCGGTTGCCTAAACTCTTATTGAGCCTGCACTTGAGTAAATTATGAAAAATGGGCTGCTAATTTAACACTGGGGTTAGCAGCAGGTCATGTACAATAATGTGAAACAGTGTTTCTGTGACCTTCTGAGGCGGGTAATAAAACTGAATAAGATATGCTTTGTTCCCTGGAATAATAGTCTCTCTCTTTCAAGAAAGGACAAGATATGCCCTGCTTAATGGTACACAGAAGAACAAGGGGAACTATGTTGGCTGGTGACTGCAATGTCGGTTTAGAAGAACTCTAGGAGAAACAATTTAGCTTAGAGGAGGTTAATGCTAAGACGCAGGCTCTCTAGAGAGCAAACTAAAGGATCTGCAGCAAATGGGACCACCTATAGCTTCCTTATTCTAAGCCAGGCGGACATTTTCATTCTCGTGGTTTTCTGTACGTGCTCCTAATGCAGCATGCTTACCACATGAGTGCTCCCTTGTGTCAGGATGTGATGTTGCAGGGGTTTTCATCTCCGACACCCCCTGCAAGCCACCTGTCTTCGCTACCTGCCTCTAGGGTCTTCTGGGGTCTGACCCTCCAGCAAAGCCATGTAAGAGTTCAAAACCCCTCTACGTTCTCTTACTGCCCTTTCCTGAGGGCTTCCCGTACAGGACGCTAACATGCTCCTGCCAAGTTCCTCCTCTGGTGCTTCTGAAGGTTTCCTCTCCTCCCTAGGGACTCTGACAGCTTCCCTAGGGATCTCCCTGCTCCTTGCAGGCCCTGGCTCAGGGCTTCCCCTGCCACAGGCCCCTGTGCTCCTCCTGAAGAGCTCTTCCTCCAGGAGAGAACTGCCTTCCCCCTTCCTTCCCACCCATCGCAAAGCAGACTTGACTAAATTGTTTCTAGCCACCACCAGTTCTAATTCCTAAACACCAGGTGGTCTCTATTCTGTCATCTGCCCTGTGTCTTTGCGGTACCATAACAGCGGCATTCTAATACTGCTCCATTTCCCCAACATTTTTACTAAATAACGGAATAAGGTGCCACAGGACTCTTTGTTTGGAATAGTTCATTTAGTTCTTAGCCTTACCCCACATGCTGGTTGACAGTGAGTTTAAACTTCCTGTCAGCCGTGCAAGGCAGATCAGTGCGGGGTTGCTGAACCTGTCTGGGTTTACCTATTATCGCTGCATTTGTTTCTTTCATTTATTGAGCCTTCTCTGGAGGATGAAGATAACCTCCGTTTGTGCCTGCCGCTCTGTGAGCCGGTTGGAATGCTCGTATGTGTGTTTGCATGTATGTGGCAACAGCGTTTGTACACCTGGGACTTGTGTGTGTGTCTGTGCGTGGCTGGGCTGTGTTTGCGCCCCTGCCAACATCAGAACAGAGAAATACAGCAAAACAGCAGCACACACAGACAGGGTAATGTTGCTAGGGAACAAGAAGTTAGTTGTTGAGTGGGACGAGGAGCCTAACCTGCTGCTGGTTCAGCTACAGCCAACTGGATTTACCCGGAATGTGCTTCCCCTTGGCTCCCATCCTACTTCCATTGAAATTAGTGGCACAGCAAGCTCCCCAGGAAATCTGTGGGAGTAGGGTCGGGCCCTGGGTAAGAGCAGGAGCACCCTGCTCCAGTACTGTTATCAACACAGACCTCAGAGAGAAAAGGGATTTCAAGGTCCCCGCGGAAGTGGAATGTTGGTGTCCTGCTGGCCAGCATTCAGCGGGAGCTTTGCCTGCAGAAGGACTGGGTCTTGAAGGTGGTAATAAGAGGAACAGGGTCAGAGACCAAACCCAGAACCTCTTTGCTCTTATGCCATCAGAAAGGGGGAGGCCCAGCAACGTGCAGTGTTATGGCCCTTATGCTCCAAGGTTGCCAAAGAGCCCCCTTTAGAGAATGAGTGACCAAAGTAGCTGAATGATCATAGACAAAGAGCATGGGTCAGCTCTAAGCCCCTCTCCAAGGTGTCTCCTGGAGGGATTGCAGGGTGTGATAGGACAGCTGGTGTTTCTCTTATCTACCCACTGCTCTCAATGCTGATTCACAGACCTTGGAATGACAAACTCCCAGTTAGAGCTGCATGTAAAACAGCCTGTTACCAGATTTCCAGAGCTTGAATGATAGTGTATTTAATTTAATATAATGAGTTATTGTTTCCCCCAGAGTGTTATCAATAAGACAATTTAACTGCAGTTGATAAAGGCATCTCCAGTAATTTATACATGTGCAGGGTGGGCAGCCTATTAAAATGCACAGCATAAATTCATTGCCCTGAATGATTTTTTTAAATTATGTATATTTCTATACCCAGATTCGCTGGTTTCCAGGAAGAGTGGGGCTGACTAGGAGAGAATGATTTGGGGATGTAAACGCTGCCACAGACGCCTCCCTACACGAGTGAATTTAATGCTCATCAGAGAGGGAGCCAATCTGGCAAATCGCTACACTGAGGCGACTCGCTCCCACTGAATTCAATGGGAGTGGAAGGGCTGAGCACCTCGCAGGATCAGCCCTTAGGCCCTGATCTGGCAAAGTGCTTGAGCATATGCTTATCTTTAAGCACATGAGTTGTCCCATTGGAGCAGGTACTTAAGAGCTTCGCAGGATCTGGACTTTAATGCTGTCACTTAGGGCTTGCCTGCACTGGGAAAATGCATCTTGTTGTGACATATGTTGGATAACAGCATGTTCAAAACTCCAGGCACGTCTACACTGCGATGAACGACCTGCGGCACAGCCGTGGCTGGCCTGGGCCAGCTGACTTGGGATCAATGGGGCTGAAAATTGCAGTGCAGCCGGTCGGGCTCAGGCTGGAGCCCTGGCTCTGAGACTTTGTGAGGTGGGAGGATCTCAGAAGCCAGGCCTGACCCCGAACGTCTACACTGCTAGTTTTAGTCCTCAGCCCGAGTCAGCTGACCTGGACTCTGAGACATGGTGCCGCAGGTTTTTTCATTGCAGTGTAGACATACCCTCCGTGTGGACAAAGGCTCTCATGTTAGCTGCTCCTGGCTGATGTTATTACCATGGGGTTAATCCCAACCAGCTAACACAATTGTAAACGTGGCAGTCCTCATCTACCATGTCTTACACTGTGTGAGTTCACACATTTGCTATTACAATGTATTATCCCAGTGTAGACACACTCTGAGTTCAAGCCACGCCCAGCTCTGGGTCATACCACTCAGGTCTGACCGGCAGCACTTCATGCTACGGAGATCCTGGATCTTCCTGAACACAGACCCTGACTTGTACATATGGGGGCCTGGGTAAAATAAGACCTTATGGATATATTTTCTCTTGTGACCTAAATTGGCCTTAAACCCCAGGTCCTTATAGATACAGGCCTAGAGCACTAAGCACTGCCCAATCGAGGTCTCTTTCCTCCGTCTTTCAGTGGCTGGGAATTATGGAGCCAGCTGTTTCATCAGTTTACTTCAGCATTCTTCATCCTAATCTAAAATATTTAGGGTTGTTTTTTGCAACAGACTCCAGCTGCAAACATCTCCTAGGTCATATATATATCATGGCTCAGAGTTAGGGAACATTAAGGAACTTTCAAACTAGGCAGGAAGAGTTTTCTTTTCCCCTGAAGTTTTATCCTTGGATGCTGTATTTTAAAGGTTATTATTATGGAACAATAAGCAGACCCAACCTCTCCGCCCACCCCAAACAATTCACTACTTTGCTTCATCTCACTGGACTTTTAAAGAAAGCTGCAGGCTAAGCTACCCAAAGAGCTCCTAATAACATTGCTCTAACCGGACACGCAGCTACTTCTCTTTATTCTAGTCCACCTCAGGCAATTTCATTATTTTCTTCACAGATTTAAACTCAGATTTAGTTTTTTCCCCCTTTGTTGCCTGTCAGAGGTAAAAACAAATGGCAGTCATAGCATTCCGGTATGAATTGGAGGAGAGACACACAAAGCCACAGGCTCCCTGAACCTCTATGTTCACGTGTTATTTCATTCTTATTGCCGTGGTACAGGCTTTCATTTCCATACTAGCCACGGGACTTACAGGAGTTTAAAGGAACAGGGAGCCCCCACGGAAGGGACTATTGAACCTCTTGGGGTTTTGGGGTTGGAGCCAAGTGTTAAATGCACATTGCATCAGCTGCGCTGCATCGGAAAATCTGCCTCTGTGTTATTAATTTTGCTAGTATAGCAAGTTCGATTACTCCTGGGATCATAACTTTCCAACACCGGTAAACACAAAGCAGACAAGCATTAGCTGGGATCCCAGTAAAACCAGGCCAGGTTCTTGGGTGAAACCTCTCAGGTTTCTTGGTTCTGCCTGCGTGGGAAATGCTGGGAGAATAGCGGGGTCAGACGCTTTCTGTTTCCTTTATCAGCTGAACCCAAAAAGCACAGGTGCTTGGGGGAAAAACTAATCCCATCTTTTTCAAACCTCACAGAATGCTGGGTTCTGCTTATGGTGTGGCCCAGAGTTTGGATCAGTTCCTATTTTGAGCCAAACTAGTTTCACAGCCCCGGTACTACTGCAAGATCATTGAGAACTTGGTTTACCTAGAAGGAGTGCCTGGAGCAGAAGTAGCAGCCATTTCACTGAGGTATCACATGTCTAAGATATGCAGACTATTGAATGAACTGGGAATTTATTGAAAACCTGCTTGTATTCTTAGAACCTTTTTGTCTCTTTGCGGTAAGCAGTATTTTTAACTGCAAAGGGACAGAGCTCTTCCATGAATGGTTTGGTCTCTCTGGCTGCACATGAAACCTAAGGCAGGGAATTATTGCGTATTGTTCAGAGACGGAGTTGTCTGAATTCTCTTGTTGGCATATCAGGTCCTGGTTGGGGAAGATAAGGGCACCTGACAGCCCTTACTCTAACTGCTGGCCCCTGTGGCATGAAGGAAATTGTCCATCTGAGCTTGTAGCTAGTGGAGATGTGCTCTCATGACAGAGCCAAGGAAACAGGAAGACCAGAAACAGAGACAGATGAGCACTTTCCAGCAGCAACGTTGAGAGGAAACTCAATTGCTCTCAGCTTAGTCCTGCCTCTGAAATCCTGTGTCCCAGCACTGGAATCTGCTTTTCGCTTCAAATGATACAGATTCCTCAGAGGAAAACAAACACGAATGATCAAAACTGCAGATGTCTCCATAGTCAAACATTTAATTCAAACCTCAAACAAACCCGGAATCCAGCACTGTATTGGCAAAACACAGATGGAGCCAGCTTCAACTGGGCCGGGGCATTGTGTCACTTAATATGCAAACATGAATGGGAACATATTGCCTATTAACTGTGCTTTCAGTCTCATTATAGAAACTCCAGGGTTTACTTCTGGATGTTGTCACCCTTCCATTTCCCCATATGTTATGCAGCAATAATTATACAGCTCATAAACATGTGCTGGTTCTCCTTCAAACTATGCAGTCAGAGCAGTGGCGAGAGCTTAGAAGGTGCAAAGAGGCCTGTTTGTGTGTGCTATGCAAAGTTAAAAAAGAACAGCCGGACTTAGGATCACCAACATTATTTATTATGACTGCTTGTGATGTGGTAGCACCTAGGAACCCCAGTCCTGGACACCATTATGCTAGGTGCTGTGAAAGAACAGAACAAAAAGCCAGTCTCTGTCCTGAAGGCCAATAGAGTGCACTCTGGAATGATCTCTAGGCTTTGAGCTCTAGCTCTCTGTAGCTATATCATCTGCACCCTTCACTGAATTATTCTTACTTATTTTTGATGTAGCACCGTAGATGTGCAGGTTGCTTGTTTTAAAAATTCCAGGTGAATCATAGATTCCCTGCAACAAGGAAGTGAGTTTAAGGCTGCAAATGTGCATGTCATGAACAAAATCTTTTCATGTTCTCTCTCTCTCTCTCTCTTCCTACTGTATTTTCCACTCCATGCATCTGATGAAGTGGGTTTTAGTCCACGAAAGCTTCTGCCCAAATAAATTTGTTAGTCTGTAAGGTGCCACAAGGCACCTCTTTAAACATATCGTTCTTTAAACATATCAGTGTTTGCAGGATCAGGACCTAAGTTAAGACAAAGACAGACACAAGAAAATAACACCACAGGATATGAAAGGCAGGACAATGTAACTACGTGGATGCTTGGAGGGGAGGGTGACTAACACATGGCTAAAGGGAACTGGAGGTGTTTTTAATGGAATATTACTGTGTTAGAGAGAAACGTGCTTTCTTGGTGATGTAGCTGTGTTTGAAGAAATCATAGCACCCATTGCTTGGCTGTGTCAAACACAGGTCAGCAGTCACTGTTGACATCACAGAGTACCATCTGGGAATATGTCCCTGGCCCTCATTATTACTTATTTGTAGTCTGGATTTGCATGTCTTCATCATTGTACCTGTCAAATCTGGCATTTTGTGCTCGGTACATTTCAGTGAATGTTATTCAACCTGCCACTTGCTAAGTTACTTGGCAGTCAAAGTTTATGCCTGGGCAGATTGCTGCACTGGGTGTGGAAGAAGTACTGTAGTTGTGGTTACTCCATGTGTTTTCTCTGCAGATTGTGTGTGTGTCTGAGAGTGTGCCTGGATGTGTGTGTGTGTCTCCCATATTGTGTGTGTGTCTGTGTGTGCCTGTGAGAATATACATGGCTCTGGGTGAGCGATGCAAGTGTGCATGTTCATGTGTGTATAGGGGTGAATTCTCCCTCTGTGTACGTGTGTGTAGGGATGAATTCTGTGCGTGTGACTGTGTTTCTGGATAAATGAAGAGATGCATACATTTCTATATCTTTGAATGCAGGATGTTTAAACTTAATTAACCAAGTTATACGACAGCAATTTTTTTGCCTTATTGGCTGGTGTATTCACTCAGACACTGTAATGGGATCTTTCTCTAACTTTATTTTCAGAAAATTTTGCATTGTGATGAGACAGAAATTACCATTTTCATTGCTTAATGCCAGGGTATTGTAGGGAAATACCAGTAATGCACTCTTCAAATGAGGATGATATCATTATGCAAGCAGCTTTGGAAGGAGAAACATATTTACTAACTCTGGGCTTAATAATGCATCCCTTTCCCAACTGCTCCTTTGCTATTACTTTATTTGTCTCCATCCTCCTGTTTTCTTCTTGTCATTAGCCTACAAAGAAAAAAGTTCTGTTAGGGTGGCTTGTCTCTCATATCAGATTTTTTTCTCTAATGCCACTATGGAGGCTAATTTACTAGCTCTCGTCTTGTTGCAGGGAGTTCTGGAAGGGAGGATTCATTCTCTCTCTGGAAGGAGAGGAGGGAAAAAGATTGACCAGCATCTTGCATTTTCAGCATAATGAGCCTATTAAACTGAAAGAAATGTACAAAGTGCTTTGCAAATAGGAACTGCTTCATCCACCCTTGAAGTGCAACTATCTCTGGAGTGGAACTCGGCAGATGTTTAATAGCTGATCACTGATTCCACAGTGTCTTAACAAGGAAGAATTCTATAACCCAGCCATTCCCAAGCCATGTTCCTTAGAGAGCTTATTGGTGGTCCATAGAGAGCATGTTGGTCATGTGGTGTTGGCTCCTCCTTATTTTCAGCTTCTATGTCACATGAAATGACAGCAACATACCCCTTTAACGTCACTTTTTCATGTTAGCCAGTCACTGCTGTAGTTTCTACACAAAGGTGAATGTGAGGAGAGAAGGCCTGTGCCATTGGGAATGGGCAGGGAGATTCTCTGTGACCCAATCTTTCTATGAAGAGGTGGTCCAGACTGTGAAAAAGTTTGGGAACCTGAATTCCAGCCTGTGCAACCTATAACAAGCTGGAGAGGGGTTGAGCTCTGCATTGCGGCCAAACAACGTTCTTTGCACACCTTGCTTTGCAGGAAGAAACTGAGCATGTCAGTATCAAGAAGTCCACACAGCTCAATGGAATTTACGTCTGAGATGCATTCTTATGTTAGCTCAGCTGAATGTGATTCATGCTTTATGTATTTTAAATAGTTTTAGGGTGAAAACTGCCTGCGGTTAATGGATGCAGGCTGAGTTTCTAACATCTTCTGGGATCTTCCTGATTTAGATAGATGGGTCTCAGTCTGCCAGACAATCAAAGCCAGTCTCCTGGAGAGGTTTTAATAGAGATAGATACTAGCAGGCTTCAAACAGTTTGAACTTTTGGTGTATAATATGGCTCACTTGTAAATAAAACAAAATAAAAAACCCAGCACACATCTAAGTGATGGAAAATGTGCATTGATTTTGAAAAGCTGAGAAGTTCCGTTTAAGGCCGTCAGAAAAAAATCCTCTGGTGCCAAGGGGAAATTTCTGTTATTATAACTTTTAAAATAAAGGTTAAATAGATAATATGAAGGATAGGGAATGAATATTATGTGGGCCCTCAACCTCTTCTTTCCCAGATATGCCTCTCAGATCACATAACCTAGTGAGACATTCATGACGTATAGGACTCCGAAATGCTAGACATTTGGCTCCCCACTGCCACCCCTCCACTCCAGTTTTGCTGCTGTGAAAATGAATGGCATAACAGTGACAAGAGAGGGAAGGGAACATTAGAGGGATCGTGGAGATAAGGAAGAAAAGGGGGAAGATAGTTAAACAAAGCAGGAAGCCAGAGAGAGAAGATACAGCACAGCATAGTGGTTCAAAATGGAAGAGGTGTAATTTATTTTGACACTAATCATGTATTATTCAATTGGAGTAAAAATAAATCTTATTAGCTAAGAAAATAGACCTCCCTTTTCAAGCCCACACTGAAACATAATCTCTATAATCTTGAAAATTATAAAGTTTGCTCAAATCTCTCACCCTGCATGCTAGGAATCAGATCCTCTCAGGGCAGAATTGTATGAACAGGCACTTGCAGCTAATGTTCTGATTCCTCACATCACCACTCTGTCCAAGCGACAAACATTTCTAGCCACTGCACATGTAGGATAAAGTGCCAGAATGAAATGAATTGTCAAAAAAACCAGATATTGGCCCTTTTGTGTTTTTAACAGCTGTTAAAAATGCCTTTCACATCCCCTTCCCCCCCGCCCTAAAGGATCTCAGTACACTTTGCCAACTATTTACAAATGGGTCAGTTCATCCACTACTGAAATGCAACCACCTCTGGGTTATAATATGGCTGCTGTTTAATCAGTGCACGAAACCTCTATGTAGTGGTTAGGAGAGGAAATGATGAAAAATACTATTTATCTGAAACTGCAATGAGAGTTTTAGGAAAGCAGAATGTAATTAGATATCTGGGATTTGCTCAGAACATCTGGGTCAAACATTTCTGTTGTAAAAAGTGCCATGGGATTCAAAGATAATATGAGGCCAATGCTTTGGTTTTATGTCTCATTTCAAACAGCGCAGTTTCCCCAACACTGTGCTGCTGCATTGGGTGAATCCTAAGAAGGTACCACTTACTCCACCCTCCAAATCACTTCCGGAAGTACTTGGGCATTCTTTGGAGGTAGCTCTTGTGAGCACTGATCTATCTCCACCTCATCTTGTTTAGTTTATGAGGTTGGACAAGATTAGAGTCCAAAGTTTGTTGCATCCGATGAAGTGGACCATGTCTGCAAATTCAGAGAAGAGTTTATCTGCTACCTAAATTACATGGCACTGGAAGTCACACCTCTGAAGGGCGGGGATTATTTATTTCCTCAGGCAAAGGGCTGGGCCGGTCCAATAACCTTTTTGCAAGTGCCTGTGCATGTTCATGCTAAGCTCTGCTGTTTGAAAATTTAGTCTGGAACTAATGACAGCTGTGAAAACTGCTAAAAACGCTTATCCGGGCTTGTGTGCCATTAGAAACATGAAGCCCTATGCAGATTAGCGGGAGCTCAGTTTCCAGTGAATCCGAGGTTGATTTATGGTTCAGTGATGCAACCCTGTGAAATTCCCATTTGTAACTAGGATTTGCTTTGAAGTGTTGAAATTCAGAGTGAAACTCCTCGGTTCAAAACACATGAATTTAAACAGATGAATAGGGCAGCGGTGAACCCCCTGAAACTGCTAATGACACAATTACAGGTGCTACCATACCATTTTCAATGCCGGAGGTTAATTCTTTTCTCCCTGTACCAACAGGAGACCACTATACAAATTGCAGTTCTGCGGTAAGGTCAAGGACTCTACTCAGTCTGTTCTGGGCATTGGCTAAGAAGGTTGGTTTAGGAGAAGTGGTTTTATTAAAATAAAACTGGGATGGAATCCTGGTTCTGCCTACAAAAGCTTGGAGAATGAATTAAAAAATAATAATAATGAAGGGCCAGGATTGTCAACTCCAGGCATTTGCAAACTCCAGGCATTCGCAAACCATGCATCACCCTCCTCCCAAATTATGAGATTTAAAAAAGTAATAAATGTTGAGTTCTTTTAATTTCCCTTCTGGTTTCTTGGCCCTCAGGACACATTTTCAAGCTTTTCTCTGCAAGCATGAGGCTTGTTGTTTACGAAGGAATCTCAGCTTTAATTTTTTTAAATCATCTGGCTCCAGGAGCTGGGGTTTTAAGAAAAAAGAATCAAGTGTCATGAGACTTGTGCAAATCTGCAGAATGCTTCTCTTGAAATGGATTCCGTGATTCCATTTCTTTCCAGTTTTTGCCAACTCTCAAGATTTTATCCCAACATATGTTTTTGTTACATAATTGGTATCAGATTGTAAAATCTGCGAACTGACACATTTTCCACCGAACCTTTAAAAACAAATCTCATGAACAAATACATCCAAAATGAAGTGATCTGCATCTCATTTTTTTTTAACACTGGGAACAGATACAGCTGACACTTGTACTGTATTCCGTGTGTCTAGGGAAATATGTCTTGAGTCGGCTCTATATATGTACATGAATTATGTTTTAATGGAGTGGTTATTTTCTTGATGATTCTTCAGACCCTTCAGACCCTAGAGGAGGCATTGCTCAAAGGGTGATTAGGAAGTACAGTGTTTTATTAAGTGTGGAGACAGTCCTGAAAACAGTTGCAAGGGGCACCAATGAAAACATACCACTCATCACTTCAGGTGAACGTGGGTGGATATATAGTCTGCTTTTTCTGTGGCAATATTTGTTTAAGAACATAAGAACTCAGAGTGTAGTCTAATGGTTAGATTGATGGGATCAAATTCAGCTGACATTGACAATGGTGGAAAAGGGTAACTTCCAATGACTTTGCCTGCAGGTAAATTCTCGACATTCCTCTGATGTCACTAAGAGGACAGTTTTGCCCATGACCTGAGAGATGGGATTTCTGGGTTCGGTTTTTGCCTTGTTTTTTTGACCTTGGACAAGCCACTCTCAGTGACTCGATTTCCCCAGCTCTAATGCCCAAGAAAGATTACAGAAGTGTAAAAATATTGTCATCATCCCATGGCTGAAGGGGCTCTTCCGTTGCTGATTAAAAGCAGCAGAAAGTCCATGTAGCGAGCACGTTAGTAAAAAATACCAAATCTATAAGAGGCAGCTAATGGAGCCGAAACTTTTCAATAGAAGGATATTAATACATTGCTTCCCTGATTTATTTTCTGCGGTGTTAATAACGGGAACACTATATTTATTTCAATGGGCAAAGCTCAGGGGACAAGCACTAAATAGCTCTGTTGTTTCCTCACTTCAGAAAAACTAACTCACAAACCCAGAATCGCTAGGGATTTGCTGTTTCTGCTGCTCATGAGCCCTCCATGCAATTACATCACTAAACCTTTTACTGGCAGACAAAACCATTTCCTTTAAACCAAAAAACAAAAATGCTCCTCCCTCCCCACCACACACACGGGCTCTGCTGATTGCGGGAGCTGACTGATTTCAATTCCAGATCAGATCCTTCAGGCTCTGAAGAGACTGCTTGGAAAAGGGGAGATATGCTGACTCGAAAGAAGGCATTTCCCTGTGCTTTTTCTCATTGCTAGTGGCTTCCTTCAACATACACTGCAAATAAGAGACTGGGGGGAAGTAAATCCCCTTGATTTATTTACATGTGCAAGACCACTGTGCTGGATGCATTCACACTAATAAAAGCCTCACAATATACAGTCATGTTATCCATCCAATCCCATCCAATCCAATGCAATCGAGTGCCCCTCGTTCCCGCAATAATGAACGCCCTCCAATTACTCTCCGTGAAAATCAATGTCACCTCCTCAAACCTCAACAAAAACATCCCCTGCCTATTAGCACACACAGAGTGGGAGGACAAAGTAATTGCAAAGCAGGGAAGCAGATCCCTGTCCAATCAGCCTGGTTGCATGTTCATTTGCTGCATTATTCAGAGCCTGTAAAAAGTTTTATGAGAAGAGGAAGCCAGTTTACAACTGCTGCTGGGTTCAGAGCTGTTTTCCTGCAGGGCCAGGAGTACTCACTGTGGCGCTCATCTCTTGCTCTGTCCAGTCTGGGCTGAGGCTAGGGACTGTGATCCTGCAATTTCTTGCCAACTAGTGAAGTGCTGTGCGTGGAATGATGCAGCTGGCAGCCCTGGGGATTAAACTCCCCTTCTCAGGCTTGGAGATGTTCTTTCCAGGTCAGGGGTGGTGAGGCAGACACGCTGGTAGGGTGTCTGCTGAATGGAGGCAGGAGGGGAATTTGCCCAGCTGCTGCCGGCACTGGCCCTGTTCTGTGGATAAATCAGGGGTAGACAACCTATGGAACGCATGCCAAAGGCGGCACGCAAGCTGATTTTCAGTGGCACTCACACTGCCCAGGTCCTGGCCACCGGTCCGAGAAGCTCTGCATTTTAATTTAATTTTAAATGAAGCTTCTTAAACATTTTAAAAACCTTATTTACATTACATACAACAATAGTTTAGTTCTATATTATAGACTTATAGAAAGAGACCTTCTAAAAACGTTAAAATGTATTACTGGCATGCAGAACCTTAAATTAGAGTGAATCAATGAAGGCTCGGCACACCACTTCTGAAAGGTTGCTGACCCCTGGGATAAATGAATGACTTCCATCTCCTCCAGGGCTGCTGTGAGCTCTCTGGAAAAAGCTATTACAGCTGAAAGAAATGGCCTGGGTAAAAGGGATGTGTTTTTGGAGCAGTTTAAGGTCTCAGGAGGGGTTCCTGAGCCCATGAAGCATGTGAGTTTCAAATGAGACCAAGGCTTTGTTAAAAGTTCCTTGGATGTTGAGGCAAAGAATACCAAAATCATGTGCCAAACTCAGCCCCCTCACCTGCTCAGCCCATGCTCATGTGGATGGGTTTTCTGTAATCATCAGGCATCTCGTCTGTGTGTGTGTTGGGGGGTGGGGAAGCGTGAGTTTTAACCACAAATACTTGCCCTTTAATTACCAATCACTCCTCTTTGTTCGATGTGATCATCTGACATCACAACATGTTGCCATGGAGATGAATGTGACAGCATAAGCCTGCAAGCATGATTTGTCAGTGTTTTGCAAGAAAGGGCCTAAGGGCTACAGATGATCAGCTGCTGCACCCAGACCGAGAAGGGGGTGCAGCCCAGTGGCTTTGCTGTGGAACAGCATTTCGCTGAAACCAGGAGAAGGGGCATATCTCAGGCTCCCTGAGCGCTGCACAAACAAGTTATTTGTTAGCAAGGCAAGCAGCAGTGGGGAGGGGAAATTAAAACCACCGCTAATTTACTTTTAATGGACCCTGTGAGCATCAGCTGTGGATAGGCCCAAAATGAATATGGAAAATAGCACAGTAAGCGGGAAAGCACTGATTGGGTTTGCATTGGGGGAGGCAAGCAGCGACCATTTATTTCTCTAGATACTAAGTAATAATTAATGCTGAGCCCAAAGAGTATGGTAGTGCTGCTAATTTGGTTCATAATATGATCGCTCGCTGGTTTCCAGCACTGTTGTTTTAATGGAAAACACAGGAGTGCAGACAGTTTCTCCCAGATACAAACCGGGAAGGCTCACAGTATGTAATCAGTTTATTGCTGAAGATTATACCCTGAAATAGATCGGGTCTGACCTGAGGTGGGGCTTAGCCGGCACAGAGTGCAAATCCGTCTGTGAACGGCACCGAGAGACAGCAAACACGATGATAGACGGGCCAGTCAGGCCTTCGGATATTTTTATCAGCAACATAACACCTCTCCCCAGGTCTTCAGTATGGGACCCTTCCTGGCATACGTAGCACAAATAATGCAATAGTTTTGTAAGTAGCAACAAATGGGCTGAAATTAATGCAGTGGCAAGACTTGGGTATTTTTCTGATGTATTGGCCTTGGACTCACCCCGGAATCATATTGTCTGAAGCAGTTTAGCTGGAAGCAAAGAAAAAAAAAAATGAACGGCAGGATATAATCCTGGTGTTTCACCTCCCCAGTGGACAGAAGAATGTTCTGCGTATTTGGAAGTTTGGAGGTGTTTTAGGAACAGGGGTTGACTTAGCTTTCGCCTAAATCCTCAGCGGGTGTAAAGGGGCTTAGCTCCGTTGGAGTCCCTGATTTATACCAAAGAAGGCCTTGACCCTTGACTTGGCGTAACTAGGCCTCATTGACCAAGGGATCCAATTCCTATGTTGAGGTTTGAATTCTGATTAGCAGCTAGAAGCATGTGCCCCGGCACTGTCTCCTTCACTGATTCTACCTGGGCAGCATGCTTCAGGGAGCACTGGAGGGGATGCCTGGCTCCACCACTGGGGTCATTGGGCACCCCCAGATCCAGCACTTCAGTTCAGGCTGTGCTAGGGACTGGACTCATCTGACTCCTGCCTGGGCGGGCTGGAGACAAAAGCATTCCAGAATCTTGGCCTTACTTTAACGGGAAGGCTCAGAAGTAGCAATGGGTGAACCCGCTTGGAAATGAGAACAGCAGGGCCATTCCCAGCCCTGACCCTCTGTTTTTGTCACCATTGTTTTTCATTTTCACAATGCTGTCAAGCACCTGGGCTCTGGCCAGGACCAGGAGTGCAAGCACCAAGTGCTCCCACTCTTCCTCCACTCTTGTGCTGTTTCCAGAAGGCACCAGCAGTCTTCATAAAAAGCGACGGCTCATGAATTGTCCAGCCTGAGTTTGCAGACTTGAGAGGCCTGAGCAGTTCAGAGAAGCTGCTGAAATTGTCTGAGCTGCCCCAGAGCTCTGATCTTTTGAGGTCCCAGGTCTATCAACACTAAGGAGGGGAGAATGGGGTACCACCCACAGTAGGTCCTGCTGCACTGGAGTTTCCCTTGTACATTTGCCATCCTAGTCTAAGCCCATGTAGGATTGTGACATCTGATGTATTCACTGCACAAGCTGGAGGTGCTGCAAACAACGTCATCCAATCCAGAGCAGGCAGCAATGCAATAAACCAGGGCTGAGTTCCCTATTAAAAACACACTCTCATTCAATAAACGATTCCAGCTCTCAGCATTTCTTCCTGACCCGCACTCATTTTTCAGAGAAGAATCATACCTTTGGGCCCAGTCTAATGATCTCAGCAGCACCATTCCACAGGTGAGAGATATTTTATTCATTCCAGGGGCACCGAGGAGATTGGAGCTCCTATAGACATCAGCTGGTTTTAGATCGGACATACTTTACAACAGTATTGTTCTAATCTGGCTATAGCAGACTGACCTTCCAACATGGATCTCAAATTACCACTATGCTGAATTGAGGTTGCACCAGATTGACTCTGGTGTTTTCCACATGAAGGACTGGAGGCCTGTTTGTGTTTATTCAGACCCTATCTTCCTTCCACCAAAGTTTGGGGGAAAAAGAGATTTTGTTCCTTTTCTGTTTTTAAGTATTTCACTCACAACATCTAAGACACAGCTCATCAGATCATATTATCTCACTATAAAACAAACCTTCCCTGGCTTGTGGTGAGATTTAGGATTGATTTTAAAGTGTTATTACGGACTTATAAGGCTTTAAATAATATTGGAACCCTCATATCTTTCAAATCTACTTTCCTTTAATATCCCTGATCAATTTTTTAGACCTAAGTCTAGAGATTTATAGCACTGCCCTGAATATAATTTAGAGTCATTTGTGGCTTTTGTTTTTAGCATTTATGCACCTAGGTTTTGGAAGCGTTTCTTACTTCACACTTTAGGGAATAGGAATTGGGTTTAGTTTTAAACTCAAAGTTAATGGAATAAACTATTCAGCAATGTTTTCCACTGGGCTGAAGAATACTGTGTACTAGGGAAGTGCCACGCAAAGGAGTGATATTATTCCTAAGTAATGCAATTTTAGCTCAATAAAAAATAAAGTAAAAACAATCCAAATTTCCAATTATTTATTGAAAAGGTAGGATTTGAATTGATCTAGCACGAGGCTATTGAGTCTTAGGAACAAACCCTCTCAAAGAGACGTCCCTTTTCATCTTCCAAGTGGCTCACCCACCTTAGTCGCCATAGCCTCCCTGTTCTATAAGTCAGAATGATTCATATTTTCCAGCCAGGTGGAGAGGTTTGGTGCTTTAAGCTCCCTTCACATTCCTTCATGCCCTTTGTGCCACCCTCCCAGTGTGAGGCAGGCTGCTCTAATGTGTTTTGTTTCCTCTGCTCCTCCCACAGCCTCCAGGAGCAGGGAGTCCCTGTCCCATGCCGCTTCCTATGGCCAAGCTCCCTGCACTGGCCTCAGATGTTGGTGGGAATTCTCCAGTGACCAGCAAAGCATCCCCTAGTGCAGCTTCTGCACCCGTGCAATGGCGCTCGGCTGCTGTGACTCACCGGCTGACCTGATCTCTGATATTTCCGCTTTCCTGGAGCCGCGGGTCTGAGTTTGCCATTATAGAGGCATGGCTCCAGCATCATCTTGCTGTTAAACAGTTTAATCGGCGTTCGGCACATTTTATTAGGCAGCAGCATAACTGCTTAGAATTCTCTCCTGAAGATGTATGGAGAGCTGCTGGCTGTAAAACAATCCATAGCCATAGACACCCTGTTCCTAAAAGTTCCTTTTGTGCCTTTCATGGTTGCTAGGCTAAGAATTGAAAAGGCACTAAAAGCTGCCTTGCTCCATAAAGAAACCCATCAAGGGTTTATAATAAAGGACAAAAGGTTCCATATTGCGTTTAACCTTCAATTAGCAGGCAATAAATACATTGCACAGAGTGGCTGGGGGCAAGAGGGCCAAGAGTCGATGTTATGGGCCTGCCCTCTACTCAGGCTTCATTTATTTGACTGAGACCAGTGCACACATCAAAACATTTGGTTGGCTTCTCGCAGCTGATGATTCACCCCAAACCAGCACATAGAATCTGGGGGAGCTGTCATTCTCTGCTCCCGGAAGGGCCTCGTCTGAGAAGGGAAACGAGCTGCCTGTCGCTCCTGGAGATGGCTGACTCCCGAGGGTGAAAGGCACCGGTATGTTCTGATCAGTAGGATTCCAGTCAGTACCAGCTGAAAGCAGAGGCCCTAATTAAAAATAAAATCCAGGCCCTGCGAAGGGCACCCTTAGAGCCAAGCCAGGTTTGCTTTAAATCAATCAGGCTGCCCCACTTGTCACTGTGTTCCCCCCTCTGCTGCCCGTTAGTGATGGTAGCACCTGCCTTTAGACAGTGCTTTGGGGCTCCAGCTCAGATCAGAGCCTCTGGTGAGGAGCACTGCACAGCCACATGGCGAGAGACTGTCCTTGCTGCAAACAACTAACAATCTACCCAAAGAAGATGGACAAAGGGGGCAGGGAGGAAGATCTATTATAATTAGAGCTGGGCAGAAAATGAGATGAATTTTTTGCTGTCCCTCCCCACACCCAAATAGATTCTGTATTCAGAAGTTTTGCAACCAGCTCTAATGATGCTTCACATTTTACAGACAGGGTAGGGAGGCCCAGAGAAGCCAGGAGACTGGATCAGGGAGTCCATGAGAGAGCTGGGAACAGAGCCCAGGTCTCCTGAGTCTCGCTCCAGCACCTCCCACACAAGAGCCCCCCACTCTCATACGGCTAGAAGGGATGCTGCAAATCCAAGGAAGGCGTTATTGAATTATCTCAGGGGGATGGCACTGTAATGCACACAGCTGACCCGCCCCCAGAGCAGCCACTGTGTTCATCGTCTCCATAGAGAGGATGAACGCTGAGCAGACCATTGAGGTGGCTCCCGTCTAGCAGACTAAAGGCATTTGGACAGGAAAGGGGAAGGAGGAAGTCTGCCCTACTGTTGGTGTCTGAGCTGCACCTGCTCCATGGAGAAACGGCCAGTAGTCTGGCACCTTCCTGCCCAGATATTTTGCCTGTACAGGCCAAAGAATAATAGTAGAAGTAATACAATAAGGTGATAATAGGAGAGACTTCCAATGGGAATTAGGTGTCTAACCTGCTTCGGTGCTTTAGTAAATCCCCTAAGGTGCCAATCTGCATTATTAGGAGTCTAAATACTTGAGCAAATCTGGCCCCCAACTCCGAAGAGGCAGGATTGTCCGTGTCATGATCTCTCTCTACCCTTCTCTAAAACCATTTCCCCATTTCTTTCTCACAGTGTTTACCAGGAAAATTAAAGTCCTAGGTCCCTGTCCTGCGACTTGTGCACACGCTGAACTGCTTCAGTGGCTGGCGAATCACTGCCTCTGTGTTCTGCTGCTACCCACACCATAACTAGGGGGCACTAGGAAGAGACGTGGTTCTAGAAGGCGAACGTGAAGAATGAAATGATAAAATAAACCTTGAGTCTAACCATCCAAACAATATTGAAAGATGTTGACTTCTGCTGAGGTTAACAACAAGATGTATTGACCATTAGGGCGGTATTTGTAAGAAAGAATTATTCTGCTCTACTCCACACAGATTAGGCCTCAACAGGAATATCGTGTCCAGTTCTGGGCGTCACATTTCAGGAAGGATGTTGACAAATTGGAGAAAGTCCAGAGAAGAGCAACAAAAGTGATTAAAGGTCTAGAAAACATGACCATGATCATGACCTGAGGAAAGATTGAAAAAAATGGGTTTGGTTAGTCTGAAGAAGAGAAGACTGAGAGGGGACATGATAACAGCTTCCAAGTACATATAAGATTGTTACAAGGAGGAGGGAGAAGAATTGTTCTCTTTAATCTCTGAGGATAGGACAAGAAGCAATGGGCTTAAATTGGAGCAAGAGCGGTTTAGGGTGCACATTAGGAAAAACTTCCTATCGGGGTGGTTAAGCACTGGAATAAATTGCTTAGGGAGGTTGTGGAATCTCCATCATTGGAGACTTTTAAGAGTAGGTTAGACAAACACTTGTCAGAGATGGTCTAGATAATACTTAGTCCTGCCATGAGTACAGGGGCCTGGACTAGATGGCCTCTCAAGATCCCTTCCAGTCCTATGAGTTTATGATTTTCCTTGAAGGAAAATAAGTCTTGATGCTTCCCATTTTACAGACAGGGAAGATAAAATTCTTGAAAGATAATGTCAAGATCTACTGTGAATGTTTTCTTTAGAAACACAGAGAAAATTTCCATTATGGTTACGAATCTCTGCTTTGTAAAATGCTCAAAAGTGGGGAGAACTTTAAAAAATTGGTACATACGTGAGGAGCCAGTCCAGATAGGGCCATAGGTCGGGAAGGAAACTCTTCCAGCATAAGGTCCCGTCCCTTGCCAATGCAGGCAATCCCATCCTAAAATCCCATTTGTAAATTTGTCAGGCTCCATCTTGAAACCAGTTAGGTTGCTTGTCCCACTAAGAGATAAAGCATTTGAATATGGCATCTCGTTATTTAATATTATTCCAATTCTCAGTATTAATGACTTTTGAGAAGGTCAGCATAAGAATAGAAACTTGCTGACACATCACATGACTGTTGCCAGCCAACTATGAATCTGCAGGTACGAAATTATGTTAATAAAACAATAATTACATGCACTATACCCTGGAAAAATGGCAATGCTATGCAATCTTTTCAGGGAAGGAATCATAGCAGAACTTATTATTTTTTAATGATATTATGAAACAGCGATGAGAGATTAAAACCACGGCACCATCACAGAGTTAGTTTTCTGGTCTCATGTTCACTACAGCTCAAAACTCTGTTCACAGGACCCAATATCTTGGATGGATCTGCAAGCTAATTTACAAGTTCTCATCCAGGAAGCAATTATTTTTTAAAGAGCTGAAAGTTTTAGTGCCAAATTCCATGTTAGTTCAAGGATAGCACCTCCTTCTTGTCCTATTATTACATAGTGTTAGAGGCATTTTTTTTTGGCTTAAAACTTTTTGTGTGTTAAAGAGAGAAGTTTGCATACATTCAGTTACCATTGGAAGTAATATTCTGCAATCACTAACATGTGCATTAATATTTATTATTATTATTTATCTTGGGAAGCTGGGAAGTGTCACAGCAGAGCGAATGGAGACATGGGAGGCCCGATCTTGCTCCATTGTAATCTCTGGAATTTTTGTCACTGACAGCAATAGCAATAGGAGCAGGCCCAGATCGTGGTAGCCTGCACTGTGGGGAGTTGCATTTTATACCATTAGAAGATCCACTGAAGTCAATGAGGCTTCTCTTGGAGGAAGGTGCTAGTCACTGAAAGCAAAGAAATCAAAATCTAGCCCTGTATGACTTGGCTAAATAAGTTAAAAAATCAAATAAAAAAGGATCTTTCACTTGATAATGGGAACAGATCACTTGTAGGATGCTTATTTTAAAGGAACTGGACTACCTGAACTTTGACCCTTAACCTATGTAACACTTTGTCTCACCAATTTTGCGGTGTCTGATTGAAGATGCAATTTTGCAAAATCCTTCGTCATGTGATCTATCCATATTCACATGGATAAGGGTCACTAGAGGGAGAAGGAGCCTGCAGGGGAAGGCTATAATTTTGCGTGGTTCAAAGCATATTGTAGTTGTCTTTCCTAAATACAATCACATGGCCCCATTGTACGGTGCAGATGGATTTCATATGCATGCATTTGTCTCCATACACTTCAGATTAACTGCTGAAGGGCTTGTTTGCTTCTGGATCACTGTTATAACAGAGAACTAATTACAAAGGGCTAATTAATACCCCTGAAGTAGAAATAAAAAAGGCTTGTACCTATGTATATTATTAAGTTCCTAATATTGATGGTATTGTGAATAGAGCTGTGAGTAAGCAATGGTACAACATACTTTAGGATGCAACAAATTATAAATCAAGGTATTCAATCTTTAGAAAGCCTACACGTTTAATTATCTAGCAAGACCTACAGGGAAAAGAATTTAGAACAGTAATTGTCAATTTGTTCTCTGTATCCAAGGGCAAATTTAGCATTTAGAGGACTGGGGTTTTTTTCTTCCGCTTTTTGTAATGCTGATTAGCAAACTGTACTGAAATTAATGACACTCTTCCCCTCCAGTCTGAGATGCTGTTGTCTTGGAGAATGTCTTGGATTTCAGAATGATCTTGGCTCTAATAATGCTAGGGACTCAACAGATTTAAAAAATCCTCACTTGTAGTAAAGGATAAAAGCCACTGGAGATGTACATTCAATTTTGACAAAATGGACCCATTGCTGCTATGTTAAGTTGTTCTCCAGAGCTGGAACGGAGCCCAGCAGGTCCTAGGAAACAATGGAAATACACCAATCAGGGAACTGCTTCTGTCAGTGGGATCTCAGAACCCTCCCGCTCTCACTGGTGTGAAACTGAACTGTGATAAAGTGGGAATTTTCTGTAATATTTTTATGATGCTGATGTGTGCCTGTTTCTCTCCATACTTTGCATTGCTGCTCAGTGGTTGCAGAAGGGTTAAAAAGCTGCTCTTGGGACAGAGCAGGAAACAGGAGATGTTGTATCATGTAACTGTGTGGGGATGGAATAAGAGGGGGTCCTTAAAGGACTGGCTGAAACTGACACACAGTTTCCCACAAAGATAATGGGACCCCCCAAGGACTGAACAATTAATACATCTCTGGAGATCCCTGGCAGGTAGAACATGAGAACTCAGCTGGAATCTGCGGGGGTTGAACAGGGAAAAGTGTGAATGTCTCAGGCCAGGAGTCTGTCCCATGGCACTTGCTGGGCCAGGGTCATGATGTGAAGTGGCAGTGCTGGAGCCCAGTCTCAGAGGCTGTGGGCCCTACCCTTCAGGAAGTGTGGGGGGGCATTTGGGGTTCGACACACTGCCGGGGTTCCTCTAAAGGATGGTTTAAAAGCTGGGGTGTAGCACAGGTCCTGTGGATCCGTGACGCCAGCCAATGGCCATCTATTGTGAAATCCTGATCCCACCGAGTCAATGGCAAAACCCTCACTGACTCCAGTAGGGGAAGGATCTCAGCCCTGAATCGTGTGGGGACTTCCCTCATGTGGATAGTGCCTCCCACTGCCTTCCTAGGTCCCTCACTCAGTCAGGCTGACTGGCCTTAGAACATCAAGGGCTGGAACGTGTGCAGTATACAAGATGGAAAGCATTCCGCTAGCCAGGAGCTTAACAAGCACTGGCTGATTTGTACAGGTGAGACACCTATCCACGGGCAGAGCCCTACTGACTTTTGTGGCCATCCCTGTGGGTGCAAAGATTTGACTGTGCAGAGCAGCTTGCAGGACTGAGGCCAGAGCAACCCTGAAGAGTGGAGACATTCTGATCTGAATCCAGGTGTGAACTGAGTGTTTCAGGCCCAGGCCAGGTACAGAATAGACAGTTTGTTTATTGCTGTCCTAAGGAAAAGGTGGTAGCAGTTTTTTCCAGACACTCACCCACATTCCATCCCCTGAAGCTTGAAATCGGCTATTATGACCCTAGATTCATGGAAAGGACTGATGCAGCGTGGATGTAACCTAGCGTGGGTCTGGAAGGGGAAACAGAACTATGTGCAGTCTGGGTTTCTTTGTTCCTGCAGGTGCACAAATGAGGTTTTTCCTTTTTCATGTCTCACAAGGAAATATTAAAAAAATTGGCAAGGCAGTGCTGTCTAGTGGCTAGAGCAGTGTACTGGCAATCAGGACTCCTGGGTTCGGTTCCCATGTCTGTCTTCTGTGACATTAGGAAAGTCACTTACATTTTGTACTTCAGTCTCCCTACTGTCAAATGTGCATAATAGTTCATTAGCTCACAGGAGACACCAGACAAGCATTACTAATGCCTGTACAGCTCAGTAAAGAATATTAAGTAGTAGTCTTTTAAATGATTAAACAAGTCATGATGCAAAACTGGGGGATGTACTACTAGATGACCCATTAAACAATATCTTAAATGTCCTGAGGTGCAAACTCCTCTCCTTATCTGAGTTCAGCCCATGTGCACAACTCTGATTAGTTAGTTGGGGTTAGTCCTGTTTTGAGCAGGAGATTGGACTAGATGACCTCCTGAGGTCCCTTCCACCCTGATATTCTATGATTCTATGAACTCCACACCTGTGTAGGAACTGGTTGTATCAACAAAACAATTTTTGGTGTACATTTTACAATATATTCACTGCAAGTTGTCTTACTATTGATGGGATTTTATGTTTATAGTTGCATGACTGTGTACCACATCAACTGTAATAAGACATTTCATGTAGATTGTTGATCAATGGGAATTTACAGAAACTATATATTTAATTTACATCACTGTAATATTGAGTTACTGATACTCTGCAGAATAAATGAAGTTATTTTTCCTGTGATTGCTTCTGCAACTGAATTAAATGAACACATGGTTTCCAACAGCAGAAATAACTGTTCCTGCACTAGAAAATGAAAATAGTTCTGGTCAAACGAGCTGTCACTCAAATGTTTCTCCTTCTCCATATCATTCTCCTCAGGCTTGCAGGTCAGACTTCAGATGGCCGAGGATGTCCCACAATGTGCAGTTCTCAAGAGTCACACAGATGGGGGAAAAAGGGGAATGCAGCGGTTTCATGCAATCCTCCAGACCGAGGGACTTGTAACTTCGTGCTATGGAACTTTTCTCCTTTTTTCCTTTGTCAACTTCTATGGCCCCATCACCAAATTAAACATAATAATATTTATTTGGAAAGAAGGTAATAAAACAAACTTGTAGAACTAAATGTTGCTGGCAGGATTTAAAAAAAAATTATGATGGGCAACATTAATAGAGAGAGAGTTTGGATTTTCACCCGCCCTGGGAACTCATCACTCTGCAGTGAGAAACCACTGATAGCAGAGTAGAAGTATGAAAAAGCTTTTGCAAGAGAAGCTGAAGCCAGTCAAAAAATAGCCCAACACCTCAAACTCACTGTCTCTGGGTTGTACCTGGTGAGAATCTCCTTCTTTTCTATGGGGTGATTTCATCTGGTGTCTTCACTACGCATTTATATTTCCATTTAGGCCACGGGGAAACCTGAAGATTTCCTATAGCTGAATCCAAACCAAACAAAGCTCAGTGGCTTTGGTTGAGTTTCACCAAGAGTCTCTGGCCTTTTTTTAGCCTGGGACTCAAACCAGCGATCGGGAGATGTGAACCCCTGAGGATGGAAATCAGCCAAGTCCTCTGCAAAGCAAAATGGGGAAGTCCCCCAGTGCTCTGTGTAGGAAGGAAGGCAAAAAAGGGACAAATCTGACGAGGCAGATTGCTGACAACCACCACCAGTGAACTTCAACTAGAATTCCTCTTTGCTCACAGCTTGTGAATGGCCGCCCAGCATCCAGGGCTCTTCTGGACTAGCTGTGGTGCAGAAGCAGCTCGGGAAGTGACCAGCTAAGTGGTGGCCACCCCATGTCACCATGCAGGGGGCTGGGTTCAGGAGATGTGAATGCAAGTAGCTTTCCATCCTGGACCATGCACACACACCCTTCATTGCTGTCACAGAGAGGCCCTGAACTAAAGTGGCTCCAGCAACCTTATTGCAGCTTCCTCATCCAGTGAAATATCTTGTCTATGGGAGGAATGGGGGGTGGGGGAAGGGAAGGAATACCTATTGTTTAAACAAATCGGTACCTAATTTCTTTCATCTTGTTAGTGCACAGCCAAGAAGATTTGTCCTAAGGTAAAGACTGTCCCCATTAAGCTGCTAAAGTCAGTGTATTTATGGGCTGTCGTGCTCTATAACTGTCAACAGGGCAAGTTACAGCTCTCTAAGGACACCTCGCACACGATTCAGATACTTCTAAGTTGTGAATTTCTTCTGCTTGCCTTGCCTACTCCTGAAGCGTCCAGCACTTAATGAACAGGTTTCCCAAGCCACAGCCAAGTATCTGGTTGGTAGGATTTCAGTTTTCCCTAACGGAGATGGGGATAATTATGTTCGCTTACTTTCCACCTTTAAAAAAGTGCAGGAGTTAGACTTGTGTAGGGTCTGACTGCTGGTCAGAGAGGGTCGCACTGGAGCTAGTGGTCCCAGAATCAAAAATCACTGATGGGTCTTAGAGACCTGGTGATATTTTAAAGGCCGTCATCATTTAACGGAGTTACAACAAACAACCCTCATGGGGAAAAGATACAACACGATTTACCTTTATTTAGAATTCGGAAACTCTTTTTCAGGCCATTTACTCTGAAGTGGCCCCGAGGCTGGTGAACCATCCCTCTTGGCTACCATGACCCGAGTCCCCAGAAAGGGGAATAAGTGTTTCTTATGAAAGCACTGGCATTCTAATCAGAATGAGTTTGAAGTTTTGCTCTAAGTGCATTCTTCTGGAGGCACCATTAGCTAATGAATCCACCTCTCGGCACCCTTCAGGTGGTAGAGTTGCAGGGTGTACATACAAATTAAGGACCTCAAACTGCTCTCATTAAAGGCAAGGACTTAATGTGCTGCAGTCATCTGCTCTTGACAGGCTTTAATTTATAGATAATGGACATTTTTTACACTCATTACTTGAATGCATCAGTTTCCACTTGACCTGTCTGAGCAAATTCTTGATGGATATTCAACCTCTTTTATAAATGTGGCTTATCCTAAGGCTGAGGAGAAAATTAAACATTAACAAGAAATATAAAATGCAATTTGGGATTTTCATGAGCGGAATAATTCCTAGTTAGAGCAGAGACAGTCAAAAAGTATAGGACTCCCTGCAGGGAGCGCGATGGGGATACACCTTGTCCAGAGTCTGTGAAACAGCACAAGGAATTGTGGGAAATCCTTCTGGCTCCACCATGCAGCGAGAGGGTTCTGCACCCAGACGGTTGCTGCTCTTGGCCGCTTTCCCCGCTCTCTGTGTTAGATCAACTCCCCAGCTGCATGTGATGATGTTGGAAAACAAAGGTCTTAATGTTATTCGGATATAAGGTACTCTAGGAGGTAATGAACTGAGCTCTTTGAAAAATGGAATTTCTGTCCCATGGGAAACTGTGAGATTTTGAAATTTGGTTTCTTATCAAATTGTGAGGAAAAGTAGAAATCTTGGAGTTTTTCATGAAACAAAATATGTTGAAAATATTTAGTTTTGACCTTATCAAAGTCTCCAACTTTGATATTATATTATTTAACATTGTTTCAGACAGTCCTTTTATAGTGTATAATTTACAACATAGTATAAAAGGCAAAGTGTTCCCATTATATGTTAGTCACAACAATTGCAAAAAGTATGTTTCCCTGCGGTCCGTGCCACTTCCCATGGACTGGCGAACCGAGGCCACTGGGAGCTGCAGGCAATGGTGCCTGCAGATGGTCAATGTAAACAAACTTTGTAAGTGTCCTCTCTATGCCAGTGGTGGGCAACCTGCAGCCTGCGGGCCGCATACAGCCCGTCAGGGTAATCTGCTGGCAGGCCAAGAGACAAAGTTTGTGGATGATACCAAGCTGGGAGGGGTTGCAAGTGCTCTGGAGGACTGGATTAAATTCAAAATGTTCTGGACAAACTGAAGAAATGGTCTGAAGTAAATAGGATGAAATTCAATAAGAACAAATGCAGAGTACTCCACGTAGGAAGGAACAATCAGTTGCACACATACAAAATGGGAAATTAGTGCCTAGGAAGGAGTCCTGTGGAAAGGGATCTGAGGATCATAGTGGTCCACAAGCTAAATATGAGTCAACAGTGTAACCGTGTTGCACATAAAGGAAACATCATTCTGGGATATATTGGCAGGGGTGTTGTAAGCAAGACATGAGAAGTAATTCTTCCACTCTACTCTGCGCTGATTAGGCCTTAACTGGATAAAGTATTGTGTCCAGTTCTGGGTGCCACATTTCAGGAAAAAATGTGTTTAGTGTTTGTTTAATCTGGAAAAGAGAAGACTGAGAGGGGATATAACAGTTTCCAAGAACATAAAAGGTTGTTACAAGGAGGAGGGAGAAGAATTGTTCTTCTTAACCTTTGAGGATAGGGGCTTAAATTGCAACAAGGGAGGTTTAAAGTGGCCATTAGGAATAACTGTCAGGGTGGTTAAGCACTAGAATGAATTGCCTGGGGAGGTTGTGAATCCACGTGATCGGAGACTTTTAAGAGCAGGTTAGACAAATACCTGTCAGGGATGATCTAGATCAGGGGTCTCCAAACTATGGCCCGGAGGCCAGATCCGGCCAGTGGCTTCAATTTGTCCGGTCCTTCAGCTGAGCAGGCACACCAAGCAGGCATGTGGAGAACCTGCCGCTCCTCCTCTCCTCCCAGGAGCTGCTGCCGGTGGCCCCATGTACAGAGGAGTGAGTGCCCCCGCAGCAGCGGCCGGAGGAGCAAAGGGGCGGCGGGGGGGGGGGGGGGAGCATAGCAGCTGCTGGAGGAGCAAAGGGAGGGATTTTGCATATATTTACATATATTGAATTTTTTCACAGTCGCTTCGGCCCGCGAAGCCCCTTCAAAAATCTAGTATGGCCCTTGTCTCATAAAGTTTGGAGACCCCTGCTTAGTCCTGCCATGAGTGCTGGGAACTGGACTAAATGACCTCTGGAGGTCCCTTCAGTCTCATGAGTCTATAATTTGATGATCTTGCCATATTGTAAAGTGAAAGTATCTGAGCTTTGATTACTATTTTTTCCGTTGGCTTTTTTTCATGTAGTGAGAAGATAAAGATGATGAAGCTGGCATGGAAAGCTTCCTAGAATGAGCTACATTATTAAAAATGCTCCATTTAATTCAGATTGATACCTGCTCTTAAGTAGTGGGGTTTCCCTTTTATAATTGAGTTACACCTCCAGCACTGAAGTCAAAACAACTTTAGTCACCGCCAGTGTTATGAGATGTATGCTAAATTTCTGAGGTCACTGTTAGTGCTTAGAAGCACCAAATAGAGAAAGAATCAGAGGGGTAGCCGTGTTAGTCTGGAATTGCAGAAGTGATAAAGAGTCCTGTGGCATCTTTTAGTTAGTCTTTAAGGTGCCACAGGACTCTTTGTCACTTCTCCAAATAGAGAAAGCTGCTCTCTGCTACCTTGTTTTTAGTTCCTGAGAGAGCTCTGCTCAGCAGGTAACACAGCACATTCCCCTTCCCAGCACTGGGTGCTCTCACACAACACCCTTTGGACGTTAATGATCCCTGCCTGTCCTCACTGCCTGGGAGATTTATTCTAATTACCAGCAGTACTTCTGACAGCTGCCTCCAGTGTATTTTGAGCTCTTCGTACAGGATCAAAACATCATAGCTTTCTCTGAATTGTCCTTTTCTCTCTCTTTTCTTTCAGCTGTTTTGACCTGCAGGGAATTATAGCCATCACTTTCCATGCTGAGCTGTGGCACTACCACTGAGTGCAATGAACCTTTTGCATTTGATCTCTCCAACTAAACAGCTTTCGATCAGGCCAGTATGGGCAGTGGTCTATGTCAGGGGCTCTCAACCTTCCCAGAAGACTGTGCCCCTTTCAGGAGTCTGATCTGTCTTGTGTACCCCCAGGTTTCAAATCATGTAAAAATGACTTGCTTACAAAATCAGACATAAAAATAGGAAAGTGTCACCGCCTACTGTTACCGAACAATTGCTTACATTCTCATTTTTACCATATTATAAAATAAATCAATTGTAATATAAATATTGTATGTACATTTCAGTGAATAGTATATAGAGCAATATACACGTCATTGTATGAAATTTTAGTTCCTTCTGACTTCACTGTTGTGACGAAGCTCCAAGTCTGTACTTGTGGGTCCTGCGCTTCCTGGCAGATTGAGGGGCCTCAGAAACTCATCTAGGCCCCAGAGTGACCTCCCTTTCTCAGTATAATTGGCAAGAGTCACCACCTAGTGAGTTACCTTCATCACAGGCCAGTATGGAAGATGGAAAAGGGGGGAGCCCGGGCTCGCCCTCTACTCTGGACTCCAGCCCAGGGACCCTAATAGTATCAGCTAAGATGGCTGACCTTTTAGGCACAAAACACAATACAATTCCCTGGGCTACTTCCCCACAGCAGTCCCCGCTTCTTCAAACTCCACTTTACCCTTACCTCAGGGCCTTCTTCCTTCAATATGATATGGTGTCCAACACTCAGTCTCACCAACAGCATAACTTCCTTCCACAGCTTCTGACACCCACAGCCACCTGACTAACTGGGAGGTTTTTATCTGGTTTCAGCCAGTCCCTAATTGGCTTCAGGTGTCCCAATTAGGCTAGCTGTTTCTACTCCTTTCTAGAAGGTACTTAATTGGCCCCAGGTGTCTTGATTGGTCTGGAGTAGCCTTTGTTTGGCTATCCAGGGAACAAGGACCTGTACATCCTGAGGCTGATATACCTGCCTTCCAGCAGTCTCCTATATCCTTCTGGTCTGACTCCGTCACACTGTGCTTTCTCTGCAGCCTGTTGTAAAATGAGGCAAATGTCTAGATGGATTGACGTACCCCCTGGAAAAACTCTGCATCCCCCCAGGGGTACACGTACCCCAGATTGAGAGCCAGTGATCTGTGTAATGCTCTTCCCTCTAAGTCAGGTTGATGCAATTGCCCAAAGTGGCGTGAGGAGGTGTGACCCGTCCTGCTGCTCCTCTGGAGTAACTGCTCTACAAACTGAAGCTTTGAACAAAGGACCAATGGACTCATCCAAGTTTTGGATCTGTTCCAGAGGGACTTTACAAGCCAGCACACTCACCAATAGACTCTGAAGTCATATGTATGTGTCTGATGGCTTTGACCTTTTAACAACACTCTTCTTCTTTTCTTTTCTTTTCTTTTCTTTTCTTTTCTTTTCTTTTCTTTTCTTT
>ML677380.1:2600800-2681764 GCA_007922305.1 Dermatemys mawii | reverse complement strand
TTTCTTTTCTTTTCTTTTCTTTTCTTTTCTTTTCTTTTCTTTTCTTTATTTTACTCTTCTAATAAAACCTTTAGTTTTAGATACTAAAGGATTGGCTGGCAGTGTGGTGTTTTGGGTAAGCTCCAAACCAGTATTGATCTCGTAATGCAGCTGGCCCTTTGGGGATCAGAAGAATATTTTGTACAGTGAACAGAGTTTTAAATAACTCCTCACCTTACTGGACCTATTTGCTGACTCGGAGCCAGAGAACTGGAATGTAATAAAGGGGCTCTGTGATTTCATTTTTTTATTTTTAGCTTCTTGATATCCAGTGTGTGTGGTGGTGGGGGGAACGGGACAGGAGCACGGTTTGCAACTGGTTGGTCAATCTAACTACAGTGTTAACCACCACTTTGGGGAGAATCTGCTCTTCTTTTTCCAGCCCTGCCCTTGACATTTTCAGTGTGGGCTCCCTAGGTACCTCGGGACACAGGAGGCACCATGCGTTTGGAGGTGCTGCTGAGGTATAAAAGCAAAGCTCTGATTGTGTAGGGTCAATAAAGACCCCATGGCACTTTTTGCAAAGGGATTATCCTTGTTCACTCTGTTTTTTTATTTTTGATTGACCTGCAGTTTCAATGGGTAGAGTATGCCTCTTCACTTCCTGTCCCAAATGGTTGCTAGTATGCTCCATTAAACAGATGCTAAATTTCATGGGTGGATGCAGTCATCTCCTTGTATTGTATGTATCATTTGCAAGGCACTTTGGAATCCTCCCGGTCCTTATTGTTGTGTCTCAGAGAACAGAATCCAGGCAGGGAGGTGTAAACAGGCAAGACCGCTACTCCCCTGTCTGTAAAAGCTGATTGAATGAAATTCACAACCTACATCATCATCAACAGTTCCTGGGGCTGATGTTTCATTAGTGAGTGTATGTGAAAAGGGAAAGTGGCCCTGGGAGATTGCCATCAAATTAAAGATGGCTCTAGCCCCAGTATTGGCAGAATTCTAAAATAGCAGGAGACAGATAAGGCAACTGAGGGGAAGGGACTTGTCCAAGTTCACCCGAGAAATTTGAGGCAAAGCTGGAAACAGAAGCCATGTGCCTAATTTACAAGCTCCAGTCTCATTCAGCTAGTGTGCTGCTCTATGCCCTCCTTCAGCCCTTGGTTAAGGGACACACAGACATAGCACAGCATACACGCACGCACAGTTCCCTGGCCAGATTTATACAAACCGAACCAACCAGACCTAGGCAGCCACTTCTTCATCTTGACATCCGTTAAATTTAATACAGGCCTGTATTAAGGTTAATATCTCTCTGATCAATCACAGTAAAACTCGAGGAGATGAATTATTAAAATGATGCATTGCTTTGCAAGGTTTAAAGTTACTGTGTTACCTACTTTAAAAAGGTAAGGGGTGATATTTAAAAGAAAAAGAAATACTCCCACTGCCCTTAAAGCCACGTATATCACTTTAGTTCCAGTTAGAGAGTTCTGATCCACAGAAATCACATTGCTCTTTTTACACACACTCATTAAACAACCCCAAGTTTGTCTGAGCTGTGAATTATAGGGTGGCTTATTTGTCCTCACCTACAGAGTGCAGCAAAGTTTGACTTCGTGATGTTCAATAATCACAGAGCCAAGGTCCTGGACAGCTGAAGTTTGTAGGCTGACTTGAATTCAAAGTTCAGGTCAGAGGATGTCAATGCAAGTGAAGTCCAACTGAAGGAGAGCCAAATCCACAGCATGATCATAGAATCATAGACTTCAAGGTCAGAAGGGACCTTTATGATCATCTAGTCTGACCTCCTGCCCAGCACAGGCCACAATTTCATCAACAGATCCCTAAACAGCGCCCTCAGGGATTGAACTGACAACCATGGGTTTAACAGGCCAATGTTAGTGCTTCTTGCACCTGAGCATGGTTTAAAGGGTCTAGACAAACCATTCCTGGGTAAACATAAGCCCATTAATGCATTGCTAAGCCTGCTGCTTTGATTTATTTGCTGTAGAAACAGAGATTGGCCAGAGAAGGCAGAAATTAGGCTGGAAAATCTGTGGGGGTGGGGCTGCATGTTGCTTCTTAGGCTTCCAGATGCTGTGGTATTGATTCTTTGAGCTTTTCATAACACTCAAAAGCCACACGAGTCATGGCTACTGTTGGTATAATTCAATCGTTTATATGTAAAGGGCTCTTCTTCACGCAAAGGGAATGACTGAATTTGCTGTGTCCATACATGCTGGGGGAATTTCTGCGACATATAAGATAGGAATGAAGGGCTCTAAGCTTGTGAAGGAATATTCAGATGCTAGGCTAGATCTGTAAATCAGCTTTCCGCCTCGCCCAGACTTGTGGCTTGCTGGGGGCTGGACCAGTCCCAAAGGCTGACAGAGCAGCCGAAGGCTGTTCCAATTCTGCTTGACTTGTAATGGCATCCTAATGGCCTTTTTCATGGCAGTGAGGATTATGGTAGGTCCCTGATAGGACCCCTCTGCTAGGAAGGTAGAGATAATACTGTCACTCTAGCATTCCATGATGCAGCCGGTCCCCAGCTAAGCTTTTAGGGCAATTTTCCAGCTGGTTTACACTGCCTGAGCAGTGCAGGGAGCAGGGACCTGGTGCAGGGCTTTTATTATCCTTGCATAAGTGAAATTAAAGCAAAACTCCACAGCCATCTTACTGATACACAAAGCGTTTTGTGCATTTCTCAATGACTTCCACATTCAGAAGCATATGATCAGGCATGTGACTAATTTAAACAAATGCCGTGACAGTTCACAGAGCGTACTGACTCTCTGTGCAGCTATGGGCCCATCACAAGGCACACGGACCTGTCTTTTTTCTTGCCATAGAAACAGATGCCACACAAATTTGTGAAACCAAAACCAACATCCTCACTTTCCTAACTCTGTCCATACACCAGGAGCATAGACTGGCTGGTTAACGAGATCACAAATTAATTACTACTTCCTGGTTTTACCAAAACACAGCTCACTTGCTGCTTTGGTGACGTTCTCTCTTAAAAATAAATGGTCTGAAATGCCAAGTCCTGACCTTTCGGGGTCTGTGTTTTTCCTGTCATAGTCACTACTGCTAACCCTTAGGCAGAGCTGAGCAAATGATCTGTTATGAATAATTTATCTGACAAAATTAGCTTCTCTTTTCCTCTTGTAGAATATCCTCAGATTATGATTTTCCTCAGATTGGTTTATTATCTTAGCTGGATGGATATTATTTATTAACATGTGTATTTTGCACCATAGGTGTGCCTGATGATCTTCATGGTAGCAAATAAAACATGGTCCCTTGTCCCAAAGATCTTGCAATCGTATAGCTTTTTAGTTTTTTACTCCATGGATGGAGCATGCATATTTGCATTTGAGCCGTGCTGCTTAATTGTGGGCAAATACGCACATTACATTCGTTTCAAAATTTCACATTCAAAATTTTCATTTGGACAAACATTCATTTGCCTAGGAAACACTCATCAAGAAGAGAATCTGTCACCTATGCCTATGTCAGAGAGCTCTAGCACCTTTTATCACTGCCCCTTCTGGAGAATGGCCATCGCTGCGTGATAACTCTAGTCTTTCTATGCAGGGGCAACAGAACAACCCCAATGCTGTTCTAGTCTCTGTTTCTCTACCTGCGCTATGGAAGTTCCCTGCCTTTGGAAGGAGACTGTGGAGTGACGCATGATCAATCTGAAATTACAACGTACCTGCAGGGCCTTCCTTTCAAATCAACGATCAGCCAGTGAAAGTACCTGGATCGTATAGCCTGTCTCTCTTGTGTTTCACTGGCTGAGTGCCGCTCATTATTCTGCTGTGGGAGCTGCATGGGTCAAATTCTATGAAAACTCATCTGAATTGTTCTGGTTCGGAGAATATGCCACCACTCCGGTTTGCCTCTGACATCTGAATTTAGCTTTGTGAAATTTAGCTCTTAAAAAAGTCTTTCTAACTTGCTGTCATACTCAGTGAGCCTGAAAACAAAGAAGGTCTATTATGCATCCCCAGAACTGTGGTTCTGAACAGCATTTGGGCTCATGATATGGCTTGGATTTACCCTGCTGAACAGAAGAATGCTTGTGAGCTCTGTGGAGATTGTGTGCTCTAAGGATGAAAACAGAGACACAGTTGGCTGGGAAGTTTCTGAGAAGTCAGAGGAGTCGGAGAGGCTCCATATCTGCCTGACAGTCTTATGATGTGGAGAGGAAAAATAAACCAAAGATTTTTTTTGTCAATTGTGTATGAGCAATCTCTTGCTATTGCTAGTCTTCATGCATAATAACCTTCACTGTAGTGTATGAAACCCCACTTCTAGATCTCAGCACTGCGTTAAGGCAGAGAAAACAGATTTATTTTCTGCATAACACTAACCTGCCTTTAGTTATTTTGAAGCTTGAAGGTTTTAGCTACCCAGAGCAAAATATAATAAAGTCAGAACTAGGATTATGTTCTAGTTTTGCTGCAGCAGGTGCTCCAAGACACAAGACTGAGCAAAAGAGAGAGAGATACACAGAGTAACTTAAAACTTAAAAGATTTAAAAGTAGCAATTCAACAAAAAAACTTCAAAAACAGACTCTAGTGAGAAACTGCTGAATTGAAATTAATTTGCAAACTGGATACCATTAAATTAGGCTTGAATAAAGACTGGGAATGGCTGGGTCATTACACAAATTGCAATCTATTTCTCCATGCCAAGTATCCCACTACTGTTACTCACGCTTTCTTGTCAACTGTTTGAAATGGCCCATCCTGATTATCACAACAAAAGTTTTTTTTCCCCCTGCTGATAATAGCTCATCTTAATTAAGGTGTGAGCCCTCTCTCTCTCTGTCTTCCTACTGTATGTTCCACTCCATGCATCTGATGAAGTGGGTTGTAAGCCACAAAAGCTTATGCCCAAATAAATTTGTTAGTCTCTAAGGCGCCACAAGTGCTCCTTGTTCTTTTTAAAACTGTAGCACTCTGGCAGCTTCTGCTACTCCAGCTATGGTCTTTATTTCGCCTGCGGATACATGGCGCTAGGGCCCTCGGCATGGTAGAATGCGTATATAGCACATGACTCCTGGCTGGCTACTAGCTAACTAACTAGTGTAGCTGAGCAGTGGTAGAGAGCTCAGGTTCTAGCACTGGAGATGATTGCTGGTGGCTGGCTGACTGTCTGTGTTATTAGGAGGATTAGATGAAAGAAAAATAAACAATAAAAAGGAAAGAGAAATATTTCAAGAAATGTCTTCAAAGTTCTTTTTAAACTCACTGCATGAAAACATAAATGACAGGCAGGAACTTTTAAACATTTTTTTTTAAACTCGCACCAACCTTATCAAACCCCCTGTCATGCTTTGTGTTTTTCATTTTTAAAATGTTTCTCCAGCCCCTGCAGTTGTGCGCTGCTCCAAATTCTGGCAGGATTTCATCTGTACAAAGCCAAGAGCAGAACCCTACCCATGGGAGTATTGAAGCAAGTCTAATGTTCTCTGAGAGAACACAGTCGAGCTCAGGGAGTGGGGAAATATCTCAGCTTGAAACCAGAACTCTACCCCGTTTAGAGCCTTCCAAGCCCCACACTGGAGCACCAAGGGGCTGGCTTTCTAACGTCTGTTTTGTTATGATTTCTCAAGGTCAGTCTACACATATATCCTGCCTGAACAGCCTTAGGCACAGGTTGAGTGGGGAGGGGTTTTGGGCTCCACAGCTAAGCTCTAGCAGCACCATGGACACACAATGGTAGGCCAGTCCTGACTCACTCTTCTCCCTAGGCAAAATTCCTGCCCACCTGCTCTTCCCTCATCTGTGCACACAGCTGAGCAGGAGCAAAGACCCCTTGGGGTAGATCCTTTATCTGCAGAGTTATGATTTATAGCAGCCAATCATCTGGCCTCCTATTGCAGGAGGAGAACTCATAGGTAGTGAACCAGCGAGGCTGAGGAGTTGGATGGAAGGAAAATAGAAGGCATAATACTGAGAGGAAGAGAGTGCCAACTCCACTCAAGGAGCTAGTACACCTGAGTTTAATTCCTTCAGTCTGTCCACCTACCAATCCAATCTTAAACTGCTCCCCTGGCTATGACACATGACTGCCTTCATAGCCTAGTGCTCATCTGGGATTGTGGCTATTTCTCAGTGAAAGAAAAGGGGAGCCCACCCACCCTTCTGCCCAGAAGGAACAAATGGCATTGGCAACAGTTAGTGCACGCTCGGGAGCAAGCGGATGGGAGCGGGAAGGTCCCTGGCTTTCAGGGAGCCTGGGTTCCAATAACCACCTTGCATATTACATCCTGTGCATTAGCCACCAGGCTGCCTGTAATGGAATTCAGGCTTTCAAAGCTGGTCTCTGTTTGCTGAATATTCAACTCCTTCATTTTGTTCTTTCATTGCATGATTGGACAAGGTGTCATTATGCTGATTGAAACTAAATTCAATTTCCCGGAGGGCTCGTCTTTGCTCCTCATTCCTATAATATACATGGCTCCATTCCCCCAGTTAAGTACACATGCCTTTGCTTGGCTATTATTCTAATTTGATAACATTACATTTTACAAAATTAAGCTTGAAGAAATATAATAAAACCATCAAAGACTCAGGCCTTAGCATTGCAAAAGGGCCAGTGAGCTCACAGCGATGCAAAAAAACCCGTGGATGTGGGTGCAAGAGGACATGGATCTTTTTGATTCTTTCTATTACGCTGACCTTCCTGGAATCGGATTTAACTATCTCCTCACTCTCTCACTTGATCAGTGACACCTGGGACCAGTGCTAGCAACTGACAGTTCATAGATTATTGCATCAAACAATTTTCTCCCACCCTGCTAAAGTCAGACATTACTGCTGGGTGCAGTGATGGTGACCATGAGGGTTCTTTGGACAGTGTGCACTCCTGGCTGTCGTGAGAGAATTACTATTCAAATTCCTCGCCGCTGTAGTGGCCCAGTTCTGCTGGGCATTCAAAGGCAGTTTTTCAAGACAACTGGCACCTGGACTAGTGAGAGCCAGAAACAGCTGATGTCGAATTTGGCCTTTAGTTTTTATGGTATTAAAAATAGTTGGAAATTGGGTATGCCCAACGTAAAGGGCAAGTCATCCTAACACACCCAGACTGCTGTCTTTCTCAGTTACTTCTGTATATGTTTCATTCTTATTGCTATTGCCTCGAAGACATAACAAGTGGCTCCCTCTTTCTTGTTGGGACATGTGGTTTCATTTACTCTCCCGGGCTAGCTGACATTTTGAAGAATCACTGTTCACTTCAGTGGTTGGCTTGCTGGTCTGACAACCCCTTGATTTTCTTCTTCTACCCTGAACTCTTTTTGTTTGCAGGAGTTCACTTAGTTCAACATGAGATCATCAGTACATTGGGAGAGTACAGAGTTTTAATTATGATTGGACACAGGAATTTTCATACCGTCACATGATTCTAGACATTCGTAGCCTAGTTATGTGCATGGCTTTAATCTTACAACTAGGGGATAACTATGTGTAAGTTTAGAAATATTTTCTCCACTAACTATAGTAAATGAGCAGAGCAGGGAGGCATAGTGCAGTGACAAATGAGAGGTTCCTTTTTGGGTTAGCCAGTCAGCGCACAGCATGTGCTCATAAGGGCAGAAATAAGGGAGAAGATGGATCGAGAACACGTACAGAAAAGGACTGAGAATAAGTCCTGGTCTACACTTGACATGTAATTGGACCTAATCACATGTTGCTCAGGGGTGTGAACAATTCACACATTCCCGTGAGACCCACAGTTAAGCTGACCTAACCCCGGGTATAGATGCACCTGGGTGGATAGAAGAATTCTTTTGTTAACCTAGCTACTGCCGGGTTTACCTGGATTACCTGCATCGATGGGCAAACCCCTTCTACTGATGTAGGAAGCGTGTTCACTACCACACCCAGGTAAGCTGCTGCAGCACCCGTAGTGTAAGTATATCTGTGAATTTCAGGTGGAAGGGCTGGCGAGAGGTTTAACCTTTCAGAAGTGCAGTCAAGAAGGTAGGAGTCACTGCCAGAAACTACAGGCACTGTTGTTCTGTTTTAGTAGGGCTACTGCTATGTTCTCTGAGAATGAGCCAGCTTTAAATCAGAATTTCCTGACATCTGTGGGTGTAAACAACAGTCTTCACAAGTTCTGTTAACATATGTGAGCTGAATGCTCCTTTAAAGTGTGGATGCCTGACATCCTCTTGCCTGATTTAATGATGTGCATTTACAGCAGAAGTCTTGTCAGGGGTCCTGGTTTCATTACCACTAAGGCTAAGCTGGAAGGACTAGCTAGTATACTGACATTTCCGGGGCACCAAGCTAGACTTTCAGTTCATGTGACTGCATGGTAGTGTGTTACGTTCTCATTGGGGATAAATAGCTTCCAGGATGCTGATGGTACAGTGGACAGTGGGTCATTTGAACTTTTCTGGTAGGGTTACAGCACCCAGAGGAGCTTTACTGCTAGTATGATCGTGACTAATAAGATTAGCTACAGAGTGCACAAAGAAAACTTCAGGGCATGAATCCTCCTGCCTGTAGCTCGGTGCAAGACCGGGGAACAATAATTCTTTCTGAAAGTGCCTGAGGCATGCTGGATTCCAGGGACTGCAGACAGAGAAAGGCAGACGCTAAAGTGGAGTGGCGGAAACTGACCCATCTCTCATATTTAAGAAAGATTAATTCAGACTAGAACTGATGCAGAGAAGGGCGACTAGGATGATCTGAGGAATGGAAACCTACCTTATGAGAGGAGACTCAAAGGGCTTGGCTTCTTTAGCCAAACCAAAAGAAGACTGAGGGAGATATGATTGCTCCCTATAAATACATCAGAGGGAGAGGAGTTATTTAAGTTAAGTGCCAATATGGACACAAGAACAAATGGATATAAGCTGGTCATCAATAAGTTTAGGCTTGAAATTAGAAATTAGACAAATTAGACAACTTTTGTCTTCACACCAACAGAGGAGTGAAGTTCTAGAACAGCCTTCCAAGGGGAGCAGTGAGGGTAAAAAACCAATCTGGCTTCAAGGTTAAGCTTAATAAATTTATCGAGGGGATGGTGCAATGAGACTGCCTACAATGGGATGTTGCCAATTTTGTGACTGCTAGCAGCAAAAATCTCCAGCTGCAGGAGATGGGACATTAGATGGGGAGGGCTCTGAGTGACTACAGAGAATTCTTTCCCAGGGGTCTAGCTAGTGGGTCTTGCCCACATGCTTACGGTCTAACTGCTCGCCATATTTGGGGTTGTCAAGGAATTTTCCCTCAGGTCAGATTGGCAGAGCCCCTGGGAGATTTTCACCTCCTTCTGCAGCCTGGGGCACAGGTCACTTGCAGGTCTAAAGATTCTCTGTAACTTGAAGTCTTGAATTTATGATTTGAGGATGTCAGTAACTCAACCAGAGGTTAGAGGTCTATTCCAGCAGCAGGTGAGAGAGTTCTGTAGCCTGCAATGTGCAGGAGGTCAGATATGATGGTCCCTTCTGGCCTTAAAGTCTAGGAGTCCAGAACCTCTGACTGGGATATTTGAGAAGAAATTATGTGAATTGAGCAAAGTCCTTTCTTGGCAATACAACTGACTGCTGCCAAGCTACATGTCTGCAACCAAGAGTAGGATGTGTCTGCAAAAGACCCTTAAGCTGCCTGTTCTCTTCTGAAAGTGGAAGTGATGGAAGTCGGCTGCAAGCTGAACTGGCAGTGACCACACCCTGTGTTTGGAACTCAACGCCGGTGTGTTCTGGTGCTTGTGAGGTACCGGTGCTCTGTCATGTATGTTTTCTTATGGTCTTGTGGGAAGCTTAGAATTCAGTGTACAGATGCCCCGAAAGAACCAGTGGGAGCAGCATTGCAGGGGACAAGGAAAGGACAAATGCACCATAGAACCAATGATAACTAGCAAGGGCTCATGATATTCCACCCTGGCAAATATATTTGGGTTTGTCTGAGAGGCAAAGAGCAGTGCTGCATGCATGAAATCTGCAAAAGGCGTCTGATGAACTGCTGCTTGAATTCAGTGAGCTTCAAAAGGAGAATGGTGCTTTCTGGGCTTAGAAGCCGAAGGAGTTTCATTTTGTTTTCTCTTTTGAAAGATAAGACATTTAAAAATGATAAACAGAACCATATCAAACAATGCATACGTAACCAGTGGAACTCATTATCACAAGATATCACTGACAGCAAGACCTTAGCAGGATTCCTGAGAGGATTAGACATTTACATGGTTAAGGAGAAAATCCAAAGTGATAGGGTTTTTTTGTTTGTTTTTGTTTTTTTAAAGAAGGGATATAGAGCAGGGAACAGGAAAAAACTTCTCTTGTGGAAATTGCTCCATAATTGTCCATTTTGTTGTTACTGGAACCTTTCCCTGAAACATCTGGTACTGGTCACTTATCTGTCCTTTAAGATGGGACCTATTGTTCTATAAGAGACACTCCACAAGCTGATTTGAAGCGGGTGGGGGGAAGATATTACCCTATTCCTTTCCACTCCCGGAAATGCTGACAGTCTCATGAGAAATCCTAATCTTGCATAGTGTTCAGCCAGACCACACAGGTGTAGTAAGCACTTGTATTTTAGGGCATTCAATCAAAAATGAACCTCCACAATGTTTGCATTTCTCCTCCATCACTAATTTTCCCTGTACCTTTAACAAGAGCTTTGAACTGCAGCGCTGCAGATATTTTCCTCTCACCACATCTCCTATGTTGACTCTTTCCATCACAGCTTGTCGCTTTCTCTGTTTGCAGATACCGCGGCAGTGATATATGAGTCTGCTTCCAAAGGACCTCTGGCTGGACACAGAATTTGTGTGATTGATTGCCTGGGTCCAAGTTGCTTTGTAGCAGTGGGGCGTCTGTAACTTGGAATGAAGCTGTTTAGCATTACACTGTTTCCCCTTCCTGCCCCCGCCCCGAGGGGATGAGCCTTCAAGAAAACATGTCTGTTTGGGTCAGCCTAGCATCACGATGTAGAACTCACATGCTGCAGGTTAGATCCTGCACCACTTGGGTCAAGGTGATTTTACTAGATCTTCAGCCGTTAGCTCCACCGCTAGTTCAGTCTTCCTGGCACTTTCCATTATAAGACCCTGTTTTCAGGTGCTTATAACTTTGCCAGATTTGAACCATTGGGGCCGAAATGTCACGTTTACCCATCCATTGCCAGTCTCCATAATTTTAATTTTAACTTTAATAAAAGTTTTTCATTAATTTTGAATGTGTGTTCTTCTCGCGAAGAAACGTAGGATTTAATTGTGCTCTTCACATGCACCCGGCGCGCCCATTAGCACCAGTGAAAAGCAGACTCATGGCTTTATGGTGAAGGCACAGAACTAGGATTCAGCAGCTCGGGGGTTCATTTCTGAGCTCTGCCCCACACCATTCACCAGTAAAATGGGGCTAGTAATGTTTTTCAATCTCCCATGGTGTCATGAAGTTAAATTAATTGATGTTGCAAGATGGACAGATACCATGGTGATAAGTGCCACAGAAAAGTCCATGGATACACTGAATCATAAAAACAAATCAGTGCATGCAAAGGAGAAAAGAGACTCCTTGCAGTAGGGAGAAAGGACTATGTGGAAGTGGGGCAAATGTAAGAGGAACCTAAAAGGCTCCGTCAGACATCCAGGGGAAAGTAATGCCCTTTGGACAGGGAATGATGGTAGCACATTTGCAGATTGTGTAGGAATCTAATATTGCTTTGAGCCCTCCCAATCTGTTTAATGGCCTTAGGAATGAGCCAGAACATTGCTATCCATATGTAGCCTGCCCCCAGCTCAGCTCCCTCTGAAGTTCATGTTCTAACCAGAACTGTTCCTAAACAAACTTCCTATGCCGGCTGCTGCTTCCCAAGTGGGTTGTGAAATACACAGCACAAGGCAAATAGTACTGATGAATTCTGCGTTTATTCTCCCCCGAGGCATACCTTCTATGCAGATGTGAAATGCACCAGGCTCACTGTTAGTTGCACATCACCAACCTGTTTGAAATATTAATGCTGTATTGACTCTCGAGTTTCCTTTGGCACCTGAAATTAATTTCACTTTTGTTTGGACCATGATGGATTTTAACATAAGATAACAGCAAACCTTTGCCAACCTTAGGCAGTTTAATAACCAAAATCTTTGATTAAAATTTTTAATAGCCTGGAATGATGGAATGGCTCCCATCCATGATAAATTAAGCTCCTGTCATTCAAATTTATATACAGTGTCAACTCTCTTTATATGCAAAATCAATCCCCTTAACACCCCTCAAAACATAACCATTTAGAGGAGAAGATTTTCCTGCATCAGGCCTGGCACTTTTGCATAATCGCGCTTTTTTTCTTTTTAGCAGTCACATCTGGGCAGATAGTGTTCCAGCCGTTCAGCTGTTTCAGCTGCTGTTCCTTTAAGGGGTGGAAGGAAATGCCATGGAGGCATGAGGATTGTAGCTTTCCAACACTTGTGGGCTGTGAAGCACTGTAGAACCTCAGGATGTCAATAAGCTGCCTCTACTTCTGCAAATCTACATAAAAAAATAACATGCTGCCTAAATGGAGGCTGGAAAATATCATCAAAAGCTTCCAGGGGGCAACAAAACTAAATACTATGAAGATTTTTAAAATGTGATTTAAACACAGAAAACATCTCTCACGTATTATTACTGCTGCTTGTTTAGAGCCAGATCCTACAGTCCTACCAGGCAAAATACCCACCAAGGCTGATTAACTGATTAAAAAGTCCAGCATAAAATTGGCCGGATGTACCTGTTAGATACTCCATGGTACTTTTTTTACTGAAGGATCCCAAAGCATTTTAAAAGCAAAACATTCAGAAATCACTTTGCCCACCACTGAAATGCAGCCAGTGCTGCAGTTATGCTCATCAATGTTTGAACAGCCCACAGCAACACCGAATAGCATTTTCTTTTAGGACTGGAAGTGAAGACAAATATTATATCCACTTCAAACTGCAGTGGGAAACCTAGGATGGCAGAATGTAATTAGCCAGAGTGGACTTTGACAAGGACACTGGGATTAACATTCCTTTTTGCAGCAAGACCTATACAACTTTCAAGTGTACCTGGGTATTGGCTTTATCTCACAGGTGGCACTTCTAGCATTTGCTGAATGAACAACAGCACTTTTTGCAGTGCCTTGAGTTCTCTTTGGTTGTCTCCTACCCTAGGACAGAGCTATCATGCCCGGCTCGGCCAGTGAGAACAAACATGGACACAGTGTGAATGGTAAAATTGCTACTTATAAGAACTTCCCTGTGGCAGATTTTTGTCTCCAGACTCTTCAAGGCACTCTTCACCAGTTGTTAATCATGTTAGATGCAATAGTTGATATTGTGGGTTTAAATTACTTTGCTTGTCCATTTTAAAGTCCAAGTGGAAGCCCCTCCCCCACCTGGTGCAAGTTTCCCTCATTTTAGAGCTTCATGAAGGTATTTTGGGGGGGGGGGGGGGTTTGGATTTTGAGATGGACATTTCACCTCAGCAATAGAAGCATCTTAGAGACTTTACAGGATTTGATTCCGTTTATAAACACGATAGTTCTGGCTTCTATTCCCACACAGTGGGTAAAAGACATACTTCTGTCTAAAAAAAAGTGTATTTATACTGAGGTTAAAAGTAGTCGCCTGGAGAGAGTACGGTGTGTGTGTCTCCTTGGTAACAGTTTGCCGCTACTCTGAGAATGAGCTGACAGCCATTTATGCACACCAGCCAAGTTATCTGGAAATCTGAAGGTGCAACACACAGAATGAATGGAGCTACAGGTTCTTCACCCCCTTTTCATTTTCTTTCCTCTTAACATGGTTATTCATTTTCTTTAGCACTGCAGAGGAGAAAAATGTCAAGGATTTTCTTTTGAAGCAGCTCGCTTGCTGTCCGTCTCCCTCTTTATATTATTATAACATGGGAATTTTAAAACAATATCCAATTTAGGTCTTGGAAGAGATGGGAGATAGTCCACCAGTTCCCAGTCCCATAAATAGATTTAGGCACTTGATGAAATTGATTGCCTCGCCCAACCCCCGCACCCAACCTTGGCAAATCATGTCAAGAAAATGAAGATGTTGCAGCTTTTTAGTATAAATCCTCCAATGTCCTAAATCCTAAATGTAGGGAGGAAAGCAATTACAAAACATAATCCAGTTTCAGATGACCACCTTCTTAGCTGAGGAAGAACTAGGAGACAGTGAAACATAGGTTTGTTTTGGGAGTGGGGGTGGGCATGCTAAACACAATGATCTCAGACCACAGCTCTGGGGGGACACAAAGGGAGAAAAGGGGAGGTGTATGCAGCATTAAAGCGGTGAGGTTTGTCTCGCAGGTCCCTGCCCACCTGCTTCCCCCTTCTCTCTGAGGGGGCCGGGAGAGGGCAGGACCCAGCAAGGGCAGAGGTACAAGTCTTAAAACCAAGTCTGACAAACAAATTTCTGGTCTCAGGGGCCAGAAATCTCTTAAACAGGTTGGCTCTTGGGAAGCACTTTCGAAAAGCAGAATGGTGGGTTATATAACAGAGTAAATTGCCAAAGGTGGCCCTGGAATGCACAACAATGGAAATACTTAGGGCAAGGCGAGGATATCCATCAGTAGCATCATCCTGCAGTCACACAGGGGGTTGGACTGATGGTACGAGATGTCCTTTCCAAGCCACGGCGTTATAACTCCTGCCGACTGACCAAGGCTAACAGACCATGCAAGGCCAGAGGGGGCATTTGGATGATGAAGAGAAAGATCGGCCAGGGAAGAAGAAGGAGGTGGGATGGCTCCAGGGTTTGCTAATGAAATACAGGCTCTTCTGCCTGCAGGTTACTGGTTCAACTCCTGCCTGGCTCGGTGGTGGCTGAGAGCTTTACCCTCTTTGTGAAATGAGTGGGTGGGTTCCACTTCAGTGCCTAGTTCCAGAGGTCCACACAACAAAAATCAGTCACAGAACTGGCCGTAAGCCAAGACTGTGAACTACTCCTTCTTCTCCAGAGGTGCCAGGTCAGGACGCAGGCATGTCAGTGGCTGCTGCAGTGCAAATTTGTGTTGGCACTGCCCACACTGTACCTGGCCTGTGGGGCTGTCTGCCTGGCATGGAAGGCACTTTGCCCTAATTTACTACCATTTTTTAAGAGAAATCAGAGAGGAACATACTATGGCTGCTTGTATAAGTCAACGCTATAGGCCTTACTAACAGAGAGGACCTCCTGAAGGCATGGGCCTGCTCACATGGGTAAGGCCCCTGGGATTTGGACCTCCGTGGCCGGACCTGAGCCAGCCTTGCAGTATTCTTAATGATTATCGTTACTGTTTATCATTTGCATTATGATTCCCCATTGTGCCACGTGCCGTAGAAACACAGTAAAAGGCTATCCCGGCTCTAAAGAGCTCCCACTCCTGCTGAGACCAGATACAACAAGTGTGTGTAACCAACAACTGGGAGAAATGAAGTGAAAGGAGGGAAAGGAAGGAAACAATAAGACGACTACTCCTGATACCCGTGTCAATGCTTTTTAACATTACAAAGGAAACCGGCCGTAGAGGGGACCAGCCGCACTACCATTATGATGTGCTGCAAGAATAAGCTCTCCAGCGCCTGCCTCTGCAGGAAAACAAAAAATGTGTAACACAAGCAGAATAAACGAACATATCAGAGGCAGCTCTAAGGAGAGCAGCGCTCATCTGTTTAAGCTTCATTAGCGGTTAGAATATGGGAGTGAAACTTTCAGAAAAATGCTGGTGCTGGGATTTCTCCTGGTTTGATAGTCCAGGCAGGTTTAAAACAACACACATAAATAGCCCCCAGATGAACAGCTGGGGAAAGGTGAAGTTCAAACCACAGCTGAACCCAGCTGGCCCAGCTAGGAGCCCTTAATAATGCAGGAGCAATTTACCAACATTTCCGACAGACATTCTCCTGGCAGCACACTCAGCAATGGGGAGTTGACTGTGGAATTCAGGAAATTAAAAGCCGCTCAGACAAACAATCTCTGCAGCTCTTTCGGGGTGGGATCCTAGTGAGCGGAGAGTCCAGCAACATTCCAGGGGAAACTCAACTCTGCTTCCCAGGGGAGAAGCAGCCCATTCTCCCTAGGAGGAGTCTGTGCCCTGGGCTGGCATTACACAGGGCTCTGAGCAAGGTTTGCTGCTCCTGACTGCGCACGCAGCATGGGGAATGTGTCCACCCTACACTCATATCTCCCCATGTTATGAATCCTTCAGTAAAGGTCCTGGAGTAAACACGCCTGGCAGATAGGAAGGGGGTTTTGTGCCGCTAACGATAAATAGAAATGTCAGGCTAGGAAAAGCCAACCTGTTTATTCTGCAGGTGGAAGCCCTCTCGGTGGCATTTCAGTGCCTATCACAGTGTGTGCAGCACAGGGTTCTTCACATGTGGTTTGTTTGCATTAGTCAGTCGTGTTTCCTGTCTTAACATGGTTAGTCTGGTTTGGTTCTGCTAGGTGCGCTGAGGCCTCTCTGGTTGAGCATTGCAGTGACACTGATAGAATGTCTGCACTGATAGGTTCCTGGCGGCCTGACAGCCCCGAGAGCCAGGTCATGTCATTGCAGGTTTGCCAAGAAAAGCCAAATTGTTGTTGTCTGTACCTGGTCCTCTTTGCGAAGGAGAGAGGCACATGCCATAGTAGCTTTCCTAATTTTCAGCTTGATGTGAAATGAGAAACTCCTCTCTACTTCTTTTCCCAAACACACCAGGACCTTTGCCACCACCTGCGATGCTCCAGACCCTGCTTAGATAAATATGGGAAGCCGCATGCCCTGTGCTGCTGGTGCAGCTCGCGTGAGACTATCCAGAGTTCTTGGGCCTCTCCTACTTAATCTTTTTTTTGGGGCACCCATCAGCAAACACCTAACTCTGTTGCAAATGTTGCATCTTCCTGCACCTCTTTGTTCTGATGCTCAGAGTGGCAGCATTGCTTTCAAGGCTGGATCGGGACATGAGATTTCATGCGCTGCTTTACAGATAAGACAACAGGATATCAGATAGAGAGAAAATCGGGGTCCTTACATGGGCAAAGTCTGATGTTTAACCTGGCATCCCGATCAAACTCCACTTGGATCATTACATGTGGTTCACTTAAAGTTGACTGTTGGTTTCAGTAGGATGTAGTTTGTCTGTTGGTGAGAGAGATGGTGGTGGGGAACGAGACCTAACAACTACGGTCAGATTTTCTAAAGAGCCATAGGGGTCGTAATGACAGCAGATGCATTTGGAACACTTCTGAAAATCTGATCTATGTTTTGGTTCCTATGTGGCTACTGTGCCCTTAGAAATTTGTCCATCAGCCCTTTTGAAAATCTGACCCAAGAGGCCTGATCCAAAGCCCCTTGAAGTTAATGAGTGTTGTTCCATTGGCTACAATGGGCTTTTTATTAGGCATTATGCTTTGGGATCCTTCTGGATGAAAGGTGTGATATAAACGCACAATGTTTTTCAGGTCATGTTTTGCAATCTGGTTACCCTTTAATAATTTTTCAGAATCCAATACAGATTATTTAAAATTGTTGAATGTCATGTACAACATGATTGTTAAGAATCCTAATGCCTTTCTGACCTTCAATATGATCATTCTCTAAGGATTTATTTAGTTAATATACCTATTTTTAAATGGGTGACTATCTAAATGTATTGCTGCTGCAGAGGATTTGAGAGAGAGAGCGGGTGGAAAGCAGCATGGCATTGAACGTGATGATCTGAGCTGGAATTTCATCCAGATACCAGGTCAACAGCTGTTTAATGGAAGTTGCTGGGGCGCCGTGTGGATGCTGCCCACACAGCAGTTTGCAGGGCCTGGCCCCTGCTCTCCAAACTGCAGGGCCATTTTGCATCATTTAGCACAATGAAATGTGAGGGAATGAGGCTTGTTGACTTGTGTTTCCCCCATGGTCTCTCTCACTTTCACTCTATTATTATTCTTTTACAATAATGTTTTTCAACACCACGGTTTATTTTTAAATGAAAAGAACAGAAAGGTTCCTCCTCCGAAACAGCTCCCTTTCTTCCAATGCAAATCAGAACGGGCTGAGTGCGCCGAGCAGCTATTGGTGAAATCTCCCTGGCCACGGTCATGCAGACGGACAAGACGGGGAAGATAACGTCTGGCTCTGGGCAGAACCTGAACTTCTCTGTTCACCCAAGTCAGCCCACTGCAAAATGGGGAGGTTCCGAGGCTCCCCTGTAAAGCGCGTTGGGAGGCGTAAGTACAAAGTGTTCTAATGGTTTTGACTGGACTTTTCGTGTTCGGAGTTCGGACGTCAGGGTGCCATTGTTTTAAACGTTCAGGTCATCACTTTGCTCAGGCATTCGAGTTTCCAGAGGGAAATGCACCATCCCTCTTGTGCTGACATGCCATCTAGCAGCATTTTGATACCTGTCTCTCTCTCTCTCAGGAGCTGTTCATAGGATCCTAAATAAACTCTTGTCATCAGTGATCCTCCATAAATCTTCATTACCATTTGCCTCAGCTGCAGTTCCAAACATTTCTTCTCTCCCTAATGGTTCCCAAAGCGGCCATAATTCTTCTTCAGGGTCAAGAACTTAACAATATTTTCTAACCATTGGATACATTTGGTTTATATCTTATTTCTCAGCCTTATGTTTTTAAGCAAACATCTTTATTTTATAGGCGAAGAAACTTTGGATTGGCAGTAAAAGAAAAGCAGGATAGAGAGCATTTCTCATACGCTGGAGCAAATAGACGGGTGACTGATTTTGTATCAATCTGCAGGAAATAGAAAACAAATTTAGGAGAACAAAATCATAGACTTTTAATCTGACCAAAGATATTTATTGGGACCTAGCATCTTTCACACACTGCAAAGTGCTCTCCTGACCTTTTCAAATATATTCTTTTAAACACTGCCCAAGAGTCCAGACTGTGTGACTTTTCTGGATCTCAGGAATGTACAAATGATCCTGTTCCAGCTGTAGGGGAGATATTTTAAAAATGCCTTGACTTGTGATATGAGGTTTGTGGGACACAGCAGAAGAGTGAGGAAGATGGTGGGGCACAGGAAGTATTAGCATATTATTGTTATTTACTCTTACATCAAGTATTGCTTAAGACTGAGGATGAAACAATGGATGTGATGGGCCACTGGTTTAATCTGGTATGGAAAATCTTAGGCTCATGTGCAGTGGAGCACCCTGGCGTTGATTAAATGGATCCTAAACTGTGTGCATCAGACAAGGCCCAAGTCTCTGGTCTTTGCTGTATTGCCTGGCATCTGTCCTCATGGTCAGTGTGCTGGTCAGGCTCCTCTGCTGAGTCTAGATTGCTCCCTGCTCGCTGGGCTGATCACCTTGCCCTGGGTGTGGGCCTGCCTGGGCCTGCTCCTCCCAACCACCACAGCAACATGTGCTCAGACCTCAGCATGTGTGTTCTCCTTTTAGCCCTGCCCTGGTGCCAGCTGATTGGCCTGGAGCCAATACTCTGTCCCTGCTCTGGAATGACATTCCTTTCCTCCAGTGGGAAGCCTGGTTGGCAGCAGGAAGTCAGGGGAAGCCACGTCTCCTGTCTGTCCAGCCCCTTGTCAATCAGGCCAGATGGATCCTTCCTCATTACACCCATACCACACCTATTTCTTTAAAGACCACAGCATTCTAACTTGGGCAGACAAGTGGCTATTCCCTAGCCAGCTTAGGTGGCCCTTGGTTCTCACTGGCCTGGAATAAGAGGAAGATTATGCAGCAATAGGATTTCCCATTTGCCTTGCAATCCTCATAGCACAAATTCCAGTGCTTGGCTTTTCTGTCCACGTTACAGTGTTAATCGCATGAACAAGCTGGTAGAATTGTAATGCATGGCGCAGTCCATGAGCCATGTTAGTATGCACAGCCACTTTCATCTTTTTAAGCAGTCTGTACTTTTCTTGCTGGCTAGTCACTCTCTTTCTCTCTAGCGCCCAGAGACTCTACAAAAGAGAAGAGAAATAGGCAGAGTCAAATCAGAGAACAAAGAAAAGGTCAATCTCATATTTTAGGATTACATCTCAGGACATTTACAGGTGGTCTCCATTTAGGAGCATGAGCATTGTTCTTGCAAAATCACCACGAGGATCAATTTCCTGAAATTACCACGTTTGCCTCATTTTCCCAAAATACTGGTTACCCAGTTTGGGACTGACTATCTGAGCAGGTGAGTACCCGAAGCTTCTACTGACTTCAGCTGGAATTGTGGGTGTTCAATACTTCTGAAAAATCTGGGGTGCCCAGGGTTGCTAGATGCTTTTGAAAATTTAGGCTGCTGGGATTAATAACTGCAGAGGATCCATTTGGTTAAAGTAAGAATCAATGGAAAACTTCACCCAAACCTCAGCCCAGATTGGAACATCCCTTTGACTTTTTTAAAAAAGCATTATATTTCTTTTAATGTTCAATTGCTCAGAAAAGGAAGGACTGGAATATCATGGTGTTTCTAGTGCTGACTTACCTGGAGTCAGGGAGTACTGGAAATTTTATGGAAAAGCTAAGATTTCCAGCTCATCTTCTAGATCAAAACAGTTAAGAGGAACATCTAGGACAGTGGTTCTCAAACTTTTTTACTGGTGATCCCCTTCACATAGCAAGCCTCTGAGTGTGACCCACCCTTATAAATTAAAAACACTTTATATGTATTTAACACCATTATAAACGCTGGAGGTGAAGTGGGGTTTGGGGCAGAGGCTGACCCCTTGTGACCCGCCATGTAATAACCTTGCAATGCCCTGAGGGGTACCGACCTCCAGTCTGAGAATCCCTGATCTAGGAGATTTGATGTTTAGCTAAATTGATCCTCTGATTCTTTTGAGCTTTGCCCATGCTTAGTTATCGTATGTGATTCTTTGAGTTGTTCAGTTATAGGTTTAACAAAAACACTGTTGTGACAAATTTGGCTCCAACTTTAGGTACTGAAAAAATGAATATTTTTACAAAACTGAAAACCTATAGGAATGTTTTTATGATTAAAAAATTACAATACAGTTTTGAAACCTCCTCTGTCAAATACAAAAAAACCCTTCCCTCAACTATTCTTTGGCAACCTAAACATTGCAGCACTGAGAAACCGGACCCTGAGATTAGAACATACAGCTGACTGACAACTGGCTTCACCAAAGAGGTTGAAATTGACTGGCTAATTTTTAAATTAAACTACATCCACCTGACTAAATTGGCCTTCAACACTGGTTCTCCACTTGTAAGATAACTCCCTTCTCTTCGTGTGCCAATATATATTTATACTTGTATCTGTAATTCTCACTCCATGCATCTGAAAAATTGGGTTTTTTACTTATGCCCATATAAATCTGTTAGTCTTTAAGGTGCCACCGAACTCCTTGTTATTTTTGTGGATCCAGACTAACACCGCTACCCCCTGATAGTTGGCTAATTTTTATTTTCCCTCTTGAGAGAAATGCAAAAAAGATAAACAGCATAAAAAGATTTTAAATATCAATTCCATTGCAGTAACCCAAAGAAGATGCAATTAGGAAGGCAGAGTTAGGATTTTAAAATTAACAAATACATAAAAGTAAGAGCATTATGGAAATTGTGGCCTTTTCTGAAAGTAATAGAATGGCATACTATTAAGGCGCTCATTACCATTGAACACAAGAATGTTCTCCAGCCCAGCATGGTGAAATATAGTTCTATTCAGTAAAGGTTTTATTTCAAAATAAGTTGCTGTATAAAATCTAAGGGAAGTCTTCATTTAAGACCTTTAATTTAACTTCTGCTCCTAGACGACAGCCCCGTACCTGCACTGCTATTTCCTACCACAGATCCCTGACATCACCGGGCCTTTACATAGATCATGGGGCCTGTGCTAGTAGCTTCCAGTGGAGCATCAGGACTGTTGGTTGTTAAAATGCACCTGGAATTCCCCAAGGGAGAATGCCATGGACATTTCTCCTTTCTGCACCTGCCCAGCCACTGAAATGAGGTGTTTTTTCTTGTTAGAGTCAATTGTGCAAAACCCCCAGGACTTATAATATACTATATAACACCAGGCATTAAAGCTGAACTAATTAGGTACACAATCTCTTTTGTGATACTGCGTAGAAACCCTCAGCAGGGATTAGTACCCCACTGCGCCAAGTGCTGTGCACACATATAACAAAAAGCCAGCCCTGCCCACAAAGGGCTGTCAATCTAACAGGGTAATTCATCCTCCCTCTTTACCCTTTCTGTTGACCTGAAGGAGTGATGCAGTGGAATGGAAGCTTCCTGAGCAAAGCAGCCACAAACCATGGGCCCTTGATCAAGGAAGTATCTGGGAAGCGGGATGTCAGGAGGATGCCATGCAAAGTGTGGGGCGCTTGAGGGAGGTGATTAGGACTGATGCCACAAGCCCATTTGACACAGGCCACTGAACGGATATACATCGATTGGATTAACTTCAGGTCCAGGCAGGGTGAATTTCGGGAACCTACTCTCAGCCTCTTCTTGTGGGTGACATTCACCCCTGCACAATAAGCCAGTACGGCATCACACAAGCCCCATTCTGAAAACTGGAGTGGAGGCCTTCAGCTCTGGGGTCAAATTCACCCTGAGAGAGGATGGATGGTCCAGTGCGGTGGGTGCTTGCCTGAGTTCAACTCCCTGCTCAGCCACAGATACCTTCTGCGACCTGGGGCAAGTCACAAAGTCTCTCTGTGCTGCATTTGCCCCTTGGGGATAGTACTTCCCTATCTCACAGAGGTATTGTGATGACGTACCCATTACAGACTGTGAGGCATTCAGCTATAACAGTCGTGGGGACTGTACAGATGTCTTCGGCAGATATGTACCGTCACAGCTTTGCAGCTAACCCTCTTTTTAGAAGAGCGTTGACAAAAGTCTGAGTAATTTTGCTAATTGTTACAGAAATATTTTCTCTTTTCTTTTTTTTCCATGTGCTCCATCCATCTTTAGAGATGAAGAAACCAAGATCTCTGGGGATTTGGAACAAAGCCTAAATTAACAAGCTACTTCTGTGCTGACACAGAGTTAAATGGTTTTAAGATTAATAACTAACTTAAGTAATTGTTTAGATTAAACTCCATTATGCTTAATAAATAATTAACCTTTCAGATAGAATGCATTTACAAAAAACAGAGCGGTCTGCTTAGCGGGAACATGGATGGAACAGATAGGAGGTATTTGTAGGCACATACAGAAAAGCTGACTTCTGAAACCACAAATTAAATTCAGATAAATTTTGCGTTGGTTTGTGCATAACATGTAAGTGACATTTTCTGGGCAAGAGGATCTGCAGTGCTCAAGGGGAGAACGTGCAGGTGCATGTAGGAAAACAGAGAAGCCATATGGATTCTTTTGTTCCCAGTATAATTCCTCAGCTTTTATATACCACCCTTTTAATTTGGCCAACACTCTATAGGTTAAGGTAACCATTTTTTAATGTCAGAGATACACAAAGTAGCAATTATCTCTCTTCCTATTGGTCAGGAGACTCAGCTAGCTTCCTTTAATTTAAATTTATTACTTTACAACCTCAGGCTTTCAGCCAAAAAACCAAAACAAAACAAAACAAAAAAAACACCCAAACTCCCACACACGATTTGTATCATCAAAAACAATATTAGCATTTAACTCTTTGTCCATATACAGTGCCTCTCATACAAAGCCTTTCACAAATATCAGTCCAGTCTCTTCCCACCCTATCTGAGGTATCATATTGTCCATTTTTCTGATGGGTAAATTGAGGTTCCAAGGGGATCACTTGGTCCAGCATCGTACCTAAAAGAAGAGCTGTCCATCTCTGCTCAGAGGTCTGAAATAAGCCTGGCTGGGCTGTCTGGACTCTACACTCCCTTGACCTTTGGGATGAGGTGAAACAATTAGACATTATTTTGAGATACTGGACCAAAGCCTGGTCTCGATTATTCTGGCATAAATCCAGAGTAGCTCCATGGGATCTGATTTTACATCACTGTGACTGAGAGAGGTATTTGGCTTATTGAGTTGGACTTCTTCCCCCTTCTGAGTTTGCTGATTTCAGACCAGAAAGCACCCCTCAGTCAGCATCCTCAGTGGAGCCGTGCAGTGAACTGTGCAGGAGATGCACGAGGAAATGGTCCGATTGTGCAGTGAAAATAAAGCATGAGCCTATGTGATGCTCTAACAGCTCTATGGCATGTTGCCCCATGTGGGGAATAAGGGGCTGGTTCTTGTGGTCTCTGTGACACTGGCCCTGAGAATGCTCCAGAGGCAGCATGCTTATTTCCTGTGATGTCAGGGGCCTCTCACAGCTCAGCACTGTTCTCGGGCTTTAGGACTGGCATTCACAGATGAGCATGTGTCCTTCCTCTTCAGATGGCGGGAAGGAACGTCTTCCATGCAGTTCTCTCTCCATTGTGACGTACCAGGCTGCAAGAGAGAAAAGGGCTAGCAGTCACTCTCTTTGAAAGCGGATGATCATTGATTTTGCAGAGCCCCGTCCTCTGCCACGTCTACAATTTGGATCGTGGCCTCCCTCCTTGTGTGCCACCGGGTGTCTTGAGGACAGTTTGCAGCAGACAGAAGGGTCATCAGCGTGGCTGCGGCCGGTTTGACCAGCAGGCTTCTCCACTAATAAAGTTGTGATGGGCTGGAATTAGGATTTATTGTGCTGTGCAGACATTTCTTCAGTACTTCGAGTTGATGACCCCAGTGTTGGTTTTGAACTATTGTTTAATTTGCACGCGTTTCAATTTAAAACTCGCAGCAATGATTAATCAACGGCCCGGAACATCGCGGCGCTGCAGAAACGGGGATATGGAGATTAATTAGGAAAGGCGATTTGAATGTACAGTTCAGAATTTCAAGTACTTAGAGATGTGGCATCTTGAATTCAGTTAACATGTCTCTGCCCTGCTAGAGAATTGTTTGGTTTCTCACATTGTTCTGCTAAAAGGATGGCTGGGGAGGAGATGCTGGCAAGTATATGCAACATACACGGCTGCCTGCCTGAGTCAGTAGCAAAGGGCTACGATGGACTGCTATGTAGAGCTGGCTGGGAAATTGTTTTCCGACCCCACAACATATTTGGAGATTTTGGAATTATTTTCCTGCTTTGGGATGAACCTGAGAACTGTGGGAGAGGAGGACAGAGAGAGGGAAGGAGAAATGACACGAAAAACACTTTTATTCACATAAAATCACATTAAAAACTTATAGTGCTATAACATTTCAACACACACCCAAAGAGATATGAATAAAATAAAGCAAAACAGACCTCCCATGAACATTAAACATGGATCACTAAACATCATCATCATCATGAAGTTGACTCAAAATATTGTTAACCCATCAAGTTACTGAAAAGTGTCTCAGTGACAAGTCAATTGATAGAAGTGTAACCAATTGGCAGCCAGGCCACCATCTGTGTGGAACAGCCCTTGCACTTTACTTCATTCTACCTGGCCATTCTGCTCTGGTGAGATTTCAAAACAGTTTTGTTTGACCCAGGAAAAAGTTAGCAAGGCGGCCGAATGCGAGCACTGTATCTCACTCCAGGGCCAAACAGGTTGGAGAAAAACAGTCCCGAACTGCTGCAAAAGAATAAGAAGAGGAATCAGTCAGGAGCACTGGGCTTGCAGCCGAACAAGAGAGGTGCTGCTCAGACACCATAGCGATAACGTGGTACAAAAAACGATTGGTTGCTACAATGCAGCAAGTCACCGGAGAATTTAGCAGGAGTTGGTTTGCACAACATCCGCCAAGCCGGGGACAGAGTCACCTAGGGACAGAGGCTGTATCAGGGAGACCAGAGATGGTGGCATAATACTTAGGGACACACATGCTCCAGAGCTGCTTCGTGGTCCTGGCTGCGAATGGAATAGTCACCAAACGTTTCCAGGATAGCAGTCTGCTGAAATCTGCACAAGGATCTCATCTGCAATCCAAAAGGCCCAGGAGGTGAGGGTAGGAGGGGTCCAGACACAATAGCTGTTGCCACGACATTGAGGCCAGGAAGGGACCTGCCTCATTTCTGCACTTTCTCTTCAGACTCATCCCAGTTCCTTAACATGTATTGTTCAGCTCTGAACGAGACCCCCAACACCTGACCTCCATAGATGCTACGTTGTACTTGTTGGGGGCAACGAGGGGTCCACTAAACTACCAAGAGCCCAGTAAGATTGAATTGCTCCTAGCCCAGGTAATGTAGACAGAAGATGCCTGTTCACATAGCTGTAAACAAGTGCAAAGTGCCTGCAGGTCACTGTCAGACGTGATAAAACCCGAGATGCCAGCAGCCTAGGCCAACAGACAAACCGGGAGAACCGCTGGCACCCCTGCACAGAAAGGTCAGTCATGCGGCATCTGAAGAGATGCGGAAATGGCTCCAAACGATGAGCATACCGTATCCGAGACAGAGCACACCCCAGACAAATGCCTCTGCAAACTGGGAAGCAGCAGCTAAGACCCCCCATTAATATTTAGAGCACCAAAAACATGATGGTATGATAAAGCATGATGGATGCTTTATTCGAGGTTCATCTTTCTGAGGTTTGCCCAGCATTAGATAATTACTTGATTCTTTTGTCCTGGGTGCAGTGCTATAAGTGGACATGGATCTTTAAGTACCCATTTTATTCTTGATGAATAATTGTCCATCCCAGGACACGTTGATTGTTTGATAGAAGCATCATTCAGAACAGCTTAGTTTCGATTTCAGCTCAGCATTCACCCTGGCTGGTGGGGATCTGACTTAGAATTAGGAATTTAACCTCCCCAGACTGGCAAAGAGTTGAGCGTATCTCCCAGGCAGGAAAACAGCTGCCTCCGTGATCAGTGCTTGAAGCTGCTTTGACGGGTTCTACTAGCAAATAAGTCCAGTCCTCCTCAGGTGGAAGAAGCGCACAGCACCAGTAACATGGGGACAAATCCTTCGTCCTCCTTCTAGATTACAAGAGAGGAGATGACCCTGAGATTCCAGATGGCTTCCCTCAATAAATAACAACAATCCATCCCATTTCTGCCATCTCTCTAATTGAAGGAGGTGGATGATGTGATTTCCTGCAGTGTAAATAGGATGTTAGTCCATAAATTTTTCAGAAAGCTTTCAGAATATCACAGTACCCTGTAACTCACAACCCAGAGATTCCACTGTGGTGTAAGCTCCTTCCTCTTTATTAATGGATGTTATAGTAACATACAAATCCTACTGCATGTAAATATTTAAAAACATGTACGGGTAAAACCCTTTGTTGTGTTTTCCCAAGGTTTGCATTTGGCCTTCAGCGCAAAGAGACTTTACTGTAACCATGCTGGCTAAAGACCATAAAATGTGTAACTTTGGGTATTAATTGCAATTTCCTTGTGTGTTTGGTTCCAAATCTAAATTTTCGTTGTTGGAAAAACAAAAAGATCTGCTGAATTATTTGTGCAGCACTCTTAGTAAATCAATGCTACAATGTAACTGCTGGAGCTTTCATGGAGCTGTGTTCTCAAACCAATTCACTCAAGGGGAGTGTTTTGGAGGGTCTATTTTTGTTTTTTGGAGTTTTTTGGAGGGGCCCTGATTCACCAGTTAGACCCAAACCTGAAAGTTTCTATTTTGTTTCAGATTTCTCCTTGTGGTCATAAATTAATCTTCATTGTCTGAACTGCAGCTTTGCAAATATCATTTTACATTATAGCCTAAATATCACTCCTCTGGTTAGTTAATTCTTCTAAGAGAAGGTCCAGCATGATCTATTGGATTTACCTACTTCTTGCTCTTAAATAGAAAAGCGGCTGGGAATTTTGGATGGATGGAAAAAAATCATTCACTTGTTAGCTAAAAGAAAACAAAGAGCAGGTTGTCAGGGCCTATGATGAGTCTCTGGAGGCACTATTTTGCAGTGTACACAAATGCCGCGTATCTTTTACTTCTGTGATAATCAATGGGTTAAATTAGGCAAAACATATGTCTGCAAATATACAGAAAAAGATACTTTTGGCCAGATTAGTCCCTCTCCTGGGGAAAATAGGGTTGGAGAAAGGAGGCAGGAAAATTCCATGAGATGAGTCATCTTTATACTGATGGCTCCTAGATCCACTACTCCATCCTGACTTTCCTCATTTAATTTATTAAGAATGGTCTGATCTAGTGGTAAGACATGGGACTGGCCCTTAGGAGATCTGGCTTTAATTCTTATCTCTGTCACAGATTGTGTGTGTAACCTCAGGCAGCTCACCTAATCTCTTTATGCCTCTGTTTCTCATTTGTAACGTAAGGATAGTACTTCCTTTCTTCCACTCTTTATCTGTCTTGAGCTCTCCAGGGCAGGGACTGCCTTGAACTGTGGGTATATCCATCCTTTAGCAATGGCTGGGACCTGAATGATGTGTCCATTCTTTTTGCTCATTCACTGGGCCACGTGTTGACTGAAGTGTGCGAATGACAATGTTTACAGTCAAAAGAGACTGTGCTCAAATGTCAGATACTCAGTGGAGAACCTAGAGCCATCGGAGAACCTAGAGCAAAAGCAGCATGGTGCCCCAAGCAGCTTGACTATCTTAGTGAATTTTATAGGTGTTTATTTTTTTTACGTGGATGGGCAGGACTAAAACAGGAGGTTAACAATAAATCTAAAGCAATGTGTTCACCAGTGGCTGCATGTGCCCACAGCTGCCTTATTTAGGTGCATGGGAATACCAAACCTAGTGACAGTGGCATTTCCATTTCAGGTTGAGTGTGCCAAGCAGAAGAATCCTGTTTGTGCTCCAGCAGCCTCTTCTGGCTTTTGATTTAGGACTAGTGTGTTTGGTTATTTCATGACATTTCCCTTTTCCTGAAGTGGCCTTTCCCCTTCTTGCTGAGGGATGCTGAGAATAGTGGATTTGCCTCCCCCCACTCAGGCTGATCACTGATCCTTCCAGTCTGGTACCCTGCCTCTGACATTGCCCACTCTCAGAAGATGAGCCTCTACACTTACATGCAACTAGCTGGATCTGAAATGCTGCAGATGGGTGGAGGGAAATTTCTCTTTGACCCCCAAGGCGATCAAAATACTGCTCTGAAGCATGAAGTGGTTATAATTTTATTTTTATACTTTGCTGATTTAAATAGATCCTTAAATAAATACTGGCGGGGGCGGGGAGGGGGATAATGGAACATGTCCTGTTAAATGAACTCCTGACTTAGCTAAAAGCTGCTGGTACTCGGAGATTAGCTGCAAACTGCTGCAAGTGGAGAAGTGTTAAGTCAACCGTTTCCTTTAAAAGCGCCCAGAAGAACATGCTCTCTGGCCTTTGAAATCTCTCTGTGCCCTTGAAAATATTGATGGGTGCAGACAATGATGTTGTGAGTTAACAACAGCACTGCCTCAGATAATGAACGCTAACTCCTCTTTCGCTTTTATTAACCACATATGTCATGTGACACAGCAATTGGGAAGATGGCAAAAAAAAAATCAATAAATGAGGACTCTGTGGTTCTGGGGAACAATTCAGAAATTTACTATTTGTGTCTACTACTAACTTTTTAAAAAGCCCAAATATTTAAGGAGCCCTGGCTAGACAGAATGGAGATCCTTTCAGCAGGGCCCTCTTTTCAGGTTTTTTACATTTCTTTGATTTTGTTTTTCCCTTTGGTGATTAATACAATGGGTTGATTTTAGAGATAATCCAGAAGACAGGGTTTTGTGGACAAGTTCTGGATTTGAGTTCAGAATTTTTTCCTCTATGACTTCTTACCTCCTGCTAAGGGCACTTTCCAGTGAGACCTTTTTCGTGGCAGGAGCAATCCTAAAAAGAACAAAAGCTCCCGTCTAATTGAGCCACAGGGATCAAGAGAGAACTTTGGTCTAATTCTGGTTGTTGTGCGTGGTGCGGGGGTGGATGTCGTGTGGCCTGTGAGAGACAGGAGGTCAGACTAGATGATTCGGTGACCTCTTCTGGGCTTAAACTCTGTGACTTTCTAGGTTGAAAAAAGATCCTTTGCAGAGAGATCCCACACTGTGAGTGTGACCATGTCCAAGCTACAAAGAGCAAGAAAGGAATGAGCCGTGCAGTCTTCCAAGAGGTTTGGAAATCCGTGAAGGGGTTTGTTGGGATGATATGGATTATGGAGATGGAAGAGATCTATTAGGGCACCTTCTCCAGGGTAGGACTGTTCTCTGTATAGGTGAGCTCTGAGTGCTTTTTCCTGCCTAGTTTTAAAAGATTCCAGTAATGGACAACGGGGTCCCTCCCCTCCTTCTTTTGGATTGAGGAACAATAATAAAGGAAGAGACCAGGGAGGGGTTCTTCACACTGGTCCAGCCCTGTATGGTGGTAGCTTAAAGGGACCAGAAATGGTCCTTAGCTGGCTGGGGAGGAATTCTCCCGGCACGGGGCACTGCAGGAGGCTGTTCTCAGGACATGCTGAGGGTAGGTGGGGTATTAGGAGGGGGCAAGACTGCAGAACACAGTCCCATGGGGATTCGGGCAGTGCAGCCACTTATAGGCAGCTGTGGACAAACTTGTGCCAGGGGTCCTTGAGCTCCCAAAACTGCCCTGAACTGAGAGGACATAAAACTGTCATTAACCCACCCTTCCCAGTCTCCCCTGAACTGCAAGTTTTCTGTTGTGCCTCTTACAGATGCAGCACAAAACTGAAAAATAGTTTTAAAGAAATAAAGTTCCAGGGGTGCAAAGTGCCCACTTGACTTTTCCCTTTGCCATAAAGTGGAAATTTCCCTTTGACTGGTGTTTTGTTCACTCACAGCACAGCGTCCCTACTTTGGAGCGGCTGATGCTGACATCACACCTGGATTTTATAGCTCCTGGTGCTCTGCACATCTAGAAGTTTTTGATCAAACTATAAATGATCATCAAACATAATATAAGGAAGAGATGAGAGCCCAGATGTGGCTTGTGTGGCAGATTTTTGATGGCTTTATTAAAGTTTTAATATTCTCTTCACCTTTAACTAATCTTCCAGTCATTATGACTAGGAGGTGGAGGAAATTAAATAGACAAGATCATCAGCACTAGGACTGAAACATCTTCAAATGAAAATGTTCATATCTGTAATCACTTCAGAGCCACCATCTTGTCCTATTCAAGTGATGTCATCTCAACCAACATTAGAGAGACAGAAGGGGAAAACTGAGAAGGAAGGTTAATGACTGTCCCTGTGAAAAATTATAGGCTGTCATAAGTGTAAGTAGCCTAGAATTATTGTTTACCTGTAAGGGGTTAAGCTAAAGGTAACCTGAGAGGTGGACAACTGACCAATGAGAAATTCCTCAGGAGACAAAGAATTTTAAGTTTCAGTTTCTCTCTGGGTCTCTCTCTGTTCACCTCGGCTATGGGATGGACACAGCTATGTCTTTCACTGTAACTATAGATTCTATTAAGTATTGTAGTCAGTAAGTTTACCTTTTTTTTTATCACTTGAAGGGTTCTCAGTGGTGAGGGTTGGCTGGGTGCTTCTTAATATTGTAAGCTTCAGCAAAGATATCAACAGTGGGAGAAAGTTGCCTCGGGGGAGAGGTTTGGTTTCTGAATCCTTTTGTTGATTATGGTAAATGCTGTTCTATTGATGGTTATAAGGGATTTATTCCTTTCTTTTTTTCTTTTCTTAAAATCTTTCTTTTAAAAAGCTGACTGCTTGTTGTCCATTGTGTAAGATCCTGGTTTTGGATCGGGCACGTCTCGCAGGATCAGGCGAGGTTTGGGGTTTTTATTCTCTCAAGCTTTCCAGGGAAGGAAGAAGTTTGGGGGGGTTAGTGGAAAGGGAAAGAAGGGTCCCTAGCTACTCTAAACCTAGTTTGGTGGTGGCAACGTACCAGGTCCAAATACAAAAAAATTTGTGTTCTGGGGAAAACATTTTAACCCAAGCTGGTAAAATAGGCTTGGGGGGGGGGGTATTTCTTTTTTCATGCGGGTCACCACATCTGTACCCTAAAGTTCAGGGTGGGGAGGCAATCCTAACATAGGCTGTACAATACAGGCTCAACCCTCATGAAGACTCTGCCCTCCAAATGCAAAACTCAAGAATGTTTGGTGGAGGGGGCGGAGGGAGGAAATGGAATTGCCAGTGAAGACTTGTGACGCTGATTAGACCCCAGGTTGCTTAACAGATATTTAACCATCAGTTTCTCAGGAATACTATTCACTGTCATGTACAAGTAATGACGACATCCCAGGAAACTGCTCCTGACAGCCTTCACTGAGGAATAGAACCAATTAATCATAAAAATGACATTTCCTTGCTGGAACTGGGAAGAGTTAGGCAGGCAGAAACATGAGCTGGAAAGTACTGCAACGCTGGGCAAACCTGTATAAAATAGAGCGCGTCTATTCTTATCTTGACCTCGCTCAGGGATTGTTTGCTGAAGATTGAGCAGTTCACTTAACTCAGGGTCTCATTTCACACAATTAGAAGCCTTTTCTTGAAGACATTCTAGGCGAATGAACACGTAGACAGCAGAATTCTCCGGCCCAGGAGACACAGATTCTCTGCTTCTATAACAAGCTGCCACCGGCGGGACAATATGGGGTTTAAATGACGCCCACTTGTGTACGCATCCTGACAGGCAATTTCTTACCGACACTGAACAAAAGGAAAGGGTAACACTTTGCAATTGCCCAATAATTGCTGCTGCACCAGATAGGGTTTCTGTGGAGGTGCAGGTCACCTCCGCATGGGCCCAGATCATTATTGGCGACAAAAAGAGCTAAAAGCAAATGCAGGACTTCTGGTTCCACCTCACAGGCCCAGACTAAAGGCTGTTGCACTGGTTTAAGAAGAGGGAAGCATTGGATACTAAGCGGCATGAATAGTTCACCCAGCAGGGGGCAGATGTACACATATACAACTGACAATTTATTACAAATGATACTGTAACACCCGCTAACCTGCCCAGAGACTGTGGCGGGCCCTGCCCATTTCTCTCTGTTGTGGACACTTTAAAAATCACTGCAAAAAAAAAAAGCCAAAAAAGAATATAGTTATTGTTCAGCAAACTACTCAGCTACTTCATCTCAGAGCATGACTGGTCAGCACTGTAAAAAATCGAGCTTTGTGCATGCAATCCACTGTGTAATGCAAGAAGTGACATCCCTAGCAGTAACACTCAGAGGGTATGTCTACACTACCCGGGGATTGGCCGATAGCGATTGATCTATCGGGGGTTGATTTCTCACGTCTAGTCTAGTGATCCTTGTGATCCCCAAGTGCTCTCCCATTGACTCTGGTACTCCACTGCCACGAGAGGCGCAGTTCACAGGGTTATTATGGGATGGGTCAGTCTCTTGTTGTCTCTCTCTCGTTTTCATCAAAAGGTTTTGTTTATGTTCTGCATTGTTAAAAAAAAAACAAATTTCAAACCCTTCAGGGTTGGGGTTTTTTTTTTTTTGCATGATTTGCAATTGTTGTTTTCCAGCCAGCCCTCATATTAAGGGATGGGGTTTTCTTCAGCCAAGAGAAACTCTTAGGCTTACTGTGGCTGAATTGGGACTAAATCCTTAAGTACAGTAATTGCCATGGATAGACAGGCTCTTCTTTCATGGTCCCAGCATCACCATCCAGATAGTGTAGGGAACTGTTTCTGGCATTGTTGTGTATTTTGTATGTTGCATTTCAGCCAAGAATTCTGATTTCTCCAGACGCGTGTTTCTCATTGCCAATGGGTCATGCCCGTTCCATTACTAAGAGAGGCTACCTGCTCTGGATCCCATGTATGCTGCTCTCTTATGTATATGGGAAGGGAGCTCTCCAACAATAGGCAGACTGCCAGATTTTGAGTGACCATGCCTCCAACAATTGGACAAACACATCCTGCATATCTCATGGGCTAGCCAACTTACAGTTTTGAAGATCAGAGTAGCTTGAAATAGGAGAAAAAAGACTATGTGATAGGACTTTGGCAGCCTCTTGCTACAAAGCCATGATTCAGTCAAATGGCCTGGGGGTGGGGGAGGGCGAGGAGGAAGTTACAGCAACATCCCATCCATGCATTCTTCAAGGCACTGGTGACTCATTCATGCACAACAGTTTATTGGCTTTTAGTTCATCTCATGCAGTTCTGTTCAGCTGTGAATGACAAGCACCGTCATTGCTTTACCTAGCTGACACCACCCCCATTTTGAACTTGTCAGGGGAAGTAAGCTAAGCCATTTGCTTAGCATGGTCTTTAACATGATAAAAAGGAAAATTGTGCAATGACCTTAACTGACATGGAAAAAAATCAAATCCATTTCAAATTCATTGAGCGTGAAGGGTACTTTTTGACATTTGAGAGACAAAAGTTGTACATAAACATAGTTTTTCATCATCATGTTTTATTACTCAAACACTATATATTGTAATAAATGTCACAGCAGTTATGAACGTTAATAATGCCATTAAAATAGTTCAACCAGCGTACACTGATTTTACTGAAAATGCCCATATCTACAGCAGTTTCTGCAAGGACATATTTTAAAATGGAAATTAAGCTTTGAGCAGAAACCTAATTTGCTTAAAATAACTGTGGAGTTTCTATTGTTTTAAATTGTAAAAAAAATAAACAAATGGAAGATGTGATTTTGACAAATGAGTACAAACTCCATATGATTTTTTAAATATACAACTATGGATGAACTAATTATATGAGTGCATCCTATTTACATTATAAAGCATATCTGCATGCTTACACAATTGCATTTCAGTTTTGAAATCCAGCAGTCTAGTTGGGATTATAAATGAATACTTTGACACCACTTTATTTTGCAGGACACTAATAACCATTTAATAAATATGTGAATACAGATTCATCCATTGTATTAGTGTATGGCAGCTACTCCGCTGCTCAGTCCACTTGATTGCAAGGAGAAACATATTGGTCATTCGGATAGAATTCAGTATCGTTGCCATGGGTCATTCTAATGTCAACCTGTTACACTTTCAGTATTGGCAATGACCTGACAAAATCCCACACCCCCCTTGTCATTACCAGTGATCTGCAGTTGTTGAGTGATTGTGGTTGCTAGTGAAGGATCAATGCAGCATTGCCTGTGGCAAAACAATGGGCTGATGCCTTTTGATTGTGATACCAGGGTGTTCTGTGGAAGGATAGTGATGATAAGATAAGAGATGATCATTAAGGGATGCAATACATTTTGCTCTTGCTTCATCAGCGAATGTCCTTATTTCTGTTGGCTATCAGGATCTAGGCATCACCAAAACTCTTAAATCTTAAACAAAAGAGTTCATTCTTCCCAACACTACTCAGTCTTCACAGGCTTCACCACCCCGCTACGTTATTCTGCGACACCATTTGCGTGAAAGATGTGATGCAAAACAGAGCTGTATTGCTTGGAATGGAGCAGCTCACTCCTCCCATAGTGGCATAATACTTTTCAAGCTTTACTAGGCCTAGTTAGCTTCATAGACACCCAGAGAGAATAGATGGAAAACGCCCACTAGATTGTCTAATTCCTCCCTTGCTAAGGTAAACTGTACTAGTGCATTGTCACAATGGGGATTCTGTCACTTGGCCCTGAAAGACTATTCCATATTGTGGCAGATCCCATAGAAAGTAAATTTCTCCTGGTATCCAGCCCAGTTTGCCCCTATTTTAAATTCCTCCAAGTGGCTCTTAGTTGCATCCTTTTGTGTCACCCTAAAGAATTTGTCTCCCCTTTTTGGTGTTTGCGCCCTTCAAAGACTTATCACATAGTCTTCCAGATCCCTAAGGGCCTGGTCTTCAAAGGTGCTGAACAGTCACAGCACCAGCTGAATTCAACAAGAGCTGAGCACTTCATGACAATCAGGCCTTTTGCCATTGTTTGGCCCAGCTGCGTAGTCAGGATAAGAATTAAACAAGCTCCTCGACCCTCTCTCCAGAACTCTTGTCTGGGGTTCTTCTCTGAGCTAGTTTCAGTGCACCGCTGACTTTCTGGTAACAATGCACCTTACAGCGAATACAGCGTTCTAGGGATGGTCACACAGGCAGAGACAATTGCCTCCCTTTCTTATGGCATGAAACTTCTGATGCGGACCCTGACATTGCACTGGCCTTTCCTGCTGCCATGTCTTGCTATGCACTTTTGAGTATTTGACTGTCCACTTCCAGCCTTAGTGAAAGATGGGCAAAGGCCTAGACTAGGACATGTAGGTTCAATTTTTGGCTCTGACACAGACTTTCTGTGTAACCTTGGAAAAGTCACTTTGTCTCTCTGTGTCTCAGTTTTTCTACCTATAAAGTGGGCATAATGGCACTTTCCTATCTCACAAGGGTGCTCTGAGGATAAAAATCCATCAGTGCCAATTAGGTGCTCAGAGACTCCTGTGAGGAGTACCAGATAAGGATATCTTCCAGCATTACAGCTTTTAGGCTTTTGCCTCCTCTTTAATATCTGTCTTTCACATTATCATTATATCTTCATTTTTCAAATGCCTCCACCATCAGCACCCTGACAGAGACACAGGAAATGCACATTCTGCCAGCCCCACATTGGCAAGGAGACAGGAAATGTGCCTTTCAGTTCTTTCACTTCCAGTGCTTTTCTGTCAGGTGCTTTCCGTAATTTTTACCTTCCACAGAAAGCTGCAAACCGCTCTGAGCTCAGAGTAAAATTATTTACATTTCCTGGAGTCAAACTCCAGCTGCTCATCACACAGCAGATCAAAGCAGGAAACAAAGGAGAGAACTTGGAAAGGTTTAAGTTACCTAGAGGGTCAATTTTACATCCCATGCCTCTGAGTATTAAATTCCTCTGATAGGCTGCTGTCTCCTTTCTGCAGCCCTGGAAGGGCTACTGCCTCACTCAGACTCTGAGTCATGCCCCTTTCCTCAGTTTCTTATTCAGAGAGAAAACAAGCTCGTCCCTGAGCAAAGCAAGCTGCAAAGCCTAGAAATCTTTTCCCTTGAATTGCTTCCCTCTGCTCCATAGCTTGTACTAACCCACCCCCACTTCCTCTCCCACTGAGAGAGCCTTGCTGGCTTTTATAATCATTTGAGCTGTCTCAGCTGGGAAATGGCTGACCAGTCCCAGGTGAGACTGAGACCGGCTCCACTTATAACCACCGTACCCACATGCAGAGCTCTGTCACAGCATTGCTGAGTGATCCCCATCTTGCCCACCTGGGTGCCCTGCAGGGTTTCCAGGTGTAAGGCTGTCTATGATAATGGCTGACTTAGGCTCTGGGGCTCTGCAGCTACCCCACAAAAGACCTGGGGCTAAACAAAGTGATCTCAAATCACTAGCCTGCTTCAGCAAGGAGGTGTCCAGCCACACTGGCTGTGGGATCATTGCTCCTCCTTCTCCTGGGTTCATATCCCCCCTTTTACTCTTCTCTCTCCAGGACTCACCTCCTCATATCCCAGCTCAAGCTGGCAGGTCCACAGCAACACCACGTCTCTAACACTCACTGGCCTTGTCTCTACTACACAGCGTCAGGCCTACTGTCCGCCAGCAAACCCTGCTCAAGGCGCAGTGCTGAGGATGCTGATGGTTAATCTAGACCAGCTCCTACAACAGAGCAAACACTCTTTGATGCTAATGACCGAGATGAGAGTACCAAGGTCAGATGGCTACCCCTTGGGAAATGCCAAACTCTGCACTGCCTTGTGCGGCTGGAGATCACCAGGATTTCTCCAGATACCTAGTTATCCACAGGGGACCTCACGTTCCAAATGTCCACTCCTGCTCCTTCAAGGCTGTCCCCAGGCTGCACTGTGGTATGCGTGGCCCTCACAAACCCTCCACCCTGATTGCTTGGTGAGTTCTACTCCTGGATGGTACTTGGACAGGTTTTAAATGAGGCATCAGAGCTGAGAAGTCATGGATCTCATTAGGAAGGGGACCTGTGGCCCTGCTCTGAAACACCCATTCTTGGAAGAGAAAAACACTGGGTTTCCTTCCCCACTGTCTTTACGGCTTCCACTTCAAAACTCTCCATTTACCAAAAAGCTGCTCATTCCCCACCCTTCCATGACTTGTCCCCTATCCCCTCTCTTCACATCCAAAATCACCCCTAGGGTGATTTTGGATGTGAAGGGAGGGGACAGGGCACAAGCCATGGTGACAGCCTCGTCCTGCTGCAAGGAGGGTGACCAGAGAGCAAATGTGAAAAATCAGGACAGGGGTTGGGGGGTAATAGGACCATATATAAGAAAAAGACCCCAAAATTGGGACTGTCTCTATAAAATCAGGATATCCGGTCATCCCACCTGCAAGGGGGATTTTGCTTCTGACTTTGTCAGCATGGAATGCCTGCTGCAAACTGCTTCCTTCATTTTCATGAATTGCTGCGGCAGGGGCCCCCCAGCCATCCCTGGGATTGTGGGACTGGAAAGGGGCTTAGAGGAGACTTGCTCTCCTTCTCTCCACACCCTACGCTATGCACAGCTCAGCGAGTTCCTAGGAGCTGGCTCCCAGCCTTTTAAATGACAGTAAATACACTGGCTACATTAGTCTGCAGCCTTGAACCATTCCACATGATCTTCTCTAAATGCTGTGAGAGCCTTGACTAGTGTTTTGGGTTGTGAAGCTGAATTGCATCTGGAAAACAAACAGAGGGACATCTGGTCCAGCTGTAGTAGAGGAAAAAATAGCAGTGGCCCACTTGGTGCCAGGCCCTGGCAACAGTAATTAAATTATCAACCCTTCCTTCACAATAGGATCTAACACCTGCAGCCTTACCAACAATTGGGGCATCATCAGGTTCAGTCAATAGGGGACATGATTATATTTTCCCTGAACCAGCTTTTTCCTGGCCACAGTTCTAGGCAATAAGAAGCTGACACTAAAAATAATTTGTTGATGGAATGTTGATAAAACCCTGGTTATTGCAAGCAGTAAATTAAACGTGGACACTTCCACCTTTATTTCCCACCTAGGAAACAATATCCGCTCACACTGAACTCAGCGGAGAAAGGAGAATACAGCACAATCACTCAGTCCCCCGGTCTTACCAAGAAACTCATAAAAATGGAGGAATAGTTTTTCAGAGCGAAAAGGCCGTTATGGATGCTAAAACTTAAGTACAAAATTACTCTTCCCCTGAGGAGATGAGTGCAAGATGGGAAGGGATTTCTTTTCCCATTTTTAATTTACCAAATTCTTGTAAACTACAAATTAAAGTAGCAATAGCAATTCCAAATGGCTGGATTCATTTAACCTTTATTTAGCCTTAGTTGTTCCAAAAGAATAATAATTTGCTTAGTGAACCTGAGCTATGCTCTGACAGCATTCAGTTCCCACACAGATCTTCAGCAATGGATTTTGGCTACTGCATTTTTTCCAGTTTCTCTGTTCTCATTTAAGTGCAAGCATATGATTTCATGTAACAGGAAATGCCGCTTTCAGAGTGAAACCAGCTGTGTTGTCTAATGCAGCATCGAAATGCATTGTATGCCATGATGTTGTGGGCATAGATAATCATAAAATTCACTGAGCAAAAGAGATGTCTATAAAAATACAATTCTCTCTAGAATGCTGCAGTTATTCACTTTTATGCAGTCCTTACAGATATAGGGCTAGATTTTCAGGCACTGTCCAAAGCACCTAGTGTGTTTTGACCACTATATAAATAAAAATAACAACAATCAAGGCTAGTAGTGGCACAAATTAAGTCACCAAAGGCCTGATCTTGGGAGACTCTGGGCTCTCATCGCTTCAGATACAAGGCAAACCATTACAGATTAGACCTTTAGATGTATAAGCCTTTCATCTGAAGGTTCATTCAAGGACCTAATAGTCCAGGTGACATAAACTACAGCTACAAAACTGTGCATATTTTTTGCAGCTGCAAAAATGGAGCGCCAGTTAAGGCTGGTTGAAATTTGGCCCATAATGTTTTAAAATAGGCCAGCCTTGCACAAGGATGGAAAGAGGGGCTGGGTGTCACAGATAGTTGGCAACGTGACACAAAACCATTCATGGTGGGGTTTCTAGTTAATGATTGGACTAGCCAAGCAGTGATCAGAGATGGAGAATGGTCATGTCAGTGCACAGAGCCAAGACTCAGGAGAGCTGGACTCATTTCCTGACTTTGCTACAGAGTTCCATGGGCAAGTCACTTCATCTCTCTGTGCCTCAGTTTCCGATCTGTAAAATGGGGATAATAACACTTCCTGTCTCCCACCTTCTGTCTTGCCCATTTAGATAGTAAGCTTTTGGGAGAAGGAACTGTCTACTGCTATTTGTAGGCAGAGCGTGAAGCAGAGTGAGGCTTTGATTTCATACGGAGCCTATTATGAAGAGTAATAACACTGACTGAAGGGGGTTGACATCTGGCAGCTATTGAATTGTACTTGACCAGTTCTTAAGCCAGGGGTTTCCACAGTACAATAGACAGCTTCAGAACTAGCACTGCCCGGCATCTCTGCACACGGTCCAGACAGGAAGGCTCAAGAAGGCTACGCCACGGAGGAGTTCACCCTTCAGCTCTAGGCTGACTCTTCCCAGGGAGAGTGAGGGTTCATTGGCAGGACTCTGGGACAGCGCGTGGAGGACGCTTGCCCTGTCCCTGCCCATACTGTGCCTGTGCAGTGAATAAACCGAGACCTCGGTCTCCAAGGCTCTTCATCTCACTGTCCCCTTGTTTGGACTCTACGACCTGATCTCTGGTCCCTGCTTGTTCACTCAGTGCCTGTGGCCCCGCCCATGTCTGAGGGGTGGGCCTTCTGTGGCATTGGTGGCTCCACCCACCAATCCCTGTCATACTCGGCTGGTGCTTTTCACAAGGAGTAAAGTGCTCTTATAAATTGAAGTCAAACGGTTTCTACCTGAGCTTCCCTCTGCATAGGAAGCCTTGGTGATTGAATGAAGGGGACACGATCTACGCACAGATTGTGTATGCTGTCCGCCAACAAACCACCCAAGTCTGAAAGCTTCCGTTTCTGAAAAGGGATGGACTGGAAAGTGCCTTTTGATGTAGGGCAAGATGGGCTTCCTGTGCTTCCCTGCAAGGGAGAGGCACCTCCAAGAAAGGCTCTTTGCTCATTTAGCCTCAGGCTTGTGCGTGGAGTGACAGCTTGGGCAGAAATGAGCTGAATGGTTTGTAGGGTTTTTGGTGAGGCAAATGTTACACCTGGGGTAGCACGTCCAGAGAAACACACTCGTTTCTCTTCAGATGCCAAGATGAATTTGGGCTCCTGAACACAGCAGTTGCTACCTGACCCAGAAGAGGAAACACGAATAAGGTTGACAGAAGCATTGCTAGAAATTAGCAGGAAGGAAAACTGCAATATTCATTGCATATTGGATGGATAAAACCACAATTCCAGCTTCCAGCATGCAACTTAAGTGCAGTGTGGCACTGGCCCAGAAGTTCATTTAAAGAATATGATTTAATTTTTAATACAGTAGACTCTCGATTATCCAGGATTGGGTTAACGAGGATGTGGATTAACCAGGATGTCAAAAAAAATACGTGTAACTCGCAGGGTCGGCTCTGGTTTTGTTGCTGCCCCAAGCACACAAAAAAAACCAACCCACCAGGGCGCAGGGCAGCCAGTGAACCAACACCTGCTCCCCCCCGCGCAGAGTGGCTGGTGAACCAACCCTCCCTCCCAATATTTCCTATAGATGGTGATTATCTGGGATTTTATTAACCAGGATTAATTTTTTCCCTATCATCCTGGATAATCGAGAGTCTACTGTAGTTGTATTTTATCAGTGGAGCCAACTGAGTTGTGCCCTGGCTCCATGTGAATTAAACACACTCCCTGTAATCCTGTTAAGATTCGCATGCTTGCTGAATTCCCTAGTGCTCTGTGTAAGGATCCCTCCTGCTCTGCCTTTACCAGGTCTAAACCTGGAGCCTCTAATCCTTTGAGTTGTCCCACTGATTTCTGGGACTGCTCATTAGTGATGTAAATAGCCTTTGAGAGTGGTGAGCTTCTCTTGGATATTTAAAGGACCTGGCAGGGTGAGTCCCTAAACGTGAATATTTTGCCCTTTAAAAATTGATTGTTTTATAGCTCAAATCTTTGATTCAAAGTATCTTCACTGAAAGACAATTGCATTAGCTATCACAGATGGATAAAGAGCAGTATACATGTGTAGGGAGAGGAGAGGGCACGCAGAGTTAAGAGGCACTTGCGGAATAGAAGTGGATGGTTAAATGTATCAGTCAGAATGGATTTGCCACTGAAACAGCTGAAACAAAATTATTCTGAATGTGCACTTACAAAAGCACCTTGTGTGGGCTCAGGTGAATTCATACGGGAGAAATATCCAGGACTAGGAAGAGCATCATGTAGTCGGGTTTGCACATTTCACAATGCTATAGGAAATAGAGGAGCTGCCTTGAAAAAGACGAGAATATCACTTTGGGGACTCAGACAAAAAGTACAAGCACTGCTAAAGGGAAAGAAGCTGCTTCGTGTCTTCTTCAGGCAAAGCGGGCCCTAGCCATCCCTCTCACACATTCTGACTTCCCGACGCTCTTTGAAAATCTAGCAGAAGAGCCATTGACTCAGTGTGTGACTCAGACAGTGATAAGACCCACTCATGCCTTAGTCTCCCCAAGTGGAAAATTGGGTGAAAAGCAGGAACATCACTAAGAAAACAGATGCTGCACAAAATGCTGAGCTTCTCTAAGTAAATAAATTACAACAGTAGCAAAACCTGCAGGAAGTTGCTGGAGCCGAAAAACTCTGACCCTAGTGTACTTGTTCCACTTGTTAGCCTCTCACACGGCCATCAGCGTGTGGAGAACTCAATCTCTTTTCAGTTTCCAGTTCATGACTGACTGCACTCGATGATGTAGAACGTTTGCTATCCAGCGAAGGTTGGAGCGTACTGCCTCTGAAAATGTGAACTTGGAGAATCCTTGAGATTCACTATCAGATTAGGTGCAGAGTCAGGTCAGCGCTGACTGAGATAGGCTGCATTGTCCACTTAGTTTTGACTAGCTCACAGTTGTACATGCTTTGAACATGTACACTGCTGAGCAATTATGTACATATATGATAATAATCAAAAATCTTATTATTCTTTCTGTCAACCACATGACTTACCTCACTGGATGGCAGAGGATCCTGTTACTAGAGAAAATGTGTCCAAGAGGTAGCTGAACACAGCTCTCCCAAATGCCAATTCAATGCATTAACCATAAAACTGGCCTTTCTCTCTGAATCCAGCTCTCAGTTTTGGCTGGGCCCTTTCCTCCAGCGAGGAATGGTGGAGAATTGCTGCTTTCCTGAGTTTTAAAGAGCAGATTCCTGCAGGAGGGATTTCTTTGCCTGTGCTTAGGGAGAGTTCGGAGTGCGAGTCACATCATGCTGCCTTTGCTCTCTTGAATTACCGTTGTACATTTCTCCTTTGCCATAGTTTTGTCTTTGCTTTGTTCCTTCACTGATACAGCTTGAGTGGTCTGTCTTAGACACTCTGTAGTTCTTCCAAATGACTAATCAATTATTCTTTATTAGGTTTATTTGCTTCATTAGTCATTTCTTCAATGCTTTCAATGCTTCATTAGTCTTCTCTCAAGTTACTGTGGATTTCAAGCATGCTGGAGTATGGGATAATTTATTTCATTAGGTAATTTATTTGCTGGGCACATTTTTAAAGGTCAATCAACCAATCTAAATGGAGGGGTGAGGTGTGGATCGCCAGACCATTTCTGCTTCAGTTTCTGCCACTAGGACTAAGATACACCACTACTGAGCATTTATTTATCCAGTAAGGGAAACATACACTAATAAGTAGGATTACTGTCCTGTGATGTCTTAACCTGGAATTGCACTTTCATAATTAATGTTGGTTATGTGCATAATTAAAGAGATTGCTGCTGTGGATAGATGAACCAATTTGGATTAAATGAGCCGAGCCATGAACTTTCACTGAAGACCAAAATCAGGATAGAACCTTATTTTCCGAGGTTTCCAAAAGTTCAGTTCAGTTTTTAATTTTCATATTCAGGCACATGCTGGTTTCAGTCCAAATCCTGGCAGATCCCCAAGATTTCAACCAATACCAGACAGTCCAGGAAATCTTGGGAAATATCCTACCTTTTTTTTTTATTTCCAGCCCAATTTGTAGATCACAGGGGTTAAAAATATAGCTGAACCTAACAGTGCACACCTGGCTGGAGGATGGGAAAGGCAAAAGTGTCTCTAAACCACCTTCATGCCTCCTCAGACCCTGGATTGGCTAAGGAGCAAATGAGTCACTGGTATAAGGCAGAAGAGCCACATGACTGCTCTAATTTGTGCAGGTTACAATGGTTCCCACCCCAGCCCTGCGATTGTTCGCCAGTGGGGATCAGCAGATTTATGGCCCTTTGTCTCCTCCCACTCTAGCCCCTCTTGCTCCCGCAGCACAAAATGACTTCAGATGGGGCCAAGGATCTTCACACCTCTCCAGGTATGCCAATTACTAGAGCTGCTAAAAACTAAACACTCATGTTGTATGTACAAAGCACTTGCACTTCTAATTGTACACACACATTTTTTGAAAACTGGAGCTGAAGTATGCTGAGTTTTTCATCCTGTACTCTTTCCTTAAGGCCACAGAATTTTTCTCCTTAAAATTAAATTGGTAAAAGGGTTTTGAGAGTTTTTCCCCTCTCCCCACCTGATTTTAGAAGGATGAGATAACCCTAAGTAAAGGTGGCAATTTTGGCTTCCAAGTCTCATTTTTCTCTTTACATATTTCTTGGTGAGACCAACTGATAGCTGCTTTGGTGCTGTGTTTTAGGTATCAGTTAGTTTATTTTTGCATCCATCAATCCACATATTCAAGAGCATGGGAATGAAACTTATTATTATTGTTATCATTATTATTAACGGCAGCATTTCCAGGTCCCAACCAAGATCAAGGCCTGATTATGCTAAGCACTATATATATGCAGTAAGAGAGAAGCATTGTCTCAAAGAACTTGCAATCTAACTAGACAAAGGATGAGGAAAGGAAGGATTACTATCCCCATTGTACAGATGGGGAACTGAGCCCCAGAGAGATTAAATGACTTGCCCAAGGGCATGCATTGAGTCTGTGTCAGAGCTGGGAACAGAACCCAGAACTCCTGAGTGTCAGTCCAATGTCTTCATTTCACTGTGGGCCGCAAGTCAGGTTGCATCTGGAATGCAGACACAGTACCAGTTCTTTAGTTTCCTAATTTTTTTTTAATTTTTATTTTCAGGGCAAATATAGCAAGAGACCTCCAACAGCTAAGGGATTGTAAATTTCATTAGTTATGTTTAGCCTTAAGAAAGGACAAACTTCAAAGTGACTTTTTAATTAATCACAAGAGCCAAAAAACTCAAACAAAATATCACATCCCAGTGCTAAACGTGGCACCGTTCTGCAAGATTTGTTTGGTAGCTCATAACCGGAGATGATGCTTTTATTGGTGAAAATATTCCCTTCGTTTTTTTCCCAAGTTCACTTCACTGTGGTTCATGAGGTCATGATCTGATAGTATTAGGACAACCGCCAAGTATTCATGAAAAGTTTGCAGATCCGGAAAGTTACACAAATTATAGCAGCTGTGGTTATAGAGTCAGAAATTCAGAATGGACGTGTATTCACCGGTCAGCCTGGATCACCTTCATCCTTGTGCACATGGCAAAGGCATCACTTAAGCCCTCAGACTAGGATCAAGTGGGTCTGAAGTGTATCTAGGCCCTGTGCTGTCTCTGTGAACAGGGATGAATTTCACTCTATATTATTCACTCTTGGTGCATTATTCAGTCAGGAAGCAGGAACAATAGCTCTTGACCTAGATGACTAACAGTGAGTAGCCAACCTGAACAGTTAATTGACAACCCCTAATCTGAGAATTATCCAGCGATTGCTTTGGAATGCTGAGTGCTTTCTGTGGAAATCAGGTTTGGTTCGTCCACCGTTCGATAAGCAAGAAAGGGGGAATGGTGATAAACATTATTCATTGTATGTGGTTCACCAGCTCTCAGCATACATGCCTTGCTCTCAGTGGCTCTAGTAATTCCTGTCATTGGAGATCAATCTGATTTACAAGGAACTAAATGAGATTATGGCCTAGGGTGGTTATGCAGTGTATTTTGGAATGGATTATAATCTACCCAAAATGTCTTTTCCTCACCCCATCATTTATCTGAGCGAGAAAGATTCAGCATGATAATTTTTTATGGAATTTTTTTCCACCGAAGTGAAACTATTATATCAATTCTATGGACACGAGTATTGTGGAAATAATTTAAAGCCGAATTCTATTCTCCTTGCCCACAGGAGTCATTCTGTGTTGGCAGGATTGCACAGGATTATTGTTATTATATATTACACTGGATATGATGAGTAATGAAGACTCTGAAACCCTGCATATGGTTATAGGTGTAAGAGGAAGTGATGATGTAATGAAATAATAAGCCAAGTACCTAACTTTCAACTTCAGAATAACAATGAGGGCAAACTACGGTTCAGTGAGGAGAGGCCTGGATTCTGAAATGTCTTTTATGAAACAATAGCAATAAGACTCAATCAAGAAACTGGGCAGCTTCATTTAGACGATTGATTATTATTCCATTCAGGATATAATAAGAGATATATATACAAGTTCAATCCACTGAGCAAGAGCTAAACAATCCTTTGGTTCTGCAGCCTTTCCAGCAGTTTGTATTTACATTTTTATTGATACTGCACAGAGCAAAACACCTATCATTTTAATCGGAAAGACCATTGAAAAAGCCAATAAAGCTTCTCCTGAAGAAGGTATTTAAGAGTAGTGCAGAGAACATGAACAGCTTGATGCTTCATTCTTATCAAGCATGTAAACGTGACACGATGGGGCTCTGGTCTAGGAGCTGTGATCATAGTACTAATAATACAGGACAGGGCAGCAAAGTCATTTGTGAGGTTTTGTTAGGAACTAGAGATCTGGGTAAACGAAAGTAACAGAGAAACAGAAGAGAACATTTTCCTTTAGAGCAGCCCTGTCATGGCCACCACAATAAGACACCATGGAGCATGGCAAAGGAGACCTGACAATCTTTTTAAAAAGAACCATAAGACACAGAAGAAAAACATTTTAAAATTATTTAAAAACTTGATGTGTTATTATGAAATTGTTTCATAGTCTTTTTTGGGGGTTACATTATACTGGCATGGTGGAAGTATATTAATGAGGTTGTATAATTAGTCCCAAATTACATTAATAGTTTTTTATATTAGTCACAGCACAGCATTACCGCCTGTGTCTTAAATAGGCAGGATGGTTTGAAATGTAGAAGAAAACAGAAAGAACAGCACAGTATAGTGGGACGTATTTCAAATCAAGCAATGACGATGCCCCTTCTGTATCTAAGGGAATCCTATTTCTAGAGTCAAAAACACCATCATTTGTTCAACGGGTAACAATCTGCTAGCACTTGTACAGCACTAATGAGCACGTAAAGTGTGGGTGGAGCCACTGAGTCCCCTCCTCCTGTTGGAGATGAAAAGACAGGGCTCAGGAATCACACGTTCCCCACTGCTATTCAAAAGAGATCGTGTGATCCTGGACTAGAGCCCATAGCAGGCAGAGGCGAGTACAGCATGGGGATGAGGCACAACCCAGAGCATGTGTTCGGATGTGGGTGAGAGCGGCCTGCATTGTCTCCTCTTAGCTGGCTGCAGGAAGAGGAGTGGAGGAGATCAGGATGTGTTGTCAGCAGTCTGGGTTACAGAACGGGATGTGAATAGTCCACCCCAAAACAAGAATATCTGCGGGTTCAGAGAGTTTCTAGAGGAGCAGGGCTATAATTTACAAGTTAATGTAAATAGAGATATTTTCTCCATAACCAGAGCACCAAGCCAAAAACCAGATGCTCAGACAATACTAAAGCCACATGCCCAGGTTACAAAGGGCCAGATCCCAATGCCTTTTTAGTGCCCTCACCGTACCAGTGGTCTCAGTGAAATCAGTGGGGATTCTTATGGAGGAAGATGCTGCTCGGTGAGAGGTAGGGGACCCTAATTTGGTCCTAAACTGGATATCAGAAGCAAACTGTTTTTCACCCCTCCTAGTACATCAGGACTAATAATTTCCTCCCCAGTGCCCACTTAGATCCTCCCCTTCTCAAAGACTGGCAAGGATAGATTGGCTTGAAAATCTAAAGGCTTGGACTGTAAACCCATACACCCGGGTGGCCGTTACACTGCCAGTGAGCATTAACCCAGGTTTTCTGGGTGCATTGGCATTGACATTGTCCGCTGTTTATTAAGGTATACAAGGAAACACATGTCTCACCAGCCATTTCTGTTTACAAACTGAATGTTCACTGCACCAGGCTAGACCTTAATGGAAGATTCTTGGGATTATTATGTCTAGCCTCTGGTTATTGCATCTACACTGATTAATCTAAATAAAGCAGTGAGAGTGGTTCTTTCCCTGGGGAGAGCGTCACCCATGTCCATGTAAAGGTCTGGGGACCAATGAAGAAGGTCCTTTGACTCAATGGGAACCATCTCTCCCCCACTTCAGGTGCAATAAAATGTGTAATTTAGTATGCTTTTTAATTTTTACTTTAAACATCAGTGCGGGTTAGTTTTTACTTTCCCCCTCTTTGTTCAATCGTATTAAATGTGGTAAAATATCTTGCTGAAGGCTTTTTAGCCCCCGCCCCGGCCCCAAATATATTAATCTTGTATTAATGACAGCTGAGAACACCTTGTACTGTTTCTTCAAGAAGAATCCCCTTTGAAATTTAAAGCATCTAGAAATGCCAATTCAATACAGTTCAGATAGTTCCCTTGGAAAAATCCACATTACAAGCTTCATTTATTTTTTTACATTCGTAAACATCATCGTTCTTGTACTGTTGCTTGAATAGCTTAATTATGTGCTCGCATCCCACTGTACTAACTAGTACATCCTTTTATTTAGCCTTTAGGAAAAGAATGTCAAACGCCCCAGGACTGTCACTGCAGCATCAGAATCATTTCGGTTTTTCCTGTTACTTGGCAGCCTTGCATCACAGACATTACTTCATAGGAAAGTTGGAGTGTGCTCATTTTTATGGCAATGGGCCATAAGCGTTCAGCCAAGGGCCTTCTAAACATGCCCCATTGGGATAATCATATTGCAGGAGTGTCCTGCCAAAATGAGCACCGCAGCTATTATGCTATGCAGATCTGAGAAAGCAGACACATTAAAGAGAGACTCCGTGGACTCTGGCGTATCTGAAATAGTCCTTGGCCCCTGAACCCCCCTTCTATGCCCTTCCTTGCCTCCTGGTCCAAGCACTCCTCTTCCAGACTGCTTCCCAGGCTCATGGCTAAGGCACCTGAGTGGGATTCAGGAGATCAGGGTTCTTCCCCTGACTTCCTATGTGACCTTGAGCAAGTCACTTCGCCTCTCTCTGCCTCAGCTTCCTGCTTTGTTAAACGGGGGTATTAATACTTGCCTCCTTCACAGGGGCGTGGTGAGGATAAACCCAGGCCTGTCAAGCCTTTGAGATCTGGGAATGGAATCTTCATTCAATTAATCATTGATTAAGGAAATTTAAAGATGAATATTGAACTAAAGACCTCAAAACCAGCCTGGGCCCTGTTGTGCCGGCTGTACAGACACATAATACGTGACCATCCCTCCCCCCATGAGCTTGCAGTCTTGCTGATTTTCAGTAGTAAGGAGACTATCTATCTAAATCTCTTCCATGATGTTTTTGACATCATAGTACAGCTTTCGTCACAGGCCCCTTCGTTTCTGAAGCCACATGGGATCAATGGTCCTGGCTCCTTGTGAACTCTTTTGACATTGAACTCTTGGGGCTGTTGTAAACACCAGCGCTGATTCTCCTGCCACAGTGCAGGGAGCCTGGACCCAAGCAGATCTTGTCAGCCTTCTTATCTTTGAATAGGGAACCAAGACTGGCTCTACTAGTAGGAAGCGTAGGGAAGCCTAGAGGGCCTGAAGTGGGCCATCCCTGTGCCTCTGGCTGTGTCAGTGCAAGACATCTTCCCACCGTTTGGGAAGGATTGGAGCCTAGACTAGTTTTCTCAGGAGAAATCCTCCTAGTTGAGTTATATCCTGCAGTCCCTCTGGCTGAGAGATGCCTCTAGCTAGCTGTCACTCGCAGGCTTTAGCATGCTGCTGCAGACAAGTTTACTTGGCTACAAATGTATTGTCGCTTAGATTTCCTCGTAGAAGAGTTTATTTTCAAGGTGATCTTGTCTAGATATCGTTTGGCCGGCAGTTTTCCTTTACATTCGCTGCCTTTCTCACTTAATGATTTTGCTCTGACCTGCTCTGTTCCATATGCACACAAAGTCATGCACTGGGGATAGAGTGTGTGTGTGAGATACTGTTTTCCATTCACTCTAGTCTATGATCATGAGTGTCTCTTTGTAGAGACAGGATACGATTCTCCATTCATTGCTGAAGCAAAGGGATCTAAACCAATGCAATTGGAAATGAAAGCCTGAGGTGCTTTTTTGTTCAAGGGGCTCAGAGTCAGGTGCTCTGGATGGTGGAAGGCGTCACTGAGAATGAACGGCTCAGTAAGGCAGAAAATGTAGACAGCATAACTCCCGCCATGAGTCTCGGCCTGCAGCTGGAGTACCACGGAAAGGAGGAGGAGGGAGAGAACAACATGGCAGACGTGTTTGGCCAGTACACAGTGAGATGCTTACTTGTGCACAGTTATCCAGACACACAGCTGTGCAGTACTTGGCTGCCATTGTCTAAGGGAGAGAAATAAAGGTGCCCAGGGAACAGGAGACACTATGGCTCGCTCTTCCCTGCTTGTGCAGTACTAGCTGTCTGGCTAGCAGACTCAGAGCTGCTTCTAAGAAGCAAGCAAGCATTGAATCTAATGCAACCCTGTTCCTCCTTTCATCCCTCTCTCTGCCTCCAATATTCTTTTCTGATAATTAGAGCTGCATGTCTGTGCAGGAGGCTGTGGGGACGTCTGAAGAAGTAGGCGAGCCTTGAGAGGAAAATTAAACCTCTGGGGATCTCCTACGCCTGACATTAGCCTGCTCTTCTCTCACAGGTCTCAGTGCTGAGATACCCAGGGAGGGACTCACTCAGAGAGTCAACTTGTTCAGTTGCTCAGAGTCCAGACATTTGCAAACTGGGCTTTTCCTTCTCTGCATCAGGAGAGCAGAGACAAAAGAACAGATGAAGCATTGCCAGATGACATGGGAGAGGAGGCTGTATTTCCATCTGCCATCAGGACAGAGTTGGGCTCTGAAACCCAGCCAGTGGGCTGCTCTGTTTTCATCTCTTCAGCATGAGCCCTGCACACCTGAATCACGGGACCCAGGCTCTGAGACGCGCTGCCCTGTTTTGTTTTGTTGTTGTTGTTGTTGCGTTAACATCAAGCTCCCCTACCGTATTTAGGCACCTAAATTAAAAAGTGGTCTGATTTTCAGAGGGGCAGGGCACCTGCAGTTCCATTAGCTTCAGAACTCAGCACCTCTGGAAGTCAGGCTGCTTTCTATTTACGTGTTTAAATTTGGACTTAGGAGCCTACCTTTAGGCAATTAGGTCTGAAAATGTAGCCTGTATAATCACATTATTCACAACCAGTAGCTAGAGTATTACCGATGAGTAGTTTTGGCTCCGGCTGATGAAAAACTGATGGCTTAGTGCTTAGTGCTTCAGCATTTTCTCCTTGAATTTGGGCTAGTCTATTTTTAGGATGAATTGTAACTGAACTTTCCCCCAATGGCACTCACCAGGGCTGGCATGGAACTTGGAGAATGGTATTAATTATGCACAAGGGCTGAGCTGAGCTGAGCACAGAAAATGCTGCTTGCTGAAGATTACACTTCAGAAAATAGGTCAAAATATTGTTACTCACTACATGACGGAGGAAATGGATGCTCTCTTCCCATGGCCTTGTCTCTGGACAAGTCAGAGGTCCTACACGGCTGAGATAATTCAATCCATTGATGGAGAGGAGCATCACTTGAATCTTAGTTTAGAGAAAGCCAGAAAAAGAATAAGGGTTTCTTTTATTGTATCATTGTATCCTGCTGCTATTACTAGGTTGCCCGGCTAGCATTGCTTGTGGCATTTAGGCAGGAAAGATGGGCTGTGTGTACTAGGAGGCCTTGACGTTTAAATAGTAATAGTTTTGAGAACATTTATGACCATTCAGTCAAGAATAACTATCAGCCCCTTGAATGTGCTCTCATTTTACTGCAGGTGTGAGGCTATTTGATTTAAAGCATAAAGGAGAGTCAGAGCAACATGAAAGGACGTGCTAGGAAGGAAAATCATTTCCTTTGGCGTTTTGAGCTGACTGCCATTGGCTATTCATGCAGAAGTGGCAATGTTAGTAATTCCCCAGAAGACCCATGTTCTTAAAGCTCCCACCAGTTCAGAAAGGCCTACAGGTTGTTAGTCCTTTGCAGGAAGCCCCCAGAGGGCAGAGAATCATAGAATCATAGAATATCAGGGTTGGAAGGGACCTCAGGAGGTATCTAGTCCAACCCCCTGCTCAAAGCAGGACCAAGCCCCAACTAAATCACAATGATTGTGAACAAGAAACCTCACTGGGCACACCCTAGACCTTGTGGGATCCATATAATCAGTCAGACTAACTGCATGCCTGAGCTTCTTTCTCATTTGTCTTCCATTACATTCTCAGTCCTGGCAAACCAGGTTCCCTAGCTTATCTGCTGAGCCATCAGGGTTGACCAGTCACCAGGAAACTTTTTGATTTGTCTGCATGTTTTTTTCACCTGGTACCTGGCACATCCCCTGACAAGATTACATGATATTTCATCCTTCCAGAATTAGGAGGGTGAGTGGGAAATGAATAGGGAACAAAATTATGTTTCATTCTGATTAGGACCAAGGGAAACTGGGCTCTGGCTCTAACCTTTACCTGTTCTTCTTTTAAGAAGCATACAGCCAAGAGCACTCGATTTCAGTAATACAGCAGGATGGGATAGCAGACAGGATGCAGCTTCTTCACAGAGCAATGGAGATTTTTTTGAAACAACAGAGGTGGGTTGGGTGTCCTCAGGCAGAAAGTTATTCAAGCCACTTGCTAAATAATGCACAAGTGAAAGTTAAAAATGTATGTTAAACTTCCTTAATTAAGCCTTTTAAGTGGCCAACTTGAGAATGAAGCTGGGTGTATCACAGCCCCATCTCTGTGCTGTTTAGCCAGAACCGTAGGCTTTACATATCGAGCTTATCAAAGTCCTCACACTCAGCTGATGTTAAATAAAATATTAGAAAAATAACTCATTTGTAGTTACAGCCTGGAGGTATTACACAGCTCACTGGAGGCACTCACAAGCTGAACACCCAGGACAAGCATTATTTCATTAGGAAATGGAGGGGCAGACCTCAGTGTTATCATCATCACACATGAGCCAGTAGGAACGAGGTCAGTTCTTTCACTTCAGCGTTCCAATGGGAGTGCACACATTACACCCACTCTCTTTTACATCTACTCTCTTTTATGCTGTTGAGACATAGACCCTTCCAATGGGGAGCCTGTTTTCCACCAATGGGACTCCTTGCAGAGTCAGGTGCTACTCAGTGTGAACAAGGATGACGGAATCCAGCCCTTTATACATGCAATTATAAATTTGATTCTGGAACATTTGACAGCGTAGGAAAGGGCGTGGGAAGTAGCAAGGGTCAGAAGTGGGAATGAAAGAGAACAAGACCAGCCAGCATTTCAGCTTTACAGACCAAGGGACATAAATGTAAGGAATTAGTAATCTGCCCTGTTCGGGAGCCGAGAGCTGCTTGAACTGCTCTGTGTTCATTGTGGGAGTGTTAAGGCTTTAACCTTCCCATCCTCACTGAAATAAAAATTCATGGGACACAGAGGAAGAAATACAGAGTGCACATGACTTATTCCCAGCTGACAAACACAAGCCAGGTTGGTACATTTCTGAACCAAATTAGGCATGGACATACCAGATTTTCCATCTTTAAAAGCTGGGGGAAGGGCTAAGGCCTCTTGAAGCAATGAAACACATAACAGTGACTACATACTTAACCTGATAACGCTTGGGCAGGGTTCAGAGCCTAGTCAATTACAAGATCTCATACTTGTTTACAGATAAAATACTAAAAAAAATGGTTTTGATGGAAGCACCAGTCTTTATGCAGAGACGGGAGGGAATGTCTCTTTGTGTTTGTTAGCTAATAGCTCCGAAGAGAATCTTTCCATTGACTTCAGTGGGTGTCAGGTTGGGCCTTTCCCTTCACTTGTGTCATGAATGCTGTGAATAGTCATGACAGTCTTAGACTGTCATGAACTCTGTGCCAGGCGATCTGGTTGTGCATGTCTGAATGGACGAGGGAGAGCGATTCTGCTGGCTCCCCTTGACAGCCATATCAGGTGGATCTTAATAGCTGCAACATAGGAAAATAAACACTGGATAATTGTCAAGGAAAAAGATGATTTTGCAGGGACAGAACTCTAGAAACAGCCAGCTCCGGAGGAAACTGGTGGTACAGGTGCCTCATCCTAACACAAACGTGTGCACGTGTGTGTGGTGTTGAGAGGGGTGTGGGGGGTTTCATTGTAGATACAGAGATCAGTGGTAAATTTGGCTTCAGGTCTGGGTCTGGTTCAAAGTTCAGGGCATGGCCAGGTGCCGGCTTTGGGTTAAGCTCCCCTGGTAGTTCAGATGGACTTCTCCTCATTCCGATCCTGCACTGAACGGTGAATGCAGAGGACAGTTCCATGCATGATGTAGTATGATAGCAGCAATATCTTCTGTAGAGGTTTCTCTGGAAATATACAACAACAATTAGACCTGGGACAGCCCTACTGGGCCATCTAGCCTGTCCCCTCTCTGTCACTGAGGGAGCTGCCATTTTCTAGCTCTGTGGCCTAGGGTTAAGTGACTCAAAAGAGCTTGCCCAAGACTGGTTTGTATAAAAATCTGTCCAGTAGGCAACGTCTAGCTGAGAGCATCTCAACCAGCCTCCCCAGCACAGCCTGGGTAGGGTTTCTTGGCAAGTGCTTCTGTGGCAGCAACGATTTCTCTTGGCTTTAAGAGGGTGCAAAGACAGGTATCACAGACTGAGCTGAATTGTAGGGAGGAGCTTGTGTGTTGAGATTTAAATCCAGAACATTTTGGTTTGCCATGGGCATAATCCAATAAAAAAACCCAACAACAAATCTTGCCTTTCAACACAGCTGTGGAAGCAGCAGAAAGTTTATTTTCCCTCCTATTTTTCTGCAGTGCAGAAAGTGAACATATTTTTTCTTTACTGATGAATGCCCTAAGCTGTAGGTTTTAAAAAATGCTCATTTTGCAGTGGCAAATTAACAAAACTTCACCATTCCCAGTGTACAAACCAGCCTTATCCCATTCATTGGGGAGTGTTGCACAATGAGCTGTATGCCCTCTTAATAAAACATACTAATCATAATTAATACATTGCCACAGCTTCTATACAGGGGAGATTTCCTAAAAATTGAAGAGAATGGGTTGTGGAAAAGCAAATTTCTATTGAGATTATATTGCATCATATCTTGGTGATTTTTCCCCCAGAATGATCACAGCAAAATGGCTTTACATACAGTGCTAAATGAATCTTCATGAATCTGCTCCAGAATTATTAGGCAATTAGTCTGTGTTTTATGCAGCTGTCTCTCTGAGCTCAGCATTGATGTCTTCAACATTTGGGTTTATAGCTGTATAGACATGGGATAGCTACACACCTGAAATAGGACAATAAGGGCTCCATAGGAGAGAGTTTAACAGGCAACAGAAGCAGTCATCACTTGATGTTTTGGAACAGATGGTAGAATTCCAGTAAAATAATGTTCAGAGCTTGAATGTGCCACAGGCAAGAACTTACTTTAAGTCTCCCTCTAAAAGTTTTCTTTAAATTAGTTGCAAAACACAGAAATCTTTTTCAAGGAAACATAGTAAAATACAATCAAGATGCTGAAGCACATCTTCAGCCAGGCAACTCCTGGACTGTAGCTCAAGAAAGTGTGTGTGTCCAATCCTGTTGGATACAGAGAACCCCTTGGGAGATGCTGATTGCTCTCAAGTTCCATTAAGATCAGTGCAAATGAAGGCATGGAGCACCTCTCAAAATCAAGCCATAAGAAATGTGGAGCTTGAAACAGACTTTAAGTACAATTGAGAGGCTCTCTGTCTGATACGACTGGTGATTTCAGGTTCACTCACAGTGCTTGGCCAACTTTGCCTGCATTAAATGTTGTACAGGCTCAGTGTTCTGTGTGCTCATCCATTCCTTTCGGGGCCCATTAATGCAATGATCCCTCTGATTTTCCTTATGTTCTGCAGATTCAAGTCCCAGCTAAAACTATTCAAATTTGTAGGGAGGTTGCCGTCGTTGAGCTGGTGTGGGGTGAAATAAACCCTGAACTTGTTTTTCACAGAGTGCTTGGGAGGACATTGACACCAACCAAAACACAAAGGGTTGCTGTTCATAACAGAGCTCAGCAAAGGCCTGGAAAGCCTTCAGCTTCCCATCAACACAAGCAAACCAAACTATACTCTGCCCAGACCACATTCACCGTTCAGCTGGAGGCACTGAGCAGGGGGAATGCCCTGAGACTGAAATTAGACTGAATACGCTTTAAAGGATCTCATGGGACCATGTAAACTTTGGATCAATTTTGCTGGCAATAACCAAAGACACAATTGTGATTATATCATCTGTCTTCTTAAAAATAGATGAACTAATAGATTATACCAGTCTCTCAGCTGCTGAATTCTTCTGGCCAGATTTTCAGAAGTGTCAATCATACCAAATTTGTTGGGAGCTGCTGATATGCAGCACCTTTGAAAATGAGGCCTCTCATTTGTAACTGGAGATGGAGTGCAGTCAGAGTCGATGAGAAGACGACTGGATTACTTACAAGTTCTGTTTAAGTGCCCCCAGCTTTCCATCACCCGAAAATGGCAGGAAGCTACCCAAGCAGTGTGGTGAGAGCTGCTGAGTACTATAAAAGACTGAAATAATCTGCAGCCAGCCACACATTTATGCTGAGCACTTATAACAGCACTTTTCACTCACAAAAAGCTTAACATCTGTCATTTACAATAAACATTTGTAAACTGCAGCTGACTGTCTCGGCGTAGCTCACGGGGCTAAGGATTAAGACTGGTCAGTTTTCAGATGGGAAACCCAGAGCTCAGCAGAAAATGGTGTTGGTAATTCAGTCCCTATGAGCCAGTGAAGAACTGATGCCTATGGAAAGTGTGAAGAGCTGAGTTCTTGAGTGAGGTGCCACCTATTAGAGGAGATATCAGATCAAGATCCTAAGCCGAATCTTGCTTTAGCTGAGTTCACACCTACTGAATTTTCACTTTCCATTCACAATTGTTTGAGCAAAATGTTTTTTCAGGCACTTTTCCCAAGATTCACCAAGCCAAAAACATGAATTGGATTCTGTGATTAAATGATATTTTTTAACCTGTGGATTTGTTGCATTAGGATTTCGAGAGAGGAAATGAGATCATGTGACTTACGTATCCCTCCTCATCTTAAATATCTAGGGAAAGGGCATTCTTGGTAATTCATAGCTGCTGTGCAAATGGCATGGGCATAGAAGAAAGTTAAAGAAAGGTAAAACCAGCACATTTATGCAAACTGGTAGCCAAATCAGAGATTTCTCATTAAGTATAATCTAAACAATCGAAGACATTGACCTCATACTGTGCGAGAAAATGTCCAAACTGTCAAAACAGATGTGGAAATAGTGTCTTCAGTATGAGCAAGCCTTTTATGTATTATTCATGCCTCACAGTTTAACGCATCTGCCATCTACCAGCTGCAAGAGAAAAGCCTTTTAAAAGATCCAATTTGACTCACTAAGAATTACTGGGTGCAGTGTGGGCGCTGTACAGGGAATTAAACTTTTCATAGATGTATTGCAAGTCTCTTATAACATGATTGTGCTTTAAACAGGCTAAATAAATATTAATAAGCCATAAAGAGCACGGACTGTGTTAGAAAAGTGGAGGGTAACAGATGGTCTGTAGTTAACAATTAAATTATGTTCAGTTGAAGAGATGGGGTGATATGACAGACTGTGAGAGCAAAGCTTGAGCTGTTTAAGAGCTATCTAGACCAGGAGATGTAAAATACGGTTACAAATTCAGGCCCATCTGCTCTTCTTTATGATATAGTATATCCTTGTATGGCTTATGTGGAAGAAAACATGGTTAGAACAGCCTATTGAAAGAATTGCTATTTTACTCAGCATTTACGTTCATGGCAGTGCTCTGGTTTCCTAAAACAGCCAACACACCTTGGGCCTTCAAACTGCAGCGCTGGGTGCATTAGACATGTCTGAGGGACAGACGTGTCACCTGATGACATCAAAGGCCTTCTCTGGGTTATTTGCACTGAAGTGAGGGAGCCTTTAGCGATATGGCCAGTTCATTTCCATTTGGATAAACATCTCCTTTCACAGCCATTTCCAAACTTCTAGAGTCTGCAAAATTGGGCGTCAAAATCTCACACAGAAAGGCAGCTTTTGAGAATGTCAGGCAGGTTGGCTCTGGCCCAACTGGAAGCTTCAAGGGAGAATAAAACAACAAATCCAGGCACATTCTATCCATTTGACTCCAAGCCTGCAAAGAGGGTTCAGGAGTTTTGTTCAGCTAGAGCAGTGGCTTGTGGCCCTACCAGCACACAGCTGCGCCCCAAGTGCCATCCTGAGGGCATCCTCAGGGCCATACAGGTAGTATATATATTGTGTGGACACAGCCCACATAACACACAGAGAGCTGCATGTGCAGCCCACAATAGTAAGTAGATTGAGAACCCCTGAGCTAGAGGTTTATTCAGAGACATGTAGTTCTGCAAGGTGCAGAGTGCCTCCCTTCTAAAGGAAAAGTTCTCCAGAGTTTAACAGAAAGCAATGACTTTGCTATAGGTCTTTTGAGCCATCCTACAGTAGGAACAGAGACTTACATCCCAGCTTTAGAATTATGCAAGGTGCTTTTTAAAAAGCCTTAGAAGACTCGCCTCGTCTATTAAGGTCTATTAATCGCCTCTTCTATTGCCAGAGGGGGGTGATGGATGGCAGGAGAGAGATCACTTGATCATTACCTGTTAGGTTCACTCACTCCGGGGCACCTGGCATTGGCCACTGTCAGTAGACAGGATACTGGGCTAGATGGACCTTTGGTCTGACCCAGTACGGCCATTCTAATGTTCTTATGTTCTTAAGGTCTACAGGATTTTAGAGAAATGTAGAACCCAATTACATTCCTATGGACCCTTTCAATTTCAGCCATATTCAATTCCAAGATCTTTTCCTTAAGTGCTGCATGGCACGAGTACCCTGAGCACTTATGGACAAGGACACCTCATGGATCCACAGCATTACCTGGAATCCGGCCCAACATTGCTTCTTATTTTATCCAAGCTAGTTATTTCTGTTTAGATTTGCCCCTGAAGCCCTGCTGGCACGCTGGACATTCATCCTGCATGGATGGTTCACTAAAGCAGTTAAAAATACCCCATTACCAGGGAGGAGCAACGTGATCTCTCCCATTAGATTAGGAGATGTCCACTGCTGTGGAGTGAGAGATGGTGAAGGAATAAGTGCACAGGAAATTTACTACGCTGATTGGTGTTATTTTGGAACACTCCAGCTGAAGAGCAGCTTGATAAATGGTTCAGGTGTCCAGTTGAAAAACATAAGCCTTGAACGCCAGCTGGGAAGCTGAAACTGTAAGTGAAAAGATGGGGATTTGCTGACTAAATATTGATGTAGAAATAAGTGATGCAAAAAGTTTCCCTTCCTCCACAACTGGCTTCTCTGTTGTCCTTGGGTTTAGAACAGAGAAAAGAAGTTTTTAAGGGAGTGCTGAACAGTGGATGGTGAAAAACCAATTAAGACAGAGACAAAAGTTTCCTTCAAATAGACTGGCAAGGAAATCAGCAAGAAGCAGAGCAATCCTCAAAGAAGCTTTTGAAGTAAATTAAAGAGAAAAAAATCCATTTACTTTGGATATTAATTTTTGTGCTTTATTCCAAAGAAATTGTTTTCATGTAAAGAGCCTAAGGTAACATCATCTAAAGTACTCTGGGAAATTTGGTTTGGGGCTAATCAGATTTTCATTTTAGGTCTCTTTGGATTTGGACTCGGAGAAGGAAAAAAAAAATCCTGTCTCTTCATTTGTATTCATCAGCCTTAAGGAGACTAATTGAACCTGCCCCAGCATGCTCCAAAATAACTACACAGGGACCCTTTAAGTCCTACATTCTCAAACTGTTGCATCCTGGCACCGAAGCAGTCTGTGCTGGCAGGCTCAAGGCATTCCATCTACGATCCTGAGATTCACTCCAGAGCATTCGACAAAACTAAAAGCACTTGCACGTTCACAGAGCCATATGTGTTAACAGCCAGGGTGAATCCAATCAAATGAATGGATCATCCTTACTTTCTCAAAAGCCATGTTAACACTGAAGAAAGTAGGCATGCCTGACATAACCAATACCTAATTCAATTTCCTCCTCTTTAGACACTCAAGAACCACATTGCCAGTGGAATGACGCCTAATGCTATGTTGACAACTCCTTCGTATATAAGTGCCATTCCCTATATCTATCTTATTTCAACAAAGTTTAAGGGTGCTTTATAAAAGCAAGAGCTGGTAAAATAACACAAGATGAATTTCTCGTGACATTTTTTGTGAAAAAATTATGCCATTTTGGGGGGGAAATTTAACATTTTGATGAAAAATTTCACTGAAATATTGAAATTAGGAAAATTCTGACCAGCTGAAATAAATATCATAGCTAGATTAGAAAGACTGTGGAAATATGTTGCAACTAAGAAACAAGAAAAGAGACTGGCATTTAAAATTCATGTCAGTTAAGCATAAATGAGACAAAGGCAACATAGTCAAGTAGATAGTACAAGAAAAAAATGAATATAAGCAGTCAGCGGGAAAAGTTTGTAGAAAACAAAAACATCAAGTGTTAAGGTGGAGAATTTAAAAATCTATAGCAAATATTTCAGTGGCCAATAAAAGGATTCTTTAAATATATTCAGAGCTGATAAAAGTTAAGAGAAAGAAAATAAGTCTCCTAAAACTAATAATAGTAGGGTAGATGAGAGAGAAAATAAAGGACTGACAATTTGATAAACCAGTTGATTTGCATCTTTCCCACACATGAGGATGGGAAACTGTGAAAAGCAGCTACTTAGTGTTGGCTATTACAAGAAGAGCACTATTAGAAGAAGATAGATTAGATAGACTAAAATGTACTCACAAATTACAGATGCAAAAAATACCAGGGTTTTAAAAATTGGACTCTTAAAGTGTAAGCTTTTTATAAAATATTTTAGACTTATGTGTGTTGAATTGAAAAATGCAAGCTATGAGGTGGGATTTTTGATGAGTTTCAATGAAGTTTTGTAAACAGTGCATCACGTCTTTCAGCATCCTCTACTGAAGGGTGCATCGTCAGAAAAGCTTCTTGTTAATTGTGGTTGTGTAAGAAGTAAAATGTGTCCACACTACACCTGAAATGCAGCTCTCCAACCTGGAAGGGCCATTTTGGTTGGCAAATCCCCCAAAGTTAGCATGCTTGCTCTTCCGGTCTCTTTGCTAAACGTCTGTAGGCAGGATGTTGACATTGCAGGATATGGCTATGTGGGACTATTAGCTTTTTGTCTGGGGGTTTCTGCACTGCCATTGTCAGTTCAGGGGTGGTGGTACAATTTGTATAGTGGGGATGCTGAGAGCCATTGAACCAAACTATAAACCCTGTCTATGATGGAAAGCACTTCAAGCCAGGGGTACAACAGCACCCTTAGTTCTAGCACTTTGTGTCAGTACTAGAAGCAGCATGATTTTCATTGGAAGGTAAAGCGGTGGGCTTAGGGTGAGCCTATATAAGACAATGCCCCAAATATCGGGACAGTCCCTATAAAATTGAAACATCTGGTCACCCTAAGTGGGCTGGCTACTGGTATCCTGCTGTGTGGTCTGATGATCTGTCTCGCTTTGGGCTGCCATCACATCACAGGTATTCTTGTAGTAGCTGGGAGGAAACAATTAACATCTCAGAGAAATGTCACAATGATTCATTCATGGAAATGCTATGGGTGATAGAGACATTTGGTGCAAGCGATCCAGACATTGCCATGCGTGCGCGTAATGAGAAAAACCCTCAGAGGAGCTGTGATTGCATAAAACATGAAGAATTGCAAAGCTTCACTTAGAGCTGCACCAAGCTGCTCTCTGTTATTTAGGAGATTAGAAACTTTGAAGTACAAAATGGGAGGAGCAAAGCAAACTCAAATGCAGCCTCTCGTTGTGAACTAAGATTGTAAGCTCTCTACTTCTCTAGTTACACTGGACGAGCGGTCCACTATTTTTTGGTGTTCTGTTGGCTAACTGAGTGCAGGCAGGATGCAGAGTGGAGAGGAGACCGATATTTCTTTCAGAGGTGAAATGAGATTACCCTGTGGGTGCTTCTCTCAGACGTGACAATGACAGAAGCCAGGCAGACTGATTCATTGGTTTATTATGGGGAATGAACAGGAAGAATTGTAAGTATTAGTACATAAGCTAAATTATGACTTAACTGGCATCATTGAGACTTGGTGGGATGAATCTCATGACTGGAATATCAGTATAAGGGGGCCTGGCTTATTCAGGAAGGACAGGCAGGGAAAAAAGAGAGGGCGTGGTTGTATTATATGCCAAGAATATATACACTTGTTCTCAGTCCAGAAGGATGAGAAGCAGACCAGTTGGAAGTCTCTGGGTGAAGACAAAAAGGGGAAAAATGGGGGTGATGTGATGGTAGGACTCTACTCTAGACCACCAAGTCAGGAGAAAGAGGCGAAGGAGGCATTCCTAGAACAACTAACAGAACTATCCCAAACACAAAACCTGATAGTAATGGGAGACTTCAACTACTCAGACTCAGTTGGAAAAATAATATGGCAAGACGCAAAATGTCCACTAAATTCTTGGAATGTGCTGGGGACTTTTTGTTTTGGAAGGTGGAGGAAGTAACTGGGGTGGCACAGCCCAGCTTTAGGCACATTCAGAGCTTTAAAGAATGAGAGGTAAGATGAATGGAACTGGGGAAAGCTCCATTTCTGGGGAGCTCAGAGGCACCTCCTTTCTTCTCTTCCCCACCCGCCAGGCTCCCTGACCTTCATATCCAGGGCATTCTGAGCCATGAAAGCAAACCCTGCTTGGGGAGACTGAGCTTCGTCAGTCCCCTTCAGCTCTTTGTATTGGAGCCGCGGCCCATGGAATTCCCCATGGAGCACTTGTGTCACCTCCTTTCAAGCCTGCCTGTACATTGCTGAAGTGCTGCATATGCAGGGGAAACCAGGCTGTTCCCCGATACACCGGGGAGACAGGGGAGTGAAAAAGAACAACCAACAGATCCCAGTGCATGTGCCCGAGCACTGCAGAGAAGTTGTGCATTGGGCAGGAATAGTGTTGAAACAGCACAAATGTGAAGGGCACCAGCAAAGGTGAGCGGTGCTGTTCCCTCTGGAGCAACAAGACGAAGAGGAGAGTTAACATCTGCTCTGTGCACCAGGGATTCATCCCTAAATCTTTCTGGCAGAGTGGCAGATAAACTCTCTAAGACCTTCAAGTCCTAGCCTGTAGGTTAGTCCAGTGCTTTTACCATTCTTCCTCTCCACATCTCAGATGGTATAAATGTGGGTATAGACACGTGACAGGTGCCATTCCAGTCTAAATCTGATCCACAAATTATTTCCAACCCAGCTTTGGTTTGGGCACATTCTAAGTCGAAACAAAGAGACCCAAACCAAAGCAAAGGCATGCTAGTGAAATTCAGGCAGGAACTCATTCTCATAACAAGTCCTTTGCCCTTTGCGGCTTTCTTGATCCAGGGTCTGTACATGTGCCTCGGGTCATTGCACAGGCAGCGATGTGCCGGTATGCCCTACAGAGGAGGTTATGTGAGATACTCTGTTTCTCAGGCCATTCTGCTCGAAAGAGCCCTTCCCCCAAGTTAATATCAGATGTGCATCAAAAAAATAGACATCACTAATGCACCATGGGCTACCGTTCCTATGTAGTCACAAGCGCTTCCATAACTGAGTCCATCATGCACCAACCTGCCCCCAGGCACATCTCCGGTTTGGAAATGGCCCTGTGATTTAGTGCTGTCATGTCAGCGCAGAAGACATGAGGTTGATTTTATCCTTGCCTTTTGAGCCCAGCTTGTGAATTTATTTGCACCTTATTTAAACAGCACCTCCCGCTGGCTAAACAAAGCAGAGTGGTGACCCCGACTGGAAAGCACGGCTGGCTTTGCAGTCTGGAACGTGCACAAAGAACATCTCCACCAGGGTTTTGCAACTGGAGGGGAAAGATGCAAAGGAAGATGATCACTGAAGGGCTTTAAAAAGATGATTCCCTCGGAGGTTCAGCTGATGAACAACACAGCTGTATTGCTTGGTTGGCAGCTCAATTCTGCAGCAGCAGAAAACAGAGGGACCAGAAATGGCAAAGAACTGACCAGCATGGCTCTAAAGTGTCCTGGATTCCTTTACACTGAGGCCAGGACACTTGTACACTTGTATACTTGTCCTTGGGGCATGGGGGCACTTCCTGGTGAACATGAACATGCTGGAATGGGGGATGCCTTGATGGAAAGGATGGCTAAAGGGATTGTATGGTCACTGTGTTAAAAGGTCCTGGGGCAGCTTCTGGAGCTGTTGTATCAATGATCTTTCTCCTCACTGGGTTCCTTGTTAGAAGGGGTAGGAAGGGAGGAGATGTATTTTGGGGTGGGGGATTCCCCCCAATGCTTCCTTTTGCTATCTCTGTTTAACAAGTTTCTCCCATGGGATGCTCCTGGCACAAAAATAAACCGTGTAATTGCTCCTCAGACTTGATGACCCCTCTAAAGAGAAAACTCGAACAAACTCTTGCTTCTTCTTCATAAGAGGATAAGAAAACAAAAATGGCTGGAAAAGACTGAGAAATAAACTTAAATACCATCCTGCTCTTTGGTTCTTCTTGGCTTTGTATCCAAGTCATTTTGGTACATTAAATATCTTGGTCACATCTCTGCTAATTAGCTTCAGACTGCTGGACCTGGTGTCTATCGCTCACACTCTACTTCTTCTCCAATGGTCGAGTAAAAGAAACAAAGGCTGCTCTATCTCATTCACCCTTTCACAAGGCTCCTGCAGACTAGGGCTTATAAGGTTTCATCATGCCTGGTGTTTCATGTCTTCTGAAATACCAGGAAACAATTAATGTAATTGAGGGGCACTGTGGTTGGGAAGAATAAAGACTAAATGTGTTTTTAGAGCATGGTAGTTAGGAGATCCAATCAGACACACATATGAGTGGACTTTCATCAAATGTTAACCCGAGGCGGGTGCTTTGTCTGTTTGAAATCCATGCAGGAGTCACTGTTGTTCTTCATGGTAGAATCCAGAGCTACTTATTAAAGAGAAGTTACTTATCCTGCTTACTCATATCTCTGTGTACTCCACTGAGCCAACTCTCAACACACATCTAATGGATTTGCTAGAAGCACTTTATATGGCCTCCCACTCAGTGTGTAGTCAACAGAATCTGTTTGCAAGTAATTGCTTGTATAACTAGGTTCCTAAAAGTGACTGCACAGCGGAACCAATGTGACCGTAGGAACAAGCAGCCATAGTTTCAAATGAGCTTTGGGGTAGATTTGCAAGAGATCAGCGTGCATAGTTGGGGCAGAATTTCAGAAAGTGCCCAACCCCCAGCCCCTCCCATAATTCCACCTCTAGCCAGGTTTTCTCTGTACAACAGCCACCTCCCGCTTACCAGGGAACACAGGCTGAGTAAAGCAGCGCTGATGAAACATAAGTGCTCTCAGAGCCGTTTGAGACACTGATGGAATTACCATGGCCTTTTCTGTTGAGTAGAATATACGGAATAAACACTAGAGAGGCTGGAAATCTCTAGCAAAGACATTGATTTTTTTAAAAAAAAGCACAGAGTGCAAAGCTGCAAAGTGTATTTGCCATCATGAATTGAACTGCACAGGACTCCTTAACACCTGGTTGTGATTTTATGTCCAAAAATTAAATTAATTGGACCATGAAGAGACAAGAGTTTTTTTTAAAAAAACCCATACTAACCCAACAGAATGGTAGTGTTGTTACCTAACATTCAGCAAAAAAAATCCTCTGACTTTGGGAAGTGTGACGTTAGTTTATTAAGGGAGTTGGGGTGATTCATTTCAAGGTCTGACTTGAGTTTAAATGTGTACTAATGTCCAGATGGCCTTGAAAATGCTGATGAAAAGTTTACAATTATAGACCTGCTTATATCAATGTGGATAATTACACTGAGCAAGTTTTAGGCCTTCTAGCTGAGGTTGGGCACTGAACTTGCTCAAGACCTGTATACCACTGAAACCCCATTTACACACAATTTTCTCAGGGGTTCATAAGTTTCATACTGCCCCTCTCCCCATGGCACATTTCACCCTCAGTACTAATGTTACTCTAGAGCCGGCCTGCACAACATGCGGCCCGGGGGCCACATGCGGCCCGCATGGGCTCACTGTTTGGCCCGCCGAGAGTGAGTAGGGGTGGGGCAAGCCAAGTGGTGGAGTGGGGGGAAGCGGATGTGGGCGGGGCGAGGGCAGGGCTTTTCGGCCCGCAGCTGGTTTTTTTTCAGTAATATGGTCCTCACTGCTTTCTGAGTTGTGCAGGCCTGCTCTAGAGGGAAACTGTATGCCCTTAAAGAGGAATGGATGGGCAGAGACATGAGCATTTGGTCTGAACTCAGGAAAGGGAGCTAAGAACTCCTGAGTCCCTGGCTTTGATGTTGTCTCCTCTTTCTGCTCTTCCGCTAACCATCTGAAGAGCTTTTCCCTGATGGGAACATAATTAAATTGCAGAATGTTAACAGAGGGTGAAATTTACCTCTGCATAGAGGGTTTGTTAGCGCTTAAGTGAGACTTTCCTAGTGCATTGGCCTTGAGTTGACCTTCTGGCTTTGGTTTATGTTCATATCCTTCGTGTTCATCAGGAAAGCTGAACATTTCATCCGCTTTGCTAGGATCCCTCCTTTAGAACGACCTTGTACATTTTCATTCTGATATTTTAGCGTTATTAAAAATCACTTCCCCGAGCTATGGGATGCAGAAAGCATCTTCTAATTAAACTACCAGACTGCCTTTCCTTCCTAATAGGTAGGTGAATCCTTGAGCATAGAAAGAGACTCTTGAGAGCTAATACCGTCTGCTAAGGTCTGCCAGGTGGGCAGCAATAGATCCAGACAGCCCGACTGGGATTTATTACCCTACTTTAGTGTCTCCTACAGATGTAAGTGACTGAATTAAGAGGGTTGAACCAAGAAAAAAAAGGAAAAGTTGTCCAGCACAGAAGCTGTTTCTGTAGGTGTTAGCCACTAAACTAGGTTATATTTGCTTTTCAGGTCAAACCATGACAAAGAGCAACACAGTTAAGTCAGGGGAGATGACAGGGTGTATAATTGATCTGCAGTAGACTGGCTAAGTAACCTCGCACTGAAGTCTGGTAGGTGACCCTGCCATAGGCTGGTGTGCTTCAAGGTCTTATGTATTGATTATGGAAGAACAGAAAGGAGAGTGTGTGCAGGAGGATGGGGAGAGGGAGGAGGAGCGGTCATGGCTGGCTGGCAGGCGTATTGTTTAACTAACTCTTGTCCTCTTGACGTGACTGACAGCATAGGACAGTGTCATCATCAGACCAGATCAGTCCTCCAAGTCAAGCTGTGAAATTCCGCAGCAGCCAGCCGCATGCGCGTATTGTCACAGCTCTGTCCTCTGCCCAGCGACAGTGTTCAGAGTGAAGTTTTCACTGCCTGGACTCTTTCTACACTAGGAAAAGCACTGGTTGCTGACTGTGGGTGTCCCCAGCAGGTGCAGCTGAGCAGGATTTCAGGGAAAGCGTAGGCAACCCCAAAAGGCACTCTGCACCCATGCAGAAATCCTGATCAGTAGCCTGTCAACAGGGGCTAGGCTGCTCAGAGTAGGGAAGGCTTTGACACCTATAGTAATACCAGTGTTGGCTGCTTGTGTACGGCAGGGAGACCTTCACATTCACGTCTCTCTGGGAGGGATATTTTAGCTAACCACTTTGCCTGTCAGAGCATTTGGGTGAATTTAAAAAAAAATTGTTTTCTAGCATTGATATTGGATAACTGCAGATCCTGGGCTAAATGAATCCCTGGGGTAACTCAAGTGAAGCCAATGGAATATCACCAGGGATTAATTTGGCCCCTGTATTTACAAACGAGAAGAGAGCTTGATAGCATAGAAAGTATAGCTGCAGGACTATCATTGGACACCTTGGTAGGGTCTGAGCCATTCCAAATGTGGGGGAAAGGCAACAAGCTAACCCGTTCTTAAGTTGACATTGTTTATGCATGGGAACGTAGATGCTAGAAGGTGTACTGCTCACTGTATGGGATATGTAGACTTTTGGGTAACAATATAATACGTAGGAATATAAGAATAGCCATCCTGGGTCAGACCAATGGTCCATCTAGCCCAATATCCTGTCTTCTGACAGTAGCCAATGCCAGGTGCCCCAGAGGGAATGAACAGAACAGGGAATCATCAAATGATCCATCCCCTATCACCCATTCTCAGCTCTGAGTGATCCATTCCAGTCCCAGCCATTATCAAGTGAACCAGCCAACATCCAGTCCTAGCTTCTAGCAGTCAGAGCATGGGGGTTGCACGCCTGACCATCTTGGCTAATAGACATTGATGGACCTATCTTCCATGAACGTATCTCATTCCTTTTTGAACCCTGTTATACTTTTGGCCTTCACCATATCCCCGGCAACTAGTTCCACTAGTTGGCTGTGCATTGTATGAAGAACTACTTCCTATTGGTTTTAAACTGGCTGCCTATTAATTTCATTGGGTGACTCCTGGTTCTTGTATTATGTGAAGGAATAAATAACACTTCCCTATTCACTTTCTTCACGCCATTCATTATTTTAGAGATCTCTATCGTAGCTCTACTTAGTCACCTCTTTTCCAAACGAAAAACTCTCAGTCTTTTTCATCTCTCCTCATAGGGAAGCTTTTCAGACCCTTAATAATTTTTGCTGCCCTTCTCTGTACCTTTTTCAGTTCTAATATATCTCTTTTGAGATGTGTCAACCAGAACGGCATGCAGTATTCCAGGTGTGGATGTACCGTGGATTTAAATGCTGGCATTCTGATAGTTTCTGTCTTATTATCTATCCCTTTCCTAATGCTGATAATAATTCCTAGCATTCTGTTAGCTTTTCTGTGTGCACTGCCTTCTGGGGACAGTACAAGTGGGACCACAGTTCATTGATGATGGGTGCACTTGAAGTACTGATGGATTTCTAGAAAGAGCCAGGTAACAGGTGATTATAGCTATTCTCACTATCTCTATCCCAGGTGGATTGGGCTGTGGCAGAGGATATGACATTCAGCAATGAGCATTTGGACTAACAGGTTCAGCCTCGAGCTATAGACAAGCAAAGCCTCCAGGAGCAAAATTCTCATGTTGCTCTGATAAGTTCTTTTCCTCTTTCCCTTCCATCCAGTTTTGAGTTTTTTTCAAGCATGCTAACAATGTGGGTACAGATGGTGCAGTCTGCAGCACACACAAGAAGCAGCTGACCTGAAACAATTCTGATCTCACTTAACCTCAGCTTAGTAGTTGCTCACTTGATGAAAATTATTTTGGGTCCTTCAATTTAAAGTTACATTTTGAAACCCCTTGGAGAAAGATCAATTACTAATTCTCAAATGTGAGTGGGTTTCTCCCTCTCCCTTCCCCACTCCCAACTTCATATTTCATGGCTTAGTGCTTCCAGCTATTATGGTCAAGATTAGTTGAATTGCAGACTACAGATCAATACATTTTGGAGAAACAATGCCACTAAAGGGCATTCTTTGTAGAGATACACTTTTCATGCTAGGATTACGATTTTGAGCAATGGAGAAAGTAGATATCAATTAGAGAGAGTGCCATAGAAATCAGACTGAAGAGAAACTAAAGAGAAATTCCTTGAAGGTAATTACATGATAGGTCAGACAGACCCTGAGGCATAATACCTGGGCTGATGTCAGTTTTCCATTTTGCCAGCAGTTCTCAAACTGCAAGTCATGGTGAGAGCTGTGTAGAAATTGTTACAGACCTGCTACATGGGACATATTCAATCAAGGTTTGTGAAACTCCTGGGGATCTGAGTGATCTAGTTTCAAGTGAAGCTGGAACACCTGGTAATTCTGGGTTTAAATCATGCAAAACACTTTGAGTTTGCATATTTATTTTGATGAAAACTTGCTGAGTTTTCCTTTGAGATTCTGCTTTTGTTTGTAGCTGAGACTCAAAGCTAAGCTCAGAGGAGTGGGGATCTGTCTGGGCCAAAAGCAGAGAGAGAAAAGCTCAGCAGGAATCAGGGGTTTTGTACAGTTCTAGTCATGTGTGCCAAGGGCTTCACTGGGCTGGCAGAAGGGCAAACACGACTCTCACCCCTACTTTTTAGCTTTCCATTAAAGTGCTCCATCACTTGCCACAGGCTGCTCCCTCACCCCCAGCTGCATGATGAATCTGTGGGGTGCAGCTGACGAGGACCAGTAGAAGTGGCTTAGTGTGTGGTCTCAGAAGCCCCTCTTGGGGAGGGAGGGATTGGCAGCAGCCTAAGAGTGAATGCCAAGCGGACCCGGATTTGGCAGGCCCACAGCCTTGAATAGAAACGCAACATCTTTTCCTGTTACACCTCAGACAACTCTAACAACGCAGGCAGACATCATTTACCTTGTTCAGCGGAGGACAAGTGAGAACTGAGGCTACTGAGGAAAGACTGCCTGGGGACCTGATTCACTTCTAAGGAAACAGCCTGAAAATCTCACCAAGCCTGAGAGTTGTGGAGAGGAAATAAATCCCTGGAAATGCAACAGAGAAGGTAAAATTGGGGGGAGGGAGGAAACTGTAAGGCAGCAAGAAATATTAATTACCAAGCGCTGGTGCTGGAAACCCATCCTGAATGCAAATCTGCTGCCAGCCAGCAGAGCGCTGAAGGGAAGTGATAGAAATCCTTGTGAGTCTGTGCCTCCAGGAGGTGTTACTCCCACTTTGCCAGCTCTCATGCTTTACTCCACACTTCGTCATAGCATCCTCTCTATGGTGCAATCAGACATGTGTCGCCTGCTATTGGCGCACAAAGACAGCACAAGGCTGCCAGCAAAAAGTCACCATGTGCTTTGCTAAAGGCAAAGTTTGTCCAGGATATTGCAGGAAATCACCATCCTTGTCACATATAGGGACTGCAATATGGGGTCAGGACATATATCCGTCTAGGGCAGTATCCTGTCTCTCACAATGGCCAGTGCCCAGATGTTACAGAGGAAGGTGCCCTGAAGTGGGCAATTCTGGGACTGCCTATAGGGGAAGTCTCTCCCTAAAACAGTTAGAGGGCAATTTATATCCTGAAGGAGGGTTTGGGTTCATTTGAAGCCATTGCTGTCTTCAGTATCCATATAAATGTCTAATCCTTTTAAAAATGTTGCTGAGATCTCAGCCTCAGGGACATCGTGTTGCAGTGAGTTTCATGGACTAGCAATGGGCTGTGTTAAATAGAATTCACTTTGATCAGTCGTAAATTTGCTGCCTTTGAGTTTACTGTTGTCCCTCTGTTTCTGCATCAGGAGAAAGGGCAAAGCAAACTGACACGTTCATGCCCAGTAAAGATGCATGAAATCTGTCAGTTGTCATTTCTGATAACTGATCATAGCCTTTCCCAGCCTGTTATTTATTGTTCTGTGCTACGCTTATTCCCAATTATGATTCATTGTAGTCCAATTAAATGCCACTTATACTTCATTGTAGTTATCCAGTCCACTACTCTTAATTAGTTTGTAAAGTATTAAAAGTCCATTTTAATTATTGCCAAAGGGTTTCAATATAATCACAATTAGATGTCTTATGTTTCCAGTATAAGCAATAGCTCTTCATTGCTTTTCCTAAATGCCATCTACTTCTCCAAGTTTTCACTGACTCATTTTGGCTAATATATACTTGGACTCAGTGGGCAGCACAATGCGCTAGCAAGAAATATTTGGATTCAGTTCGTTAACGGCAATGAAAACAATGGGAAGTCACTAAAGTCAATGAAACTCACCTGAAAGACACAGGGCATTTTTTTGGCAGGGCAATAAAATTTCATGCTTCATGACCGAAATTCATCATTGCAGGGGTCAGGAGGAATGTACGTGCTGCTTGCCTTCCAAAGCAGTCAGAAACCCATTCCCACGGCTGCGTTTTCAGAGTTTGTCACTTTCTTGCCTATTGTAAATGCACAGCTTTTTTGTGTTTCCCAAAGTTAAGCTGCCTCATTAGAACTTGGCCTAGGAGCTGTGTTACTTTGCTACCACTCAAGAAGTAATTTACCTTTTCTTTCTCTGGCTTCTGAAAACCTGTCATGGTGATCTTCAAAATAAGTTCCTAGCTTCTTTTCCTCCTGTTGTTGTCTCATGTCACTACTGCTGAGACAACCTCTAACAAGGTGGGGGAGGTGACGTCTCTCTCACCAACAGAAGTTGGTCCAATAAAAGATAAGTGTTGGAGCTTCTTCAGCTCATCTCAGTCACGAACAGAAATTGGTCCAACAGAAGATATCTCCTCTCCCGCCTTGTCTCTCTAGTCTCCTGGGACCAGCATGACCAAAGCACTGCATACAACTACCTATGACAGAGACAGCACCCAGAAGAGGCTGCTGAAGTTTAGTTCCATTTACCCCGCTGGGCACAATTTCCTTTAAATAACCATGTCCATGAGATCAATAGCTTACACTCAGCTTACCTGGGAAGTTTACCATCTCTTTGTTTACTAGAAAAGCCCAAACTCCTGTGATGTTTTTTGTTTGTTTGAGAACTTTAAGCAAGCTCATTCAATTACCCAGGACAGTTAGATTTCCTGCCCAATGTGGTATGTTGCACCCACTGAGGTGCCTTCACATCATCATATTCTCAATGAGACGTCATTTGCCAGAATTGCAGGTTAAGTAACAGCAGTGGCATACACTGCATGACATCATTTAAAAGCTTAGAAATGCAGGGCACCACGTCCTTTTGTCTTTGCCAATTTCACCTTTTAGACAAAAGTTTTCTAGTTCTGGGCCAAAGATCTCCTGTTGTCAGAGAGTAAAGATCTCCCTGGACCAGCTCTTTAGTTAGAGTGAACAAAATGGCTCCATGGAGGTCACTCCCAATAAATTTGGGTCTCAGGTTAGTGACGGCCCTTCATTAATGGACCACAAGTCCTTTCCTCTCTCTGGGCCTCTATTTCTCTCCCATCTTTTGTCTGTCTCATCTGCAAACTCTTTGGGGCAGAGGCTGCCTCTTACAGCATATTTGTACAGCACCAAGCACAGTAAGACCAGGATTTTAGCTAGGGTATCTAGCCACTAGTGTAACTTAAATAAGCAGGCCCACATAGCACCATGAAGACAGTACTCCTGGGGCTGACAGCATAGCAGAGCCTGTGCAATGGAATGGGTTTGGCCAGCCAGATATTCTCCAGCTCTGCTCTGCCCAGTTTACAATGTTCCCCAGGCATTTAATTGGGAGCCGTGTTGAAGAGCCGACCTTGCAGACCCCATCCCTAAGATGCAGTGTACAAGGATGTCCAGCAATGCGGATGGGTGGGCAAAGCCTCAGGGCAAGCCTGGTCAGAATGCAGGAAGCTGGCCTCTCATGACAGGTGCCTATGACATAGTATCAAAAAGCAGCATAAGCAGCATCTGGGAATGGAGATAGAGCATGCGGGATTAAATGATAACAGCTGCCCTGGGAGCAACCCTCAGTTGTCCAGGGAGTCAGTTTGGAGACTGGAAGCCCATGAAGGAGGCTATTTATTCAGCTTTAAACACCAGAACAGTCTTGCCTTGGCGACCTTTTCAAGGCACTCAGATCCTCTACTATGGTGTCTCTGAATCACTGACTGCAAACTGCAATACTCTCACTTCATTTATCTGCAGCGGCTGATTTGCTACAATTTCTTCTTGCTGGGTCGAGAGGAGGGGGACGAGATGGGAGTGAAAGCGTGCATTTCGCTCAGGTCTTCAGAGTCGGAGAATCAAATCTGGATTCATTATCGCCAAAGTGGATGGAGTTTCGCCTCTCGGAGCTAAAGGGTAAATTTATTTCTTCTGAAAAATTACATTTATTACAACCATGCTTGAAAAATGTATCAGCTATCAGGAGTCTCAAAGAGGAAAAAAACCCACCCTGATGCTGTGAAATGTATGTGGCCAAACTAAAAAAATAAACCAGAGCATTATACTGACAGCCCCACAAAGCCTGGAGACAAGCCTCACACATGCCCCAGACCAGTTGCCTGCAAGTCTGGGACAACCAGTCTGCCAACATCTGTCCCTTTCTGAATGTTACCATTTAATTATGTATCGGTTTCACATTTTACCTTTCCTCTCCCGGACTCTCTGCAGCACCAGTGATCACTCTGTAGAGCTTTCAGCCCTGAGCAGAACACAGAGAATTGAAAGGTAAAACTGACGTCCACTTTGAGGTTTTGGACCTTCAGCCTATCCCTCCAAAACTAAAGGCTTCTCCAGAGACCTAAACTGGGACAACCTGACTCACTTCTGCTGAGCTGGGAGTGAAATCATTTTAGGAAACTGCCTCCCCGAGGAATAAAGCTGCAGCCGTAGTTGGGACTGATTGGTGCCCACTAATTGGACCATGAACTTGCTCAGAAAGTAGAAGCTGCCGGTAGGGCATGAACCCTAATGTGTTCAGAGGGAACTGCAGGGAAAACAATAAATTTCATGCTGCATTTTTCTCCATTAATGTAACAAAATGTCTCTCTGTGCCTCCTGCATTGCTTCTCAATTGGAAACAACAGGGGTCTCACCACGCAGCGGAGGAAATTTATGATGTAATCTGATTCAGAACCATCCATCTGTGTTCCTCCTAAACTCGTTTGTGGTTTCACACCACAAGTGTGTTAATTTGGGTAGCTGCTTTTGATTTAAAGCTTGACATTTCTACCTGGTGCCAGCCCTGCATGGGGTAGCGGGGACCCCATTAGAGACTAACAGATATTAATGGTATTTGCAATGCAAACCAGCTCGGGGTTTGTTTCTGCATGGCTTGTTTGTGTTTTACTTTACAGCAGGAGATATTCAAACTCGGCTCCATCCAAAGTCACCCTTATCAACGGAGGCTCTGAGTTATTCTTATGAAAGAGCAGCAGTCTGCTCCATTTTATAAAGGCACTGTGGCCTACATATACATATCCACATTTCCTGGTCTCAGTGGGTACGTCTACATGGCAATAAGAGACCTGCCACATTGCTGTGCGGCCTGATGTCTGCTGGCTCAGGCTGGCTCTCAACCTTCATTGCTGCTTGCTACATCCTTCTCTGAACAATGACTGTTGGGCTCAGGATGGCACAAGGCCTGCTAGGATTTGTAGTTTCCAAAGGACAAATTGGCCTGCAAGAGGAGAGATTGATTCTAAGCTATCTAGTAGAGTCACAATTTGGCCCACTTTGTTTTATGCAAAAAGCAGCTTTTAATAATGGGAAAGCTTGTAAAATGTTGACAATGCACCTTTATTCCAAATAATCTCTTAACTTCTACTTTGTTTGGCTAGGAAAGGTAAAAAAAACAAAACCCCCCTCTCCTTTCTTTTTCAGTATCCAGGTTATTAGAGAAATAAAATATGTTGCAGATCAGTTCATTGATGAACTATTAAATGCCCCTTGAGCCAATCTGCGAAAGAACTGGCTGATAAATAGATGGGATGGGTATTCTACAGGTCTCCCTGCCTTCAGCATCCTCGAGGATCAGATGAATATTACACAGCTTTTTGAGGCGTTTGCTTTTCACGTAAGCAAAACTTTCCCTTTCTTAATTTAGTTTCATCCCTTCTTGTTACACTGCTTTGCGCCTTGCTAAATCCCCCTGACGGAGTTGTGATGCACATTTACCAACGCAGGCATAAAATCTACTTCCTGCCCTTTGCCCAGATGGTTGGTAAGGAAAACATTAGCACTGTTTTAGTCAGATCTGTGGATCTTTTATGCCTTTGGAGTGAACAACCAAATAGAATCATTTGAGGTTATCCTGAAGAATACTTTCCATTCATGGGGTTTGCAGATAGGCTGACCAGACAGCAAGTGTGAAAAATTGGGACGGGCGGTAATAGGCACCTATATAAGCAAAAGCCCCAAATATCGGGATTGGCCCTATAAAATCGGGACATTTGATCACCCTGTTTGCAGACTCACCACTGGCCAATATGAGCATATTTCCTTTTAGTCTTCCCTCATAATTCAGGTCTTCCATCTCATCTCCTCTTAATGTTGTGGCTTTTTTCTGAATTGCCTTTGATCCGTCACTATCTTTCTGGTTGCCGGGATGTTCAGAACTGAACACACTATTCCTTGTGCGGGTGCACCAGAGCTCTATAGAGGGCTCCTGATGTATGAAGTGATCCTACAGCTGTGCATAGCATTGACCATTTCTGTTGCCATCACATGCATACCCATGTCAAGTTTACTGTCTCTTTTAGCATTATTGAGTCCCAGGCGTCCCCTCCGACCACTTGTTTTGTGCTTACTGGCTCAAGTTTACTGGATTTGTCAATCTCTGTAGGAATTACTATTATTATTTATTTGTATTATCATAGTGCCTATGAGCTGCAGCCATGGACCAGGATCCCATGGTGCTAGGAGCTGTACAGATAATGGATATTTTTTATATGCTATCTATGGGACAGATTTTCCAAACACCTGGCCATGAACATCCTGTGCCTAAATGGGAAACAAGCTCCTTCCCCAACTTTCCAGACTCTGATGCCTAATCCATCAGCATGCTGTTGGGATGAAACCTAAGAAAGAATCACGATTCCAGGAGTCGGTACGTATGGCTTATGTGCAACTGAATCAATTCCACATTTCCTGGTCTCAGTGGGTACGTCTACATGGCAATAAGAGACCTGCCACATCGCTGTGCGGACCGATGTCTGCTGGCTCAGGCTGTGGGGCTAACAATGGCACTGTAGACACTTGGGCTAGGTCAGGAGCCCAGACTCTGAAACCCTAGAGGGGGGATGTGTCTCAGAGCCCAGACTCCGGTTAATCACTCCTGAGGATTGTCAGGACTTAGCTGCATACCTGGGACAGAGAACTGACAATACGTGACTTACGCACAGCGGGAGCTGAAGAGGCAGAATGGAGAAGGGTAGAGAGACCACAACTGGCATGAACTGGCCCCAATTCTTGGTAGCCTCAGTAGGCCACACAGACTGAACTCCTGCTCTCCTTTAGGAGAACTTCCCCCAGGTGTGGAGTCCGGGTTTGTATTAATATCTCAGGACTAAGATACATTTGATAAATGATTTAGTGAGGACTGGGGGTAAAATGTGGCCACACATTCTGTGGCAAATTGGCTTAGGGATTTGAAAACTAATGCCCTGCACGCAGTGGTGGAAAGGGGACCTTTCCATGCAAGTGGGGAGGCTGCATAGCAGAGGACCTGTGGAAAGAGAATGCCCTGCCAGCTTCATTGACATGCCTGCATTAGACTCCACACCAGAGGGATGAAAAGCCCAACAAAAATTAACAATGGCTTTTTCCTTGACTGCAAAACCTCATTCCTACAGCAGGGCAGCACCCTTTTGGTGGAGTTCCTTCTCCTCTGCCTTAGCCCCTTTGACAAGTGTGTTGTAGCAGGAGAAGGGTAATTTTCTGGGGGTCGGTTTGTTCTTATGGCTGGGGCTAAAACTGCTGCCCATTTGGCTAACTGACATGGATGGCCTGTTTCGGGGCGAGGCAAGGGTATCCTCAGCTAAGTTTATATGGTATTGTCTGGGCTATCCTCCATAAACCAGCCAGTGTGGGCAGGTTCCCACTGCTCCTGTGCAGCCGAGGGACAAGCAGCCAGCCTCGGAAGAGCCCACACCACCCCCGTGCAATCGCACAGCAATAGGCCAACAGCTGCACACCTCTGCTGCTTGTATGCAACTATGCAACAACAAAGCAGCATGTGCAGAGCCCTCGCCCCTGATGTGCAACCTTATGGAAATAAGTCAGCATCTTCAGCAGCCCCAGAACACACACGCGTCACGACGAAAAGAAGCCAACTTGGACACTCACATGCAAAGGGAGAAAATTAACTAGGGAATTGAATTTCAGTGTCGTGCTGGAAGGAGCAATTATAAAGGACAAGGCAGGGGGAAAAAGATGATTTTTTAAAATGATGAAAAATAATCTCTGAAGTGCCCCTTTTAACATTATTTAAATGCAGCTTCACTGTGTATCATCTCTATGCATGTCCAAAATCATTTGTTGAAACAGCTTATGAACGCTATCACTTCAAGTGCTGATGAGTAGCTGTCTTACAGTCATGTCTCTAAATGTTTGTATAAATGCTCCTCACTTGATCTTACTTTTATTAGAGAGCTGAGAAATTTCAGTGGCAGAAAAAAACCCTTTAGGGGAACAAAACAAAAACAACAAAAAAGATAAAGCAATTCTCAGCTCTGACAGAAGATGTATCCTTTTTCTGCTCATTATAAAATACTTATTATCTCCCTTTATCTCCAAGCCAACAGTGTTATTTCAATTTAGCAGTGTCTGAGAAATGCAAGGAAATATAATAACAGGGCCATAGATGCACTATTTAATGTCAGAATGACAGATGCTTCAATTAGGCAGACAAGGCTATTTTTTCCCAAAATAGATAAAGATGAAATTTTTATAAGATTGTGCTGTTTGTGTTTATGGTACTGCACTGTTATAAGCTTCCATTACAACATAAATTAAAATAAAACCTCCTATTTCAATGGAAGCCCAAATAGGTTTGCCAATAATCTCGCAGCTCATAAAAGCATTTTATCCAAAAGCTGCCCTTCTCTTCCCTCTATTGCACTGACTTATTGTCTCCTGTATCATTGGAACTGGAAAGTGTATGGTGCTTGTGACTGAGAAATGTAAACCTGTTTTTTGAGGGTGGATTCAAATCCATCTCAGTTTACAGGGTGTGTGCTAATTAGTTTCACCCTTTGCCAGCAAAGTTTAGTGTCCTGCTCCCTCCTGCGAGCTAGGGGCATATCAGGAATCGCCAAGCTGATAGAGCAAGGATCACATAGAATCCTGCCTGTTACTTTGGAGTCTCTCAGAAAAATTACCAAGAGCCCTGTTGCATTTTTCCTTCTGTAGAGTCAGGCTTTTTGATTTGGACTTAGAGCAGGTCAAAAAGTCCAAGGAACCACTTGTAAACATTTTCACACACACTTTTAGTTTGTTTCTTTCTTGATTTTTTTCCCCAGCCTGCTCTACTCAGAACTGTCCTAGAGTTCAGGCCAGATGGGACCAGATCCTCTCGTCTGACCTCCTGGATGTCACAGGCCACCAACTCCACACACTAAACCTGACAACAGAAAGGAGACTGAAGAATTTGAGCCCACAGGGGAGTGGAGTGTTCTGTGTCGCCTGCGGAGAATAAGTGGGACTGAAGTACACCAGTGCTTGAACCCCCTGCAATGGTAGGGAAAATATTAAGTGAATTATAGTCAGATAATCCTGGCAAGTGACCTGCACCCACACGGTGCAGAGGGAGGCGAATCCCCTCCTCCCAAGGTCACTACCAGTCTGACCTGGGGAAAATTCCTTCCCAACACCACATATGGTGATCGGCCAGCTCAGCACCTGAGAGAGAGCCCTGGCCCTTCCCATCCAATATCCCATCTCTAGCTGTGGCCATCCCTGAAGCTTCAGTGGAACGAGATAAAAAATACATTGGGGGCAAAAATTCCTTCCTGACCCCAACTGGTAGCCAGGTGAAACCCTGAAGCATCAGCTTTGGGAACATAACACATAAACCAGAAGTGAGCCTCTTGCTGTTAAGCCCTGCCCCTCACTATCATAAGCAACCCCATCACATAGTCATGCTCATAAATGTGTCCAGCTCTTTCTTGACACGTAACTTTTTCTCCTCTGGGGAGGCTGTTCTTAGAAACTTTCTTCTAATTTCCAGCCTAGATTCATTTCTGGCCAGTTTATTTCCATTTGTTCTTGTGCCAGTGTTGTCCTTTAGCTTAAATAGCTCATCACCCTCCCTGGTGTTTATCTGTTTGGTGTATTTGTACAGAGCAATTGTATCCTGCCTCAGCCTTTGTCTTTTTTGTGTGTGCTAGATTAAACAAGACAAGAGGGCTTTTCTCAAAAGACAGGCCCTCCATTCCCCTGATCATCCTCATCACTCTTCTCTGCATCTATTCCACTTTAAATTCATCTTCCTTGAACACGGGGGACCAGAATGATCCCTTCTCAATCCTTTTGTCTGACCTCCTCTTGGGTGTCCTGGGGCAGACTCCCTAGCCACCACCTCAGTCCACTTAGGACCCCCCGCAGGACTCCAAATGCTCTCCTCACAGGGTCAATCCACCCTATGCTAGTACAGTGAGACCTGCAGCAAGGACCCTGGGGCTTTGTTTTCCTTTCACTGGCACCAGGGTTGAAATAAGCAGCAGCCCAAATGAAACACGTAGAAGGACACAGGTGTAAAATATACAAATGAAAGGGGATTCAGAATTCCTACCTCCAGCAGGCCCGGGCTGGCTCCAAGTGCGTGCCTGGGGCGGCAAGCCGCGGGGAGCGGCCTGACTTTCACTGTCTTCGGCGGCGTTTCGGTGGGAGGTCCGAGGAAGAAACATTGCCGATCTCCCACAGGTGTGCCGCAGAACTTCCGCCCTTGGGGTGGCAAAAACCGTAGAGGCGCCCCTGCAACAGGCAAACCCCTGCTTTCAAGGACCCCGGGTTTTCAGTACTTTTTGACTTAACCTGTGGTTAAAGACCCTCCTCTATGAGGCAATAGACTTCTGCTGATTGTTTTGGTACTGATTGTATTTGATCTCCTCCACCTTTTTGGTGGTGGGGTCTATGTGGGCATCGGCTCATTCCACTGCTCATTTTTCCCCCCAGAGCTGCTGAGGCATATTCATTTTTTTTTCTGCATTGCTCCCCTTGGTTGGGGGGGCAGAAGAGTTGATGTGGGGGCCCAATCCTGAAAGGTGCTGAGCACACCTCAGTTGCCATTGAATTCAGTGATTACTTGGATGCTTTGCAGCCTCTGGGCCTCAAGCTCATGATGGGCAGTGAAACCGCTCTGCCGGGTCACCAATGTGTGGCAGATGAAGTTGCAGGCATTCC
>ML677380.1:2476807-2600790 GCA_007922305.1 Dermatemys mawii | reverse complement strand
ATAGGCTCCTACTACCCCTGACCCCGTGCTGATTTTTCACACTTGCTGTCTGATCACCCTATGGGCAGCAATTTGGAAGCTGAATCACTGGTGTTTCGTTGCAGTCCTCACTACCAGAAAGCCAGTGCAGACAACTCCTCACCACGCAAGCTGCAATTTCTCAAAATGCATTTCAGAGCATTGCTGAATGCCTGCTAATGTTTGTGTTTAGCCACGTCTGTCTACCAACACATCTAGTGGGATTCTATTTAATTTCCTTCTTCAAACAGTGCATCTGCTTAATGTAAACCAATTAGACAGTTTCTCCTTCTAGGAAACCATGAGGCATAATCAAGAAAATGCAATTTGTTTGCCTTTCACAAATACATATTTTAACACAACCGCAAGAAAATAGATTTCTGTGGAGCCACAAAAACAAAATAAAGCACATTAAAGCAAGCATGTGCTGTGTACATATGGTCTCATTTAAACCCAGGAAGGTCAGGAATTGCCAGCTTGGACCGGGGAATCCAAGTTCACATTGCCACTGTACTGCTAAAGTAAACAGGGGCTGATCAACATGAGGGGACCTTCACTGACACATATGTGACTGGTGGCCAGAGGGGGCCATTAGAACCTTACACTACATGCTCCCTCTTTCCAGATAAAGCATTACGTTCTCCTGAGGCCTTGTGTACACAGCATCTGGCACTGGTTTTAGATAAACTGGTGCAGCCCCTGTGGGAACACATTTATTTTGATCTAAGAGGGGCTTCTTCCAGGTTAGCTTAAACTGTTTCCCAGTTGACTTAAACTGAATAAGAATAAGCCCCTCTTAAACTGAAATAAGAGTGTCCACACAGTTCAGTTACCAGTGCAACTCTACATATAGTCTAGCTCTGAGTGTCCAGCCCCTGCAGGGTCAATGAATGAACGTCCCAGCTCAGATTCCTCATTTTGGAAAATCAGCATGTTGAAGCAGAGGCAGCTGCAAATGGGATGCAGAGTGGTTAATGGACTGGAAGGCAGTGCCAAGAAGTCTGATAGAATACGCCAGCCAGCAGCCAGTCATGCATCAATTTAAAATAAAAAATGCCCAGGTAGGTGACTATTTCCCCTTGTGTGAAAACCAAACAGAACTTGATGGTGATCTCCCAATTCAGAACCCTTGCCAGAGTTGGGAGTTGTTTTTATGATCTGAATGGAAGAACAGTGCCATTCCCCAGACAGATTCCCATGCCCATTGTCTCTGACTCTTGGCATCAATCTTAGCTCACTGGGGCTGTGCATGTTCCTGGGAGGTTGTTGAAATAAAAGGGTGACACACAGGAGAGCTGGTAAAAGATTGGGCTTTGTTCTCTGGCTGCATGACCCAGACCTGGCTTGGAGTTGCCAGAGGCTAATAACTCTTTGTCACGTGTCTGGGTTAGTATGCTCTTAGTGTTATCAGGTGGGGCAGCCCTTTCCTTGCTAGTTGCATTTGAGGAATTCTTGGAGTGCTCTGTATGTCTATGAGTAAATTCCAGTTGCAGGCAGCAACCCAAGTCATCAGCTGATCATGAGCTCCAGGCCAAGAGGCTGCAGAACACAGAAGTACCCGCAGAATTCAATGGCAACTGAGCTGTGTTCAGTGCCTGAAGGATTGGGCCCCAGGTTCTCAAGGATGCTGGTGAAGCTGTAGTCTGAGTTGCTGGATGAGACAGGTTCTCTCTAGTCTCTGGCGACAGTAAAGACCCCAGTGTTCCTGCACTTCACCATGCCCCTCTTGTATGGGGTGTGCCACGCACTGCTTAGCTGCTGCTCTCTGCTGCTCAGGGGCTGTTTTTCAGTGGTGCTCATCATGCGTAATGACATCTTCACACAGTGCCCACTGCTGGGTCTGTATCCTGTTTCCCATTGTACAGAAGCCAGATGTCTATATAAATCACTGGAGAAGTTGTCACAAAGCGCTCCCATCTGATATTATGCGCAGTGTGAGGGTAAAGGTGAGGGAAGCTAAGATGTGGATTAGACACCAGGGCCATCTCTCAATCACCCATACACATGAGTTATCCAAAATAACTGTCACTCAGCCAGTAATTCCTCCTAGCTTCCCTCAGTGGATTAGTCCTGTAAGACAGTTGCTTTAAAGCTGTATAACTTTTGAGGGTAGATTTGTTTCCCCAGCCATTTTTCTAATGTTGCCATTGGTTAAGATTGGTCAGGATCTTGTAGTGGCCCATAGCTTTGAGTTTCTTTTCTTTTTGGTTATAGGAGTGACCTCTTTAGGGGATTGCAGAATTTATACTAATCTTATCTGCTAATGACTTCTGTTTTTCCCCTTTTATTTTATCCAAGATTATCCGTGTAGGCCGATTGTGAAGTGTTCTCAAAGGATGTTATTAAGAATTTGTTATTCTTCCTTTTGCAACTGCAAGACAAAAAGGATTACTGAAGGCACGATATTTTTGCTGGCACTTCATCAACCAGCAGCCAAAGTCTCGTTGACTGAATGTTTTGTGTTTTTCATTTCGGCTTTTGGGATATTATACGTGAAATAAACACTGCTCAAAAATAATTTAGAACAAAGAATTGCCAATAGTCAGAGATAAAGTGAGCAGGATCATATTAACCTATCATCCTGACACATCAAAGGGAATAGCAAGTACTGCACATAAATGGCTGCCTCTTGTCTTCAAGCACAGAGACATATCTGCACTAAATGCTTGTTACAAAGGATTTGTTTTAAGTATAATTAGTATGATCTCTTCACTGGAGAGTGTAGTCTAGTGGTTACAGTAGGGGGGTGTTAGACTGGTTGTCAAACCTGGATTCCTTTTTCCATTTTTCATTTGCCGCATTACTCTAGGCAAGTCACTTCACTTCCGTATGGTTCAGTTTACTCCCTTGTTAAATGGGGATAATGTTACTTACCTACATATATGGGTTAAAACCTCCTCACTTACTCACAAATATTTTCCCTAATTGAACAAGCTAAGTTAAACCCTGATGTCTAATGCTGTATTATTTTTTGTTCATCAACATTCATAGGATCAAAATTTTATTTCTATGATATTTGTGAATAGAGAATTTCAGATCTGATGCAGAGGGTCATTTATTCAAGCTACAAAATGTGGTTTGTGGTATAGTAAGCTTAATTTTGAGCAGAAATGGCAGTACTGTATAAAGGTTAGCCTAGAAGTAATTCCATGCAACTCAGGAGACCAGTCACAAAGCCTGAATGGAGAATTGCCAATATGGATTAATTAGCTGAATAAGCCTTATGAATGATCCACAGGCTCCAGTATATTCATAAAAAATGTTTGACAAATAATTTGAAGTGAAAAATTAGTGCAGATGAGCAGAAAACAATCAAAACACACTTTCTATAAGCTTTTCAGTTTTTCATTGACATTTCAGTTTGACTGAAATTTCCCATCCACCTCTACAAATCCCTGATCCAGCAAAGCATTTAAGCATGTGCTTAAAATCAAGGGGCCTTCCATGAGTCAATTCATCTGCATCAATTAAATGTGTGCGTAAACACTTTATTAGTTTGGAGTCCAAATTAGTAAAAAAACATGGTCTTTGTTTGGCAAATAATTAGCACACAGGAAAAGGTGTTAAATTAATTGAAAAAAATAATTAAAGATGGTCACATGATTTTTTGCAAACTAAGATCTTCAACTAATCTAACTTTCCCCAAATTTACTGGTGATCTGTAGTGGAGTTTTGGATTTAATCTAATATAACCAAATCCATAAGGGCAGAGACAACTTTTAGGTCCATGTCCAAATCCAGGTATCAACTTCTCCAAAGTTTGGAGCTGAGACTCTGGGCTGTGCCTACCTCTAATCTAAAATATCCTCATTTCATTAGGAAACATCCATCTAACTTCAGTCTTTTCACTTCTTGATTCAGATCTTTGAAGAAAAAGAAAAAGTCCAAACTTTCCAATCTTTTGCGGTGTATGTCCCTGGCAAAATGACTTGGTCATTTTCCTTTGTAATGAAATGCAATTTTATGATACCACAGACAATAACCATTTAAGATATATGAAAGATGCTGATGACACTTACTATAGAGTTTACTTTAGATTCCTTCTGGTAAATTTCTGCTTCAAGATGTGCATAACCTATCTGTGAACCCTTGAAATTTCTGAAGGTCTCATCTTTTTATCTCTGCTAAATTCCATGGCATATGTGTAGAGTAACTAGGTTAAGAAATAGTCAACAGAAAAGATATGTCTCTATTTACTCAGGAATTATATATGTAGCTTGAATTATGCATGAATTAAATAAAAATCAACAATAGATACATAATAAACATTTCATGTTTGCCAGTTATTTTAATGGTGGCAATCTAGTCAGCTAGATTGTTCCACTAGAGTTAAAGTATAGGACAAGCTTCCTGACTTTCAGCATAATTGCTGCAAAAGAAAATACTGCAAATGGAGATAAGAACTGACACCAGATTACAATCGGGCCTTGAGAATAGTCAGGTGATGAGCAGGAGAAAGTTTATGTTTTTAAGCAGAGCAACACAAACAATACGAAATAAAGTATATTCAGAGCCAGACCGGAGCAGGGAACTGCACTGAAGCACATAAACGAATCAGATTTTCCACAAATGAAAATGCTGTGTCAGGCTCTCTCTCGGCCGTTCCATTCCTTCCAGCTTGCAGACTTTTGCACCTGCAGGGTGGATGGCTCCAAGCTAACCGGGCACTGGGCTGAGACTTGAAAAGAAGCTTTCCTGTCTCACTAGCTCAGTGGTGTGCTGGACCCAGCTCCTGGGAGCCCGTCCTTAACATTCCACCAGCCTGCTGGGATGGTTTTTCTGTATGTGATGTGATTTCCCTACACCATTTCTGGAGACCTGCACAATCAAGCCTGTAACTGGGCTGGCCCCCTCTTGGGTGCCCCCTGGTGGCCTAGGGGCATGCTACAGGTAGCTTGCCTCAGTTTCCCCTCAGCTTGTTCAAATAAAACTTCCCTTTAGATGTTTCCTTGGCCAAAAATACCCCTTCGTGGGGACTAGATTTATTAATATAAAATAAACAGAAAATAAAACTCAAAGTTGCCAAACAGAGTCCATTCCTAAGGCCACACAAAGCAAGGTTTCTCTTGTTCCTCCCAGGCTTTTCTGCCTGGGGTCTTTGCAATCTCTCCCCTCTGCTTGGCCAGGGTCTCTCTCAGGCCTCCCTGACAGAGGCAACTCCCTGCTCTCAGGGTCCCTGCAGCAGCTGGTTCTCACTCACTTCAGACTCTACCACCACTTCCTGAGTGTTTGAGCTTCACTGCAGCCACCTGCTGCTCTGACTAGGGAATTACCCCATTCAGCCCAGGTGTGCCTCATTCTGTACAGGGGTCAGCTCACCCCAGCCCTCTGGCCTTTAAGGGAGGAGCCATCCTGTTACAACCCCCTTCGCCCAGCCCCCGCACAGCTGACATAACTACAGTTGTGTTGTGTGGTGGCACCGTCGGACTGAACTGAAGAGGTGCCGGGATGCTGGCCCAGCAAGAGGGGCAGGAGAGGAGGCATGGCAGTGGTGTTGGCGTGGTGAGAGACGGCCCAGAGCAGGTGACTGTGCAGGATGCTCTCACGGCTCAGAGAGAGCATTGTGGCTAGAGGTGGTGTGAGTATAGGTTAAGGGCCGGCATTTCTTCATGGAAGCACTTTCCCTTTAGGGGATGGAGATGGACTGGTCCAAGTGGATTTCTGAGATCTTGGGACTTCACTAACCCCTGACCACAAACTGTGAATGGGATGCACTCAAAGGAAAAAGGGGGATGGAGAATGAGATGTCAAAGAGACATTTGTCCATCAGACCCTCACAGGGGCAGGTGGGGAAACTGAGGCAAAGGTCTATTGCCCAAGATGCTCTGGGGTGGTTATTTGAGTTACTATTCATGCTGATTTATTGTGTCATGTTTTGCCAGTGCATACGGTGTTTCTTATTTTATACACAGACTTGTGCTCACGAGAGGTTTTACACATAGACTCGCCCTGTGAAGGGTGTCGAGGGAGGTGTTTAGTTTGGGCAGGAGTGGGGAAGGTATGTATCCTGCATACAAGGAAAGCAGCTCTTTAAATATTTGTTACCATTCCTGCACCTGCCTGGGAAGTGCTCAGCCAAAGGGATGCGGCTTCTTTCCAGCAGCACTGTTGAGTTAAAACAAGCACTGTGACCTGAAGATAGGGGTAGACAATACTGCTGCCCCTAGACAGAGGGCCACATTCTGATCGCACTTGCATAAGTCTGATGTAACCCCAGTGATGGCAAAACATTTACAATGGGGTAAATTGAAGGATTCAGGTGAGCTCTTATTCCACTACCAGCTTTTATTCTCATTATTAATAATTTTTAAATAGCATCATTTCCTTGTAATTGACTCAAAAAATAGGCAAATACATCATCTTTGCTCCAGGGCTTAGACTAAAGGTCAGTTGGTACACAAAATAAATCAGTTACTCCAGCCTCTAGAATCCGTTAGTGTGCCATATTTGAACTGATATATTGCATTGAGCAATACTGTGTGTTTGCTTTCGGAATAGTTTGCCTGGCATGTTGATATTACTTATGGCTTCATTCTGACTTTAATTGTTTCAATCTTGTATATTTTAGTCATTTAATCTGTATTTGATTTGCCATAAAGTGCCCCAATATTTTGGTACCTAGGCAATATAAAAATATTTATTATTATAATATAAGCAAAACAAGCATTAGTTTAATTTATTTGTTAATCACTTTTCAAATTCTAAAGAAACATCTGTGCAGATTTGCAATTAAGGTGGCGTATAGCTGCAGAAAGATTTCCCTAGACTTTCTGTAAATAAAGGCTGAGTTTCTTCTGTAATTTGTTCAATATTCCTGAACAATTATAATCCTTTCCCTTTGCTCTAGACCATTAGCCGTCATATCCCATATGACTGTTGACTTATTTAACCAACAGGATTTAATTACTCAAAAGTGAGATCTTTTCTTTTCCAAACTTGTCAGCCAGCAAATAATTCAGCTAGGGGCTAGTCTTTCTCCCAGAGAAGCTCCTGAGCAAAGGTTCAATTGACTTCTGTAGGTCATAAACCAGGCCATTAGTCACATTGGGAGCCTGACAAGTCTGTGCCTCCATCATTTGAATAAACTGCCTGGAAAAGAAAAGAGACTTGTTTCTGAGTTGGAAACCTCGGTTCATGATAGCTGCAGTCCTGTCAAACGCTCAGCACTCCATAGCTCCCATTGATTTCAGGGCACTTTGCAGGATCTGGATGATTATGTCAAATAGGAGTTAATTAGACTTTCCACTGGTAATTCTGCTCATTTTTCCTCCTGGCTGTTTTGTAAGGAGGCACCAGTTGGAGCTCTAACACTGGCCAGAACTATGGAGAATGTGTTTGCTGGAAGAACTCGCAAGGTGAGGTGGCAGAGTGCCAGAGATGCAGTATAGCATTAGCTGCCAAATGGGACTTTTCTTTTGAACCTTACCCAAGAAACCAAAAGTGCTACAGAATGTAATCTAGATCATTTTGTAGCCTTTCATTTTAATCATACAAAGGTCGACTGCCATTACATTTACAAAAAACACAGCAGGTTGACTTAGTTTGTATTCTAGGTACATATCAAACTGTTAATAATTGGATCCCATTGCTAGTGAATAAAATTCTGCGTGGGAGAGGCTTGGTTTTTTTGCTAACTGATAGCTTAAAAGACTAGGGCAGATTTAGCCACATCTGAGACTAGGATAGTCATAGTTTGGAGATTGCAGAATCAAATGTTGACTTCCTTGGCACCTGGTTTGCTAGGATCTCTGCTCAGCTGGGGTCTCTCTTTGTAGATCATGCAGAGATTAGGAAGAAAGTTGCTAGTTTTTCCTTGAGAAGAAAAAAAAGTTTGATCAGTAGCTGTAGTGTGTGGGCCAGACTCACTTGTCAGTCACCGGTTTCAATAGAATTGTACCAGGGGTACTGAGACAAATCTAGCCAAGCAAATTTTCCAGATGACTCACCCACAATATACTCTGAGAAAGCTTAGTGGGGTGCCTCCAATGTTGTGTTGTTTATACGGGACGACAGGACAGTTCAGGGGGTTGCTAACCTTGCACCGAACTTTTCATTTCCAGGTCACTGGTCCAAATCCTGCCTGCCAGGTGTCTAGATTATCTGACTAATTTGGTAGTGCCATTGGATATGATTTTCAGGGGCCTTTGGGGCCACCTTAACATCTCTGGAATAGAAACAAGGCCTGGGTGTTTGACAGCCTGTGAGCATTCTAGAGACTCACATGCTTTGCACTTCTTCAGCCAGGAGGCAGCTCTGTCAGATGGCTGAACTGCTGTTCGCAAAGCCAGCGGGGGTCTAAGCTTGGGATAAATGCGATACTTTGAAATCATGGCTACATGACACAGTTAACCAGCTTTAGGTGAGATAACATCACACAGGGACCACAGTTCAATGCCAAGCAAATCACTTCATCTGAAAAAGACCCCTCTAAACTTTTCAGTGCATCACACTAGGAAGTGCTCCCTGAGGTATGTAAATGTCCATTATTAATATAGATATACTTTAGCAACACTAAGGACGCTGCTTGATTTTAGGACAGTGACCTAGAAAGCCATCTTGCTAGTCATGTTGCTCAGCAAATGCTGGCTTTCAAACACCAATTCTTGCCTTTTTCAGCAAAAAGACTCCAGGGTGACTTACAGTAGTAACAAGACAAATGTAGGGGCTCTTTTTGCCAAGCCTCATTCCTAACCCGAGGAGTGGGATTACTGTATTTCTTCATAAGCATGCACTGCTCCCATTGCCTTGATCTATAAATAATATTTGTCACTCTGAGTCCATTTTAAGTTCATCTTCTTTAGTCCCCATCAATGTGTGACAACACACAGATATTCAATAGATGCTTTAATTCTCAGGAGAAGGAGGAAGAAGATTAACAAGTAATGCCTTTAAATACATCACCCACTGAGGGTCTGCCATGCTATTGACAACTATAAGAAAGGCATTTTTCCCCTTTCAGTCCAGTGAGATCTTGCCTTAGGCCAGAGCCATTGAGATTTAGGGGTCCTTGGAATGTAGTTATCTGCGTGGATGAGATATTAGCTTAACTTGTCCTATCCTAGAAGAGCAGAAGAAAGGGAGATCAATAAAAGATGCTTTTATGAAATTGAGTGTGGTCTTGCTAGAGGGAGCAAACCATCCCCATCAAAGAATTTATCTTGCTGACAAACTGAAAGTACAATTAATTCTACACCACTCAGAAGTGAGTCAACTTACTGCTATAATTCTTCTACCATACACCCTCCGTGGTACTCACTTGCAGAATATTACAGAATACTAAAAACATGGGGTGTAGGCAGATGCTGCTGATAAAAGTCTTTTTGACGTGAGCTTGGATGATAGAAAAAGCAAAGTGATTTTTCTCTCTTATTCACAGCAATTGAAATATTAGAGGAAAACGTTACTCCATCTTGCTGGTTATCTGAGAAATCAGCCTTCCTCCCCCTCCACCTCAGACTTCTGATGTTTCAGACTCTGCGTCCTTAGTTCACACTGTTTAAGGTTAGCTAGTAAAATTCAGAAGTGATTAGGGAGGGGTCAACCTCTCACAGTTCTGGGAAGCACCAAGGAACTTCTCTGTTACTTTTCAGACCCTTTGGAGTTTTAGGTGAGTCTGCTGTGACTGGTGTACATCACTGTGGTGTCTGAGCTCCTTTGGATGGGACAGGAAGGATAGTCCTATGGCTAAAACTCAGGACTGGGAGACATAATATCAGGGGCTCGCTGTATTCCCAGCGAGCTCCTGACTGCTTATGTGTGCTTGGCAGGCCAGTTAAACCCTCTATGCCTCGGTTTCCTCACATGCAAAAAGGGAATAATAGTTCCTGAACTACCTTGCTGATGTGTTCGTTCATGTCTGGGAAGAGCTTTGAGATCCCTTCTGCAAGGTGCTATTGGAGTGCAAAGAAAGCACTACTTTTATTTCTTGCTTGCATTCATGCATATCCAGGTGTGGTCACAAACATGGTGGCCTCAGAACAGGCTTTTCTTGCTGTAATTTTGCACTTCTGTTTCCAGTTTCTGAACTGGAGAGGGAGAGAATCCCATCTGAATATTTCAGGAGGTTTGGTTTGGACGTGGTTCCAGAAGTGCAAGGGAGAGGTGAAGACAGGTGGTCTTTATGCTGTCGGAACTGGCTCACCAGCTCAGCAACAGGGGTCCCATGTTAATGAGAACTTGGAGACCTCCTCAGAATGGCGGCTGAACTCAACACTCAAATTCTCCCTGAGCGATTGGAAGGGAGTTTGGACCACTGGTCCGTGGCAGTATTTTCTTCAGGCCCGAACACACTGGAACATCACTTTGATCTGGCACCGTCCTCTGCCACAGTAACTCCTGGATTTCATCCTGGAAGCCAGCCCTTAACTGACTGGAGCATCTCTTTAAAGATGGGATGAGCCACCACTCTTGGGCTGCAGTAATGGCTTGGGTCACAGCTGAGAGGAAGCGAGTGTCCTCTCTTGTGAATGCCCAGTGCCAGCTGGCTGTCTCTGAGGAGAGCAGGGTGGCTTTCTTGGCGTAGATCTCACACAGATACTGCCTGAGTATATGGAAAGGGACAGCTTTTTGCAGTGCAAAGACTCCCTCAGACTACTGCCACCTGTAATTGACTCTCCTGGTGTATTCTTGGGGCAGCTCATTGTTTAGCCTGAGGCCAGGACACTGCCCAGTCAGCACACCAGTTAGTTAAAAAATAAAGCCTGAGTATCCATCAAGGCCTCTGTTTGCCAGATCTCTGCTCTGTGACACATGCCAGCTACAGCGCATTCTTACCACGCAGGGTTTGGTTTGTGTTGGACAGCACCAGAATGGTTGAGAAAGAATATGACACACTGAATACCACTCCTGGGGTGTGTAGTCATCACATAATGATCCACCATACACACTGTATCTCTGATCTCTGGAGATGGATAGTTCACTCTGGACTATAGGAAAGAAGCTTAGCTCTTAACTTCTGATTGTAGTTGAGAACTATATGAATTTTCAAATGAAACTGTTGTTTCTGAGCCTTATCCAGACAAAACATGACACCACAACAGAACAAGCTTTGGAACTAAGTATTGTTACACACTGTATGAACAATATGTGTATTATTTCCCTGCCAGCATGCTGAATTCAAATGACACTCATTAAGCAGAATACTATGAATTGAAAAACCTAGAAGTGCTGGAGGCAAAAACCGACAGATGAGCTTGTTCTTTGAACAAGTTGAAGGCCAGATACAAACTAAGTTAGAAGGGACTAATTAACGGCTGACAGCTCAGTAGTCAGCTTTCAATTTGTCTGGATATCAAAAATAAATTTTTTTTGGTATTTTTTTAAAGTAGAAAAAGTCTGAAAGGAGAGTGTTTCTCTTGCATTTGCTTAAATCTTGTTTATCTCCAACATGCTCAGCAATATCTCTCGCATCACTGTCTCTTCTTTAACTACCAGCTGTTTTGAGAAGAGTGCTCTGCAAATTATGAATAAGTAATTAAAACTCAGCACCCACCAGCCTATCAGCATATTAAAGGGACAACTAAGATAAATTTTTCCTGCTCTTACCTTCCTCCTAATTAAGCTTTAAAATGTCACAAATTCCTCATAACCAGTAAAAAAAATGCAATAACTTTCCTTAGAGCATCAAGCTTTGATAATCTACTGAACTGTTTTTTCTCAGTCTTCAGAGTGCATTGAGTTCTAAGATGCTGTTCAAAAAATTGTTTTATTCATGATAGACCCTGTGCTAGGCTTCCCAAAATGCCATGTGTCATCTGCCATTTTAAATGGAATGTACATTTATAATCTGTCAGCATCCTTGGGACCAAAATTATAAATTCTGTGTTACATCTTAGCAGTTTTATCCCAGTTCTCAAACTTAATACATTTGCTAATAATAAATATATAATGCCATTGGTGTTTCAAAGAGCAACCTCTGAATGTATGAAAGATGGCTTAATTACAAGGAAATCACTGTTGATAGATGGTAACATGCTGTCTGCACTTTTAAACTAACTAAGCACCTTGACCTGGTGGATGGAATTTACAGTATATATTTTCTTGCACATGATAGCATCTCATTGGCTCTACCATGTATAGAATCTATTAGCTTTCTCTCTACCCCGTGAAACATTCCTGTGAAATATTCCTGCTAATTAGCGGCTTCATAGGAAGGTGAAAAATGCCTCCAACCTAACATTCCTCTTGTATTCCTCTTGTATATAACAAAGAGAGTTACATTTTGCCCCTGTGCAAGCAGCCATCATGAAGCTGATGTCCCACTTACATTTTATTTTGAGGAATTAAGTGTGATTTGTTGCTCGGGTTTCCAATGGAGTCAAAGGGGTGGTAGGTGCCTGAATCTCATTGAAATCAATGGGATTTGGGGGCCTAACTCCTTTAGTTGCCTTTGAAGAGCCCAGCCGTTGTGCTGCATGGGATTTGTGCCGGCTCTGTGCACAGAAGTGAGTTTGTTGTTTCATTGAAATGCTACCAGTTCCTTTGAGACGTTTCAGATGGTACCAAGATGTCAGCAGTACACCCAGATGAATTTATGACCCTATCCCCTCTGGAACTGCTAACCCCGCTGAAGACACTGATACTCCCATTATCCTTGCACGCAGGGACCCCAAAACCCAGGGTTGTGGCAGGTCTTGCACAGGTGCACAAAGGCACCTTCACACTCTATCTCATAGCTCCTGCATCTACACAAGGTGGACTGAGTTTACCACTAGTGTGCATGTGCCTAGCACAGTCAAACCTGATTTATTCTTCTCTCTTTGCTTCTCTTTCATTTTGTTCCTTTTTCCACCTCTTCATCAGGGCTATACCTGAGTAGACACCAAAACACAATGGATTTGTTTGGACAAGGCAGATATAGCTACAAGCATTTTCTGCTTTAGTCTATTCTAGTCAGGTTCCTATACTGGAATCATCAGGGTAAGATCTGATTCAGCAAAGCATTAGGCATGTGTTTAAACATTTTATTGAATCTGGGCCTTTGCTCCTTCCAAAATGCAGTAAGCACTATGAATAACATCTGTCATGTGTGATTTCTTCATAAATTACTGAGGGAAAATTATACATGGATTTATAATTTTATACTACCCAATGAGTTTTCATTTGTGAAGGCAGGTCAAAGAAGTGTGCCTTGCACTTGGTCTGGAAAGTGGCTTTTGTTAGCTGTTATTTTACAGCTTTTTCTGCACATCGATGTTACCTTTATCTAAAAGCAAATGAAAGAAATTGTCCCAAAATACATGTTCTGTTTTGTAACATAAAACTCACTGAGGAGTACTGCAAGTACCGAAGTGAAAAGATGATACTTTCCAAGACTTAGGCACAAAAAATTTCACAGCTACAGCTTAACAAACTTTTTAATATTGCTTTCTTATTGAAGTGTTTTATGACTTATACACAGTTCAACTCCCTCCTTTTTTTATTAATACAATCAAATGCATTTCTTACTTTCCTCCACCGACCAATATAAAATAAAAACCTACAAACACCTAAGATAAAAGAGTTGCATTTACCTTCATTCATTGATTTCCATGCCCCATGCTGCATGTCTGGAGTTATCTATAATCTTTCATATCTGGGATCTAAACTGTTTTCTAATATAATTTAGAAACAGTCTCCATATATCATCAATTTCCTCTATTTTGCTTTCAAGCCCATAAATCACCTTTTCTTAAACTGGAATATTTATACCACCCTCCAGCTCTGATGTGCCAAATATCTTTTCAGTGCTTGGCTGTAATCTGTCTTGCTACCACCAGACTAAAGTAACCTGTTTAGCCTTTTCATAGGAGACATTTATTGGTTTCAACGGATATCATTCCGAAATCACTTTAGACTCCCCAAAATGTATCGTCATAGTCCCCCCTATGGTTTCTAGCATCTCCAGTGCAGACGATTAAGGTCAACATATTTTGTAACAGGACAGCTTTCCCCCATATTCTGAACCAGACTGGGTTTAATTCAGGCCTCCTTCCCCATATGTGCTTTAAATATGAAGGGCTGGATCTCGTGTAGAGCAGCACAGCTGTAGTGACTTGAATGGTGGAATGCTGATGTACACAGGCTGAGGATCTGGCCTCCTGAGGGCTCAGCAACCAGTCTGAGAGGAGGTTAGGATTGTGAGGAACATAAACGTACTTCATGCACTATGTAGTAAATGAACCTATTATATCAGCTTCTGGTTATTTAGTCTCAATATTTACTTCAAAAGCCCCATACAAAATATTGTGTGCATAGCAGAGATAAACCTGACGGTGAACTAATTACAAATCACTTTTGTTGGCAGAAAAATTGTATAATGGAGAATTTACTAAAACTACTGCTGGGGTTAACTTGAGTGTAACAGGCAAATTCAACAATGAAAATATAGCTGCTCTGCGTAATCCCTGGGATGAGATAGCGTAATTCTGGAAATGGAGCTGGTGACGAACACTGTTTAAGGTTCACTTAAGGCTCCTGTCATTCTGCAGGACTCTAAAATTGCAAATAGACTGCACTTGATTTCTAAAGAATGAACAAGGCAGAAATTCATAGTTACCAGGAATGGTTTTGTATTACAATAGCTGGAAAACGTCTGTTTTTAGAATATACTTTGGCCCAGATCCTTCATTTGTTGTAAAGCGGTGTAGCTTCACTGAAGTCAATAGAAATATGCTGATTTACACCTGTTGAGAATCTGGCCCTGCATTTCAGCTCACCTCCTCATGACATCATATGCACCCACTGCAGTATTAGGGTCTGTGTCTTCAAAGGCTGAGCTTCATAGAGCTCTGCCCAGAATCTTTGGGAAGCCCTTAAAGGCACAGCCACCACACCCACCAATGCACAATCACTGGTGGGTCCACCCAGAGCTGTGTTCAGTGCAAAACATCTTCTGCTCCCTCTGTAGGAGAATAAGAATTTGTTCCTTTAGGGAACCTGTAGTTCAGCATCACTGTAAGTCTTCCAGGAGGTTATATCTTCTCACTGTTACAGCAACTGGGTGTTTTTTTATTAGTCGCATACATTAAGCGTGTTATCCTTTCCAAAGGTCTAGATGAATGGGGTGTATCTATTCACTTAGAACTTTGCCTTTTGGGATAGAATTCTGAGAGGCATGTTATGGTCTCAGGAGGGGCCCACCATACCATCTTACTCTGGCAGACTTCAGTGCAGTGCCATCAGGATGGATTGATGGTCAATTGAGACTAATGCTCATTGTGCTAAAATATCCCTAATTAACAGTCCCCTCCTCCTGTTTCTTGATCTGTGTGATCAGTTATATCACATAGGATATGTAGTCTTGGCTTGCCTGTTTGCACTGCACTTAGCAGAATGGGACTATTGTCATATAAATAAAGAAGAGCGGATGATACAGAATGTAAGACAGCAATGTTGAGCAGTCACAATTCCCAGTCTTTAAATACATTTTCAAGGCTTCCTTAAAGGATGGATTAAAATTCTCTTAAGGCCATTTATTACTTAAAGGATGGATTAAAATTCTCTTAAAGCCAGTTATTATTGGATTCTCTTTGTGTAGCAATTCATACAAAGCCATTAGGCAAAAAACATTCCACCACTGGATGCACATACAAAAACTCCTTTGGCCTGGTGGCATCAGAGGACAGTTTGTCTTATTGAATGATACTTTAGAGAGATGCTGTCTGATTTTTGAAATAAGGATGCAAAATGCTTTAGGAAATCTCCAAATATATGGGGAATATAGGTTCTCTGTCCCCAAGAAAATGGCAGCTGCTTCCACAGATTGTTTTTGCCTTTTCAAACATGTTTCCTTCACTCTCCCTCCTGGTAGGTACAGGAAAAAGAAACATATGCATAGAACAATATGATCATACCCTGGATCAGAGTGGCTTTCTGAGATCTGCCGTTGGGAGGCCTAGGAGAGAAGGTTTTCAGAATAAATGTGCTGCAGCTGTTTATACATATTACAAGCTTGTTTGGAACTCACTTTTGAAAGAACTGATGCCAGTGTTGCTACTGTAAAAGAGCTGGCAAGAAAAGGCACAATTGTCACAGCAAACCAGGTGGTCAAGCCATCAGTAGCCTGGCTTCCTGCCACTCAGCTAAAAATGAGTGAAATTTCCCTTTGGCCTGCATAGTAAGTCAATACACATCTTGTGTACAACTGTGGCAAGATCAGAGTTCCCATATGTGCGTGGAGTTCCTCTGGCACTTGGCAACATGTTAGGTATCTCAAATCATTATTGTCATATAGAGCTGGAGAGGAAATAGCTAAAGGATATATCGAGTGAGACCAACTAAAGAACTAGAGCAATTCTTTGGCCTCTCAGCTCCTGCTGTTGTTACGTTACATAGCATGGCTATTCCAAACTTGTGGGGTTGAACAGCAGATCTTTTCCAAAAGAATAGACCTTAGCCCCTTAAGTTTAAGGGGGATCTTACCCTTAGCAGTTTAAATTTTATAGAGTAGTTCTGCTTGAATTGTTTGTTGCAAATCATTTATTCAAGAGATTTTGGAGTTTTTCTTCAAATAAATTATATGCAAGCACATTTTTCTGTTTTTCCTGCCAGCTCTATAGATTGTTGAATATTAGTCTGCAAATAATGTATTCGAACTTCTACCAAGCATTGAATAATTCATTCACAAATAATTGTTTTTTCCATTATTTGATCCAACAGGGGCCAGCAGAGTTCTGATTCTTCTCAGTAGAGGGCAGTAGTACACATTCATACTAGGCAGTCCATAGCAGCTTGTGTTTCTTGGCAAATAAACTCCACAGATATCTGCATTCACCAGAAGCACCACTCGTTATCTTTTAGAAATGGGAAGGGCAGTGCCTTTTCCACCAAGAGATGGCAGCATTAACAGCTAACGTGGTAGCATTAAGAATCTCCAAGTCAGAAATTTAAGGCTGGAGACTGAAAGAGGTGTCCCAAGTTAAAAAAATGCACTTTAAATGCAATTTTCGGAGCTTTCCTGCCAGTGAACTAACCCCAGCAAATACCTGTCATATTTATTTCTTTTTCTAACAAATATTTACTTGCTTTATTTCAGGAGTAATAATTATGGACGAGCAAACATTTTGGTAGATTCTTTCTTAGTGCATTGCTGGTTATGTATGTGCTGAAGTGATTGCAACTGTACTTGAAAGACTACAGCTTGCAGTAAGCTCTTCAGAACAGACATGATCAAGTGGTACATTAGATCTAGGTTTCACAGAGCCAAAGGTTGAATTGAAATTAGAGGTAATTTGAATTAATTACACCATTAATAACTGCTCTTGAAAGGTCTCAAAAGAACAGAACTCTCAGCTTCAGTAATTAGCTCTGCAGTTGCTGGGAAGCAAAATCCTACAGTGAACACTTTCTGAAATTCTGATGTCCATTTCTGGACAGCATGTAAAATGTTCACGGTTATAGTTCTAACCAGCCGCTGACCCCCATGAAAGGGCATACGATCAGAAAATGAGACCAAAAACAACCCGTGCTGATAGGTGGTGAGGTCAGACATTAATAATTGGCTCTGGGGGCTCACACAGAGTAAACTGATCAGCAACAAAAGTAGCTGCCAAGGAAGGATGTTGAAAAGCAGAGCCACGGCCGGGTGTGTTTGGCAACGTTATGGCCACTGCTGTCAGACTCATCACAGTCACTCCCCGGCTCATGAGCTTCACTTTTCATTGTGAAACTGAATACGAGCTCCCTTCACTAGCACCTCAACAAGCACCTTCTGCCTTTGGACCTCAAAGTGCTTCCCATCAATTCACAGCGGGTAACAGGCCTGGCAATTTGTGGAGCTTCGCTGGTTGACACCAGCTGAGCTTCTAGGCCCAATGCCCACATTACCCAGAGGAGTTAGTTAAATGTTATTTGTAGCTATATTACAGAGAGCATAACCGCGCTACCGAGAAGTTATGTGAGCTGCCTGAAATCACACAGCTAAATCAGGGACAGAACCAGGAATAGGAGAACTCAGGAATTCTGACTCCCAATGCTCTTGTTCACCTATTAATTAACACATCCTTCCTGGTAGTCTATAGAGGCAGGAAATTAAACATGGGTGGCATGGGTGTATCATTCTCATCTGCAGTACCAAACAGGAAGTGACCAGATGTCCTCCACATCTACCCATATGATAAGAAGATAGAATTTCAAAATGGGAAGAGCTTACATGGCATTCCTCACCTCTGGATCATTCCCTGAGTCAATGCTGATTGTCATTAAAAATTTTGTGGGCTTCCCCGGGACTCTATTATTATAATTATGTTATTTCTGGTTGTGCTAATTACTCAGTTCTCCATTGATTTTGCTCAAAGTCTTTGGAGATGCATTAGCATGTTACTGATTAGTTTTCCAAACCAGATGACTTTGTCTGGTATTTTTTCCCCTGGTTCTCTAAGCTCTCATTGAAAACAAATGCAGATTTAAAAATAAACCTGGGGAGTTGTAAAAGTACAAGAGAGGTTTTGAAATTGTCTTTTGTGCATGACAGCACCTCTCCCTGTAGAAATTGAAGCAATTGTGTCCTGGCTATAATTGCAGAACTTTCCTATGAGCCTCTGAAGTATTAAGATTCAAGTGTATTATTGCAGAAATTTACTGTAGAAGTAATATATTACTCTGCACTCCTTGAGTATTACCAAGAGTTGGAAGAATTGTAATATTATTCCTGAAAGTCCATGGGAATAAAAACAGATGATTTTTCTCATAAAAATTTAGCTCATTGCAAAGCTGAGTGGTTCATGAATAAACCTATGATCTTTATCTCAGTTCAAACTACTCTTTCTACACCTTGCTTCGGAACAGGATGTATGACTGATGATTCCTAGAATGGTCAGGCTTTTAAAGAAATCTGGGCCATACTTCTAGAAACTTAAAAGCAATGGTGGTTAGGGGAGAAAGAATGTGTTTCTTTAAAAGCAAATCTGCCCTTCCCAACCTGTGTTTCTCTGTCCAAAGACTTATCTCAGACAGTTTTTCTGACACAACTTGACATCATCAAAACTGAACTCTTGATCTTCCCTCCCCAACCTTCTCCATTCTCACTTGCACTGGTATTTGGGAACACACTTTCATTCCCACTGTCACCAAGCTCATAGCCTGCAAATCATTTTTGACTCCTCCATTTGTTTGTGTTTTTGTGTGTGTTTGTACAGAGCCTGGCCTATCTCTTTGTTCTGTGTTTGTACAGCAGCTAGCATGATGGGGTCCTGTCCATGACTAGGACTCCTAGGTGCTACATTAATAATGATAATAATGATTAATTAATACTCATAATAATTTTGGGCCTTATTGCAATAGACGTAAATACCAATAAAGAAAATGATTTGTTCTTTTGGAGCTTCTTTTATAACAGGTGCTCTCAGCTGGTCTTTAAAACCTGTGCAGAGCATGAACTTAGTTTTCCTTTTGCTTCATAACTCTGGGGCACAACAGGTATTCCACATTCTAACAGTCACATACAGGAAGCAGAGAAGACGAGGTTAGGAGAGGTTTAGTATTTCCAAATTAGAATCCAATGGGAGTTTTGCCATTGACTTAGAGGAGGCCAAAATTTCACTCACCCTCCCCACACCCCGCCAATTACTCCTCTGAACGCATGGGCCAGGAAATATCATCACCGCCACCTTATCAAATATTGACACCAAGAAGGAAAGTGATTAGCTCACAGCAGATGCAGGAATCTAACCCTCCTGACTCCCTGCCGTGTGCTTCGAACTCTGGGCTACTCTCCCTCCCATTATCCGTTAGTATACAGGTCTGTTTGCTAGTCTGGGACAGAATTTTGGGTTTGATTTTTTGATTCTCTTATATACAAAGACACTGTGACGTTGCTTCTGCCTAGTCAGATGGATTTGTTAGTACAATGGGAACAGATAAGAGCAGTTAAAGTGTTACTCAAGAGCACACTATACAATTGCCCTATCTCAAGGCAAAGTCAAGCAACCAGTCAGGTGGGTCAAAGGGGCTTGGGTGAGGGGGAGATAGAAAACACTGAGAGACCAAAGAAATGCCCCTCTCTTACCATAGCACAACCTCACTCCTTACCCCTCCCATGGGATACAGAAGAGTTGGGACGAAGATCCCAGACCCAAAATGGAACATGACCCTAAGTTGTAAGGGTGGGACTGGTGAGTGTATTGCAGGCATATTTGTGCCTGCTAAGAAGAAGGAGGGGGGAATGGGGGAGGGGGACATGGGGTAAAGGCTCTGTGGCATCCAAGATGGGAAGAGGGACAAGGGATAACAGACTCTGGGGAGTCAGAGCTGGGAAAAGAACATTGGGAAACAGACTCTGCCAGCGTGTAGCGCTCTGAATATGCTTGTTTGGAACTAACCCCAATAAACATCGTCTTGCTTGCACTCCGGACTTCTGATCTTCTGCTCCCTGTCTGTGTGACAAGAACCAGAGGAGAAAGAGAAAGAACCTCTAACATTACCCACCAGTATGAATTTCAGGAATGGGCCTGATCGTCTGCCATTGACACAACAAATATTGCTGAGCCTACGGAGCTTTGTGATGTTCTTTTGAAGAGATGACTTATTACGCATGCTGTCGGTGTAGAGTGAAGGGTGCATGAAGCTATAAATGAGAGTGGAAATCTGTCCAGCACAGGAACCAGTCTGATCCACCATCAAAGTCTGAAATGTGTTGCATATGTCTGAGCTGGAATGCAGCCATTAACGTTTACTGGCCAAATTAGCACAATTTGGATGGGGTTCTTTGTCTTCCCAGGCATTAACCTTGCTAGTCTCAACCACTCAACACTGGGTTCTGATGACCTTGCTGAGTTACAGGAGTAACCTTTGCCTGGAGACTGGGTTGATAAATCTTCTCAAACACTGGAGTGGAGGGGAGAGAGAGACAATGAAAACAGGCCCAGGAGTGAATCCCTGGACTTTATTTCAGGCATAAAACTCAGCTGACACTTCCCTTCATTATGAAATCATGCTGTATGAACTGCCAATTACACAAATTATTGTCTGATGGGAAAAGCAAACAAGGTAATCTTGGTTTAATACAAATCAAAATAGTTCATTCTCATCAAATCATTAACTCACCATACAGTCAAAAATGAGTATTTCTGGCATCCACCCAGTCGTCTTTTAGCAGCTGAGCCCTGAATCTGTGGCAGTGATGTTTTAATATGAATTATTTGTATGCCACTGGAAGATTTCATCTAGGACAAACTGTCAAACCACGAAGGTTTAAAATGGAATTCTTTAACGTAATTAATCAATGAAGAGTATGGCCTTGGAAGTGAGAAATGTATGGTGTTTAAAACAAAGAGCTGAAAACAGAAACAAATCAGACAGATGGAAATGGAAATGGGAACGTCCTTGGACAGTTTCCCCTGCTTATACAAGATGCGGACAGCTAAATGATTTCTTCTTCCTTTTTTGCTAGCATTAACTCCCACCCACCAGGTGCTTTAGTTTTCATGTGAGATGACATGCCAATCGCCAAGAGGAAACAACCTGGGGGCACGCAGCTTCTGAGTGTGTCTATCTAGCTCTTTATGCTGAGGAAATCACCATTTCCACGCACTACAATAAAACTGTCTCCTGAGTAGGTGCCTTTCAGATAGAATAGGTCTTCCTGTGGTGCTTCAGAAGAAGTCTGCAACACGCACAAAGCCTGCAGGTGTGGTTACAGCACGTAACAGTTACAGCCAGGACTCCTGGGTTTCATTCCCAGTTTTGCCACTTACACATCTCTTCTTTTCTGTGTCTTATGTTGGTGAACGAGACTGTAAAATACACTTAAAATACAATGTTTTGATTTATTTAGAAAGATGTGATTAAATATACATGTTATTCAGGAGACTCACACTGTATCCAAGCAAGTGTGTATTGAAGAGAAGCCAAAGGAAAAAGAAACACCATCAACTATTTTAGTATCTTTATTTCCTTTTGAATTAAGATCAATAAATCCAAACTCCAGGCTGAGAATAGCAAGAAAACCAGCAAGCCTGGACTCATGATTACTATTTTTGACTATCTCAATGACAGCCGGGAACACGTCTGTGCTGACAGAATATCTGTCTCTGTTTTCCTGGTGTGCAATTGACAGTAGTGCATGGCTTTGGTCACTCTGATGAGTGCTGCAAGCACTAGCTTGTGATTGCCAAGCTGGCTCTCTCTTTCCTTTGGGTTTTCAGAGAGAAGGGAGGGTAGCAAAAATAATGAAGGGAAGTCAGTTACACCAGGGATTAAATTGGCCCAATGTCAACCTTCTCTCTCTCTCTCTGTGGTCTCAGGGACATAGGTAGCCCTTCCTACTGACTCAGGAGGTTTCACTCGGATACAAGTTGCATTAAGACCCCATGACGATGCCTGAACAGAGATGAAGGCACCCTGAACCAGGCTGTCAAGTTGCCATGGTGTTGAGAGCTGCTAGCAGCAGTGGAGTGTGGAAGGCAGCATGGCTGTGAAGAGGGACTGAGCGCTGGAAGGAGTTTGAAGGAGAAGAGGGGAGGAGCAGTTCAGGAAAGAAGGGCTGCATGTTATGTCTCCTGGCTGGCTTTGAGCAGCCAGGGGAAAGTATGGGGCTTTCTGGGGCTCCTTCTGTACGGCTCTCTCCCACCCCAGTGCCCCCAACACACTCTTTTCACTTCTGCTTTCATGTCTAATGCTGAAAAGGGTGGGGGAAGATGCTTCTGTTCCCCCATCCCTCCAACAGTGTCTGCGTGCACAGGGCAGAAGCAAGGGCTATGCTTGCCCCCAGAAAATCACATACCCTGCAGTCTAGTCTCCTGTTTATCCACAGAATCCCAGATATCAGCTTTGGAAGGTGCTTTCTGGATCATCTATTCTAACCCTCTGCTTCACTATACTTTCCATCTGCTTACTGAATCGTGCCTCGAATGCCTCTGATGGGTAAACCAAAAGGAGCAGGGGAAAATGAGCTCAGCTGAGAATTTCTCCACACAGCTCCAGTCTTCCCTTGGGGGATGGTCTGTCTCAGGGATAAAAGGAGGTATGTACTGATTTGAGAAAGAATGGGATGTAACAGCAAAAATGGAGCTTACTCGAACTCAGTGCTTATCAACCTTTTCAATAGCAGGACCCCTTTTGCTCACCGGTACACCTCCAAATTTAGCAATATGGGAAGGACAGAGTGGGTCACAGCCCACCCTGCACTGAGAACCCATGCTGTAAGTCATGCCAGCTGCAAGCCCAACACATGAGATGTGGGACCAAATTGGGGTATTTGGGGAATAGTTCTCACAGTTCTGGGCCATGTGTGCAGACTCAGTGTCACAGGTTCCAGAAGAGACAAAAGAAGGAGATCAGTATTAAATGGATAGTAGTTTATGCAAATAACTCCAAGCTAAAATAATGCATGTATTTGAAGTGCTCTCAAATGAGGAGCAGATCTAAACTCAAAAGCCACAAATGAGACCAGCTCTGACACATGAACAATTTAGTTATCTGTAGGATTTAGCAGTTGTAGGCACAACCTGGAGGAGTGAAACCATGTTGTATTTGGTGCATAACAGACAACTCAGAAAAGTCCCACTTTAACATCGGGGATAGAAGTGGAGAATCTTGTGCAGAGAAGGCCCCTTTTTATCACTAAATACATGAGGGGGAAAAATTTGGGGCAAGAGACAGTCCCCAGACTTAGGAACATCCATCTTTCCATGTGTACTTATGTTATCACAGGCTGGTCCAAGATTGGGTCTCAGAGCTCCGCTAAATTATTATGCTAGATACATCCAAATGTTACAGAAACAGTTCTACACCTGTTTCCGAGAGTGTCCCACTGGAGCTTTACTCTCATAGGGGGCACACCCGAATGCTCTTTTATATGTCTTGTGTTTTTAGGATGTGAAATGTTTTATTTTGTTTCTTTCAAGCTGTCCACTCCTACATCTCTAAACAGAAAGTTCTGCCCATGTCAGCTGGAGTCTGGTAGCTTTGCACAGCAGAAAGAGCATGAAAAAGGCCAGTGACCTAGGAGACATGTACAAGGGAGCTAATGTAGCCTAACAGAAAGATTTGCTCAAGCAGAGAGGAGAGAACCATTGCTCCCAGGGGAATCTGGGAGACGATATGAGAAGAAGAGCAAGGAGAGGAAACTCAAAGGGAATCTGCGGGGGAAGAAAGGAGAGCACAAAGCTGGTTTCTAGCCCAAATCGCAACTATCATTGCATTAATTCTTAGCCTGGGCTTTGGTTCCAGTGCAGGTGTGCTGTACAGGGGTGAATTGTGCAGGTGTTCCATTGATGGACTGATGCAGCAGTCATTAATGGAACAGTAGCTAAGTGTAGTACTGCAGGGTAACTTCAGAGGAAAACAGGCAACACAAAGGAAAGTTGCAAACTTTTAGAGTCAGAAATCTCAATAGCACGAATGGCTTGATGGCTCCCAACCATTTCCACCTGTGGGATTGTGGGGCTGCTTGAGAGACCACCAACACGTTAACCCTGCAGCTCCATGTGGGCCCTGGCTTCACGCTGCTCTGCAAACAAAATGGAGTTGTAATTGTTCCTGGTGACAACATTCCTGCCTGCTCAATCTGCACAGAAAAGAGGAGTGAGTCTGTAATGGTGACAGAACCTGGCCCAGTTTACCCGGGCTCAGAGTTAGTGCTATTGCTAGTTAGTGGCTGTCAACAATTTCCAACCCATTTCCTTGATATGTATGGTGGGAAAAAAGTCCCCCAAGTAAATAACTAAAGGCATTGTCTTATTAGGTGAATGAAGAGTTTAAGGTTTATTACCTCACATGTAGCAAGTGCAAGGTATTAAAAGGACTAAGCTGCAATGCAAGGAATATTTGTAAAGTTGCATGGAGAGAAAATCCTGCAATATGTTGCCCTTTCTTAGTGTCTTCTAGTTCAAAAGCATCACACCCAAGATGTGTGTCTCCAGCTGCTACTTGCCTTTGCCTGAGGCCTCTGGGGTACTGAGAAAAATGAAGTGCTCCCCAGGCAGGATTGGCTCTAACTTTTTTGCCGCCCCCAAGAAAAAAAAGGCGGGGCCGGAATGTGCTGCCCCAAGATTGGCTGGAATGCTGTCCCTTAAAATGTGCTGCCCCAAGCACTTGCTTCCTAGGCTGGTGCCTGGAGCCGGCCCTGTCCCCAGGTTACTGTCAAACCATGGGGCCACCAGGTCACCACATAGCATCTGGACAGCAAACACTCCTGCGGTGGGCATTGTCTGGTGCAAGCTCTTTTAGTTCAGTCCCAGAGGCTGAACTTGGAGGTGCTGCTAGCTGTGTGATATTTTCTTTTGTTGTCTGGAAGAGGAGTGGGAAATCTCTGCTCTGCTTCCAGCCCCCCAATTCCTCAGCTTCTCGCCTTCAGAGCTTGCTGCTTTTGTGGGGTGCCACCAGCAAAGCTGCTGTGTGGACTAACCTTTAGTGAGCATTTCACAATAGTTCAGCTGCAAATTATTTGCTTCCTCTAGAGCTGCTCTATTTTCCTTAATCATTCAGCAGTGAACTACAAGATCCCTAGCGAAGGTGAAGTGCTGGTGTGTTTTGCACTTGGGGGATACATATGTACACAGTGTCTGTGGCTTGTTCATAAATGGATTAGTGGTTCCTGTTTCTGAATGAAATCATTTGTACGGCAGTTAGTGTAGATCAGACTGGGGAATAATGGACATGGCAATAGTTTTGTAGGCAAGATTGCCACAGTTTTGTATACCTGCCTAATGAGTTTAATAGGCACTTTAGGGTAATGAAGAACAGCAATGAATTGAGACAGGAAAAAGGGGGATTTGCTTGGTCTCAGTTTACTTTAACTGACAAAAGAAAAACATGCAGGAAACCTCCAGAGGGCACAGTTGGAGGGAAGTTAGTGTTTATGAACAGAAATTGCACCGGGAGGTCTATAAATGAATAAGAAGTACTAAGCTTTACACACACGTCACAGGACAGGGAATTCTGAGCAAGTGGCTGTGAAATCAGAATTCTACTCCCGCCCCTTCTAATGCAGGCTCCATAAGTCCCTCACGGGAGAGGCCCAACGCCCCCTTCTCCAAGCCCCCGCTCCACCTCCTCCTGCCTCCTCTCCCTGCTTCCACGCCCTTCCATGAGTGATGCCAGGAGCCGGCAGGGCGGGACGAGGCAAAGCAATGCAGGCTGGGGTCGGGTTGCTCGCTGCTGCTGGCACCAGGCCTCCCGCTAACCCCCCAGGCCATCCTGCACCCTGTGTGCCAAAGCACAGGGCCCCCCAAAGTCAGGGCCCAGGGCGGTTGCCCCAGTCTGTTCTATGGATGAGATGGTTCTGTGTACACCCCGTCACAAGATGTCGGGTCCTGTGGGATTAAATGGAAGTGTGGAGGTGGAGGCAGCCAGTAAGGCCTATACCAGTGACCCTTACTGTAACATGGGGTAGTATTACTTAGTGACTCGAGTCAGTGAGCGGCCCTTCCCGTCAGGGCAGTGCTGCCCAATGGCCAGAGTGACGTAAACCACCTCTATGAGATTGTGTGGCTGGTTGGCCCACTGTGGGAGTGGGTGCCACTCAGTGGGGTGCAGCACCCTGGGTATGGGGGCTCAGGCCCTCCCTGCTCCTCTGAGCCCCAGCCCAGAGCCCTGGTGGTGGCAAGGGTGCTCACCTCTGAGTCAGCAGGGATCCTCCCAAAACTTGCTGACTGGTCCCCCGGTTCACTCACCGGTGAAGAGTTCGAGTCCCCAGGGCTGCTTCTTACTCCTTTCCCCTGATTGAAACTCCCTAGGTCTCTGGGATTCTCAGATGGCACACCTCCGCTTCTATTCCTGGATTATCAATAGGAGCTGTTTTTATGTTTTTTCTTAGTGTAGTTCTTCAAGCTGAGAAACCACGCAGAATGCAATACAGTGAAAATCATTACTGGGGTCCCAGCATAGAGCACAATTAATTATCACCATCTCAAACATGCGCTGAAAAGATCATACATTTTCAATAGTAACACAAAGCATGATGTGCCATCATCTTCCATCCCAAAGCAACTTTGTGGCAGCTGCCAAACAGAACATAGCAGCTGAGGGCAGGATGTGAAGAAAAATGCTAAATCCAGTGGAAACTGTACAAGAGATTTGGGCAGGAAGAGTATAACTGGAATTTGGCTAAAACACAAAAACAAAGAGTGGGAAAAAATGGTCATTGTTCCCCATGTCTGAAGATTAACAGTGGAGCATGCCAGGGTTCTCTACAAGAAATGATGCTGTTTAATGTATTTATTAGTGATCTGGGAAATGTGGTGAGTAACGAAGGGGCAAAATTTGCATATGACTCAGAGTTCTTAGGATAGTCAAGCCTGGAGAAGACTGTGAAGGACTTCTGAGCAACCTAGGAAAGCTAAATGAATGGGCAGTACAAAGGCGGGTGAAAGTTTGTGTTGCCACGTTGAAAGTAATGCACATTGTGTTGAATAAACAGACCTATATAAACTGGTGAGTTCTAAATGAACTGTAACCACTAAGGAGAAATACTTGGGCTTCATTGTGGAGAGTTCAGTGGAAGTCTCTGCCCAACATTTGGCAGCAGCCAAGAAAGCAGACAAAGTGTTAGGCTGTATAAATCATGGAACAGGAATACTGAGATATCATGATATTACATAAATGCATGGCCCAACCTCAGCTGAATTTGGCCCAGAGTAATCAAAGATGCAATAGCCAACTCAAACAACTTAGTAGCAACGCAAGCAAGAGATGAATGTAGCGGGAATTAAATTGACTTACAAAATGGGAAATGAATTAAACCAAGATAAAAGGAGTTTATATGGTAGAATAAAAAGTATTAGAAAGGCTGTCAGATGACCCCATTTAAACTTGTATTGAGAACCTGCTGGCAGGTAGCTGGGACTGATATTTCTCTACTGTGGGTAGCTGATACTTCAATATAAACCCAAGCACACCATGTTCAATTAGCCATTGAAAGAGAAAATGCTCCTCCTGTTCCTCCATGGTTATTAGTGGGTTCTGTGCTGCTTGGAAGGGAAGGAAGTTTTTTATTATGTGCAGCCAGCAGGTTGCAGAGACATGGCTATTTTTTCTTGGTTTCTAAAAAGTCTCCTAGAAATGGAGCAAATCTGTATGGAAATCTCTAAACATGGGAGACAGTGCTGACTCAGGGCATGCATCTTCCGTGTGATCTCTGCACTGCTTTCTTAACTCTGACCCCACATGCTTATTATTCAGTTTAATGGGACCAATGTGGAAGAAGAAGAATTTGATGGCAAGTTCCTCTGAAAAGGGTCTGTCATTCATTATATGTTTGTTACAGCACCTAGCATATTGGGGCCCAACCATGACAGATGCTACCCTGATATAAATGTTAAATAATAAGAATAATAATATTAACATTGATGAGTCTGCTGGTCATTTCATATAGCGGATTAATGCTCCTCAGGGACTACAGAGTGGATCATCTTCTTTATAATCTTCTTTATATTCTTCATTGTGTACTACACTTACATATGCATTGAAAGATGCTTAAAAAGGGGCTAAGTACCAATTTTCATAGAGAGATTTGAGCCTTTCTATTGATGTCAGCGGTGTCATTCAAATACTCCCTCTCTTTGGCTACAGAAGCCTTTAACACATAATATTTGCTCTTCTAGATAATCGAGTGACCATTATCCAATATTTCAAAGATGCCCATGTCCACAAAATGCAGCTGGCCATCCCTGTGGTTTTGTCTGTAGGAGAAAAATGGCTCCCTGGCCCAGCAGCTTGGATTGCCTCTATTTTAGCGTATACAAATAGTAATGGTAACAACGTAACCCTTTGTAAAATCCTGGGCCAGTGAGTTCCATAGGCTAACTGTGTTGAAGGAATGGATAACTCCTCAGCTAGCTAGCTCTATTCCTATCCTTCCTTATGTTTGCTAATCTTTATTAGAGGAATGAGAGTCAGAGTGGATGCAGCATTGACCATAATGTAGTCCTAGCAAAATTTTTCCCATTAAGCGTAAACTCACATTTTATTCTTTTTGTTCTGATTTCATAGTGTGGCCTGAGATGATGCAGAGAACATGTTCTGTGCTGCCAGCTGTTTCATGTAAACCCTCAAATCATTTAGCAAATTACAGCCAATTAGCTCCATTTGAATTGTTTGTGTATGACAGCTATGCAGAAGGCTAGGCGAGCTTTCTGATATTTATCTGGCCTATCTAAATGCAGGTTCTTTTTACTGCGTCTCTCTTTCTCCCATCCCTCACTCTTACACCCACTTATTGTGCCTTGTCTTTATTAGATGAAAAGCTTTTTGGACAGGGATGGTCTTTTACTTCACTTGTTGCAACCAGGATTGTTGTTCCCAGCCTTTCTGGTTACAGAGCCACATACTGCACATTATTATCACTTCTTTGTGGCAGGTAGAGCCCTCTGTGAGAGAAACATTGAGTTACATTGTCACCGATCATGGAAATGTTTGACAGATAACTCCTTGGTATTATAACCTTGTAATGCATAGACCGTTTATGAACGCAGTGCCATCCGGAAATGTAATTCTCATTATATTTTGGAGCTTAAAAAAAATGTGAAAAGGAAAAAGCCCTTAAAACTAACCTAAGTTGTGGACTTTTCCGATCTGTAGGAGGTCATGCCTGGGTTGATGGAAGGCACAATACAGAACGTTCTTACAAGCTTTTGATAAATTTCCACTTGGCAGCTTTTGCATCAGTCAGAAAGACAGGGCAGGGGCCCAGGAGTGGGCGAAGTACAGTGGGAAGTACAGATAAGGAACAAGAAGCAATGTCAGATTGGAGCAGCTTTCCAGCCTGGATCCTCAGAGACAAAATTGAGCTACTTTCTCATCTCCGTCAATTATTTAGCGGGACAAATAATTGCGAGTGCTCTAAATGCTGTGGCCACAATACAAATGTGGGAAGAGGCAAGAGATGCAGGATAAACAGCCAGGATGTTCCAAACGCGTTGTCCTCACTGTGCTGCTCACTGGGGTGATGCACAGGAAGGGACAAATGTGAATGAAGTATTTCATATGAAACACAGCACTGCCTGCCCTCTGCTGCACTGGGACTGCTGTCTGCTGGTGTACTGAGGTCTACCGCTGGCTTAGTTTGTCCTTGCTGTTTTCCTGAAGAAGCTAGGAGTCTGGCATAGAGCTGGTTCCCCCATCAGCTACCTGCCCCACCCATGGTGTGTCTGTGCCTGGGTGACCTCTGACTCCTTCTTGGGGTATTGCCAGGTAGTATAAAGCAACAGACACATCCCCACCCTTCCAGAAGCATTTGAGCTTTCCCCCTAATTTTTCACCTTATTAGTCTAGGTGATGAGCAAAAATGAGACAGGGTGAAATATTGAGATCTTAGCACCTGAGGCTCCAATACTTCCTCTTCCGGCACAGATCATCTCTAGTCTGACCGTTTTCCTGAGACGATGGCTCTACATACCCAGAGCCGATCAGCTGACAGCTCGTGTTAATACCGAAGCTATCACAGTCTTGGGGTGGCTCAGGTGTGCATTGCACCATAACAAGTTGTCAGCTCTCCTTATTGCTGCATCAGATATAGCTGCTACAGTGCCTATCACTTCCTTTTCTGCAATGGCATGGAGAGAAAGCGAAGGCCGATTGGGTTTCTCCATGTCAAATGATCTGTGTGTCTAGCTATCCCTCAGAACTCACAGGCTATCAGCACAGTTACATGTACTGTTTGTACTATGGTGCTCATTAGCTTTTTAATCCCGCCTCACCTTATTCTTAGTGATGAGATCTGACTGTCCTAGAAGTGTTGGATGCTGCTATAGTCACTAGAGTGTTTCCAGAAAGAGCCAGTCCGACAGAGACAGCCAGCCTCCCAGGATCAAGGAGAGCTGCAGCTACGGGGCCGTTGTTACCACATGACAATGTTACAGAGATATGCTGTGACAGCTGAAAAACTGCAGGAATAAAATCATGGCAGCTCCGCACCATGATATATCCCTCCACAGGGGAAAAAGGGTGAGAGATATGGGTGTTGGATTACACCACAGATTGTATCTCTTGGCACCTGCAGATCCTGAAGCCATTCATGGCTGACATGTGATCTCTGCAAGCCAGGGGTTGTGGTGATGCTGTCAGGGCATCATTGGGGCCGAACTGAAGTGCTGTAAAGTCACAGAGGACTTTTGGCAGCTGCTGAGCAGGGTGTGGTGTGGTGTGGTATGTGATTGGAGAGAAGTGCTGCTGCTGCTTTGACTGCTTCTCTCACTAAAAGGCAGTTCATGTCACTGCTTTGGGCCTCATTTTCCCCATCTGTAAAATGGGGATCCTGATTCTGACCTCCTTTGTAAAACATTTTGAAATCTACCAAGCGAAAGAGCTATATAAGAGCTAAGTATTGTTATTTAATTCAACATTGTGTCTCATGCCAAGGGCATGCTATGCACTAGATGGGCCTTCTCTGGTGTTGGAATTTTAAAATTAGAATAAATGAATAACAGTATTGGAATTCTGTATGTAAATAGCAAGCTGACATGGATAAATGCTAAGGCAAAGTTACGTGAAAGGAAACTAAAGAAGATTAAACTGGGGCCAGGATTCGGAAGGTATTTTTTTTGTTCCTTCCAAAGAAGATAATAAATGTACATAAAGGGTAGCTACATAAACAAGATAGCTGGCATACGCAGTGGGGTCATTCAGGAAACGATTAGATGCCATCCGAAGGGAAATGAATTACTGAACAGGGACAGGCTCTCGTATATTGAGTGTCCTTTAGCGGCTCATAAGAAACTGTTCTGTTCTGTTACTGTACATTCCAAGACAAGAGGGCAATCGTACACACCAGAAAGAAGCTTAGAGGGGACTGAATGATCAGAGCACAAGTCCTCAGCAAATCAAAGTGATGTTAATGTAGAAGATGAAGTATTGCTATGGAAGTCATTGTAAGCTGGAGCACAATAATATAGCAGGGGTACAAGCCGATGGGGTTTGTGCACTGTGCTCATATTATTGTACTTTTCTCCGGGTATGGTTCGGTTTAAGATGGAAGCATGAGGTCAAGTTATTACTTTGGGTGATGTTAAGCTAGTACACATGCATAGTAAAAGAGAAACAGGACCATGTTAATGTCCCTTCCCCATAGCACTAAGGAACAGCAGCAGCTTGTAATGATTTTGCAAAGGCTCAACAGGGGTCCCAAGCTGGGCACCTCTAACCGTTAGAAGTTGCACTGCAGTCCTGCCAGTGGCCAATGGAGCAATCTCTCCATCCCACCTCTCTACCCCAGAGTTATAAAGTGCTGCCAATTTCCTCTATGAACAGTGCTGTGACAATGCACCTTCTTATCAAGCCCACACAATCCGTCTATCAGCATCAAAACCAATCACAGGGGAAAATAGCTCCTGTTTGTCAGCCAGATGTCTTTGGCGATTCCTGTTGTATAAATTGAATTATATGTGTATTATGCCTTGATACAGATTAAGTGCAGCTCATGGGCACTTTCTGCGGTCATGTCCATGTAAGATATGACAATTTGGGTTTTAAAAAAACTAATATTAAAGCAATCAAGATTCTTTCTTCCCTTCTCTTATGATGCCATGAGCCTCCTGAAACTCTGCAGGCATCAGAAGCTCTGTCTGTGTCACAGGGGTACACATCAACTCTCTGGTCTGCATCCTTTACTGGTGACTGGCGTCTGTATTGTGTAATTCATAGTTTGATCAATGAGGCTACTTAAGATGTTCTAGTCAAGGACTAGCAGATGAGGTGGAATGGCGCTTTCCAACTGAACCAACATCCTTGTTTTTTAAAAAAATTCAGAAAGTTCCAGAAGAGAAAATAAATAAAAAGATGTAAAATAAGGGGGAAAATGGGTGCAGAAGAGAAAACATGAAAATAACCAAAGGCTGCTACCTGAGCAGGGATAGGACATCTCCCCTGTCCTTGAGAAGAAACAGTTATAGAACCAGTTAAAAGTCCCTGGATTATATGTCTCTAGTTTTGTTGAGGGGCATGTGTTTCCACTTTCATTTCTCTTGTGAGTGTCTTCAGGATCAATGGTGGTTCTTCCTTGTACTGAAGAGGAAAAAACTGATTCAGTCTGAAAGGTCACTGCTGACCAAAGCTACATCCCTTGTGTTTCATTTTATTCTCTCCCGCAAACCCACTGTCAAAGGGCCCACATCAAGGGGAGTGACCGCCAGTCGCTCAGTAGAGGGTTAGTGCTCTTCAAGTCACCTTCTACGGGTGACCGGTAGAATTGAGGAAGTAGTACCTCAGCGTGAAGAGGAATTAATCCGACCACTCACCTCACTGGGAAAAGACGGGCCCTGGGATCATTCAGTGTCTGTTCAGGATGGAATCTTTCTGCTCAGAACACTGAAGCTGCTCTGGATCCATTTTTAATGTTAGAAGCGCTGGAGTCCAGTCTTGCAGGCTGTCAGTGGGAATTCAGTAGATATCGCTTGATCCTATGCCCATTGAAGTCAGTAACAAAGCTCTCATTGACTTTAGTGGTGCAGAATCAGGGCCCACCAGCTGGTTTTTTCCATTGCTAACTATTAAGATCCTAGCTAAGCTTCCTAAGGAGCCTGTGATGTTGACAAATATTAGCTAGGTAAGGATCCCTTCCCATTAGACCTGAAGAAAGAGTGACAAGAGACCATTTAGAAAAGTAAACATACTAAAAATCAGAGGAGAGCTGTGATCCTTGCAAAGGCAACGCTAAGAAATCGTTAGCGACACATACATTTTGGAAGGTAAATAGGCTTTCATTAGTTAGCAGCTGGAAGGTGACTTCCCAGCAGAAAACCAAGACTTCTTCCAGCAACAGAAATCATCCGTCACAGAGGATGCAGACAGACTTTCCAGGGCCCTAGGTTTGCATAGACAGTATTTAACTATCCTCACACTTAGAAAATGTTTCCTAATGTCTAACTTGCAATTTAAGCCCATTACTTCTTGTCCTGTCCTCAGTGATTAAGGAGAACAATTTATTACCCTCCTCTTTATAATAACTCTTCACATACTTGAGTATTTGAAGACTGCCATTATGTCCCCACTCAGTCTTCTCTTCTCCAAACTAAACAAACACAGTTTTTTCAATCTTTCCTCAGAGGTCACAGTTTCTAAACTTTTAATAATTTTTGTTGCTCTTCTCTGGACTTTCTCCAGTTTGTTCACATCTTTCCCAAAGAGTTGTGTCCAGAACTGGACACAGTACTCAAGCTGAGGCCTTATCAGTGCTGAATAGAGTGGAAGAATTATGTCTTGTGCCTTGGACCATGTCTCTACTTACAGCTAGATAGGGAATGCCGCAACTGATGCAGTGGTGTTGATTTAGCGGGTCTGGTGAACATCCGCTAAGTTGATGGCAGAGCGCTCTCCTGTCGATTTCTGTACTCCAGCTTGCGAATCATGTCCTGACTGGGATGATTAAGTTGGGCATTGGTCCTGCTTTGAGCAGAGGGTTGGACTAGATGACTTTCTGAGGTCCCTTGCAACTCTGATACTCTTATTATTCTATGTCACTAAATAGGCATCACTCCATCTGGTCATTAAAACAAGTGGCTTTGTGGTTCAGTGAATAAAGCGCCATGCATTCAGGCTGTGTTGATTCTTATTTATTTGACTTTAAAAATAAGAATTACAGATTTAAACCTTAAATCCTCTAGGGTTGGCCTTCCCTTCCTGGCTCTGTCTTTCTCTATTCCCAGCTTCTGCTCTTTAAAAAACAAACAAACAAACAAAAACTTTTCCAGTACGGCTCCTTCTGCAGCTAGCTGGGAGAAAGGCCAGGTGTCAGCCTATTAGCCATGCAGCCACCTAACTCTGTGTTGCTTAATATGACAAAGGGAGTACCTTGCAGTGGGACTGAGGTATTTCTGGTCACTAGGTCAGGTGATGGTTTGGGCAAATTTATTTGTGCTCAGCAAGTCTCTGTAGCAGCTACTAGCTAGCAGAAAAATGGAAGGAAAAATACCACATTCTCTTCTTTAATAAAACTCCTGGATCCTGGTTCTCTGATGCAGATGGAAAGACCAGGATAAAGGTTTAATTAGGTCTCCTTCTCTTGTCTGCAAACACAGAAATTTCTATTTACAGCCACATTTATCCAGATTGCCTGCCTTGGTATCTACTTACTCATGTGTATTTGGGCTTTATGCATGCAAACAGATAGAAATTACTGATAACATTTCTGTAGAAAAGCAGGCCCTGCTAGGCGGCCAGTCTTACTTGAGTGATATGGACCACACTGTAGAGCCCTTAACTCCCGTTCATGAGAACTTACTCTCATGGGGAATCAATGTTCAGCTGAGAGGCTGCTTAGCAGGGTCCAAGGCCTATATGAGGATCTGCAGGTTTTGAAGTACTGGTAGAAAGCAGGGCTGTTCTATGTTTTCTGAACATAGCAAGGAGCTAATCAGTGTATGAATAATAAAAGAATAATTCAAAACTCTATTTTGAGTCTAAAGTTCCCAGTCAATATCTACCAATTTATCAGAAATTAGCCCCTTTGAACTAACCAAAATATGGGTGACAAAATGAAACAGAATAGAAAAATTGCATTCACATGAAGAAGGAAAAAAGGTAGCGTACTTAATGAAAATGTTATATGTCCTACTTGGAAGCTTTGTTTAGATGGGCTTTGAAATTAAATTCCTATTCCTTTCTAGAGCACTGTTATTACCTTAATTCCTTTCTCTGAATAAGGCCATTTGTATTGTCAAATGAGTGCAGGTTTTTGTATTGTAGACTTGTTGAGCAAAGTAGCTATTGTTTCCTTTGAGAAGCCTGTTTTGCCTTTATTTTTTAAAAAAATTTAGATGTATTTCCCCTGTTTCCTTTAAGCATAGTGTTATAATTTATTATTCATTAAAGGGTGAGGTATATATTTGACTTTTCTATTCTTTGTAAGATGTATTTGTGCTTCCTTGCTGCTTCTGGACCAGTGCATTTATATCCAGAAATTTAAAAGTAGGGGAAAGAGTGTGAGGGAATGAATTCAGCAGGGCAGAGTACACAGCCAAAGGGGAATTGGCTTTGCTTTGCTTTGACTGCATTCTAAAAAAAATTTTATAATGAGCAACTCAGAATGAAAATAAAATTTCTGCATTTTTAAGGTAAATTTAGTACTGGTGCGATATTTTATGAGGAGTGCCTTAAATTAGCATGATTTCAGTTAGCTAATTAATGGCAAAATATTTGGAGTTGACAACGCTCTCAATGGCTCGGTATGCTCACTGGAGGTACTGGATAATTCCCCTGGAATACACAGGCCAAGATCTTGTCCCATCAAATGAGATAAGATATCCTGATGTCAACTTGTCCAGTCAAGACCATTTGTGATGCTTCAAACACAGACTTTCCTTCCCATTTCAAGGCTTTTTCAGTCTAACGTTACATCAACTTGTGACTTAATGAGAGTCTTCAGAGGTCATTTCACTGTCATTTTCCAGACTAAAACTAACTCAGTTTGCAATGCATTTGACTCTGTTTTTTGCTTGTTTCTATCAAGTGTTCTGCTGAAAATATATATGTAAGTCACAAAGGCTCTTTTCACTCCCTTTGGCTCAGCAAGGCTTTTAACATCTAGCTCAACTTTGTAAAACAATCTTAAATCATACATTTCAGCATCCCTGAAATCTACCCACTTATTCAGGTGCCTTTACAATATACATACAGCTTTAGTAACTCCAGCTTGAATAACTTTAATAACTCCAGCTTGAAAAGTGTAACCCAAATCCACTGAATTTTAAATGCTACTCATTTTGCTAATCTCACCTGGATTTTTGTGACTCCAATTTATCTAAAGGTGACAAATAAATCTCTGGGGTGTTGGGTTGTTGAGTTATTCAGGTGAGGGGTTTTTTTTACCAAAGAGAAAATAAAACGTTTAGACAAGTTTCCAGCCAGGCAAAATTGCAGCAATTGTTTGAAATAGTCTGAAAAATCTGATCCCCTTATGTCTCTGCTGTACCAGCAAAGCATGAAAATCAAGATCTAATTGTTCAAGTGATGAGAGAGAAGTAGACTTTGGGAATGTTTTGTTCTTGAAAAATAAGAGATGTGAAATTACCCACCACTTGTATATAGGAGACCGCTGGAAAGTTACACGGCCTTTTCACTGTAACTGGTAACAAATGGCTATGCTCTCCAGTTCTTGAGGAAAGAATCTTTTGGTTTTCCATCACCCCCATCCTTCAAAAAATTATTTTCAACTTAACAAATCATGATTTTTTAAAATGTAAAGTCATTGAAAAGCATGTTGCCTACATTTGTGCATGCCCACCGGAACCTGCTAGCCTGAACCCTTTGCTGATGTGGAATCAATGAGACTTTGCACATGTCCAGGGGTTTTGTGCTTGCGGAGCTTGATGTGGGATCAAGGACATACTGAACTGAACTATGAAGCTGTTCACAAGACAGACGGAAGTGGAACGGCATTACCTTACATTGCAACCCTGAACCTTTCCCCCCATTCAATCTCCATCCCGTTATTTGTTCCCAATACATGTTGCATCATGTTTAAATCTTAAACTGTAAATTCTTTATGGCAGGGACTTTTTTTGTGCAATCCAGAAGAGACATCCCATCTGTCTTTCGAGGATTATGTAAATAATAAAAAATAACGGCTATAATTAGGACAGTGTTACCACTCCAAACCTTTCAAAATTCACAAGTCAGTTGCCCTCTCCCCAAATCATGAGATTGGCTTCAACATCGGCAGATTTTAAAAATTAAAGCATTTTTCTTCTCTTTATTTGTTGATTGTTTTTGGATCCTCTAGGGTTCACGTTCAAGGTTACCTCCATAACCATGAAGGGTTGAAACATATTTTTAAAAGAAAACTGAGTTTTTTCACATAATCCCACATAACTCCAGGGACTGAGGTGCTAAACAACACACCAAACACTGTGAGAGGCATAATAAAATCGTGAGCATTGGCAACCCTGCAAGATATGAAAGGCACCCTCCTCCTTTAAACATACGTGATTCCCTTTTTAGCACCTTTATGCCTAGCATCAACCCCACTTGAGAGACTTCAGAAAAGTGGCACAAAACAAAATGACATGCCTTCTGTTTTTCCTCCTTTACTGTCTGTGACTTTGTAAGAGCTATGGAAGAGTAATACTATTGCTATTATTATGTCAGCTAGATATTATGAAAAGCTTTTCAAATCTAATGATAGTTCAGGACTGGAATAGGTTACCAAGACAGGTTATGGAATCCCCATTACTGGGGGCTTTTAAGAACAGGTTCAACAAACATCTGTCAGGGATGATCTAGATTTACTTGGCCCTCCCTCAGTGCAGGAAGATGGAGTCGTCAGTGGATATTAGCCAGGATGGGCAGGTATGGTGTTGCTAGCTTCTGTTTGCCAGAAGCTGGGAATTGGCAACAGGGGATGGATCACTTGATGATTCCCTGTTCTGTTCATTCCCTTTAGGGTACCTGGCATTGGCCACTGTCAGAAGACAGGATAGTGGGCTAGATGGACCATTGGTCTGACCCAGTAGAGCCAATTCTTGTGTTCTTATGTTCTAATTCATTTCCCCAGAGGGCTAAAATGAGTCAACTTCATTTTTTGAACTAGTTCCTACAAATGGTAGCAAATCACTATTCCATGAAGGGAGGTAGGGGAAAATGATCATATACCCAATTTTCCTTATTATTAAGAAGTGATATATTTATCAGCCACACCTAAATTCTGTGACTGCAAAACTGGTGCTGATACTCATGTACTCCCTCAATAAGCTGCCAGTTTTGGGTCCGAATTGTGAAATGTGATTCATCGAAATAATTGTAACCGTTCATTTTACAAATATTATTTAAACCACTGTAGTGCAATTTATAATGAAAGTATTGCATAAGAATTTCAAAATAAAGCCAATAAGATGAATCAAACCCTTTGGAAAAATCAAGAACTTTAATCAGCTACCTTTTATCTTTTTAAGAATAAACACCATTGAGGCAGGTTCAGGTAGCCACAACATAGCATAAAGAAGCCTGAAGCCATTGCCTGTCTGCTGTGAGTAAATAATTTATTTTAGAAAAATTCATCTTCTGCATAGCCATTTCAATTACCTGGAAAATGATGAAGAACGCAGGGAGAGGTTAATGGTTGTAAAATATTTAAAGAAAAGGCATTTGCCTGTGCTTGTTTTATTTTTTCATTTTTCCAATAGAGAGAACTCATCAGTGAAGCTAATGATTGGGGTATGTGTGACAATGTTTAAGCCCTTCAGAGATGCATGCTACTACAAGTGTGATTTAGACAAATGATTTGTTCATTAGAAAGACAGCATGTGGCAGCCACTCAGTGAAAGAAAATTGAAAGGTTCTTCCTTGGGTGCCCTCAAGGCGAACAACTCTTTAGACAGTGGAAGAACTAGTCTGGTAGTACTGACAAACACAGGCCTGTGATGAAGATCAACCCTTGCTCTAGTAGCAGAGGGCCAGCATAAGGCACGTGCACAATTTAAATCCCTCTTCAGCCTGGAGGTCTTAAGAGGTTCATGGGGGTGTGCTTGCCTTTTGCAGGGCAGGTGGCGTTTACACTCTGGGAGTGCCCGGAGACCAGGTCATCCCAACTCCAGCCCCATCACGCCAGGGAAAAGAGCCAGAGCAGAATACAGGGGCATAAACAAGCCATCTCCAGCCAGGGGAGGAGGATTCCCTCAGGCAGTCGCTGTGGAGAACAGCCAATAATCCTGCCCTCCGAGGATGCCCTCGGCATTGGAGGCATGCCAAGAGAAGGGCTGCAGCAGCGTGGTGATTCTCGGCAGTCTTATGGTTCATGAGGTAGCCATAATTACTTAGACAGGCAGAGGTGGGAACTGTACCCAAATTTCTGACCCCTCTCTGGCCCCTTACCCAGAGCACGGGCCTTCCTCCCTTTTCATCACACTGGAAGCACATCAGTGGTTCTCAGGAATGTATCTTTCCACATTCCCCATCATTGTTTCTACCCCTTGTTGCCTTTCCTCTGGGCTGCGAGTGAGCTCAGTGAACAGAGTGTTTGTTGGACGATGCCCATCCAGTTCTCTTTATGCACTGGATTTTCTTCCCACTATGTGGGAATGGGAAGCTTTATTCTCCTTACGTGTCTATGTTTATTTTTTTTCCAGTGAGCCATTTGGCAGCATCTGTATTTAATCTAAGGACTACAACTGAGACATATTCTTTTTCAAGGACAGAGGCAGCTAAGCCTATGGTACTTGGTTAATTCATATCTGACTTTTTTTGTTTGTTTTTGTTGGTTTTCCATGAACTAATTTAGCATCAAAATTCACCATGCTGAGCACACAGTTCTGCTGCCTTTTTGGAGTTTATCCCTCTGCTTGATACAAATATCACCGCCGTTCACATTGACATGATAGTTTTTGGCACGGTGTTTCTATGCTGGGCTTTTTGTTATTTCTACCTCTGTACGGTAGCCCTTTCTTTTTCTACTCAGAAATCAAACTGAGAAATCTCCTCCTGTGTCATCTGACTTTTTCTGTTTCAGTCTGTTAGGGTTTCTATGTATTTTTGATTTGCCATCAGAACTGTGTGGCTTTATTTGTTTTCTTTTGTGGGAATAGAGAGGTGAGAGATGCAGACTAAAGTCCTCTAGTCATTCAACTAACAGACGCAACACAAGCTGTGGCATTGTACATTTTCCCCAGGGGATTCCTTAGTTAATTTTGCTCTAACGGGGCCATTCTGAGGTGTGTTCAGTCAACATGGCTCTTTTAGTCCTTCACCTTTCTCCACGGGCCATTTATAGTGGTGACTTTGAGATGAGGGAATGGGACTAAAACTCCAACTCCAATAATTCCCCTCTCGAGTGCCAGTGGCTTGTGGTTATTAACAACAGGGGCTACATCTCAACCAATGAAAAATCCTATAACTCATTCACACTCATCTACGCCAACCCCTTCCTATAACAGTTATTTTATGAAGAAAGTGCCATTAAAAAACTGCTTCAAAAGGGACCCACTTTGCAGCCATTTACCAAAAATCAAACTTAAAAATATATTTATGTTGTTCAGCACAATTACTGCTGACTATCTCCGCTGGTGGCAAGAGCCTTGACCAGGAATTTTCCTGGGTTCTCAGGGTGCAGAAGGTCTTTGATCGTTTCTTCTGAATTTATCTCTAATGTAGCAGAAATGAGACACTTCTTGGAACTGATTAGATAAAAGGCATAAAGAGACGTTACTGTAAGTGAGGAGCTGCTGTGGATTTGCCCGTGGGCACTGAAATCCTGGTCATTTATTTTATTGTTATCCCTTAGTAAAAAAAGCCTTGACAGCAGCTGAGACTCATCCTATCTAGGAGCTGTGAAATCAATGGAAATGGGGATCTCACTATTGAAACTGGGCTTAGGGCACCTATTTCTGTCTTTGGGTGCTCACCCAACACATCGGCAGTCAAAACCAGTACCTGAGCGTTAAGGTGCTAACCTGAGCACTCAAGTGGAGGCCACGGTGCCTCCATTTCAATGAGAAGGTGGTGAGGTTCCTTTGTCATATGAAAGCATTGGGTGCTGAAGCCCCGAGGGAGCGCTGTGTGGGGTGCAGGGTGAAGAATTTATCAGGGCTTGTATTTCTTACCAGGTAGAGCTCAGGTTAAGTTCTGCTTTACCAGCTCTAGCAATGGCTGCTGCTGTCACGGCTGTGGGTTAAATTCCAGGTCAGACCAGAAAGGGACCTCTGAGATGGTGATGCTCACCCTTAATCTAATGCTGAATATGAAAAGGCGACAGGAATGAGAACTTGACAGCCAGCACTGAAAACCGCTGGAGGCTCATTTTTCATTCAAGTGGCTGTAGTTCTGCTTTTGGATTCCTAGTCCCCAGCTTCAAGCCCTGTCAGGGACAGGCTCCTCCTACTATTCAGAAAACAGTGATGCTGGTGCACTCTTATGGCAGCGGTGTCCAATACGTTCACCACTAGCCACATGTGGCTAATAGCCTTGAATTGTGGATAATGCATGTGGCTTTTTTATAATGTGGCTACTAAGAAAAATTCAAAACCACAAGTATGGCTAGCAGTGTGGCTAGCATCAAATTTCTATTGGACACTGCTGCTTTATAGATTCCTGGGAGCTCTGCTTCATGCTGTACCAGCACTGGATAGCTCTTAGCTTGCTACATGTACTGACCCCTTCTAGTTTTTTTAGCATTGCTGGAACCAAGACTTGGATCACAGAAGTTCTCCCCTTCTACATCTGCATTCACATAGGATAGAAGAATGCTCTCTAAAATTTGATGTCCTGTGCTGTCCACATGATCAAGGTGTTTCTTCTGGCCTTAAAATCTATTAAGCTAGGGTTGAATGTATTCCCCGAGTAGATGAGATGTTAAACTGATATCATGTTAATTAAACAATGTGGGTTGTGAGTATTTGCTTCTGAAACAAAAAACAAAAACACCTCCACTAAACTTTCCACTACTAATTCACTAGCAGCAGTCCCAAACTGTTGTATGCTTATTGCTGTGCACGGGTTATAAGGAGCCATGTTCCACTCTAGCCATGACTGCATTTCAGTGGTGGGTCTAAAGATTCCTATATATTCCTGGTGAAGCATTTTGGGATGGAAGGTGCTACGTAGATGTAAATGCCTTGCAACATCATTATCCCAGTTTTTGGAAGAAGTTGCAACTTTTGCAAAGTCTTATACAGATAGCATAGTACCCACAGGGTAAGCCATTTGGGGGACGGACTAAACCAGATCAGTCCACTCGGTTTGCAAGGTTGTATCAAAGCATTTGTGTCGATTACCAAGGTGGATCTGAAGATACCCTTCTCCATAATTTGCTTTGGTTTTGTGTGTTCTTTGATCATTACACCTTAGCTGTGGGAAATGCTTTGCTTCTCTTTGTTTCAGTTAACTTTCCTTTTTCACTTTCATCCTTTTAAATAATTTATTCTTGTTTATTCTATTCACTTTCATATTTCAGTTTTACTTTCTATTAAAATTCTGCTTCGGCGGCTGATAGTGAGACTTTGAAGATGTTTCTCCCTGTCCTCAACCTTTTCACAGGAACAAAATCCTCTCCTTTGCAACCAGACAGAGGGATACATTTAACTCTTTCACTGCTAGGTGTTGTCTATTTACCACCCTTTTAACTGCAATACCCAACAAAGCAGCATGCAATCAAGATAGACTGTCCATTGTTTCCGTATCTCTTTCAATGGGAATTTTAGCCCACAAAAGCTTATGCTCAAATAAATTTGTTAGTATCTAAGGTGCCACAAGGACTCCTCGTTCTTTTTGCTGATTCAGACTAACATGGCTACCACTCTGAAACGGGAATTAGGTAGCAATGGGTTGTCTGGCAGGAATTGAGTGAAAACAGCCAGCATTCATTAACATACAATAGGTTTTCTCAGTATTTTTTAAATAAACCAGTATATAAAATGATACAAAAACAACTAAGGATGGAAACCACCTAGTATGTCATCTAGTCCACCCAGCACAGATGAACAGTACTGGTTTGGTTCATACTCTCCTAGGAAAAATGACCCAAGAGCACTGATTTGTGAGATCAGGCAGTGACCCCAGGATTCTACCCAATGTTGCACTCTTTATATAAACAAGTTTGACTGCACTTAAGCTATCAGGGCTGCTCCATTTGCCTACACATCCAATAGCCAATGTTCACTGCCATACTTTCACACTATTCCGATTGCTTTCCAAAGAGCTTTGCATTAATGTCCGCACTACATCAAACCCAATTGGAGTATAATCTAATCTGCACATTTACTTCCCTTCTAAATTCATCTGAGTTAATCAGTTGGAGATGAAAGTGACTATGCTACTTCTTTGAGACCTAGTTGTTCACCCACTGAGTGATGCAAAGAGAATGAACACAAAATCAGTATGAGCCTCTGGAATAAATGTACTGCTTGAATGGAGAACATGCCTTTGTACATGCCTGAAAAACCTATACATAATGAAACATTATATCCAATGCTAAACAGAAGGAAGACTCTGTGGAGAAGCTGACCATAAAGTTAAAACAGTTTCTGGAACTGGCACTAAAACATGCTCCTCACATGGGTTGTGTTAATAAAAGCCTTCTCCAAGAAGAGCCTTTTTTCTCTGAGTTACAAAGATTTTAAATTTTCAAAGTGGAGCAAAGGTTCAGTGGAGAAAAATACCGTTATGTGCAGTCACTGAAAAGGGCTTTCAAGACAGCTGTTCTTGTCCTCTGCCTAAACAAAGGAGTTCTTTAGCTGGCATTTCCTTTCTTTTCAGATGTGGAAGCATCTTTACTTTTTCAGTTCTTTGTAGAGATGGATTTCTTTTCCACCCTTTGTTCTCAAGTGTTTTGGGTTTTTTTTAAAGAGATATTTCAGCCTGGAAGATTTATTTTATTTCAACTTTAAAATGAATCTCCCAAATAGAAACTGGGTAATGAATGCCATTTGTCTATCAAGTTTATAGTATTTACACAGTTGCTTTTTGTTTTATTAGACCCTGACTCTATTATTAATATTCCACTGAGTTTTAACTGGTATGTTAGAGGTACATAGTGGGAGAGCAGATTTTCCTAAGAACATAAGAATGGCTGTACTGGGTCAGACAAAAGGCCCATCCAGCCCAGTATCCTGTCTGCTGACAGTGGCCAATGCCAGGTGCCGTGGAGTGAGTGAACCTAAGAGGTAATGATCATGTGATCTCTCTCCTGCCATCCATCACCCCCCTCTGACAAACAGAGGCTAGGGACACCATTCCTTACCCTTCCTGGCTAATAGCCATTAATGGACTCAAACCTCCATGAATTTATCCAGTTCTCTTTTAAACCCTGTTATAGTCCCAGCTTTACAACCTCCTTAGGCAAGGAGTTCCACAGGTTGACAGTGCACTGTGTGAAGAACTTCCTTTTATTTGTTTTAAACCTGCTGCCTACCGTACTAATTCAGACCCCATTCTTCCATTCTTGCAGCTTTCTACGCACCGAACTCCCAGTGACATCAATAGGAGCTCTGGGTCCGGAGATTCAGGAGCATTCCCTTCATGTCCTGGCTTCAATTCTCAGAACCTGAAGACTGGCCTGAGCTCTGTCATGATGTCAGGGTGATAGTGGCTGGCAACAGTGCACGAGGGAAAGAGGGGTATTATCTTATCAGAATTCCTTTCCAAAGGGTCTGTATTTGCAGACCGGTGACAAACTAATGACATCTAAATAACGTGCAAGGTGGGCAGCTGTTTTTGTTGACATGCTCCACTTACACAGTAGCAACCTGTGCATGAAAGGAGAGGAGGGACTCATTGCCAGCTCAGAGAGGCAGGTCATTTGCTGCCAATTACAAGAAATCAGGCGGGTAATGAATTGGACAAAGCAGATTCCAGTTGTTCAGAGGGAGAAAAATTATATTGTTATTATTATTAGAGTAACACCCACAGACTCATCCTGCCAGGCACTGCCCAACACACAGAAAGGCGCTGCTCCTACACTGGAGCTTAGTCTTCCCTGTCTCATCTAGTTATCAGGACAGATATGCAGCCTGAAGGACCCATTTTCCACCTCCGTTTATGGAGGAGAGTCTGCCAGCTGCCACGTCAAGCTGCCCAGAACAATAGGCTAGGAATCAACAATTATCATCTATTTATACAATGTCATTTACCCTGGAGGTTCTCAAAGCGATTTATAAATGACGGTATTGGATGCCTCACTCCTGTTGACTGGCTGCATGGTCAAGCAAAGCTCCCATTAAAGTCAATTGACAGCAGGATTTAACCCTGTGTACAGAGAGGAATCACTTCGCCACTTAAACACAGCCGCCACTGGGGCTCTAACCCTGGCAGAACCTTCCCAGGCTCATGTGTCAGTTCTTGGCCTCTGATAACTCCACCCTTCCCAGTGTGAAACGAATGGGTCAGGCCTGGCAGCGAGCTGGAATGTCTCCATTTGGTGCCCTCAAAGGTAAAAGCAATGAGTGCCCGGTGTTGGCTCTTTCAGGAGTCCATTAGGAGCTGTCCATGCAGAGTTTGGCAAAATCTCTCCTTGGCATTGTGTCATGCAGTCAAACTTGCTATGCAAGAACCTGCCACACTCTCCCTGGACTCTGTGTACGAAGTGTGTCCCAGTGGTTAGAGTGCTAGCTGGGGCCGTAGGAAAGCCAAGTTTGATTGTTGCTCTGCCATAGACATCCTGTGTGAACGTGGGCCAGTGTCACTTAGTTACTCTGCGCCACAGAGTGCCCAGCTGTTAAACGGGGATAACAGCACAGCCCTGCCGCATGGGGGCTTGTGAGGAAAAATACGTGAAAGGGTGTGAGCTGCTCAGATACTCTGGTAATGGGGCCGGATAAGTACCTATGACAGACAGACAGACAGACGTGTACTTGGCAATTAGTTGTGATGGGGCTATCAAGAGTGGGGCTGTCAATCATTGCCAGCAGTGGCAGCAGCATGAGGCCAGAGTCCCACCATAGTGCTGTATTACTCTATTTCTGGGCCTGACCCTGAGCACCCTCAGCCATGACTGCAGCCAGTGGGAGCTGGGGGCACTCAGCACCTTGTAGGGCTGGGCCCTTGAAGAGCATCAGAAGGAAGGAGTCACTGGATTCTCTCTTGTCACCAAATCCTATTGACTTGCTCTCATTGGATGATGGGAGCTTCGAAGACTATGTTGCCATCCCACGTGGCCATTTCTAACTGATCTTTGACAATGGAGAGCTGGCAGCACAGCTCAGCAGAACAAACACAGCCTGGCCTAGCTGGCCAGGAACAACACTTACAGCACTTGTTCAACATCAAGCCAACAGGAAGCGGGGAGGGGAGGGGAAGAGTCAAGAGAAAACTGCCTAGATTTGGAGCTCAGCCCATGCCTTTGAGCCTGGGGGAGGATCCTAACCGGCCCTTGCTGTGTGTGAACCAGCCAGTCTCATGGGGCATCTCCCAGAGTGCCCCCATTGAGAGGAATGGGAGTGCTTCAGTGGGTTTCGATCAGACCCACCCTGCCTCCCCTGAGCACTGGGAGAGGGGAGGAGTAAGCTGAGCTGGAGTTAAGCTCTGGTTAACGTGGGGCCAAGGAGTGCTGAATCCTCTTCATTATTATTTCTGTGATGGTAGTAGCTAAAGGGCTGGCTGAAATCAGGGCCCCATTGGACTGGGCTCTGCAGACTGGTAATAAGAAGGAAACAGAAGTACACTGACTTGTCCTAGGTCACCAGAAAAGCCAAGGATAGAACACTAGTCTCCTAGCTCCTAGTTGAGTGCCCTTGGACCTTTCCTCCTATTGGGTTGCTTTCATTTCCTTTGCATGCAGATGGGATTACACAGGTTGTGACTGGGTGAGAATTTGCCCTTCGTATTTAAATGCTTGTCTTCTCCCTTGTTCAGTGAGGCTTGCACTGGCATCTTACTGCTTGCAGATTGCACCTTGATTGGATCCTTTTCTGACTCTTCCCCTCCTTGTTCCTCATGACACTTTTACTCAGAGCATTAATGTGCTTCATTTTCTGCTGGTCTCCAGAAGCTGCCTGAATTTTAACACAGCCAGTAAAATGCTCTGTGCGTCCCTACATCACCACCATTTTAATATCCTGCATTTGTATCGGTGGGCCCTGTAGGGTAAGGAGGTGAAGCACGGTACCACCCTGTAATGTATGGGGGAAGGCCAAGCAGACCAATGGGCCCATCATCTAAATGCACAATCCAGGAAAGGTCAAGTCAGCCTGAGCCTCCTTCTATGACTCAGAGCCCGGAGGAGACATTTGCATTCTGAGTTCCACTGAGTTCAGCTTTATTCTTCTGAGAAGTGCGGGAATGAGATAAGAAAGGGTCACCTAGCCGGGCCATGTGAATGACAAAGATTACAACAAGGCTGGCAAATGATGCAATTAATCTTGCTCCGTCCAGCCCCTGCTGCACTGTGATCTCACAGTTCCTTCTCGGGTCAGAGTGGCACTTAATCCTAGCTGGAGTCTTTGATTCAGCACCGGTCAGGGCTCTTGTCATATCCATTTTTTGCCCCTTAGCATTTCTCTTTGGCCTTGTAACCGTGTTCAGTTCAGAACTGGAGCCAGAGAACAGATTTTACTAGGTGAAAACAATGGGTGAAGCTGGGAAATAAGAAAATGATCAGCGCCAACTTCCTTTCCCAGAACCAGGCTTCTGTTCAGCAAGCTACGTAAGCATGTGCCAAACTTGAAGCATGTGTGTGACATCATAGGGATGACTCACATGCATAAAATCCTGGCTGAAGCGACACACAAAGTTCTGACCCTTTCCATGGTGCAGAAGGACCATTGGCCCTTCGCTCATCTTCTGCGTATCTCACCTGGCAACCCTTTCCTCATTCCTATTACATTCGTTGTTTCAGAACTCAAGACCGTTCGAAAGATGTGCTCGCCCCAATACACTGCACTCTGAGAACATCATTTGGCCTGAGACTCTCAAAGTGCTGTTCATGAATTCTCACCACTCCCTGCGGAGAGAGCTAAGTGTTCTTAGCCATCTTTTGCAGATGGAGAAGCAGGCACAGATACACAACTGTCCTCAGGGACTCAGTGCAGAGGGAGGTCTGGGAATACAGTTCACAAGGCTGATTGCCAGTCTCCTGCATTAATCCACAGAACACATTCCATAGCAGACACTTTCCCCTCTGTACACCGGGAGCCTCATCAGCTGGGATGGTAAATCCCTAGCCAAAAAAATTATATTTTCATACCCTGTGACAAATTCCCTTTCCCAGAAAGGGATACGGCAGCATGACATCAATCACTTCAATCACACTTAAGCCTATATTAAGGTTTTAAGTGGAATGTGAGCAGTGCATTGGACCTGTTCTCTCCCTCTGAATTTCATCCACCTGTGGCAGTGTAACAAGCCCCTTGAACATAAATAGCAGAGCTGGCACTATAGGCTAGCAATAGTTTAGTAATCTGAAAGAACATATATCTGCTAATATTGCAGACCAGGTTGTTATACTCCAGAGAAGCTGTTTTTGGGTAACTGGAGCAGATTGGAGGCGGAGCTCTTCCTTCTGGTCCACGGGAGATCCAGCATGTGTGGGACAAAGGGAGAAGAGTTATTTTCTAGAGGATGTTAAATCAAATGCCAAATTTAATGCAGCTTCTTCCCAGGAGGTGCTTTGTTGTAGACATTCTGCTTCAGTGATAAAGCTTTAACCAGGATAAACATCTGTGCGCTCAGACTGGAGCTGAGGAGAAAAATCCTTGTCAAGGACATTGGGCTGTGTTTGCACACATCTGAAATGTTAATTTGGAGAGGAAATTTGAACGGTGTAATTAATAACTGGAGCAGAAGAGCTCCACTTCAGGTAGGTTGTTCACTTGCACCCCACCTTACGAGGTTTGGATAAACGCAGAGGTCATTTTTGGGACTGAATGAAATATCCTGCCCCAGACTCTCCATTTCTGCAGTGATCGAGTGTGAATAGTACAGGTCACTTGTACAAGGAGGCTTAAAGGAGAATCTCAAAGCTCTTTAAGTGCCTTATTTAAGATTCTCGGAATCCTCTTGTGAGGCAACTATTGTTACCCCTGCTACAAAGATGGGGAAATGGAGATATAGACAGGTCACGTGACTGGTCCAGATTCACCTAGGTCCTTGTGCTGCCACCCATCCAAAGACTGTGAGGCACCTCGTGGCCTTTTCCTGGAGTAAGGAGCTACTCAGCTTGGGAAAATGGAGCAGATTTAGGCCCATACGTGAATTTCACCCTCTGAGGTTAGGAAGAACACAGGACCTGAAGCTGTGCTGGCTGTTTGCAGAGGGGTGAATCTCATCAGGTTCTTCTTCATTCCACTTGGTCTTGCTTTCTCCACCACACAGCGAGCATGGGAAAGGAGCTCATATCATATTTCCAGGCTATCTCCCATAGTTATGTAGCGGGTCACATGATACTGTTTTAGGCTAGAGGAGAAAACTAGAAAAGGGCAATAAAATGAATGTGTTGTGTTAGCAGATTGTGATGTTGGGTGAAATGAAATAATTCCCCAGCCTCGTCCCATTCCCTGACTGAGACCGCACAGGGCGGCAGAGAGAAACTGTGTTTGCACAAAAATGAAATGATCAAACCTTCCCTAGCCCTCACGTAGCTGTGCATGCTTTGCATTTTGACAAAGGCCGGCTCCTGCTCCCATTGAAGTAATAGCAAAATTCATATGGTCTTCACCGGGGCGTAAAAGCTGACCCATGATTTGTGTTATTACAGCCTTCGGCATTGCTGTTGGCACGGTGATCTCCTCAGACCTCACTAGCAGAGTGGTGATGAATCTGTTCAGTACCTGGCCAGGAGACCTGAAGAGAAAACCCAGAGGGCTGCAAGAAATGGCTGGGGTGGGTTGGGCCCTGGGAGTGATTAGATCCCCAACACCCCAGAGAGCTACCAGTACAAATGGCCTATAAAATGGTTTACTTTTCTGGTATGTTCTTTGGGGCAGAGAGTGTGGGGCGAGGCCTCTGTATCTGTAGGTGTGTAAAGAGATAACAAAGTGCCAGTAGCTGGCACTGAAGAGTAGGTGCTGTCATTCTGAAGTTTGACAGGCCCAATAAAAGTTCTTTTGTTTTGTTGTTGTGCCCTGCAAATGGCTTCCTCTGAGCAGCTTTTAATACTAGCTAGTCACAGGTGTGCGGTGTGTATTTAGCAGGACTGAGCCCAGATCCCCGACTGACCCCGATAAATACTACAGTAACAAACAACAACAACAGTAGCTTGGGATCCCTAAGAGGGGAGTTCTGGTGTATTGTTATTATTATTGATGTTATTGTGTAGAGAGCATGATGTGTGATCCTCAGTAAAGCCCTTGTGTTTTCTCATCTTCATGTGATATAGACTGAGGATACAAGTCCTGCTTTAAAGAGGCACATTCATTGGTGGGGAAGATCCATGTTTACGGCTCTCAGGGCAAATGTACCTTCAAGCTCAAGGATTTATGACAACAACCCTTGCATTTTGATTTTTTTTAAGAGCTTTGAGATTTATAACATCCAGAAAACAGTCCCACTCATGGGATAGCACCTAAACCAACATACATTATGTCACTTCACACCGTGTTAACTTTCCTGCATATATTCCAAAGTAAGGGGATTTGACTGTTTCCTTGCAAATTGATAGAGAATAAAGGAGACAGCCAAGCTTACAGATGGGCGCATAGACAGAGACTACCCTTTGAATTAAAAATAGTCCTGCAGATCAGGACTTGTCCACAGTAATCAAAACCACCCAGGAACTGTTGCTCTCGCTCAGATACACAAAGTAACAACTTTCTACCCACAGCCTCCACTTTCACAGTATATAGGTATAGAGGTATATACATGTACACATACGCACACCAAGCACAAACAGTACATCTAGGCCCATGATGTGTTTTTTGTGTGTGTACTTTGTGTAGATAGATAATCATCATAATCTGTTTCTTGGGTATCTACTAAACATTTATGAACATTACTGTATGTTCACAATCCTGCATACTTCAGAGCTAGAGAGGTAGGCTGAAATTTCTGAAGTCACCAAGACTTTGAACTTCCAAATCCCATTAAAATTAATGGGAACAGGTGTCCAAATGCCTAGAAGCAGCTTTGAAAACCTCAGACATATGTCTTTGCTGCCCCCTCAAGGTCTAGGATTCCATTGACTGGTATCTCATGGGAAGAAGTGTCTTAGCGCTGACAGACTGTTGGAAAAATGCAGTGATCAAAATGGACTCAAGTGGTCTGAAAAACTCCCCACTTCTTTCCCCCCTAATGTGCTTGCTAAGTTTAAAGACACGTCTCACGACTTGTTGGTGGAGAAACCTCCAAGGTGGTGAATGGGGGAGCAGGGCTCAGGAATTGATAAAGAAGCTTGAAGCCTTTCATTGCCATTTCCCAGGTTCGAAGCAAGCTGCAGGGAGTTGATGTCATTGCTATTTGGCAGCTGTTCCCTGGCCTGCATGAAGTGAGTGAGCGGGCTTCAGCCGCACTGAGCTCTCAGGGGAGGGGTTCCCACATCCCCAAAAAACCCTCCCCCATTGGTACAGATTGGTACCCAGGCTGGCAGTCCCAGCAGAAAGGCCAGGAAGCAAACAGAGACGCTGAGAGCTCATCGTGGTCTCTGCAGGGTGTGGCAGGCTGAGCTGAGCTGGTCTCTGGTGCTGCTGATTACATGGAGGGTGTCTCTCTCTCTCCACTGTTATATGAAAAGTTCCCAGGGCTGTAAACTCAGCACTAAACTTACTTTTAAAAAACAACAGAGAGAAGGTGGGCAAGGTAATACTTTTTATTGAACCCACCTTCTGTTGGCGAGACAGAGAAGCTTACCATCTACCCAGAGCTCCTTTTCCAGTCCACGAAAGGTTCTTAGAATGTCACCTACACCACCCTGAAGAGCAGCCGCAGAGCTCAAAAGTTTGTCTCTCTCACTAGAAGAGGTGGGTCCAGTAAAAGATATTATCTCACCCACTGTGTTTCTCTAACATTCTGGGACTAACACAGCTACAACTACACGGCATTTAGAAATCCAAGGTGGCTGTGGTGACCCCTCTGTTAACCAAGCTAGAGATCTGCCAGCTTGAATCCCTTTCCTTGAAATCTGGAATTTGGCTAGCTCAGGACACATTCATTTTCTCTGACAGGCTGTGGTCAGTGTAGATTGTCCTGGGCTTTATTTAACTCTTCAGATTAATACTGCCTTTTGCAAGGACCAAACCCCCTCGCGGAGCTGTCCTCTGCCATCTAATTAAATATTTTTCCTTAGCTGCCTTATCGGAAACAACAGCTTGTCTCTCCCATGCCTTAAATGACACAAAATTAGAGAAGTTGGTGCTTCTTTAGATCCTGCAAAGTACCTCAAACTCCTTTTCATCCCATATCATCTGCGCCACTACCTCCAGTACCCTTTAAATGGGTATCTCTTACGTTGGTGGCTGGCTAGTGAAATGAGAAGCGTGGAATAACTGGAAATCATCATATTATCATGGTTACCCTGTTTTCTACCAAGTACCCTATTGTCGCTTTTTAGATGAATAGGACAAAGCAGTCAGTTCTGCAGATTTTCTGGGAAAAGACAGCAAAGCCCCAGTTCTGTAATGAACACCATGTAAGAAACCGACTACCCCCATGTGGAAACTCATTGACTTTAATATCTCTCCACATAGACCCTCTTACACACAGAGACTGTGAAATGATGTTTCCCTTCAGCAATCAATAGCTGATAATGATAAAGATCACATAGATAAACAAACAGACAGGAAGATATCAGCTGGATTTAAATGATGTTAAACAAATGAATGGTTGTGAACAGGGCTCAGGGAGAATTTATATCTGGTCCAGGGTCAGGAATTAAGGCCAGGATGCTGCTGGCAATACACTATACACAAATTCAGGTGTTTGAATTAGTCAGGTTTTGTGTAAAGTTCTGGTACAGAAGCTTAACTCAAATACTGTAGCATTCTAGACACTTCCCTGGGCTCTGCCATTCCTCTTGGGGAGAGCATTAATTGCCTGGAAGGAATGAGAAGGACTTTTTGAAAGCAATGTATTCCCTTCCTCACCTTTGAGTAAGGTTGAAGTTTCATAGGTTTCACGGGGAAGCAGACATCTTTCATCTTTCAAGTGATCATCTGCACTGGGCAACTGAGGAAAAAATAACAGGAAAATATTGGTTGAAGATATAGTTCTTTTTAAAGCAGTGTCTGGCTAATGGGGTGGAATCATCAAAGCAGGTGAGAGTAAAGAAAACAAACATTTCACTTTTGCAGTAAATAGGAGTTGACTAAAACTCAATCACTTACAAAGTAGCCAAGTGCAGATGGCACTCCCCACGTGAGGAAGTTGGGATTTTGTTACACATCACAGAGGAATAAGTGTGACGAATTGACAGAACATTGTAACACTACTTAAGGTGAACATTAGGCCTTAGTATCTTCTTCAAGCACCTCTGAACAATTACACATTTCATGAGGCACTCCGGTGCATGAAGACTCATCTCTAAACCTTCCTGTGTGAGTAGCACATGTATCTATTTACCTCCTCATATCCCTTATGACCCCCTTCTTCCATTTCCCATAACAGCCACATCCATCCCCAGAGTACCCTTCCTTTCACCTCTTCTTCCACTTCAGAATTATTAGGCCTTTATTTGTTGAGTATCAGGTTATTAAAAGGCTCATTTCTCTTTCTTTGGCAAAATTTTGCATTAGGAGAATGGCATTTGAAGTGGCCCTGTCTGGGAAGAGGAAGACACAAGGTTCCGAGGTGGCACTTATTTGGGGGAAAATCCCCCCTCTGAAAGTCAGTGAGAACTTGGATTGGACCCACTGAAACATTCATTTGCCTTTTGTGAAATACACTTCCATGCCTGTACAGTGCTGGAGAACAACCTATCCCATCTATCTCCAGATTGGGTACATCATGACCTGTGCAAGCTCCCTGCCAAAAAGAGTCCTGCCAATGTTCTTGTGATGGGAATGGGCCTACCAGTGGTGTTGTCTAGTTAGGTCACTGGGCCCCAGCTCTCTGGCATCCCTTGCCAGCAACCACTCCAATGCTGTGGCAGTCCCCCTTTTGGTAAGTACAGACTCAGCCCTCTGGCCAGGTCACCAATAGTGTTTTCTCCCTTACAGGGTAACCAAGTCCAGCAATATATATATATAGTCCAACATCCCCACAAAAGAAGGGGTCTTCAGCCCACCTCCTGGTCACCTTGGACTCAGTCTGACAATGTCCCTTATCTCCATGAGGAGGAGTGGGGGGAAGGGATTTGTATCCTCTTCAGGAAAGTGTCTTTGGTAGGGGAGCCCAGTCCCTTCTGCTCCCCCAGGCTCTGATCCAGGGACCTATAAGTGGCAGTGATAGCTAGAATGACCAGATAGGCCATGTGAAAAATCGAGATGGGGGTGGTAAGGTAATACGCACCTATATGGGAAAAAGCCCCAAATATAAAATCAGTCCCTTCTCTATGGCCAGGGGTAGCTGCCACCTGCAGCCTCTCCCCTGCAGCTGGTGGCTATGCCCTTGTTCACCTCCCAGGACAGGTGTCTTCCCCTCTCTAAGATCTGTGGCTGTCTTTTAAACCCTTCCTCCAGAGCAGGCTCTGCCAGTGCAATAGGGCAAAGTCACCTGGGCCCAGAAATGCTCCTTCCCCCCTTTAGCCATGGTGTGGATTTATACATCCCATCACCATGCTTAAGCCCAGACTTGGAAGGTTGATGATAACCATAAAAGAGGAAATTGATCTAGTCCAGTTGTTCCTTGACCTCCCGGCTAAGAATTCCAACCAGGGTCTCAGCTGTGGTGGTAGCTCTTGAACTGTGAATGTATTCCCACTAGAAACATCACTGAGACAATCAACCCATGCTACCAATGCCATCCGAAGGCTAGGAGATCATCGGATGGAAATGCTGTCTTTTGACACCACTGGCCCATGTTGGATTAAGGCACTGAGGCCTGAGCATTGGATTCTGCTTTGGTGCAGAGGTCTGCCAAGATGAGGGTCCATGTGAATCTCTAGGCTGGCTAGATATCAGTGGAAGTGTCTTTTGGCAGAGCAAAGGGGGTGTGTGAAAAACGTTTCTGAAACTGCAAAAGAGTGTGCTCAAAGGAGAACAAATGCAAAGCAGGGGAGAAAAAGCTGAGTAAATAGGAATGCCAGCCTCTGTCTCCAGCCTTCCCCATGGCAATCATTATAGTACTTAGAAGACACAAAAGGCCATGGGGAAACCAGAAAAAAAAATTAGGTAGAGGAGCAAGTGGAGAAAAGATGATAAAAATTAAAAAAGAAAATGAAATAAATACAAGGATAAAGCCAGGCTGCATCCCGATAGACTGCAGGGTCCAGTGAGCAGATATGACACACACAAAAAGGTAAAACACCCTGCTTCCTGAATAATACAAAGATCAGAGCACAGGTGATAAGAAATTGAAGGAAGGAAAGGTAAAATTTGAATGCAGAAATTACTGAAGGGAGTAAACTGCAAGCAATATGCTATTTTGCTATGCTAATGAAGATATGAAAGCAAATTGAACAGGAGCAGAGACTGGCAAAAGTCTTATTTTTGTTGGAAAGAATAAGAGGATAAATGTTTTTAACATTTATGAAGTCACAAAATAAAGCAAAAAGACTCCGAACATCAAGCTCATAGATGAGAAAATTAAAGTACATAAAATATTTATTCATTTGTGCTTAGTGGCTGTCAGCCATGCATGCATTTGTAGAAATGGGATGTTTCTGGGCATAGTTATAGACTCTTCCCCCTCCTCCTCTACTCCAGAGATGAACAGGAACAATTTGGTAAATAGCAGCTGAATATGCAGTTCATTTTCTACATTCCATTAATGTTTCATTTCTTAATGCCCTCAAAATAAAATGGGAAGTTGGTGTAGACTTTAGAGCATTATCCCCTCTTAATATAATAATAAAAAAGTATGTGGCTCCAGGCCAATAATCAAGATTATTAACTGGCATCTGTGTTAAAATGTGATGTTAATGTTGGTAAAAGGTGCCAGATTGACAGGAGCCCCGTAGTAATCAGCAGAAACAGGTTCAACTGTGCAGCCCAGAGTTACCTCTCAGGATCAGCTCTGCAGGGCGCTTTGTGTGCTTCTTGCTGACATTGCAAGTGAAGATGGCAATTGTCATGGCAAATGTGGGCCAGCTGCCTGCTGGGAAATGCACGGAGACCCCTGTAGTTCATTTCACAGTGTGGAGACAACACAACCGCCAACAGCTGGTAATTTCCATGACTGAATTCTTTACTGTGATTGGAATGGTGGCTTTTAATGAAAATATGATTAAGTATATCTGAGCAGTTACCCCATTCAAATCAACGTACCTTTAAAATACTTTCTCCCCTTTTGTCAGTTCTTCCCCCTACCTCCCGATTGCAGATCTGGGGTTCAGTCATTTGAAATGAGACTCTAACATGATGTCTTAATGTGAGCTCATATCAAAGGGACATTCCATGTACGTTTTAAGAACGGTACTTCGATGCCTGGAACAGTTCAGTGCCAAAAACAAGACAGCTAAACTGTTGGCTTCACCCCAGCCTGTGCCCCATTAGCCCAAGGCAAAGGTCCGAAAGGTGGATATTGGCTTCTATGTTTCACATCACTCTCCTTTTCTCTTGCCAGTTTTTTTTTTTTTTTTGAAAGAAATCCACCCACAAGGAGAGAACAAGGGCAACCCCATTAATGGAGAGAAAGAGCATGTTGTAAGATAGAGCAACCACTCCAAGGTCAAAGTAATACCCTTTTATGACTGAGCATGGGAGGGCAGATTTGTGGTTTTAATTCAGAAAGGCCCAATTTTAAATGGTAACAATAAACATGTCCAGTTATACAGCAGCTGGAGAATAAATCTCTGGCATATTCAGCCGGATTCCGGCTTCAGACAACAGCAAGCCAGGAGAGCTCCCATTAGAAGGTGGTAGGGTTAAGAGGGGTGTTTCTGCCTGTTGACTACATTAACTTTCCCCTTTTCCCTTCTCTCCTCTTCTTTGGGTGAAGAAAAGCCTCCATGTAACTGTTCAAGCTCTGGAGCCTGTATTTACCAGCCCAGTGGAAACAAGACGACATGGATGGGTAGGTGGAAGACTGGCAAATCTATAGGATATTCTCTGGAGTCACTGGCTGGGGAAGTTGGAGCGATGCCTCCCATTCCTCCTGTCACATGTGGCATCAGTGTTTGCAGGGGGCCATGGGGATCTGTAACGTATTGTGCTCATACACCAAAGCAACAGGCCTCATTCAGCATCCACTTGAAGGCTTGTGATACTGAGAGTGTGGCGCCAAGGGGAGCAGAGGAAATTCCAGCAGCTACAGAAACATTTTGTTGCTCAGCGGATCGCCCACCTACTAAATGGAACATGAGCATGAGGTTTCAGTTGTCATCAGCGCATTCTCATCAGAATTTGGTCTGTATTTGGCCCTACGCAATGGGCAGGTTATTGGCCTCTGGCCTATTGCTGATTTTAATTTGTTTGATAGGGAATTCCACCTGGCAGACAGGAGGAACAGAGATGTTAATGAATACTCTTTGGAGCAAAACACCATCACTCATCTTACCACATACCTTACATGATTGCCAGGATAGGGAGATGATCAACTCTAAAAACACTCACCTGTTCAAAGCCAAGAGATTCATAGTGATCTCATCATGAGCCCACAAAACTGTGCACTTTGGTACAACGTTGCTCCTGAAATCAGTTTGAGGAGAGATTGTCAGAACTGCTGAAGGTGCCCTATACCTCTGAATCTTCAGCCTTTGTTGTTTGTCAACCCACTAATTGTGTTGCTTGTCTCTTGTTTGAAGAACACCAGGAATAGTGTCACATAATTGATGGAAAATGTAAACTTTTCACCTACTGTTTAGGACAGATGAGTGCGTAGCCATACCTTGCTCTGAACCTGTCAGATGGAGCAGATTGTATCAAGGAGCTGAGTTTCAGTTTGGGGCACTTTGGGATGGTCACTGGAACCCAATTTCTTCTGGGTTTCTCCAATCCTACTTGTACATAGTGATGGGCAAACCCCAAAGGTTTGGAAGCTTAGTTCAGTTCACATGAACAGCCAAAATGTGTATGCTGTTCTAAACTATAGCCAGAATCTCCAAAGCTGGGATGTCGTTTTCAAGAGGATACAGTCTCACTTATCAGGTTCTGGCTATTTCCTGCTTCTGATCAAGCTGCAGTCTAGAAATACAGAGACAACATCACAAAGGAAAAATGTTGGGGCTAAAATGCTTCTAATGCCATAAAGGATCCATGTGTAACGTACATATAGAGAATAGGTCTTTGTCCCACTTTAGAAGCTGGGCTACATAAGAGGTTAATGCTGATAAGTCTGCTAAAGTTGCTAACTAGAGGACTTAGTCCTTTAGATTGAATGATCACTATTTCTGGTTTTGATGGTGAAGATCTGTAGTTCAAGCCCCACTGTTGATCAATGGAGATCATTTACATATGATTATTTGGGTTTGAGGTTGGAATGAAGTTCAGGTTCATTGTTAACTTAACCAAATATCAAGTATTTATGTTTTATTACAGCACTGATTTTCCCTGGGCCCCTGAATTTGAGGAGAAACCATACTGAAGGGCCTCAGGAATGTCTGAATCCTGCTTCTCCATGGAAAACATCATCTGTGATGTGTGACAGGACTTTGGACATGATGGATGAATCAGTTCTTATAGTTCTTCCACTCACTCATTAATTGCACATTTCTATATAATATTAATCTCATTAAAATATACTCTACAAATATTGTTATTTATAGGCAGAATTATTTGAAACCATACATTCTGGGAAGTTCCCTCCACCCATTTGATTTTACAGATTTGAATCTTGTCCTCAGATGTGTAAACTGGAGTAATATCATTGACCTCAACTGAATTTTGAAGATTTGCACCAGCTGAGAAGGTGCCTCTTAATCTTTAGTCTGCTGGTTTCTTTATTTAAGAAAAATTGACACGTGACTAAGTATGGAAGAAACAAGGAGCAACTGACAGAATCATAGAAGATGAGGGTTGGAAGAGACCTCAGGAGGACATCTACTCCAACCCACTGCTCAAAGCAGGACCAACCCCAACTAAATCATCCCAGCTGGGGCTTTGTCAAATCAGGCCTTATAAATGTCTAAGGATGGAGATTCCATCACCTCCCAAGGTAACCCGTTCCAGTGCTTCACCACCCACCACCTGAGGCGTTTACTGTATAGCCAAATGGTGCCACTTTTCTCTAAAATGAGGGATCAGAATTCTCTCTAGGCAGGAAGAAAACACAAGTGACAATTTTGCAGGATCACCATGAGAAATCTCTAACAGCTAATAGTGATAATGACTCATTATGAAAAGCTCAGATGAATCCTTACATCATTCAGATTAGTGTATTTCAATGCTGGAGGCACTGCATTGTGTGGTCTGCATTGTAATGGTAAAGCAGTTTAAAGACTTCAGTCCAAGGAGTACACTTGTTCAGTCAGTCCACGGAAGGAGCATTTGATACCTGGCTAATAGTAGAGCCCTAAGGAAAACCTGCTTAGGGGATGGAATTTATGCATGTAAAGAGAATGTAATTAAAATCGATATAGATTAAATATAAAGGGAAGACAGGTCAATATGCAGGAAATACATTTTAAAACTTTTTGAAAATACTTCTAGGTTCTTTGATTCTTTTTAAAGGGGGTTTATTGGTGAAAGTGCAAAGTGAGAGATTGCACATGGACCCCGGAAGAAAATGTGTTAGCGGCTCTTCCAGAAGCCATCTCATTCACGAGAGACAATGGCTACAGCTGCTAATTAGCATGGCTTAGTATCACCTCCTGACATTCCATAAGGAACCAGTTCTATTCTTGGCTGCATGTTCTCCCTTTGATTTCAGTGTGGTTTACAATATAAACCACATCAGAATCTGCTCCAATAAATTAAATAAAAATGGTAAAAACTGATAAATATTATCTACAAAAAGAGCAGGGAAGGTAAAATGGTAAGGGGAGTCTTTCCTCTGACTTCAATGGGCTCCGGGTCAGGCCATTCTGACAAATGGAATTCCTGCTTGTGGATGCACTTTGAATCCCCATGTATAGTCAAAAAAAGACTGTATAGAAAAAGAATTACATAAAGACATCATCTTACTAAGTACCTAAGTTGCACACCTGGACTGGACCAATTTGGAGTCTAAATTCTCCTCTGCATGTACTAGCAACGGAGTAGCACATGCTGTGTATGCCATCTGTTTTGCAAATCTATGTTGCCTTCTGCAATTCCATGAGCTTCAAGGCTCTGACACTAGCAGTAGAAGATATACGGCATGGCCAGATACAACTGAACCAGTGATGGATGGCGGCACAGGAAAAATCCAAGCCTAGGTGTGTCTCTGAAGGTCAAAAAGAGACCTTCTAAATCTGACAGACTCCAGTGAGCAGTGTAGTTAGATGCTGCGAGGATCTAGTCCAGATGAAGATTCTGGCTGCAGTTTATGATGAAACTACCTGGCAAGGCTCATCGGGAAGCATCAGTGTACCCCACAGTGGGCTTCTTCGGTGCCTGAGCTACACCTTCAGCAAGAGGCAGACTCCACCCATGGCACAGAGCTGCTATGTGCCTAAGGTGTACATAGTGAGCATCACTGGCTCCCACGGTCAGCTGAAAGTTTGAGACCGTCTTTACATTTCAGGCCTGTCTCAGGGAGGATAACTGAGCTTGCAGATTGAGTTGTATGAGCTTGCATGGGCTGGCTCACTATGGAGGGTCTGAACCTCAGCAGGTGTAAATCCATGTAGTTCCAATCAGTGTACTACACCCATTGACACCAGATCTTGCCTTGAATCTCCAGGGAGAAATCATTTAGGCTCTATATGCAGATGACAAATTCAGTTTCCCATGTTGCTTAACCTCTGTGCTTACCATTTGCATTTCCAACAAGTAAATACATAGCGTCTGCATTTACCGTGAAATACTTTCTTCCTGAGAACTCACCATGAAAAGCTCTGTCGCCTATTCCCTGGGGACACTGCTGTTTCTAAGTGAGAAGAGAGGAGCAAATTGCTTTACTTTCATACATATCATTTGCAGGTTTTCATACTTAGGAAGCTGACACCTTCTTTGAGTATCATGTGGTAGAAATCAGGGATACAAGCCTTGGGAGATGTTACATAGAAGCATTTTCCCTGTCATTATTGACAACACATACTCAGTAAGTGCAGATGAAAATCAACAGAGAGCCAGAGGGATGGGAAATATTTTTCTCCCCTGTATATATAAGGGCAAAATAGATTAAAAGAGCTATTGAAAATATATTCAAATATTTGAAGACCTGTGCAATGTAAAAGTCTACAGCTCCTTGCATGAACTCTTCTGTCTTGCCATGTGGAATAAAAGGAAACACTTTGGAACACAGGTTGTGAGAGTGGATCACACCAATGTCTTATCTAATCCAGTGTTGTGTCTCTGACAGTGACCAGCACCAGAGTCTTCAGAGGAAGGTGTAAGAAACATCCAAACAGGACAGTTGTATGATAACTTGCTCATAGCCAGTGGTGCTGGAACAGTTTTAGAGTGGGGGTACTGAGCTGAGCCCCCCCTTGCCCCTTGCCACCTCTTGGAGCTGGGGACCGGAGCAGAGCAGTGGTTCCAGAAGCAGGGGACATGGACTGGGGTAAGGCGGCCAAGACAGGTGCCACAGCTGGGTGCAGAGCCCCCGGGCATAAGATCATCAGTTGGGACCGGGGCTGGCACTGGAGCTCCTGAGTGTGGGGCTGGTGGCTGGGACCAGGGCCAGGACCAGGGCTGGCAGCAGAGCCCCTGGGCACAAGACCACCGGCCAGGACCATGCCAGTAGTGGAGCCCCTGGGCATGAGGCTGGAGGCTGGGTCCCCATGCAAAACCTAGGGGTGCTAAGGAGGAATATATAATAGACATGGCGTTACATTGACAGAGAATAAACCTGGGCAGCCTGCAATGGGATTGGGATCTCATGGCAGCCACCTGAGGGGCTGCCTGGGCACTGGGCTTCTTGCACACTTCTGGTTACGTTAGTGGCCCATTTTACTCTCCTAGAGTCTTAATGGTCAGCCGGAAGAGCTAGCATGGCTGTGCAGTTTCTCTTCCACATGTGGCTGAGGAGTTAGGGTCCATTTTTCGTTCCTTTTGAGGGTTTGGCTGTTTACATGCTGCCTATCAATGTGAGACTCCCATTAGAAGGTGGTAGGGTTAAGAGGGGTGTTTCTGCCTGTTGACTACATTAACTTTCCCCCTTTCCCTTCTCTCCTCTTCTTTGGGTGAAGAAAAGCCTCCATGTAACTCTCCAAGCCCTGGAGCCCGTATTTACCAGCCAATGGACAGCAGGTGAATCATTTCACAGCCATTTCATTCAGTCACTGGTTAATTTAGTTGTTTAATTTAATCGATACCACATGAACTGGATCTTTGTTAAAAATCGTACAACTTCCACCCATCCCGCTGCTTGATTCCAGCAGGTGCTATTGGATTAATTTAATGAGTCAGGAGGCCAAGTCTGCATGTAGCAGGGAACCAAGAGCAACTAGCAGCTGAGGTATTCATACACTGTGACAGGCCGTGAGGATTATTTCTATTATAGAAGTACCTACGGGCACCAACTGGGATCAGGACTCCATTGCCTGAGACGCTGCACATACCCTCCTAGAAGAATGTCCCTGCCCTGAGGAACGAACGATCTAGATAAGACAGAAGAAGGGCAGGGAAAAGGAAGGGTTATTTCACATGATTTCCACTATTTCACAGTGGAAAATAGAGGTCAAGCTAAAGTCACTTGTCTAGGATCATACAGGGAGTCTATGGAAGAGCCAAGTACTGGACCCGATCTCCTGAGTTCCAAGGCCTTAATCACAAGAATCAAAGTTTCATGATGGTACCAACCAGGGTGCACATTCCTGGAGCAATGGTGTAGTTTTCTTGCCTTTGGTTTCATGTCTCAGTGTACCAAAGGTGAATAACTATGACCAAGAAATGCACACACGGATGTAGCTTATTGTTTAATTAGATGCCTCTCTCTTTTGATAAGCATGAATCCTTCCATCATTTGTTCCATCTTTAATCACATTTGTAGCACCTCAGGCTTTTCATGTGGGGTGAGAGAGGAAGCTTCCAATCTGTAATAAGGACTTGTCTGTCAAGTGGAGTAAAATTGATAATTAAGTCATCCACTCTGGCTGCAATTTTTATGAATTTCTGAAGAATTGTCTTAGATGCACATAGAAAAATTTCTAAGCCACATGAGGAGGTTGATAGAAAACAGCAGTGACTTCTGCTTTCAAAGGATAGCAATGAATAAACACGTTTCTAAATCAGAGTGTACTGAAAAGAGGGCAAAGCAGCAGCATTTTTGTCTAGGACCTTGGACTAGGCACAGTTTTAATAGACAAGGGAAATGACTTTACTGGAAATAATACAAATGTCAGTAGGATGATTCGGATCTATGTATTTCTAGCTAATATCAGGCCAGCCTCTCAAACTGCTTTTCAAGGGACAGATCTGTATATTTACAAATCTAATGAATTAATTTGCACTCACAATTAGACATTAGTGCCTCAGTTAGAAGCACAAAAACCAGAACAAACACCAAACAGGCACAGATCTTATGGGTGCAGTGTCTGTCTGAAAAAGGCAGCTACACTTCTGAATATTTACCTTTGCGTATGTAGGAAGTTTGCCCCGGTCATGCCAGGAGCAGTGATGGAACCCCCTGCAATCCTCTTTCCATTCTATTACACTTGTATTTTACTTTATTACACATTTTTGCTTTCTGATATAGCAATTACACCATAGATTATTTATGAACAGACACTGAATGAGAAAATAGAATGTTTAACCAGGATTTCCTAGCTTGGGTTTTTGCTAATACCATTTTCCACTCCTTTCTGCTAACCTACTCTTGCTGCTTCTAGTGTAGCATCAGCAGGATTAGGGTTTGATGTTCTCAGGGAAGAGGGGAAAAAACCTGCATGCACACCGTGGGTCTTCACCCCTAGAAGGTCAGTTCTAGGACAAGCAAGACTTTGGGGAGTGTTGAAGACCTTTCACATATACTGTTTAAAAAACTTTTACCTATATTACATTCCTGGCATGAGCTGTTCCCACTGCTGCATTTCCACCCCATTGTGGACTGGTGTGGAATAAATGGAGCTGTAATTCTTAATGGTGCAGTCCCTCTCCCCAGCGTATGGCTAGAGCAAGACAGTTAAGAGAACTTGATGGTCCCTGGTGGTGGCAGTTGGCATCACTCAACGGTGAGGTCAAGTACAGGAGGAAGAGTTGGAGTTTGTGAAAGAGCTGGGAACTGAACTTCTGATGCCCAAAACCAGTGCTTTAATCCTACCTGTGTAACACTGGGAAAGTCACAATCTCCCTGCACCTCAATGCCCCAGCTGTAAAACAGGAATAATAATGTTTCCTTTCTCAGACATGTCTACCTTATTATACTGTAAGTTCATCAGGGCAAGAACTGCTTCTCGTAGTGTGTACGTACAGCACTTAGCCCATTGCATCCTTTGGTATTCCTGTAAAACAAACACATAGTAATAACAAAACCACAAATCAATGGCAATTACTCAGAAAGGTGATTTTGCTGAGTGAGTTCAATCAAAGGCATCTCAAGCTCTCTGACAAGAGGTGTGTGCCATTCACAGAACCTGTGCTGAAGAAATATGACTTTTACTCTTCAAAACCCTGTTAAGTAATAATATGTATTTTCTGACTAGTGCAGAGAGATGAACCAATGAGTGGATGGACATATAAAATAAATGGGCTGGGAAAAACAATACTTATGTAATATCCTACCAGGACCTAGCTAAAGTACAGATTTCTCTTGTCTAAACCTAAAAAAAAAGGGTCTTTATTTATAAATAACATAAGCCTTAAACATCTAAAAGCAGAGGCCTGCTCAGATGCAGTTTTGGCTGATATGTGTCTAATCCTGACAAATGGAAGACTAGATTGTGAGTTATGAAAGAAAGAAAATGGGGTGAAGAGAAGACAAATAAAGGTGAAAGGTTCTAACTCAAGATTAAAGATATAAATCTTGTCTGTTACTGTTCTCTTCTCTGGGTGACAAATGAGTGTACTCCCATGGGATCTGGCCAGCAGATTAGGACCGAAAGTGAAGAATACTATCTCCAACAGAAATCAAAGGGGACATTTCTGATGGTGGGCTGCAATTATTCAAACTGGAATCTGTCCAGAGGACTAGGGTGAACACAACTTCTTTTCAAGAAAATGCCCTGGGGGTCTTTTACTGACTACAATTGATCAGGACCTTCGAAAGAAAAAAAACCATTTCATTGTGGCTGCTGAAGCTGGATGGCACATTTCTGAAAAAATGTTTCACAGAGATATACCACTTTTGACAAAGTTTTTGACTGGAATGCTTTTAAGGTCACAGGATCTCTGGTCATGTCTGACCAGAACGAAAGAAAGAAAGAGAGCGAGAGAGAGAGAGAAAGAGAGAGAGAGAGAGCAATAAAAACTCAACTTTTAAAATCTGAAAGCAGACATTTTGAATCACGCCTGTATTGTGAAAACATTCAAAACATTTTATTTTAGTGATCATGTGAAATGAAAATAAAAGTAGAAACCTTGAAAGTTGTCATGAAATGGAATTATCCAGTTCTTCTGGTTACTCAACAATCTGCAGTACTTTGTTGGGAGCCTTGTAAGTTGTGTCTCAAGAGGGGACAATGGCAACTACTGCAGATGACACAGAAATAGGGGGAGTGGTAAATAATGAAGAGGACAGGTCATTGCTACAGAGCACTCTGGATCACCTGGAGACCTGGGCGCAAGCAATCAATGTGTGTTTTAATATGGCCACATGCAAATGTATACATCTAGGAACAAAGAATGTCGGCCATACTTACACAGTGGGGGACTCTACCCTGAGAAGCAGCGACTCTGAAAAAGATTTGAGGGTCATGGTGGATAATCAGCTGAACAAGAGCTCTCAGTGGATCACTGTGACCAAAAGACCTGGGTGTCATTGAGTGCTGCAAATAAACCTCTGACTGCCCAGGAAATACGGCAGAGATTATGGCTCCTCTGAGTTTCTGGGACCAAGGCAGCTCGTTACACTGAGTGATGAGTGCAGTGCAATGGGACATTAACCCTGGTTAAATAACAGGTGCAGGGTCACTTTTAACCGAGGAAAATGGTTTCTTTCCCACAGCTGTTATACTCACATAACTGCAATCCCTTATGCTGTGTGTTTCTGCCAATAGAGAATGGACTAGATCCTACAATAGCTTGTACAATGGTTATCAGAACTTTTCCCTGCTGTATTTTCCAGAGGGAAAGCTGTTGCTGGTGATGGTGGTGGGAGAAGGGAGTCGGATGCTTTTCCCTCCACCCAGGATGAAGTTCAGCTTAGACATGACTGACCTGGGCACATGGATCTTGTTCTTTTTCAAGTGACAGGGACGAATGAGCAACTGACTTCCTTCTCTCAAATTGCTAGCTCTCAAGGCACAATTTTCCCTTTCCACTGGAATTGCTGTTATTTTACAGCAGATGCTGCTTTTAGATGTCCAGTCATTCTGATAACTACTTCTAATGTAGACGCTTTCTTCTGCTCCATTCTTTCCTACCCTCTACTTGTGTTTTCTACTAGGCCTATTTTCAGTGGGTGTGTGGGCATCTAATTGAGGTTCTAATTACTACCAGCTGCCTTAATCCCCATTTGAAGAGGAGAAAGTGCAGCCTCCTTCTCTCATGTAGATTAACTCTCCAGGAAGTTAAGTTAATTTTCAAGTGTACAGTTACTTTTTTCAGAGCTTTCTCCTTTCCCCCCTTTCACAGGATGAACTTAGCCCCAAAGACTGAAGGCTGCTTCAATATTTCCAAACCCAAGCATTCAAAAATCATGAGCCAGGCCCCAAAAGCAGAAGATTGGCTTTAAAATCATGAGATTTAGAAATAATAAAGGGTGGGTTCTTTCAACATAACTTAGAAAACATAAGCGATTACAGAATGCTGCAGCACCCCCCCCCCCCCTTCCTCAGCAACTCAGGCTATTGAAAGCACATCCATGTCCTGGAGCTAGAATATCTTAAAGATCAACTGTAGCTCCAGGAAGATGATCACGGCTGACAACTCTGCTCTTCTGGCACAGTGGAACTCTCTACAGTAAGTTCAAAGCTTGTCTGTGTGGGCAACAGAACTTTCTTGAGGACTGGTCCAAGGCTATCGAATGAACAGCCTCAGGAATTAGGACAAGCACAAACCTCCCCCGTTCCATTCCAAGTGCAAGGCGTGTTTCTTTGACCTGACCTTCTCCAACATAAACAAAGAGCAACGTGTTAAAAAAAAAATAAAACAAGAGACATCACTGCAGTTGCTTCTGCCCCTAGGGAGAGGATGAAACAAAAAACAATATGTAGCAGCGGTGTAATCCGTTGGTTAATGCATGATGGGAAGGCATCAAATACTCTGGTGATGAGTACAGTATAAGAATCAACGTAGAACAGAACAGATCCTGGGTTGGATGCAGAGTCCACTAAGTGTCTTCCCATTAAGATCTATATGAAGTACACTTCCTTTTCAAGCAGGGAAACCATAGCCTCAATGAGAACAGAGATTTAGCCATCTTCTCACTCCCTGTAGGTGAGACTTCCAAGTGATGAGGGGACTGTATTAGGTAGGGTAGTCGAAGCAGGGCAGCATGGGGCAAACTTGCATTGTCATTGCCTATGAGCTTTAGTCTGTAAAATGCTTTTCACCAGCAATAAAAAATAAGCCATTTTAAAATAACCATGAAATAAACCTGAAAAGAATTTGGATTAAGCACCAGAGAGAGTCAGCTAAAACAAGCGTCTCTCTCCCTTTTTTATTTTCTGTCAGCAGAGGTCAATTTATTCTCCATCACCTTGGGATTCATAACAAAATCAATGTTCCTTCATCCATAATTTGATCTTTTCGTTTACTAAGGGTAGCAAATGTTAGTGCCATTGTCATTTTACAGGGTCTTGTTAGATAATCATATTGTGGTGATTATGCACAGTATCAATGGCAAAATATTATAGCTGGGAATCAGTTAGAAGAACATTAATGTTTGAGGCATGCTATAAGACATGACATGTATCCGACTATAAAATGTCTCATTCTTCAAGTAATTACTCAAAACCTGACTCACTGATGTGCCGCCAATAGAATATCACCCAACAAATTGAATATCCTATTAGCAGAGAATGACCTGCAAACATGTCTCCTAAGTCAGGCACCTTTATTTTTCTGAGAATAATCTTGTGTGTCAAAGAGCCAGGCAGGCTGCAATGAGAGAGAAGTGACGGATGCTGTAAATTTTAGACAGATCAATAATAGAATCTGTATGGACCTTGGATATTTTTGTGTTTAATTCACTGGATAAAATGAAACAGGCTAAATCACTCCAAGAAGATATGAACTGATGTTCACAGGCACATTTATAGAACTAGCTAAAAATATGAATCCTGCAATTACTGACTTAAAAGATCATTGGTACTGTAGTCACTGCAGCACGACTGCTATGAAACAAATCCCCTCTCTAAGCACATTGTGTTTGTTTCAGGAGCGAGAGTTATTGGAGTATTAGCTAGAGGAGACTAAGAGATGGGCTGATATTGAAATAGAGATCCTGTCTGTTGTCAGGGTCTAGCAAACATGCAACTGCAACTTCCAGACTGGATGTCTGTGCACCCACCATCAAGTTTGGGGTGCAGAGCAACTGGGTGCCATGTTTTTGTCATATCCTTCAAACTACTGGGTGTGGTTCTGGTTTTCGTTACCTTGGTGTAAATCAGTAGTAATCCCAATGAAATGAATGAGGTTAAATGAGTGTAACTGCACTGTCTCAGACAAGCAGGAATCCTTATCACCATTTAATAATAGATTATAGGCCACTGATACATAATGACAATACACAATGCAGTCATCCAGCTGCTGACATCCCATTTATCTGGTGCCAACAAATAACTCCAAAGAACAACCTCAGAGTAGCAGTGAAATATTGACCAGCACTTGCTGATCTACGGCTTGATCCTGCAAGGAACCACAACCCTCTGGAGGTTCTGAGCACCCTGTGCTCCCATTGAGTTGGTGGAGTTGACAGGGGGGCGTGGATTCTAAATTTCTTTAGGTCACAATGTTTAGTCTGAGCTGCAGTGAGGACATGAGGTTAGAACTCAGAAGTGGAAAAGATTTATTATACCATCTAGTCCCTCTCCCTGCTGGGGCAGGATCGGCCCCCAAGCCATATGTGCATGTGCTTTTCCAGGTCTAGAGTTCAGCGTCCCAAGGGATGGCGTCTCCAGCATATGTCTTGGCGCCTGTTCCATGCTTCTCAACATCTGAAAGGTTTCCTGATGTTCAGCCTAAATTTTCTCTGTCTTAATTTGGCTTTTCACTTCTGTTTTTAAACTTGACAGAACCACCTTAAACAATTTCTCTCCCTCCTGGGTGTTCACACCTTTCAGATGCTCAGTGGAAGTGCCACTTCCTGGTAGCTGGACTCCCCAAGCCTCGAACCAATGAGGTGATGTGCCAACGTCTACAAAAGCACTAATTCCTGCAGGAATCGTGTACAGTCCCTCGCTTCTTTATCTGGAAACCAAAATGCAGCAGTGGGAGGAGAAAATAAGGAACAAGACAGGGAGGGAGAGAGAAAGAGATTATCAAATTATTATGGCTTGTTTCATCACTGTTACTATCTCCTGATGCAAGTAATTCTGTCTGTTAGTGTTAAAGGTTTCTTCTGTGCTTGGCATGTTTTTGTTTCATTTATCGGCTGAACACACTTTGTGGAGGATGCGGCGAAGTTGCTGAGCTGAATAGTGTGCAGGCAACGTGCCAAGGGGGGTGGGGAGTTCTGTTTTACTTCTGCTAATAAAAAATACTTTTGAGCAAATCAAGAAGAGCTTATGCAAATGATGAGAGTTACTGGACTCCTCCAGGCAGCCAGAGACCTTCTCTGCACAGAGCAGTGAGCTGGTGTCACTGTGTGTGGGTAGTGCTGCTTAAAGTGTGCCTGTGTTTTCCTGATGCTCTTTTGAGCAATATCTATTTTAGATCTGGGAATGTACAATGAAACGTGACACAGTCTGTGCACATGCACCCACACAGACATACGCATACCACATATATGCCCACACTTATGTATTTGCTTACGCACACACACACGACAATGGTACATTTTAGCTAAACAAACAAGCAAAAACCCCATCCACTCCACCCACGCTTTTTCCTGCTGCAGTTTTTTGCTAATTTGAATCACAGATGAATGCTATCAATCACACGTCTTTAATGACGTAGCGAAAACTGGAGCATTTCTCTAGAGGAAAAACGCAAAAATCAAACTGGGATCAAAATAGCATTTAAAAAAAAAATTCCCACTCCTCTCCCGAGCAGCAAGCTCAGTCATCTGGGCTGGGCACTGGATTGTAGGTTTACCCCAGTAATGTTAATTTCTGTAGCTGGTCTCAGAAACAGGGAGATGGGTGACAGACTCTGAAAACAAATAAAGCATCTTTTGCATACAAAATCTCTTGCAGGCCCCTACACTCCCCTGAAGCTTTCGCGAACTGTAGGACACCAACTCTCCTGGGGGCTCCTGCTTGCTGATTCTACAGTTTCCCTCCATTCATTCCTGGCATTTCTCCATGCTGTCCTTTTGACCGGCTTTAGTTAAATAACGGGTGCTGCTGAAAGCCTGGGAGGGACATGTGCATTTGCAAAGCAACCACAGTGCAGTGGGTAGAATGGCTAGCCAGTGGGAACAAGAGTCTAATTCAACCAAATTGGCTGCAAGCGTTCTGAGTAGAGCATCTCATTAAAACCCCTGAATTAGTCTCAGCAGAGGCATTGCTCTTGCACTGAACACTGGAGCAGTCTCATGAGTGTGAATACTGGATAGGAAGGACAATCTCGCTCCAACGCCTGACGATTCTTTTGAAAGCCCGGGGATAATCATGTCATCTCTCCTGTACAGAGTGGGGCCCCAAACTGCATCACCCGAGAAGCTGGGCACCAGCCTGGCAAAAGAAATAGGAGAGCTGGGTTGTAAAGGTACCAGTCCTGCCCCCCAGGCAATGGCAAGAGCTAACAATTCCAGTCCGTGTTTCCCAATACAAAACAAAATAATTATTATTCTAAACTTGACAGGCGCTTGTGCATAATCTCATTACACACGGAGCTGCGCAGCACCAAGGAAAGCTCAGGGTGACAATAAAACGTTCCGTAGATGCACAAAGCAATTAGAAGGAAATTTCTGTATAGCTCAGGTACGAGTCCTTTGTCAGATGAGTCACTGGGGTGGTTCAGTGGCTGTCTCACAACTGGGTCAAATATGCAGAGGCAGAGCAGGAAAGTTGGGGTATAAAGCATGCCTTTAGAAAAATACATCAGGCTCCAAAATCTCTTCTCCAAAGTTCTTGCCTTCCAGGTAGCTGTGGCTCTTGCTGTCTCCCAGACCATGTTCAGACAGCAGAGAATTGGCTGCTGTCATTTGTTCTGCATTTACAGACTGTGATCCTGGAGTTGGATCTGGGAGGATGGAGCCGTACTCCAAGAAGAACACCCTGGACCTAAGCAGCTGCCTGCCTGGACTCAAGTGCAGAACAGGCAACTATAAACAGATACATGGGGGAGAGGGGCATTTGGATATATTTAACTCTTCATCTTGAGTCTCATCTTAAAATGGGTATTTCTGCCCGGAAATCACCTGGCCTTTTAGGGATCCCAATTTTAGATCAGCACGACCAGACCTTTACAGGGCTAAACTCTGCCTAGACTGTTGAACTTACTTCTTCTCCACTCCATCTTCATTTGTGTCTCTCTCCCCACGCTAAGAAAATATAAACACCTCAGATTTTAGGTTATTCATTTCTCCATCACTGGAAAACAAGAATGAACATTTTGGTTTTTTTAAAGATATGCTTTAGTTCAAGCAGGAGTTACATTGAAGACATTCTCTGGCCTGTGCTATCCAGGAGGTCAGAATAGGTGATCTCAGCCCCTTGGAATCTATGGAAAGGAGCTTACTGTTAATAGGAAGGATAGTGTAATGGTTAGAGAACGAACTGGGGTCCTAGGTTCACTTCCAGCTCTGCCGCAGACTTGTTGTGATTGTGGGCGAGTCAATGAATTACTCTGTGCCTCAATTCCCCACCTGTACAATGGGGAGATTAGCACTTCCAACCTCACAAGTGTGTCCACACCCATAACAACACTAGTGAGTCTAACACAAAAAAAGGAAAGGGGAAAAAGGTAGGGCCTGAATTTTCAAAAGTGACTAGCCTCAATTCTGAGGGAGTCCTACTTACTTTTCAGAAGTGGCTTTGAATGTGTGTCAAGTTGGGCCCCCACTATCACTAGTCACTTGAAATTTTGGGACCTACCGTCTCTCTCTCTCTCTCTCTTCATTAGACCCATTCATTAGTGTCATTACTGGTTTGAATTTTAAGTTTCATTCTGTTCTGTCACATTTTAATTTGGTTTTATTGTGTTGAACCCCTCAGTAAAGGGTGCAAATAACAACAATTATTTATTATTATTATTATTCCACATGGAGCTCTAAAATCTTCTGATGTAACCATACTAGTGTCACGTGTATTGAACAATCTCTGGAGTTTATTAAACAGAATAAATTAGCTGTTTATGGAAGACAAAGGAATTAAGAAGATGATGCCAGTACAGCTTGATTCTAGCAAAAGCAATTATTCAAAAGAGAGGAATTACATGGGGATTAGAAATGTGTGTGGGTATGAAGATATTATCTGGCATCTCAAACAGCCCTGGGGTAGCTTTGAATTACCTAATTCGTGTTGATATACAATCCACTTTTGAGCCAAGAGGGATGGGACCTCTGTTTCTTTAATTCTCTAACATGACAGGTGTGTTTGCTTCTGGTTTCTCTACATTATGTTGCTTTGTTCTTTGTCTTGAAGATTTAAAGAACCATTCCCCATTTTTTTCCATTGCAGAGCTCCAGGAGTGAGCAGGGAAGCAGATTTCCTTTTCCCCTCCTTTTAAACCTTAAATAATGGTTTGGAATGGGATGAAGGATCCAGCACTTACACTGCTGTCCACAAAGCTCACAAAAGGTTCCATATCACCCAACGCCTAGTACCTATGTTTGCTCTACAATAGATGAGAGAGAGAGTGAAAGGGTGGCAGGACCCTAAGGGGGTCAGAGAGGCTAGAAAGCAGGTCTCGTGGCTCTATCACACCATTATGTGACATTGGACAAGTACCACAACACCTCTGTGTGTCAGTTTCCACAGCTGTAAAATAGGGATAATAATCCATACCATGGTCAGCCCTGCGGTAACTCCAACAACCTCATTGATGTGACCCAATATCTATTGAATCCTTTCAACAGTCCTGCAAAGTGTAACCAGTATTTGTAAAAAATAATAATATAATTAATAACCAAATACCTAGATCTCATAATATGCTTTACAATATTTCAAGTGCTATATACGCTGGGCCATATTCTGCAGTATTCTAGATCCTGCGCAACTGCAGCAACAAGGCAAGACAGTGAGGTTCTCTGGATATAAGGCAGTGAAGAATATTGCCCTAGAAATATCATTGTGGACTTTTAGGGAAAATATTATGGGCCAAACTCAGCAGCCCATACCGCCAGCTTGATTCTTCTGTCTGTTGAATGTCTCACATAGAAGGCGCTAAGTACCTTGAACATACATTGACTTTCCTGGGAGGAAGGACTGAGCACTGGATACAGGATTTGTGCTTTTGAGATTACATTACAAACAATAATACTTTATCCTTACAGTGTTATGTTGATGCTAATTACCTGAAATGCACCAGAAGTCTAACCCTTGTGACACTCTGTATAACAAAGATCATTTGTCCCAGAGTGTGATAAAAGATATTTAAGGATGGTCTTGCAGGCCATAATTGAAATGGCATTAGAGTGGTGCTATTTTTTTATTTTATTTTGAGCAGTTTAAAACACTATTAAGAGGTTTGGAACTGTAACTTAGATTTGTAAAAGTTTATCGTGCACTAATTCATTCAGCTTTCATTTGCATTCTGCTGACAGGCTACAAAATTGCTTCCCTGCCATCCGAGAAAGCTCCAACTCCTACAATTTACAGATGCCTTTCAGATTTAATCAGGATATTTCCTAAACTCTACGTTAATATCAACAAGACAGTTTTCAATAACCCTTACAAGATGAATGGCTATTATTTACATTTCTAGCACACAGGATTTTTGAGGTACTTTCAATGAGCCACCTTCAACTGTGCATTAGAATAAAGATTGGATTAGGTAGAGGGCTCCTATGAAACATTCATGGGCAATGGCTAGAAAAGCTCCTAGTCCTCAGGTCAGAAAAGTGGCACATTTGGTAGCATCTTTCAATTGCAAACCACAAATCCTGCCATCACCTAAGTGCTGTTTATCTAGGGCATGACCCAAAGCTCACTGAAATCAGTGGGATTCTTTGTGCTTGCTAGAGTGGGCTTTGGATCAACCTTTTAGAAGAACAGTAATATAGATCTTATGTAGAACTTTTCATCAGCAAATCTCAAAGGGCTTTATGAAGTGCTAAGCACCCTCATTCCCAGATCGGAGCCAGTTCAGAGTGCCCATCACCTTACAAGAGTCACACAGCACCTCACAGTGTCAGGCCCTTCATCACTGCCCTAAAGAGTCAGTATCATATTGTTATTGGGTCAAACACTTGCTATTTCAGTCTTCTAAATTTTGCTAGTGCAAGTCACAGCAGGGATTATTTTTGGTTTTGCCATGTATAGGTACCTAAGCAATTTGCAGGAGGCTGGTGTTACTGTGTTGTTACTAGAGTTGTGTAAAATTTTTTGCATGAATTTATCCCCTTTCTCCTATTCAGAAATGATCCATGAACAGATGTTGAGTTTTACAAATTTCATTATTTGACAAATTTCAGCTCTTGGGTTGCTTCTGAACTATTCACCACAGTTATTGCTTTGAGTGTTCACTGGCTGTCATTTGCAATCCACACTGGGTACTTGGTCACCTAAATGACATAGGACTGTTTCTGCTCCTTGATTGGTCAATCAGCCACTTGTGACATAGACTTTTAAGCAAAGCCATATTGCAGTAAGTATTCATGATGTTTTGGAAGATGGGTTTGAATGTCAAGAAAACAGTGGCAAACGTATTTTTAGCAAATCCTACAAACCCAGTACTAGCTTGAGAAGTCCCAAGACTCTTAATCCAAACTACTTCGCCTGCCCATAGCACTGACGTGCTGGATCCTTTTTGGGGGGGAGAATTTCTGGGTTATTAAATGTTTTCCTAAAGCTCTTAAATTCTTTTAAAGTTGAAAATTCAGAGGAAACTATTGTATTCATTCCCTTGGATACCTTCCCTCAAGAGTACATGTTCTGGGCTTCCATTATACTTCTGAATACTGTTGTTAGTTGTGCAACATTTAAATCTAATAGAGTAATTCACTATTATGAAATCAATTCATGAATTCCACACCAAACTTTTCCCTTTGGACTACAAAGGGAAAAGTACGATGTCTTGAAAAGTGACTATTCTTTAGGATATCACTTAGAAATGTCCAGTCCTTCACTATCTTCTTTTAATATACCTTCAGTTAAAGTAGAAGAATTTCCAGATTTTTTTCCATCTTCCAGATTCTCGGTGTATAAAAGTATGGTGACATACAGGCCATACATATTATTTTACATTGACCACATTAGCCCTAAGGGGGTTTATGTCTTTTCATTCCCCCCGAAAATTACATGCCAGACTTCATACCAGGATGAAGAGCCACCATTCATTGACTAATAAGTAGTATTGATTGCTAGAAAACAAATAAGTCAGTGCATTCCAACCTTTTGGTGTCTATCTGTCAAACAGGAGGAAAAAGTTGCTAGGAAAGAGCTGAGGTAACGTGGAATACTGAGAGTAAAATCCAAGTGGCTGTAAAACCACACTCTGCTACTGTAAATATACAGGAACCTTAATTAGGAACAAATAAAAGTTACTTAACTTCCATGCATACGGTTACAAACTGTATTAAATTATATACAAAACAGAGAGAGAAAGAACACATTCTAAACTCCTTCCTATGAATGGTATCCTTCATATCAATCTCCTAGAGTTATAAAATCTCCCCTAATTCTGAAGCTTGCAGAAAAACTTGTCAAAGCTACTATTCCTTCCCCAGATGAATTGTCAGTGGATTTCACTAGGTAATGTCCTGTCAATAGTCTCCACGGATCTTTTGTACACTGTGGATTAGAGGAAAGCCTAGCCAGCTCAGACTGCTGCAGATCTGAAGCAGGCCTGACTGCTTGCTGGGAGGTAATCTGGCTACTTTGTAAACCTGACCCACTCTTGAAATGCTGGAGGATGCTGTGCCAAATGTTATCAGTCCTGGAAGCATTATAACTGGTTGCCAATTGCCTGCTGCTTCTTCAGTTAGTGTAAGATAAAGAAATATTAATGTACTAATTTAACAGATGGCTAAACTGAGGCATGGAAAGGGAAAAGGTCCAATTTTCAAAGCAGCCTTCATCAAGCCTCCATGAATGAACAGGTTTTGGAGCCCTACCACCTAACAAAATTTGTGTGGATGGAATGCAGTGAAACATTAGCCAGAGTCATTGAGTCTTGCCTTGTACCCACCAACAGCCATGCACTGGGCCAATCTTGTTCATGACTTGGCCCAGGTTCTCCACAAAGTTGCATAATCCTCCACAGACCTTCCAGCTAACCCCACCTGCATTTTAGATTTGTACCAAACCTGAAAGCTAGACTAGTTTTTTGGGGGCTTATTCTGTAAACTTATTTCCACGTCTTTTATTGTAATATCATTATCTTCCACACTTTACCAGGTCCCCAGGCATGATATTTTTAAAAATGTGGCCACGACTGCATAATCTCTGAAGCTGATCCCATCTATCACTCATCATGCAGAAGGAGAAAAAAATAGGACTGCTTTTTAAATGTGAAAGCAGTCACGGGAATGGCTCTTGCTGGAAGTTCAGCAGCACACACAGAATAATGAAGCATTGGACATAGTTGAAGGACATTCATTTTTCTGGTCAGCAATGCAGTTGTGTTTGCTCTCTGATGGTATCATTTACAAGTGGAAAAATGCAGGTATACCAGGTGCCTTTTTGGAGAGGATATGTTCATAAACCTCTGCTCCCAAAGCATACATATATTTGTTAGATCTATGGCCGTCATTGGTTTCTTCTCTGAAGTTGTCACTTAGTGTAAGAAAGGAAGGAGATGGTTGTTGCTGAGCCTAAGTACTTTGGATGTTTGCTTTAAATAGAATTAGCCATGGAAATCAAAACATGTACATGTAAATTAGCGTTTATTTTGCAGTTGTTCTTGGTGCAAATTTACCCTAACATTACCTACAAAGCATCTGCTGAAGTGCCATTCTTTTAAGCCTTTAAACAGTATTTATTGGTCCAAAAAGGAAAAAAAAACCAAAGCTGTTGCTTATCATACGAAAGCCTGCAATTATCATTAAAAGACTATTGTGTTTTAGCAATGATTGCACAAGATCTGTGAGCTTTTCCAAAGTGTGATATTCATATCTGTTAATCAAAGTCTAAGTATCTGTTGCTCATTTTCATTATCTGAACAGTGTTCAAACTGTTACAAAGTTGTTAAGTATTTGAAGGCAAACTGTGAAGGTCTCTTTAAAGAAATAAATTAACCTATTTCAAATCTTGAATCATGATCAGAATAATTGTGTTGACCTCACATGAACCACTACTTTCATCTGGAGAAGGCAGTGTTCTTCTTTCACTCACACCATTGACTTTTGTAAAGCTACTCCAATTTACGATGGGGTGAATGTGTGAGGATCACACCCTGGAAACTAGGGCTGGGTAGAAAATAACAAGTCCATTTTGAGAACATATTTGTTTGGACGAAATAACATTTTTTAATGGAAAATCATTTAGGCTAAAAGTGGATGGGCAGCTTTGCTAGAAATACAGTTCCTCATTTACTTAAACCCAGTGTGCAAAACCACTTACGTCTCCTGTAAGAACTGAACAACATCACCAATACCTGTAGCACCGTATCGAATATACTCCCTGCCTGTGCTAGCTGGCATGTGGCATCCGCTATTCTTTGCCGGAGAAATGGAGAACAGTGAATTCCATTCTATGCAGGTAAAATGCTTTTCACTTCCCCTGGCAATGGATACGTTCCCACTTATACCAAGTCCTGAATGACCCAAGGCATTGTAAGGCACTTTGAGATGAAAAAAGGTGACAGGCATTTATAGAAATGGAAAGTATGGGGATATTACTGTGTGTTGGAAACTGACCCTCTCTCCTCAGCATGTGGCTTGTAATAAGAAACGAAGACTCCAAAGTGCAGCCTAGTGAAACAACATAAGCCACAAGGAGATGATTCACCTGAGAGAGTCCCTGTGCTATTAGCTGCTGTGTACAAACCAAGCCCCTATGCACGCTTAATATGGCACAGTTCTCGTGCTGAACCAGTGAGCAGGATCTTCTCTAGGGCATTATGTCCCATCTCCTGCCCTCTGTGACACTCCAAAGCAATCAAGCAGACTCAAGCAGTTTCTTTAACAGATCTCAATTGGGGAATAAGACCAAAAAAACAGTGTCTGCCTTTAAGTGAGCTGTCGATTTTGTTGTGGGATGGGGGTGTAGGTTTGGTACAGTGAATTGGAAACATGATACCAGATTAATTTTGGGTCATATCTAGTCAAGATTTTCACTCAGCACCATTCCCTGGGAGGAGAATTCACCATCTATTGTGAGACTGAAAAGTCCATTATCTCCGGGTGACAGCTATTTTCCAGTGACCGATACAGAGGAGAGGGAGGCACTGGGCTGCAGGAAACATAGCTTCCTTTCTCCAAGCTCTCTGCAGCCTGATATATTATTTAGATGATTATTTAAGCTTTTATTGTCATACCCTGGAGAGTTATTTCCCAAACAAGATGAAGTGCCTGGATTCTGGAACTACCCTGCACTATGTTCTTCATGGTAAATTTGGTTTTGTAAAGCACTTTGTGGATAAATCCTGAATTTATCCAAGGCTTGGTAGGATTAGGAGTGGAGCTGGTTGGGCATTTTCTGATGAAACCCTTTTTGTTAGAAGATGCTGATTTGTTTAAACCCAAACTGTTCACTGGAAAGGGACAGTTTCAATGAAACTCCTGATTTTTTTTTAATTGAACACAATTTTAAATTGTTGTAACATCTATTTTTGAAACCAAAAGTTTTGTTTTGTGGTTAGAAAGGACTTTGCATCCTGACATTTTAACTAAGTTACAGTAAAACAAATTTAAAAACCTAAGAAGGTTGAAATCAAAATGAGACATTTCACAATTGATCCAATTTGAATATTTTTTTCAGATTATTGAGTCATGAAAATTTTCTAGGCTTTGAATTTTTTTCCTAATTCATGATGGGAAAATGTTTGAAATCCTGAAAATCCATGTGGGTCACAAAAATAAATTTGCATGAGTTCTAAGGAGGAGTGGGGCAAAGACTGACAGCTTTGCCTTGCATTTGCCTCATGTCTCTTTTATGTCCTTTTACAGTCTGAACGAAAATAAGAGGGAAACTAAGATGACACATCCCAAAAAATTACACCCTAGTAACCGATCTGCCCCTACATTATTATATTGGTGGTATTACACTAGCAACTAGCAGCTTCAACACTAGGATGCCACTGAATGAGGTGCTGTATAAACACATAGTAAGAGGCCATCTCTGCCCCAAAGAGTTTATAGTTAAATAGACAGGACAGACAAAGGGCAGAAAGAGAGAGCAGCAAGGAGAGAGGAAGTGAGTCACACAGAGGCAGTGCCAGGAAGACAGCCCAGGTCCTCTCTGTCCTGTCACACCAAGACTAAGATATGGGAGCGCTGTGTGTGTGCTGTGTGTGTTACAGCCAATGGCAATCACCACTTTGAAAAGTTTGTTCTAATTCCCATTATTTTCAGCATGTTTCAGACTCTGCCCCCGCATCGCAATGTGAGAAAATTTGTTCCAGCCTCATTCATCTGAATTGCACTGGATAGAATTCTCTCAAAGCATTTCTTCAAATGTCAGACTATAGTGACATAGCGTCACGTGATCCTGTTAACAGATGGACCAAAGACAGACTTACAGTCTGAATTAGTCCTAGCTACTTACAATATAGTTGGGAGCTTATGATACTAATAGAGTCATGTATTTATATCAAAATAAGCCATCTCAGGTTAATTAAAAAATACTGTGGGGTGATTCACTGATTCTCAAGAGATGAACTGGTCCTTATTAGACTTAGCGATTACTTTGTGCAACAGATGAAACTTTGTTATAGATTATCCACGGAAATCAACAGATAGCTATTACCCAATGGGAATATACTGATTGTTAAACCAGGTGGCTATTGCTGGGTTTATATTGTGGATGCTCAAATGTTATATGAATGTGGGAAAATGGACAAGGCTAACAGCAGGCAGTTAAACTGATTAGTGAACTTCCATCTCCTGGATTCTCTAAAGCATGTTCGTAGAGCACCAAGCCTGCACAGAATCCCAGTGGGATTTCTAGATCTCTCATTAATACATGTCTTGGCTGAATCACAAGGTGTGCTAGCGGTGGCCTATGAAATCAATCTACAGTGAACCAGCCAGTTATTCAGAAATAATGTGTCAGAGAATCCTCAGTCTGTTTGGTAGTTTATATGAAATGAGCTGAGATGCCCAGAAGACAGCAGTGAACACACGGTTCATGTGAGGCATAACAGTCTAATCAGCACTCAGGTTGCCAATTAGCACTAACTACTACCCTAAGTGGCAAACCTCAGCAGATGGGCCAAATATTGGTTTGGCCCTGGAAACTGAACTGTGCTGCCTGTCTCCCAGAAAAGGCAGCTCCTGATTAGGGATGAGGCACCATGTTTGTACAGAGCAAAGTGCAGCAGATGCCTCTCCCACTGCTGCTCACTTCATGCTGATTTGCACCAGCCTAAGCATGATCAGAATCAGGCCCTAAGAACTCCTGGGCTTTCCGGAACAAGCCTCACCAACATGGATAAATATCTGAGTGATCTTGGAGACATTATTGATGCTGCAGCTCCACAACTGCATCAGAAAGCATGGGCAATTGTTTTTAATTCCATCTGGCATTTGGTTTGACTGTGAGGATTTTAGGAAGGGTTTTGATGGATATCTTGCCTTCTCCTGTTTGTCACGTTCTTTCTGCAGGCTTTATCCATTGCTGGTTTCCAATGTCAGGCACTGAACAGAGGTTACCCTTTCGCTGCTGGCAAAATTGGGTGGCAAGTTCCCATTCCCATTATTTTGTAAAAATGAGACTGATAATGTGAGTTCCTCTCTGTTCTTCTTTTTTCATTGCAAGATAAAAGACTGTTTCTGAAGGCAGCTAACAAACATTGCAAGTGGCTTCTGCAAAGAGGGAACCATGTAGAAAAGTCACATGAGTGAAGAAATGCCAATCAAATGCTGATTTTCGCCATGCTAGAGCCAGTGAAACACTATGGGGCAGATCCTCAATTGGTGTAAACTGGCATATCCCCAGTGAATTTACTGGAGCTGTGCTGGTTTGCATCAGCTGGAGCATTGGCCACCCAAATTCACCCCTTTTTGTGCCAACTTAAACCTTCTGAGGATCTTGATTAGTGTGTTTAGCCAGCTCAATGCACTGGGTTCACTAAATATTCCCCAGAAATATTCCCTTTTCTTTGCATAGGTTACCTGTGGCTAGCGCTTCTTAGGATGACACAGTCAACCAAATACATCCCTGCTAGAATACTGAGTTACTCCCAGGATGAATTTGGCTCAGTTGGTCTTTGCAGGCTTGACCCAAAGAGAGAGAACCACACTGATGTCAATGGGATTCAGATGAGATTTAATGTATTTTCTTTTCCTCACTCACTAGTTTTCTCACACCAGCTTCTCCTATTGTCACAATCAAAAAAATTAACTTTCAGGAACTTTCTTTTACAGTAATTTCTCTGGTCCTACCAGACAAGTGAATTTATAGTGGGTAAAATGTCATCCATACATCACTGCTCTGAAGTCTATATTCCAGGAGATCTTAGCTGGATTAGCACAGCAGCTGCAAAGCTCAGGCGAAGCAGAGACGGGTGAAGCTCGTAGAGCTTTGTAATGTTTATAGTCTGTACTTTCTTCATTAGAATTATGGAGGTGGGCCCACCGAGACATATTTTGGAAAGGTCATAACTATAAAAACATTATGAACATAATTTTAGCCTTTCTGCTATTTCTTTAATGTTTTATGAAAAGGCAGCTGCTGCCAAAACAGTAAAGGCCATCCACCTCCAAGCTGTCCCCCATCAGAAATGAGATGTATGTGTGGCCGCTCGTCATTCTGTCCAAAGGGCATCAATTGTGTCTGTCCAAGTTCAGGGGACTCAGCCTCGCTGGAAGAGTTGTTGGCTGGATTCATGTTGGGCCAGATTCTAAAAAGGCCGAAGCTTCCTTGTCCATTCTTGGGGGGGAGTGAATGCTAGGTTAGGTTAGATGATAATGCTACAAACACCAGACCTCTAGTATTGCTACCACTCCAGTGAACCCTCCTGAAACAAATTTAACTAAACTAGTTATAAAAACAGTTCAAGTCACTGTAGTCTTGTCTACACTGTGGTTCCCAACAGTTTAAAAATGCATTTTATTTTATTGGGGGTGGTATTCTCATATGGAAATTGGCTTATATTACATATAGAACATGACATTGGGCAAGGTATATAAGCATAAATATATAGCTAGTATGGATAAAACGCTGTTTAGGGTGACCAGACAGCAAGTGTAATAACTGGGATGGGGGTGGGAGGTAATAGGTGCCTATATAAGAAAAAGTCCCAAATATTGGAACTGTCTCTATAAAATTGGGACATCTGGTCACCCCACCCTGTTGCAGGAGCAAAGTGTGTCTGAAAAATTGGGCTCTCAAATAGGGTGATCAGATGTCCCAATTTTATAGGTAGAGTCTCAATTTTTGGGTCTTTTTCTTACATAGGTTCCTATTACCCTGCACCCCATGTCCCGATTTTTCGCACTTGCTGTCTGGTCACCCTACTCTCACATAGAAATAAGGAGGCTTTGGATACAGTATCTTTTTTGAACTGTTCTTCTAGGGAAATGCAACCTAGATGGAGCTACTATAAGGTGGGTGCATAACTGGTTGGAAAACTATTCTCAGAGAATAGTTATCAGTGGTTCAGTCATGCTGGAAGAGCAGAACGAGTGGGATCCTGCAGGGACTGGTTCTGGGTCTGGTTCTGTTCAATATCTTTATCAATTATTTAGATAATGGCATAGAGAGGACACTTATAAAATTTGCAGATGATACCAAACTGGGAGGGGTTACAAGGGCTTTGGAGGATAGGATTAAAATTCAAAATGATTTGGACAACTGGAGAAATGGTCTGAAGGAAACAGGATGAAATTCAATAAAGACAAATGCAAAGTACTCCAGTTAGGAAACTGAGAAATGAGTGCCTAGGAAAGAGTCCTGCAAAAAGGGATCTGGGGGTCATAGTGACCCACAAGCTAAATATGAGTCAACAGTGTAACAGTGTTGCAAAAAAAGCAACCATCATTCTGGGATGTATTAACAGGAGTACTGTAAGAAAGACACAAGAAGTAATTTTTATGCTCTGATTAGGCTTCAGCTGAGGTATTGTGTCCAGTTCTGGGAGCCACATTTCAGGAAGGATGGTGACAAATTAGAGAAAGTCCAGAGAAGAACAACAAAAATTATTAAAGGTCTAGAAAACATGACCTCTGAAGGAAGATTGAAAAAAATGAGTTTGTTTAGTCTGGAAAAGAGAAGTCTGAGAGGGGACATGATAACAGTTTTCAAATACACAAAAGGTTGTTACAAGGAGAAGGGAGAATTTTTTTCCTTCTTAACCTCTGAGGACAGGAGAAGAAGCAATGGGCTTTAATTGCAGCAAAGGAGGTTTAGGATGGACATTAGGAAAAGCTTCCTAACTGTCAGGGTGGGTAAGCACTGGGATAAATTGCCTATGGAGGTTGTGGAATCCCCATCACTAGCGATTTTTAAGAGCAGGTTGGACAAACACCTGTCAGGGATGGTCTAGATCAGCAGTGTCCAACAGAAAATGGATGCTAGCCACACTTGTGGTTTTGAATTTTTCTTATTAGCCACATTATAAAAAAGCCACATGCATTAGCCAGAATTTAATAATCTATTAGACACTGCTGGTCAGATTAGGTGGCCTGTCTAGGTCCCTTCCAGTCCACTGACTCTGTGTAGAAACATTTCCATTAAAAAGGTACATATTCCAAGAAAAACATAATTACGAAATGCTGTCTAATGCAAAGAGTCTCAGTAAATCCTATGGGATTTCATCAATAGTTACAGTGTAGTGCTACTTATGGCCTTGATGCAGCAAGGCACTTAAATATGTGCCTCATTGTAAGCACATGACTTTTTGTACTACTCATGTGCTTACAGTTAGGCATATGCTTAAGTATCCCGTGGAAGTGAGGCATACGGGAACTAAAGTGTAATCTCCATTGTGCTGTTTGACTTCAGAGTTATACTCCGAGCTTTGCTACTGATTCATCTATTAACCTGGGGCAAATTGCTTAGGAGTGGATTTTGCCACCCTTACTTGCGTTGTGTATACCTTACTGTATGTAAGAATGGCAGAATCAAGCCCATAATCTTTCATGCCTCAATTTACCAAACTGTAACATGGTAAAGTAGTACATTCCTACCTCACAGAGAACATGTGAGGATCAGTGTTTGTAAGAATTCTCATTATACTTAGATGAGTTACAGAGAAATTAGCTGGTTTGCTCCACCGCCAATAACTCTGTGGCAGTGTTAGGATAGAACCCAGGAATCCAGACTGCTAATCCTCTGGTGAATGGAATGTATTCCACAGTTTCATGATGTACCTAAAAAGGAAATTCTAGCCACCTGAAAACAAACATCAATGCAGTTCCAGTCAGCAGAGAAACCTCGTGAGAGCTTTTCAGCAGTATAACAGCATGGGAGTGCAAACACACAATGCATTTCAAACAAAAAATGAAATGAACCAGTGTCTGGTGGTTCCATCAATACTAACTGCAGCCAAATATTTATAATGCTTTCTATCTAGCTTATAATCAAATGCAGAGCTTGCCACTTTTCCTCAGTCATTTGTTCGAAGTTTCTTGTAAGAAGTACAAAACATTGTAGGAGACATAATTGAGCTTTTTTCTTGTAATTACAAAGATGATTGGTCAAATTGATCAAAATAATCTCCCCAAAGTGATGAAAAACATGAAAACAAGAGGACAACAGAATCTAAGAATTGAGATACTAAAAGCAAATGGGGAGGTTAAGCAAAACAGTTCCATAAACAAGTACAAAATACATTTAATCGGGCAGTGCAAGGAACCGATAAAACCGGGAGCAATGTGTTTTCAAAAGAAAACTAAATGAGTTTGTACACCAGGGAACACAAAAAGGATGTAATGGGAAAATGCAGATAAAAAAACTACTTCTTTAAAAAAATCTCTTTTCTCTAGTGCTTAGATTCATTTAAACAAGTTTTTCTGTCTGTAATAATTAGGGATCAAATTCTCAACTGAGTTCCATTGGTGTTCAGCCACAGTTTCGATGTTCATTTTTAATTATTTTATGTTAATGTGTTCAGGTGTTTTAGCTGCATTCAGTGCTATGATAAGGTGCGGGATTTTTACACTGCTGGAGAGGGAGGTCCGAAAGCTCAGAGAGTGAATGAAAGGTACAATAGAAGAGTAAACTTCCACAAGATGCCCTACCAATGAGCTTCCAATCTGATCTGGAGTGACCTCAGCTAGGACTGAGAGCATGGTATGTTTTCTATTTCCATTCAAGCCATTACCCCACTACCAGCTCTTCAGTCAAGTTGTTCCGTGTCTGAGTCAGAAAAAAAACCATCACAATGGTTTTCTGAAAAACAAGACCACTAATTAATTTTACAAAGACCAACAAATATCTTTCAGATGGCAACACTTTACACCAGGGTTGACTTTGCATCAATGACCAGCTACAAGAGAACTGCTTCACATTCCATTAATCATCCTCTGAGCTACATGGTTCCCCACCACCCCCATCCCAACATCTCCCCAAAGCTTCTAAGTTACAGTGGCTACTGGGGAGCTGCAGCATGGCAGACTGTAGTTACATGTAATGCTGAACACTGTGACACCCAACATTTGACGTTTGTTGGAAGGGTAGTTCCCTTGGGCTGTGTAGGTGAAATTGGACCCAGGGCAGAGGGTCAATGCAAAGCCTATAAATATCACTGGAGTCTCTTTTATATCTTATTTTGAGCACCAAAGACACTTGCCACGCTGGGCAGATGTTAGCAAAAGTTGTAGTCACTGTTTTTTTGGAAGAAGATTGTTCCCAAGATGGAAAAGGAAAGTGGGAGAAAGTTCTCTAGGAGCTGTTATGGATTTGTTCTTCAGTGGATGCCAGATTCATCATGGGATAAAGCCCATGCTGGGATGCCTGGGCTGAGGATGGAGATAGCAGAGAAATGCCATAAAAAAAAATCTTTTCCACAAAAAAACAAGCAAACTTTCCTGTTCTGTGCTGTGCATACTATGCAATTTCCAAGCTCCAGCCCTGTGGCCTAGAATTCTCCTGGCCTTGTTTCTAATGGGAATATCCTGGCTGGTGAATGTCTGTAGATGCAAGGGGAACTCAGTCTCAGGTTATAATTTCTTTTGTGTTGGTGAGGGGATATTTGTACGGTCAGTTCCATTACAGCCATCGCCGGCAGAAAACACCTTTGCTAGACATTCTTCTGGTTTAATTGCAGTCCATGTCTCCGGAATTCCTTTGCTTTTTGAAAGCTGAAAAAGATGATTAAACTTCCTGGGCCAGATCCCCAGCTTGAAGTCATGGAGTCTTGTACCACCTGAGGATCTAGCTCTATAGTCCTATAACATTTTCCACACTTGTCAATTTGATTATGTCTATTTCATATCTCAACATTTTATAACTACAGCAACCAATGGGAGGCAATGGAAAGACTTAGTAATAAAAGTGCTTCCTATTAAGAAAGGTTATACTAGTACATCTTATTACTCTCTTTATAAACTGTAGTAGGCAGTAAAATGTTAATTTCTCATTCTCATGAGAAACATTGAACCCAAATACAGAGAAAGTTGAACTCAGAATTAGCTCTTAGTTCTTGTAAAGTCATTTAATGGGTGCTTCTTCCCATAGACTCTCCTCCAACTGAGATGGCAAAATTGGTAACTCAGTGAGTAAGAAAATGTCTGGTGTATCATTTGCCTTATTAGCTCATCTCCTGCTGACACTTGGCAAAGGACGACTGATCTCTTCCTGCCTCAACTTCAGCTAGTAATTTCCAAGGTCTGCCTGTCTTATGGCTGTAAATGATGCTGCCTCTGAACACAATTTAAGTTCATACTACATCTTCCATTGAAACTTGTTCAAGCCACACAAAAAGAGAAGATAAAGGGTGATGTTCTGGCATCTGTCTACCTTTCTTAAGTCAGGAGAAGAAAACTCACTCAGCTTAATTTAGGCATATCCCCATTTATTTATTTTGCTTAAATTTGTTTGAATGGAGGACTCAGGGGTCCATTTTTCTCTCAGTGTGGCAGTAGAATTGCATGTATAATTTCCATTAACCCCGCTGGGAACTGCACACAGATAGGAATAGATTCCCCCACGTGGTGTTCACTATTAGGTTTGCAAAGCTCGATGCATTTATGGTTTCTATAGTGATTATCCCTTTCTGAATCTACAGAACCGATATAAGGCACAAGGTCTCAATGCAAGCTTCTCAATACCTTCTCAATGCAGCTATGCCTCCCTCCTGACTTGGAGGTGCTTGCAGTCGAGCTGGGAAGGTACATATGGGAACAGGAGGACAATTCTGGGGCAATTTAGCCTCCATGGTGTGCATTCAATCCTAGTTTCTACAGCAAGGTTGCTGATTGTAAATGAATTTCACTCTAGGGAGAGAGCAACACTTCTCACCTGTATTAGGAGAAAAAGCATCCTCTGTCTATCATCAGAATTTCAAACATCTCTGCTGGTCACTCAACATCTTCTCATGTTCCAGAGGAACCAGCCCCGCTCCTTTAGCCATTTTCCTAATTTAGATCCTTCAGAGCTGGCGTCATCTCCGCTGCCATCTGCTGCTCCCTCACTTTGTAAGCAATGTCCTCCTTGCTGGTCTCATGGAGAGCTCTAATCAAATCAAGGGTGAAATTTCTCCCCTGTGCAGAGGGCTCAAGAGAGGGATAAGTGTTGCTGGCCTATGGCACAGAGGTAAATTTCATCCTTATTTCCACATCTTGCTCAAGAATCTTTTCCTCAGACATGCTCCTCAGTCCCCTGGTTAATATAAAATCCAGGTCTGACTTAGTTCAACTATAATCAGTATATATAGTACAGTATGTTTGCTGAGCCATGACCATTATTCCTAATAAAACATGTCGATTAACAAACCAAATCCCTGTGCAGCCCAGGAAAAGTCAGTATCTGGGTCAATCTTAGGCCTACTGGCAGAGATCCACGTCTTTTGCCAACGTCAGGTGACCTTTGATAACCCCACGTGCATGGAACTCCACCAAGCCAGCACAATATTATGTCCACACAGGAAATACCCCCTCCTGAAAGTGATGACATCAGCCAGTTAGCAATGCCTGATGTTATGACATCACTCTTGCGGACAGTGCTTGATCTGCATATTGCAGTGTGGTATCCAGAGGCTGGGAGGACAGGTTTGGTTATATTTCTTCAAGCCAACTTATGAGTTTCCCTCTGCTTGAAGGCATGTGTACATCATGACAGGACTTTGCTTCACGTGTAGTAGGTAGCTTCCTTTACTGCGAGTGACATATTATGATTTTGCCTTCACCCTTAATCAAACAAACTTTAGCATAAATGTTTCCTTAAATTTACAATGTTTTACAATAATTCTCATTATACATGGCACCTTCTGTAATCCACTGCATAAGCATCCTTCTACAATACCCCATCAATCCCTCCTATCATGCCAACACCATATTTTTATTTATAAATTGCAGGCAGAATGAGCAAGGGATGGAAAATATACCAATAAAATAAAAATCTGGTTTTATTTTAAGATCAGAGTGCTGATTTATAGAAGTCTCTATTGCCTTAAAATCATTCACTCTGACACTTGGGAAAAAGAAAAGAAGGCTGTTTCTATGAACAAAAAAAAATGGCACTACAGGCTAAGTATACATAGACTCCCCTCTCATAGTCAATATAATGATGCACTGATTTGAATATAGATCTGTGAAGGTGGCTGCTCTACAGGTGACTGCAGAATGAGAAGTGGACTTAGGAAGTCTTAAAAAACAACCCATCAAGCCTCTTTTATAATTTACAAAACTAGGTTGTTACTGGCAACCATTGAGAATAGAACTAAATAGCTACACGGTGCTCGTATGCTGCTGAGGAATTTTAAATAGAAATCTTTGTCTCTCAGTTATGTAAAACAGTTGTTCCCTTCTTCCGCACTGTGTCTATACAGCACCCTCCTGAATGGATTCCCTTTTAAAAACTAAGAATGACTTTTTCCACAGTCACATTCAGCACCGCTGACAGGATGACAAAAAGGTCTGCAGCCTGCCCACATCCTAGGGCTGTTTTTCAGCCCCATGAAAGCAAACCCCTTCACTTAAGTGCTAGTGGACAGCAATGCTTCCCAGAATTTGCATTTCTCATTAGCTTTATGCCTGTAATATGGGGATCACTTACTTTAATGAGCTAATGCAAATACTTTAATAAGAATCATAGCTACCTACTACACACAGGTGTTGTGAAGAACAGGTGATGTTTAATGAGTTAATGAGATCACAGGATGAAATATGCTATAGAAATACAAAAGTGTATCCCTCTCAACCCTGTGTTCTGTACTGTAACTCCCTCCTATAGTATATTATCATGAGCAGCTATTGGATGTTATTGATTGTGCTGGGTAAGATCTTCTTTGTTCAAAGAAGTTCCAGAGCTTTCTTGAGGAGGGAAATGGCTGCTTGGGGAATGCTTCTCTTTCTCAGATAGAGGGGAGATATTTCTGAGGCCACTTCAACTATCACTGAGCCGGCTAGCTTTAAAATCATATTCAGCTTCACATTAAATATTAAATAGAATAGCTACTAAGAATAAAGTTACTTACATGATTCTGATTAAATGTTTTCTGGTGAGCAAGGATTCATCAGATTAAATTGGGAGTTGCTTCTAAGCCCCATTATAACTGAGGTTTTAAATGGAAATTGAAGAGAAATGACTGACGGGACATCAGTAATGGAAAGCTTATAGTCAGCTTAAAAAGAGGAAAATATAATTCAGAAAGATAATGTTTAATCTCACTGGGTTTTTTGATCACTCAAATCTTAGTGGATATAGGGAAGTAGCTGATTTTTCAGTGAATTCATTGTTCATTGCTTTGTCATTTACTTTGAAGGATCAAGTCTTAATGTCCTCTCCAAAATTTATCAGGCACATGAAAATATCTGAGAATGTAATATATTCTGTGACATCCATTCAAAGGGATATAACAATATTAGCGATGGTGAAATGTACCCTATGAAAAGAGCTAACACAAGGTATATGAACCACTTAAATATTTCACTGTATGGGTAAGTATACACAGGGATGGTGTCCCTAGCCTTTGTTTGCCAGAAGAAGGGAATGGGCAACAGGGGATGGATCACTTGATGAATACCTGTCCTGCTCATTTCCTCTGAAGCACCTGGCATTGGCCACTGTTGGAAGACAGGATACTGGGCTAGATGGACCTTGGTCTGACCCAGTATAGCCATTCCATATGTGCTTCTTAAGTATTATGTTCACTGAATACAAATGGACAAAGTGGATAAAAACATAAAATGCCCTAGTCAGGAAGGATGCAATGTAACCCTTCATTACTTCTTAGAATTACAAACCCTAGCACACAAAATCCCCAAAACAGAGGGGGACAAAGCAGGCTGCTCCCTAACGCAGAGAGGTACAACTCATCCCACCTTACTGTAGGTTGGCTCTTTGCAGACTGACTGCTGCTAAGTCCATTTCCCTACAAAAGCACCTGCCTGCAAGCAGGAACAGACCTTCCCCCTAAAGAATATAAAGTGATAGTTAGTGTGATGTGTTAAAATTGTGATCTATCTGCCATCCTGGCCCACACTGAATAATACCTGACTCTTTGCACAGTCCTATGAATTTCAGTGCAACTAAGCAAGGATTAAGATAATACTCAGTGTGAGGAAGGGGGTCAGAATCTAGCCCTAGAGGAGTAACTAGACCATGGGTTATGAGAAGCAAGAGATCATGCAACTGTTACAGGACAAAGAACAAATGTTATCAGTCTCAAACACTGTGATAAGGTCACCAGGATGCATTTGACTCCGTACAGTGGTGATGTGTTTTGGGTACCTTACTGTCACCATGATGATAGTGAGAAATTGGAGGGAATTCAGTGAAGGGAATCTAAAAAGAAAACGTATTTAAGGGGCTGGACAGATAATTTATGAAGACAGATAAGAAGAACTGAAATGGTATAGCTTGGCCACATACAAAAAATGTGAGGGTATTTGATAAATGTCTACCAATATTTCAGGGGATTCAGTTCCAAGGAGAAAGCGCAATTGCTGGGGGTGGGTCAAGGCCAGGTATATAAGAGTAATAGGATGAAATTTAAAAATATGTATGGGGGGGGGGAAACTTCCTACTTGTGAAATAATCTGCCAAAGGAAATGGTGGAAGCCCCACAAATTGAGTCAATAAAACTGGACAAGATACTAGAAAAATCTATGAAAAGGAACAATTCTTCATCCCCCCATGCAAGGGCTTTTCCATCTTTCATTTCTGTGATTGTCTGATATGTATTGTAGCCCTCTCTTCTAGACACCATGCTCCCAAACCAGATATCTCCCCTGTGTAACTCCTGCACTTACTGTTGCTCCACTGGGCTGGTTTCAGACAGCACCCTGGTTATCGGTCCCTGAATCTCCCAAGATAGAAATTATGAAGTAAGTATCCAACTGCCTGGGGGTGACATACTGGAGGAGGTAACTTATACCTCTAATAAACCTTGATGCTACTTGCAGGAGTATTTTGCTAAGGCAGATGGAATGGCTGGATTAATTGAAAGGGTCAAGTGTCTTTGTTGGCATTCTTACCCCGATTGATGGGTTTTATTTTCTCATCATCTTCCTCTGTTTCTCTCATTTTTAAAAGAATTACTTATTTCCAGCAAGACTTGACTCCCTTGCCACCTTCCCCTTCTAGCTATAACTAGTCACAATTATCTTGGTAGACTTCCTGTGCACATGATAAATACACCTCATTCCCTTTTTAACAATCCTGCAGCCAATAAAAGACAATAAAATGTGAAATGACATGCAAATTGTGTCCCCAAAGAGTGGTAAAGTGCTAAGCTACTGCTCCATGCAATAATCAGATGAGATTTTTGTCTTTAAACAAATAACTCTAGTTAACCAAGAAGAATATTCAAATTGTGTAGCAATGTATTTGAGGAGCACAGGGAGCTAGCTGATAGCCAGTGAGCTATATTGTATGCTCAGTAACACCAGTGTAAATGCAGAGAAACTCCATCTACAGAGAACAGGGTTTGAATGCGTCTCCACACTAAAGCTGCTAGGGAGGGAGAAAACAGTTTTAATTTCCGATCAAGCTTTGTATGAAAACAAGCAAGTTCCCTTTATTTCAGCTAATAGACTTTAAATAACTTACAATTGCCTAGTTTGCCTCACAGTGGATGCTAACAACCTGCACTTAAAGTTGTATAGTTTTAGGCTATATTATACCACCTGAGGAAGGCACGTATCAGGGGTTCAGAATTGTCTGCTCAAAGGGCAGGGCGCTAGCTTGGGTCACAAAGAAGATTTTAAATCCTCCCTTCTCTGAAGCATGCACATACACCCAGATACCATGGGCCAGGCCCCCTGCTGGAGCAAAGCACCATAGTGGAGGAGGTCAAAACTGAGAATCTGGCCCACACATAGTGAGATGCTTGTGTCTAATGGGGGCACTAATTAAAGCATCCATTTGGAGAGAAAAGTGCAGAAATGCTTTGCCTATTGTTAAGTGATATGATTCCCATTTTATCATTAGCCTCAATTTTCTTTCCTTTTTACTAGAATAGCTGTTCTTTCAGCCCTGATTTCAAATACTGGAGCATTTACACTGCACCTCCTCCATTTCTTCATAAATTCTTCAAAATGCAGCTGATGGAAGCAGGACTGAATTTCTGCTACATGGAAACCATTTGGGAATTTTTTAAAATTAAACTACCAGGGGCTGATGCTATATTATAAAGGAACTATAAGAATCTGGTGCAAACTCACACAATTCCACTGACTTCCAGTCCAATTCAGATCAATGGAACCATGCCAATTTACACCAGACAGAGTCTAGCCATAATGTAGGCATAAATCATCAGAGAATATTTATTAGAGCTTGTTGAGAAAGAGCAAAAATATTTCTTCAAAAATTAATTTTGGATCATCTCTAATATTTATGATCCTGGAATTGGAAAGACATTTTCTGTGCCTGTTTTCAATATACTTTTGGATGTTAGAGGAACCCGACTTTGCAGCTTACTAAGCATTCTGCTATTCAAAGTAGCAGAAAGCAAAGGTGGCCACTACTATCTGAAATGATGGCACCAGTACACTACTTCAAGGTGAATAGTTACTGCATTGTATTATTGAGGGGGGCTCTGTAGGTTTAAGCACAGATATAAAAACTCACACAGTCCCCTGGTTCTGTGACATGACTTCAGTCTCAATGGCTGCACAACCCTTATAGAGGCTGTTATTTTCATTTGCCCTCTCAGAAGTGATTTGGTCAGTCTCTTAAGTACAACCGAGAGAAGATCAGTCGCTCAGAAACCGTGCATTTATGGGCTGGGCTGGATGTCAGCCATAACACCAGGCAAATGCTAAGCCGCCATCTTGAAAAATACATATCTTGCTGCATTAGGGGAATCATCACATACTGCCAAAAAGCAGGTAGCAGCCTAAAGGGACAATGCTGAAGCCCAGAGGATGCAAACACACTACACTAAAGTGGCAGCAGCTGCTTCTGATGCTAAAGCTCTTTCAAACCATCATTCTCCAAAGGGAGCTAGAAATGGTACTTGGGGCCTTTTACCCTTAGGTCACTGCCTCTAACCCAGCCCAAACAGGTTCTGAATGTAGAAGACAAAGGTGCTAATCCCCAGCCCAACTGCAGAACCGGTGTGGCTCTGCTGTGTTTCCGCAGGGCTCTGTGTCCAGCACCAGTGCCCTTGAACTGGAAAAAAAAGTCAACCATTAAAAATATTGCTGGCCAGTGGCAGCAAAATCGGGTGCTCAGATGGCGCCTTTGACAGGACTGTATCTCTGACCTCCAAGTTCTGCTTCAGAAACCAACCTGCTTCATCTCAGGCTGTACTTATGAATGGGGCCCAGAAAACCCTGCCCTCCACCTCTCCAAAGGTCTGAGGATTGCACAGCATTTCCACCTCCACACTAACACTACTTATCACCAAGGACAGGCCTAATCCAGCAGTTCCTATGTAGGCCAAATTTCCATTAACAACAGCAGGAGTTCACCTGTTTGAAGGATTGGGCCTGCTAACAGCACATTGTTTTTATTTTGCTTGATTCTTCCAGCCTGGACTTCATTTCAGTGCAGTCCCATCCAAGTGCCCAGCGCTGCTAAGTCTCCCTGGCAACTGAAGTAGTGCTGATGATAGTCTTTAAGCAGAATTGAAAAGATTGTTGTCCTCTCTGTTCCAAAGCAAAGCTGGCTCCCACGGAGCACGGTGACCTCTGCAAATCAGGCACTGACAGTAATGACAAGCCTGCACCACGCAACGAGTCATCAGAAGCTCGGGGAAGGGCTCCCTGCTGGCCTTGTGAATGCAAGGTGTGCATGGTGGAACTGTCAATAGGGCTGGGCCTGGGGATTAGACAGGGTATTGATTGATCTAGTAGCTTTAATATACATCAAAGGGAAGTAGAGAAGCTGTCAAAAGTACTGAAGGAAACTGAACATCAACAGCAGTAAAGGTTGGAGATCACAACTCCATGTGGAGGGTCGCTCCTGCCAGGATACGTGCCGACAGCTGCTTTGCCAGTGGCCTCTGCTCTGTATTGGGGCAGCTAGGATGAGCAGTAATACAGACTCCATATGGATCAGCAGCGCTGGCCCCGTATCGAGCTGCAGTGAGTCCATGGTTCCACTTGTGCTGTAAACTGCAACACTCTGTAGCAAAGCTCAGTTTGCTTGGGGGTCTCCGGGTGGATATTAACCATGATCTGAGGCATAACAAAAAGGCCAATGTGGAGAAACCTCTCCTGTCTTTCTGGGTTTATCTGCTGGGATACACAGAAATCTGCACAGGCCCATGCGGACTGTATGGGCATGCACGCAATCACTCCACAGGTTGCATGCAGTAATGTGTGTGGGGAGAGCTCTGCTTGGAAATGCTCTTTTCCCTGTAAAGTGGGGTCTCATTCAGAGCTGGGTGATACCATCATTCATCCTACTTTCGACAACCATCCATTGCATCATAATGAACATCATTCCGTTCAAGGGTAATCGGCGGGGAAGGACCACGCCCAGGGCTTTCGGGACAGGTCATTGCTGAGTGCTTTGCAGGACTTCTGCCTCAATGGCCCTGATTATTTACCAGCTAAATAATGCAAAGCTCAAAGCCTTAGGAACTACCCATAAATCCCCACAATCTCCTTCTTCCTTCTGTTCAGACAGCCCCACTGGAGAAGAGCGTCCTCCACACTCCAAGCAGGTGTGGGACACTATAAGTTTCACGGAGGGAGGCACAAAAAAAGGAGGTGGGGGACAAAAGGTCATTAATAAAATTCTGTTCTCACTTAGGAATTGTGTTTTTTGGAAGGGGGGGAAGGGGTGTGGAGAGGGATCAACAATCTTGACAGTATATTTTCCCCTCCCTCCACACTGTCGTGAGCAAACCCTCGAGAGCAAACCCTTAGCTTAACCCACCCAGCTACTCAACGGAGGAGAGAGTGCACCCAAAGGTGCAGAGTCCTCCTAGTGCAAGGCACTGCTAATCCAGACTGATGGCACAGGTAACTGGATGCATAAGTGACTGTGGTACATTATACTAAGACAAGCTGTGGGACTGGGAAACCTAAGTCAGGTTTCACTGTCTGCTTTGGAATCAAGCGTATGTAACGGATAGCACAGCTCATGTGATCATAAACGACCTCCCGAGCCAGCTGGGAGAACTAGATCGCCTCTGTAACCCCACCAGGAACACTCCTTATTCCTCCTCGTCAGCCATTCCCCAGTGGAATCAAACACTCTCCTCATCCCCTTTTGAAGCCCTGCTCCTTAGCTTAACCCTCCTTTGGCACACACACACCCCTATTAGCAGATAATACATCTCTGATCTTAAAATGGGTCAGTGTGGGCTCTGTTCTGGGTTCCAGTTTCTCCACTGCTAGGAAGAAGAAAAAGAACTGTCCAGAATTCCCCTTTGCATCACAGTCTGTGGGTAGACCCCACAGCATTTGGGGACTGTTCAGCATTAAGAGAAAGCTGGAAGAAAAATTTCATTCTCTGAGTGCCCCTCTCTTACCTGACTCAGTTATCTACCTGCTTCAGCATTTCCCTGCTTGATTTCACACTAAGTAAGGCATTTCAAATGGATATATTTCTCCATTCAGAACACCTTGTTGTTGTATGTTGAGAGGCTGTCTGTATTCCTTATCTATTGCTGGGGTGGTGTGATTGTGTTTATGGAAATAGAAATTTCTGGGAGGAGTGAGGTAGTATATTGAAGCCCCTACTCCAAAATCTTAGCTGTGTGTCATGGAAAGTGTAAATAGGAAGGAGGTTTTGTTGCAATAACACACTGATTCCTACAGCTGTTTGGTTCTATTGCATTCTGCAGGGCACTCCCTACTGTGCTATTCTACCTCTCTAACATGAGTGCCTGCACTTGCACACCTCCCAAAATATTGAACCAAGTTTTTACATTATAGTGCAGACCAACAATGAGCACAGAAGTGGGCATTGCAACATTGAATAGGTTCAGAGAACATGAACTAAAGATCAAGAGGCAGAACTCCCAGGAAGGGCTAGCAATACAAATAAAACTTTTTCCTTTTATACTTAGACCAAGGATCTCAAACTACTTTATAAATATTAATCAGCAAGTGTGAAATAGCTGGAGATTATTAACACATTTTACAGCTGGATAGAAGGGGGCACAGAGTTTAAATGACTTGCCCATTCTGCTCCAGGAGTCAGTAGCAGAGCTGGGAACAGACTGCCTTGTTTTCTCTCTGAGTCTCAACTTCCTAATACTTTGCTCTTGCCAACCAAAGGACAAGATATCCCTCAGGCAGGCTAATGACAGGAACAAGACCAGATAGCATTATTGTGCTGTTGTTAGAAACATTTCCTTGCTAAAGGGTGGGTCTTCTCTAAAAAGTAACCCTGGGAAAATAGAATCATATTTATTGTCCCTCAATGATTCCTTATCACAGATAAAACAGCTTTGGCTGCTTCCCTCACTGAAGAGTAACCTAGGATCTGAGCCAGCCAAGGCCTTCCCTTCTAGTGCACACTCACCTATAATAAAGCTTTCGGAGGCTAGATTAGGCCCTCAGTGACATCTGGGCAGCTCCTTTTGTCTATGGGTTTGCACAGGTGTAGCCAATAGGAACATTGTGAATAATTGTGCTGATGATGCAAAGGAAGGGATAAAATGCAGCTGTGTCCTGCTTAGCTGTGTGCACTGCAGGGCTAACAGGAGTGACAAACAATGAAAGCTTATTGTGCTCACTAAATTATGCAGGTAGGGCAATAATAGGAGATTTCCTGAGTGAGAAGGTGCCAGCTGTACACGGGCAGAGCCAAACTGCACTTTGAGCAATTGTGTATCAGCACTATGGTTACTCCTTTCCCCAGCCACCCCTCCCAAATGCTCTGTTAAGCAAGCAGGCTGCAAGTGAAATGAAGTGGGAGTCTGGCTCTTTTTTCCCCTTCCTCCCTAAACATGCCTATTTACAGCTTTTACAAATGTTGGCAGGCCCCACTGACGTGCACTGAAGCTCCAATCTGGCCATAGGATTTACCTCAGGGCTGCTGCTGAGAAAGGACTCAACACCAATTACTGCTACCTGTTTCAGCTGGGCCTCCTCTACGACTGGGCAGCCCTCTGCAGACAACACCTGCGACGTCAGCAACAATGAAGCTTAGCTTGGCTGTGCTGGCGCTGCTACTGGGAGCAATGTGGTGGGCATTTACAGAGAGCCGGATTTCACAGCCGTGTCCAAACACCTAACAGTCATCACAGCTGAGCTACTCAGAGAGAGACTCTTCTGCTTCCCACAGTTGGACTGGGGGGAAATTAGGGGAGGAGAGACACCTCCAAAGTCTCAAAACAATTAAGGACAGGCAATAAGTGAGCAAAGGAGGGCCCCACATGGCGGAAAGGAAAGCCTCTACCAGCAGAGCAGTAGAATAAGCTGCTGCTACTATTCACGCAGCTGAGGGGCCGGGAAAGAGAGGAGCTGACTGGGGATATGCAATGGAAATCTAAAGCCATAGCCCAGGATGCAAGAGAAAAATATAATGTGGAGTCAGATAATTGAATTGTTTGTAATGCTGGGAGTGATAATGTAGCCTCCACTTATGCGGGGGAGGATACATCAAGGGGTATGTTGATGCACCCTGGTTACATAGGAAAAGCCAGATGACTCTCAGCTATATTTACACCAGCTAAGGGTGTGGCCCAGGATCTCTGCCTGAAAAGAGGAACAGAAATGGGAAAGGGTTCAGAGCTAGGCTGTGGCTGGTCTTCGGGGAGCTGTATAGGGGCAAGGGAGAGATCATCTTGGGAGGGGCCGACCCTTTTACAGCTTCCATAAGGCCTGAGGAAAAACTGCAGCTGGTGCCCTAGGGAAAGCATGGGGACAGCTACCATGGGACTAACTCATGGGAAAGGGAGAGGGGAGTTCACCCGTGCCTCCTCCTCATGTGTTAAACAGCGGAACTGGCTGCAGAAGGAGTATGCTGAACCTCTTAAAGGGCTGTCTCAGACCGCACAACAATGAGCACACCTAGGGACCTCCCGGAGCATGAGAATTAGATATCCTGACCTCCAATCCCCTCTGCAATTACCTCACTGCTCATCTAGGGCCTGATCCAAGGGGATCCCCGCCCCCAGCCAAGAAAAGGCAGGAAATACATTGAAGTCCCATAATGGTGACTGAGCGCACGTCCCACCTGGAGATGTTGCCATCATGTCCATTGTTCATTGTCTTTATGGAGTGAGAATTTATTTTAGAAAATAACCTGCTCCAGGAGCTGGCTAGATGCCGACACTGCTGAGGGTTCCAGCAGCAGACATCCTGCCATTGCTCTCTGGGGCCTGTGCTGCCACCTCTCCCAGATACAAGACATTTCACCTCCATCAGCTCTTCTTGTAACATGATATAAAGAAAGAAAGGAAAATCAATGCACATCGATGTTGTCGTGCTAGAGTGACATACGGCATTAAGCTACCACTAACTATACACATCTCGAAGTTGCTCTACATAATACAACATGCAGCAGGCAAGGCTGAATGTTCAGATGATATCTGACAGCTATAATTTTGTTTCCCCAGCAGCATTTCATGTCTGATTTACCCAAAGCTCCTTCAAAACATCCCTGCTGATACTGAGAGTTTGTTCTAATGCCATGGAGGTGAAGCAGGTGAGATCACACTATCAGCAAGTAGACATTGAGGTTTCAGGAGATAGGCACTGTGATCTAACCCGTCGTGGCTGAGTGCTGTAATGGGTTACACCTTGTGCAATCCCATTGGTTGTATGTCTTAAATTAAAAGTCTTAGGAAATCCAAATAACAGAGAAGTGCTCCTAAGTGCCCCAGAAAGGTCTGGGTGGCTTTGGCCCAGAAGTATCAAAGCTAGAGCAGTCAGGCTGGGTTGTGCTTGCCCTGTTTTTCAGTGTCTTCTGCACCGAGTTTAATAGAACAAAAGAAACAGAACCCAACCCATAGGACACAGTTACTGTGCTGGGTTTGCTTCCTACCAGCTTTGCCCTTAGATCCCCGTTAACATGAAGATGATCAGACATGCTGGATGTCTTGCACATACAGCCCATCAGCCATTCTGCATTATTCATACATCCCACACTCCTGCGTCTTCCTATTCATTAACACAAACCTTTTCATTCATACATGGAAGGGCCAGATCTTTAGCTGTTTTTATTAGGGAAAGCTCTACGGGAGCCAGTATAACTTTGCCAATTTACACCAGCTGAGATCCAGCCATAAACCCTTTACCTGCTGGAACTCCAGTTCCAGTAAACTTCTGAGCCTTCTTCCAATGACTTCTACAGGTGAAGGTGTGATGCTGTGTGATAGAAGTCTGACCATTTATATCATTGATATTGTCATTGCTATACAATTGCAAAAAATCTTGTACAGAGTATGTTACGTAAGGTGTCAATGGAAAAATGATGGTTTGTTAAGGGTGATTATCCTGTTTCTATGCATTTACTGTTTTTGTATATGAAATTATGAATATTGGTCAGGGGATTTGTATCGTAGACATGTGATTGTGTTCCTGGGAAAGACTGACCAGGTAAAAGTTACATTGAGGCCAAACAGCAGCATGTTGATGGCACATCAAAGACACTTAGCTCTCACAAAGGGTCATAGAAGAAACTCATTCTGCCCAGATATCTCTTCCTGCAGACCTTCAGGCTCCAAGGGCCAGTGGCTACCCGCTTTGGGCCATCAAGACATGTAAGGACATGTGATATGCTCATGTGACTCTGGACTCCATCTTGTGCCAGTAAATTTCCACAAATTGGGCTGTAAGCTTTGTTTGAGGCTGTAAATTTCCAGGCATACAACAAAAGATATTAAAGACCCCATAGAAACATCCATTTTGTCTCTTTCCTGCCCTGATTCTCTGAATTATGGACGTACAACAAAAAAGGAGCATTTGGACTTCCAATCTGGAAGTTAACAGAGAGACTTTACAGCCTGTGTTTCATTAAATTGGTTTTCAGTAATGACTCATCATGGAGTCCAGTGTCTGGGAGGTGAGATGAGGGCTGGAATGCCTAAGGAGACTGTTGTTAACCAGTGTGGTGAGAAAGAACTTTAATTTTGTTACTGGGTTGGTATAATCCCATGATAGAATGACCACTAGTTTGGGGTGAGTCTGCCCTATTTCTCAGCAGTTTGTCCTGAATCTGGCATTCTCAGCTGTGACTCAGTGAGGCACAGTGATTGAAGTCATGTACCTTTTAGGGCTGACTCTGCACTAGTTTTACCATGCCATAATGACTTTGATTCCTGATGCACATTACTGTAAGCTCAAGGAGAATCAGACCAAATATGTACAGCCAGTTCCAGCAGAATTCACTGCTGATGCTTGTAAATCTTCAAAAAACAAATGTGAATGATTCCTTTCCTTTGGAGCTGCAACTGTAACATTTTCTATGTGGTTTGATATTTGCAGACAGGCTAATGTCTGTAGCCTTCTCTCGTAGCTGTTTAACACGATCCTCTTCTAAAAGAAAATAGAACATGAATGATAGTTTCATAACTAGAGGCAGAGCATAACTCCCATCTGCTTTGCTTGCCAGACCTACTTTTAACTCTTTTCAGACAGACAGCATTATCAAATTAATGTAACACTTGTGCCTTTGTGAAGTCCAGAAATGAATGCCTCAGCTTGTGAATTCCCTCAGACTCATTTCCTTTATTGTTCTCCCTCAAAGACTCCTTTTAACTGATGGAGCTAAAACAAAGGGACTGTTAAGTAACAAAACCAGTCTGATGTGCTTCCTATTGATTGTTTAATTGATTACCCAGCCTATGTAGATGTCTCCATGTGCTCAGTTTAGTGAATCAGGCAAACTTTTCCTATTTGAATATCAGAACAGTGAGATTACTTGATTTGTTGTTGTGGAGGAAGAACAGGTGCTTGGATCTAACTGTTCATACTTTGCTAGCAATGTTTGGTTCATTTATGTCTTCTGTGTGGTTGAGCTCTGGGGGAAATGTGATGAGAATAGTTCCTGTTTATCCCAGACTGCATTTGCTTTTTCAGAATGTACTGATGTTATTATGCAAACAGCAATATTTGCAGCACGTGTAATGGATGCCAAGTGTGTTAGCATATTGTGCAATTCTTCCACCCTGCCCACATGTGCTGTGGACTGAAGAGGGTCAACTTGGCACAATATCAGCAAACTCAACATCACCACAAATGGGATCCAACAGCCTGAGCTTGGTTGTTTCCCCTCAGATGAATGACATGAAAATGGACCAGTCTCCCAGTTCAAAGACTTGCATGCAAACGGATGGCAGTAGCTCTTGATGCCACCTGCATCTGAGATCTTTGGATTATATCCCTTGCATTCATGACCACTCAAGGGACATTGTCAGCTGCCTGATGCTAGGGAGATGAGGACAAAATAAGCACATGCACTTCTCAGTGCAATTTGAGTTCGTCACTAGAAATCTCAGAAATAGCCTTTTTTATAGTATTATCGGGACAGAGAAAAAAAGGCAGGCAGACATAAGTAATTTAGAACATGCATAGCTTAAATGAACTTGTCTTGCTGTGATACCCACAGTAAAACCAATGTGCTGCAGTGGAGAATTTAGTTCCCTTTCCAATGAGTCTCATACAATAGCCTTTGTGACATTATGTAATCCTGACATCATTCAAATAGCTGTTTTTCTTAGCATAATTTATTTGTCTCAACATTCCCAGGGAGATACATGAAACGACAAGTCCTACAATATAAGGACTATTGGATGACTGATACTGGATTCTGCATATTATCATGCTAAGCTCTTCTTCAGCTGAGGAAGTGTGCATGAGTTTGTGCTGTGGTTTCTTCTGCAGAAGAAAGGTAGAGACCCTAGTAGGGACAGAACGTTTGTGGTCTTCAGCCATCCTACTTTTGCCAACCTTCCCATTGTCTTTTTTTTTAAAAAAAAAAAATCTTAACACACAGCTTAGCAGGCTGAATATAGGCATTTAACTGTTTGTGCTGAGGGTGAAATTCACTCCTATGCAGACTGGTATATGGACCATTAAAGTTCCATTTAATCCCAAAACTGCATTTCATCCTCCAAGATTAGAATGGAGGATAATAAATAGAGATTACAGCAGGGTGAACAATTCACAATTTATTCATTGAATGTCACCCATTTTCTGTACATAAATTGTACTTAAACAGCCTGTTTTTTCCATTGCATAATTATTCACTATTCATAATTGCTGAATTAATATTTTTTGTAAACACATTTGAGGCTGTGATCTGCTTGCAAGCTGTTTTCTGGGACTATTCACTATCAGTGATTGGATAATCAAGCTGTGTTATGTGTCACTGAAGTCACATGATCTTGTTTCTCTTCCTTGATTGGATAAAGTATCATTTCTAAACTATCCTCTACAAACAAGTACAATTTCATCAGAAAATTATTTTATGGTTTTTTTCAATAAATCCTAGCTGTGATTTGCAAGTTTGCTTCTTGTGATACATGTACATTCACAAAATCTTTCCTCATGTTAATGTTTGCAAAAAGTGAATAAGGCTGGGAAGGATGAACAGCCACAAAGCGACATGACAAAGTGATCAAGGACTTTTCTCTTTTGACATTTGATAAATATTTTTGGTTTAGAAATCCATAGCAATATGTGCAACTTTGCCATTCATTTAAACAACTAAAGGACTTCTCTGGGGACAGGACATGATCGAGTCCAATTTGGATACAGTCTTGAAAAAGTACATTTTCTTAATAATCACTCAGCAATAAAGGGTCCTGATCTGGCAGTTGTGTGTGTGATTGACTACTTCGCTGAATATGGGTGGGTTGCTGAGTGAAAGAAACATAGCAAGATGGGCCTGTCCATGGTGCTGAAATTCAGAGTGCATTCCACTGGAGGCAAATGGAGCATTTGGTAACAATATCATGCTCTGAAGCAGCAGCAAATACACTCCCTGCTGTCTGGTCATATGATAATATTGTCACATTATTACGTCTGATAAGCAATCAGAAGATTCCCATTTTATATAATATAGCTCTAACATCTCTTCTACATATCCATAGTCTTGTAAAATTAAGAAATGTCTGCACTTTGAAGAGAATCTGCTTCCATTTTTTGTCCTTTCCAATTCTCAGAAACATTTATATATTTGTCCCAATAAAAATGACTTCTTGTATAATAAATTACTTGAAGTTGCATTTTTATCCACTTTTCCACATGAACAATAATGTTGAACTGAATGTCAGTCATCAGACAGACATAATTGGATTTGGAAAGTGTTATATTGTGAATTAAGTTGACTGATGGGGAAATGTCAGTTTTATTAACAATCTTCCTTCAGATGATAATTTTATACCTATAAGGATGAATTACAAAAGAGTACTTGAAGACATCAATTCAAAATGTTGGAGTCATTTTAATAAAGGCTGACTTTCTCTTTTATATTCTTGTTTTTAAATATTTTATCTCCTTGTGGGAAAGTGCATCCAATTAGGAGCCAATACCACTGTAAAAAAATGCAACATAACCAAACAGAGTGAGTTTGTATCACAAGCTTGGATGCCTAGGGACAAACTAGCAGTAGAAGATCTCTGTAGTATTTGCCCACAAACAATACATGGGTTGGAATGAGGACAGGGTTAGAGATGGTTGTTGTAGCTTCTGTTATTAAAAAATGCAAAAATATTTTCTTCTTGCAGCACTGAAGTCAAACAAATTACAGAAACTGGATGCCTTATTAATTGCATCTAATAGTGTATACAGTGCATATTTAATTAAATATTTCTAGGTCCACAAATAATAAACTGATTATTTAAAAACATTATTAGTAATAATAACTAATAATCAAATTATCAGGAGATAATCAAATATTATCAGGAGACATGCAATCTTTGTTAATGTATTCTGATATCTCTGAAACTCTTTATAACTTCATTACTGGGGCCTTCATATTCATCTGCCAAAGCTCCTCACTATCTAGTATCCCAGAGTTGAGCTTCCTCACACTGCAAATGAGAGTTGCATTGAATTATGTCAGACTGGTTTTGTGAGGCAGGAAAAGCCTCCCAGGGACTAGAATGAGAGCAACAAACTTATTTCTAGTCCAGATCTACTAAATCAGCATCTCAGCTCATCTCCCCAGAGGGGCAATCTTGGTGGAGAATTCACACTACAACTCAGATTTCAAAATAATATTTGAAATGTTTTTCTCCTAGAGTTTGACACCACTTTAATTACTTTGAACACACCCAGACCCTTTGGAGCAGAGACACACACCACTAAAATTCTACTAAAAATTTTACCCTTTGCCAGATTTTCTCATTAGTTTTTCATATTGTTCCACTCGTTCCTGGAACTGATGAATATATTAAAGTTGTAAGGGAAATGGTAGCTTGATAACATGTTCTTCAAAAGGAAACTCTCCATTTTTTAAAACATTCACTTCTAATATAGCAGGAAAATAACCCCTAGTATTATAATGGCATAAAAAGCAGGGTTTCTCAATAACAAATGGGTTTTTCTGAATATTATGAATACAGTAGACTCTAGATTATCCAGGATGACAGGGAAAAAATTAATCTTGGTTAATAAAATCCTGGATAATCACCATCCATAGGAAATATGGGGGCGGGGGGGTTGGTTCACCAGCCACCCTGCACTGCGGAGAGAGGGTGTTGGTTCACTGGCTGCCCTGCACCCTGGTGGGGTGTTTTTGTGTGTGTGTGTGTGTGTGTATGCTTGGGGTGGCAACAAAGCCAGAGCCGGCCCTGCAAGTTACGTATATTTTTTTTGACATCCTGGTTAATCCACATCCTGGTTAACCCAATCCTGGATAATCGAGAGTCTACTGTATATATAAATAGCAATACTACAGGAGATACCAGCAAACAGTGCTCCACTATACAGGGTTTAGAATGCAGTTAATTTCTAAACTAACCTCCATAAAGCCAAAGTCATGTGAAATGCATAGACATTTCCATATATCCATCCCACATATATTTAATTGAATCATCTTTCATTCATGTATTCATATATAAATACTTTATGCTGCCTTAAAGCATAGGCTTAAGCAGCCTGCCACAAGCAGAACTGAGAATGATACAGATATTAACCACATCACCTGATTACATTTGCAGACAAGGGCCTGATCATGTTAACTTGCTTTCTTCATCATCTCATCCTTATTCGGATATGCGGGTCCTGCTATTCAGCATAGGTATATTGAAATGCATCATATCAAATGCCAATTGGTTCAGGAGGAAAAGAAGTTGAAGGCTAAAGAGGTAGGAATGTATAGCTTTCCCACTGCTCTAGTGTCTGTGTCAGCTACAAAACAAGAGTAGCTGGCTGAGCAATAATTTTATATAGAGCCCTGGTCTACAATACAAACTATTGTTGTATCGCTCAGGGGTGTGGAATGCAGGAATGCATTTAAACCAAAGCACTTCCAATTTAGAGAGTTTTATGTTGACAGGACTTCTCCTGTCTACATAGCTGCCCCCCTTGGGGAGGTAGAATATCTAAACCAACGTGGAGAAGCTCTCCTGTCAGCATAGGCAGCGTCTTCACTAAACACTACGATGGTGCAGCTGCATTGCTGTAAGTGTAGACAAGCCCGTAGTCTGATCACAAAGCAGTTGATCTGAGACTAGATTCCACCCTTAGTACATATGTAGATCTTCCACTGAGCACTGCATGAGTGTTTCTGAAAGCAGGATTTGGCCATTATATTTATTTCGGTGCAACGCCTTATACAAAATATTAAGCCAGTATAGTCAACTTTCATCAATAAAATAATCCTCTGTTTGTTTCTTCAGGATGTGCTTACTTAAAACATTTAAAATATATTTCAAAGCTCACTGTAATCAATGAGTGTCTTTCCAATTACTTCAGTGGGCTATGCTTGGGGCCATTAGATATGATGGTTCAATCCTATGAGATACTGAGCACCCTCCAAGAGCCGCTGGGCTGAAGATTCTCCAGTAGAGTAGGTCGGAAATATATCAACAGAACATTTGTCAAAAATGCCAAGGTTTTAAAACTGAAACCATTTGTGAAACGAGTTTGGATTTAACAAATCTCCCAACTTGAAAAGAAGTTGAAAGGAAAGTTTTGAAATGGTCAGAATGTGTTCACATTTTCTAAACAAAAAATTGTTTTTCTGAGGCAAAATTACTTTTCTTTTTGAAATGTAAGCTAATTAGACAGACACTAAAATGAAACATTTCAAACGTATCTAAACGGAACATTTTAGTGCACCCAAACTGAAAAAAATGTTGGGATTTTGGTATGCAAATATTGTCAAGATTTTGACTTTTTGTCCTGACTTGGGATGGGAAAAAATGTTGGACTCTAGAAAAATATTTTAGGGATGGGAAAACCACTTCCCACCCATCTGTATCTCCAGTGCTTCCTAGAATGTGCTCAGGAATAGCAAGATGGGCCCTGTAATTCATTGCCAGGGCATCTCTTCTCTATGAGACCATTTGCAGATCTGCAAAGCCAGCTGAACATTTTTTCATCAAAACATTTTTTTTCAGTGAAAAAGGCTTTTTGAGCAACAGTGAAACATTTCACAGAAAATTTGTGATTTTAGTTGAAATGTTCAGGTTTTTCAATGATGATCTGAACATCAAAACAAAAATTGAGTTTTCTATCCCCTGTTCCTCTTCTCTGCATTTCTCTCCTTTTCCTTCTCCCCTTTACCAGTGGCAAAGAAAGGAAAAAAGGGTGACAGATGTGTAGAGGTGAGTGGAGTGGTGCGTGGAATGGGGGGAGGTAAAATAACAAAGACTTTTTGTTTTTGTTTCACTGAAGAATTGGAAGATTTTATTTAACAAAACTTATTTGTTTGGTTAAAAAAATCACAGAAAATATATCAAATTTTCTGAATCCTGATCCAAATGTAATCAATGGAGTTTCTTGTAGTAAATTCAATGGGAGCAGGACTGAGTCTTTTTTGAAGACTTAGGTCAATGATCAGTCTGATTTTCTTCTCAAGTTTGATTTTTCCTTAGAATATGGTTACCTTCAGATGCTTAGTCTCTGTTTAACTTGACTGTAAAGGAAAGCCATGCATTTACTAAGGAAAAACTCTTCAGGAGCATGACTAAGCTGTAGTGCATGGCCCTGACACACAGAATCCTGAACACTGATCAGAGATTTACACCTGTTTGCAGGCAAACACTTTCTTTTGGCTCACACACAACTGAGATTGAGTCAGAGGCAATTATCCTTGTTTTACAGACCCTGTGGTTGCTCCATTTAAGCCTGAGGTTCCAGAGTCACATTAAGTTGCTGGAGTCACATTCTTATCGCTGGAGAATGTTAGATTCATTAGATCACTATTGCCTTGTTAACAATCTTTGCTTTTCTTTAAAAAGCCAACGAGGAAGGCTGTGGAGGGAAAGTATTGTGCAGAAAGGAACATTCACATTCAGCTTTCAATCCATCCTTCCTGTGAGTTCAAAATGAAGCCAAGAGAATGTACTAAACTTGGACCCCATGACCAATTGTGTCAAAGCGATAATGGTAAAGAGATATAGAGATGGATTCTCTCCCACCCTGAAGAGTGTGTGGTTATTTACACTAGTGCACACTGCATGTGAAAGGCAACATCAGCTCAGAATGGCAGCATTTTACACCCAACTGCATTGGTATAAATGAATGAGCAAGGTAGAGGATGGTGGAGAATCAGGTCTGCACTTTGCAAACATCCACAGAAGAGGTGTCAAGCCTTGCAGCATCCCTTCAGTGGTTCAGCAAGTTTTCAGCTAATCAGCTACAATTTATAGACTGACTGAAGATCAGCAGTTGGCACATATTAACCATTGATGGGCCAGCTTCCAGTGGCCCAGAGTTTGAATCTGCTTCCAAAGGTTCTGTTAGGCTCCCAGAGTTAGCAGGACTGCTTAAGCCTGGGGCTCAAACTGGGAATCTCATGGGAACCCTCTGGTGAGAGTGGAGTTTAAAGCTTAAATCAAATGTCAGTTCCACTGAGACAGGTGGAGCCCATGTCTGAGCTGAAAGTGATCCACCCTGCACCTGTGGCATCTCAGGTACTGAACAATAGCAGCTCGTTTCCAGAGGCATCTTCTGCCTCCACTGAAGGTTGGAAGAAAGGAATAAAATACAAATGACTGTTTAAAAATGGAGAATTGGAAAATAACACGCACTGCGCAAAAACCTTCCTGACAGCAATGTTTGCAGCCATTTGTTCCCATTCCCCTGGGCCGTGTGTGTTTGTCCACGACAAGGCAGTGTGCTGGTCTCTTCCAATATTTACTTTACGTGCAAACTGCAAAAGACAACCAGACTATTTCGATACTGAATGGGGTGAGCTATTAGGCAGGGAGCTGCCCATCAACATGGGTGCTAATTATTCCCTGGGACACACAAACCCAAGAGTATTCTACTATCCCTTTAAAAAAGGGCAAAATATCAGAGCCCTCCACTGCTGAATCTCCTGAGCAATCACTGTCTCACCAACATGACTCCAGTGAGACACGTCACTTTTCCAGCATGATGCTACAACCCTCTGGGCCACGCAGGCCACATCTTCATCCTGCAGCGAGTCCTGCCTTCATTTGCTCTCACATTATTAGCTCACTGTGGGAGCCTTCTGGCCAGGCTATTGCCTTCATGTGCCATTGTTCACAGCCACCTTCCAGAGTCACTCCTCGGGGTCTGACCTTGCTGTCCACTATCTGGCGGTGATGTATGGAGCAGAATTAGGCTAGCGTGATTATCTCACTTGCTAAAAATAGAAAATGTAAACAAAGGCTCCATTAACTCTGCTCAGCTGAAATAAGAGTGGTAAAGGTGTCAATGTCAGGCCTGAAATAGAATTAGCATTCCTTTCTAAAAGTGCAAAAACGCCAGAGGAACGTGTGGGAAAGTGGAGAAAGGGCAGGGATAAAGTTTTACATAAGTTCTGCTGGTACTAATACAGGCAAACATTATAACTATTAGCATCATGGTATAGTATACAAGCCCCAACTGTGGTCCGGTAGGCACTATTTCTACAGGCTGCACTACAAAGGCAGGTTCCCACTCCACACAGATTACAGCCTAACTGCAGATCCTGCAAACACTTCACACATTTAACTTGACACAGATGAGTAGTGTCATTGAGATTGATGGGCCTTCTTACATGAGTCACATTAAGCATATGCAAAAAACACTGGTAGGATTGGGGCCCACATCAGCAAATATTATGACTGAGCCATTTGTTTTTATTTTGCTTGAGAGATGAATGGAAGCAGCTTTCTGCGTGCGTTTGCCAACAACTGAGATTAGCTAATGTCTGCCTACCACTTGGGAACATAAAGAACTATGTGGAAGTGCTAAGGATTACCATTATTATTACTGCTCTGACAATAAAAGCCTCTAGTTGGTCACACTTGTCCTGATCCTATAGTCGTGGAAAGAGAGGAGCCACAAGCTACATTCTAGGACTCTGTCAAATATGCCTAATTCCCCGCTCCCCAAAAGGGATCCCAATTTCAAAGCAAAAATTAAAATTCAAGGTTATTGTTGGTTGAGATCTGAATTTCTGTCTTCTACTGCAGTGGTTTTGTCTTGCAATGGTTTTGAAGTTGTATATCTTAGCAGCATTGAGAGAATGAGGCAGGATTTGTGTGTGAAATGAATCACACTTGAAGTGATTATAAATGGCCATAAAGGTTGGATTTAAGACTTCTTTGTTACTTACTATTATAGTTTTCAGTAATTTTCCACCCCCTGGGATGTGCATCATTCAGATGAGGTTGGAGAGAAAGTTTCTCTGCAATTCATTGCTTACAGACTGATCCAAAGGGAATTCTTGATTTTTAAGAAAAAAGCAAGACTAAAAATAAAAGTTGCTTTTACCAGAGAAGGATTTTTGTAGAAGTGCAAATGCTTTGAAGCATCAGAGAAACATTTTAAAATTTAAAATGCAGAACATTAGCAAATTGATAAATTACTGAGCCTTAGGCTAAAATCCGGGCCCCATTGAAGTCAGTGGGGAGTTCGCTATTCATTTCAATGGAGATAGGATTTCCCCCTGATCTCTGTTAAATTAGGATCCTGGAACATTTCTGCAATGTATGGTTCTCTTAACAGCTATCTCCCCTATCAGACAGAACAGCATTGACAGTGATGACACACCAGGCCCAGTCGTGGACTCAACTCTTGCTGTTTAGAACCAGAGTTTCCTGAACCTGGGGTAGCTGAAGTTTCTCCCAAACAAAGTAGGTTCTATGCTGCCCCTGGTATAAGGGAGACACAGGGTGTGGGGAGGGGCGCTCCAGCGGCAGGAAGAAGCCAAGGTGCCTGGTGCTCTGCTAGATCCCAGCTGGTGCAGCAACTGACCACAAATGGGGTAATTTGGAGACACCTAAGGGTTGATAGAAGTTACACGGAGGCCATTTTGGACTCTGACCAGCCCAGCATCAAGGAAATAGAAAAGTGGCTAAAGAGAGCCAAGCCCAAATGTCTGCACAGATCGTTTTAGCACCGTAATGCAAGTCCTGTGAGGCCAAGTCTGTAGACCTGAGCTCTGAGATTCACTGCCGTGGACTTTAAATGCAATGTAGAGGTGTCCTTAGATTCACTTACTCCCCGCTTCCCAGCCTCTTCACAGATATACCAGGTGTATATTCAGCACAGGGGAGGATTGAGCCCAGCTTGTCCGAGGCTTGGAGCGCATGCCTACAGGCCAAGATTCCCTGGTTCTGCTCCCCCTGGCTCTCCACTGACTAGCTTTTTGACCTTGGGCATATCACTTAACCACCCTGGGCAAAACTCACTTCTGCAGAGAGGGCCAGCACAAAGCCTATACATCAATTACATCCGAGGCAAACCCTACACGTAATTTGATTGACACACCAGTCTGAAGCTGGCCCTCTGCAATGGGATGAATGTTCCCGGCAACACATTAGTATTTCCACAAAATGGGGCTAGTAAGGGACATTGTGCAGGTTAAACCATTAATGCTGGTAAATCAATTTAAAATTCTTGGGGCATCACAGATCTAAAGTAGTGTTAGCATTAGCATTAATGATAATATACTATAATTTGACCTGGAAAACACAGCACTAAGCAACTGGGAAGGAATAATTTCTCCTATATATGGATCATTCCTTGCACAGCTCTGACATTGATTGACAAGGCTCTCGGTTTCTTGCCAGTGTGCAGACCAGAATCTCCAATAGAAGATTTCAGATTCTTTATTGAGCTGGTCCAGCCTTAAATCTTTAGCACTCAAATAACTAAAGCAGAGGGAAGCTGTTTCCTATCAGTCTTTTCTTGATTGTTTCAATCTCAGCCCACCATCAGCAGAGACTTATAAACAGGGAAACACTTTCCAGTTTGATGGATAGCTCCAGGATATATAACCCGTGCACCTTTGTCCAGCCTCAGTATACTATATAGAGCCAACTACAGAGCTATTCCTCCATGCTAGTTTAGTTAGGAAGGAAGGAAGGAAGGAAAGGAAAGGAAAGGAAAGGAAAGGAAAGGAAAGGAAATAAGCAAGAAGTTAGGGGCAATGCAGCATCTCATGAGATGTCAAAATCTAGTGAGATCTCAGCTTTAACTCAGGAAAATTAAAATGAGTGTGCTAGCTGCTTAATTTAATAGAAAGCTTAAAGAAAAATGAGATTGGTGAGAGGGACAGTTAAGTAACAATTTTAAAGATGACTGAGTAGATGGAATTATCTTTAGCTCTAACGGAATGTGACAATTCATCTGTGCAAAATCAATATTAGTGAACCAGCGTGTAGAGGAATATGAAGCAAGGGATGGGAAATCCAGGGGAAAGGTTAATAGCAAAAATCAATGCGGGCTTAACTCAGCAGAAGTGCCATTTCTATGGGTGGTGGCCAGAGAGTTTTCACAGAATTCCACGACAGTATCTAAATCTCGATACAGGACACAAAACTCTCCTCTGGTCTCTCAGATACTATGCAATAGGCCCCGTGCTCCTGGCTTTGGCTGCATGCGTTAGATTGCTATGGAAGATGCTGTACATTTGGGAAGGATAAATGTGTGCAGCTCAGTAGACAAGCATTATGGTTGCTAAAGCAGATAGCGTCTTGGGTGCCTCCTATTATACTTTATTCCCCAGTGAACAAAGGCAGGATAGATTTAACACCTTCCTCCACATTCCCTGTTACCTCAAGTCCATACTTCACATAAGGGTAGCCTTCTGCAAATATTTACAGGGACTCTGCTGAGGTCTTCTGGGGTATTTCTGAGCAGATAATCTTGTCCTCTAGGGAACCCTACAAGCCACGGAGCTCCTCCTGAGAAATGCATGCAAGTTGTTCCAAGCAATTGGTTCAGGTGTGTGGGGGACAGGGAGACTGGACCTGACTTCACAAAGGCTGGTAAGACCCCCTCTTTAACTAGAAACCTTCTCCTCTCCTCACCAGACTGAGACAATCTTACTGCAACAGGGTGCTGTTCTCATGCCTCCTAGCTGGGGTGCATTCCTGCAGCAGACTGTTGCATGAAAAGTGCACCTACCTCAGTTTCCCCTCCTCCCAATCCCCAGTAATTCTATGCAAACTTTCTTGATTCAGCAATACACTCCTGGGGCTGGTTTATTAATTACGTATAGTTCAAATAATCCACCACAAAAGTCCCAAACATAGTCCATTTCTCCCACACACACCTTAAAACGCCACATTCTCTAATCCATCAGCATAGCTCATACCAGCATCTTCCACCATACCAGTGCTCTTCTTTGGACCTCTCCTCTCCTTTTACTGGGACAGCCATTCCACTTTAAGCTGAAGAGCAACTCCTCTCTTTCCAGCAGGAATCCACATAGCCTCTATGCTGGGAGACCATCCCCCGTCGTCTCTCTGGCTTAGAAGTCAGCAGGCAAGTCCATCTGCTACTGTCTGATCTTCAATCTTCTCTAGCCCTCTGACCCTGGCTCTTTGGCTCGGGACTCTGGCCAGAAAACCCCTCTGCTGCTCTCTTGCCTTTAGCCTTCCCCAGGAACCACCTACAGCTTTCTTCAAGGACCTGTAACCTCTGGACCTCTAGCAGCTTTCACCTGCCAATCTCTACCCTCTGGGGCACAGGTGCCCTCTTCGAAGCCAGCCTCTTCCATCTTAAAGGGCCAGTGTTGTCCTGTGACACCCACTGACGCTGAGAAAGATGACAAAGGAACAACAGTGCAGAGTAAGTGCCATGGGACATGATGCCACCACACTAGAGGGGAGTATGTGGTGGAAGGCAAACTCCATGAACATGATAACAGAAAATGATTATGGATTTGTGTTTACTTTCTGTGCACATTTCAGAGCTTTGCCAATATGACTCCTTGCAAAAAAGGACATTTTCTCTCAGGCTCAGAGATGAAAATGCTGCTGTGTACATCAGGTAGGAGCATCTGATTTCTCAAGGAAGATAGCTGTTTATCTGCAGATTGTTATATTTAAAGATGGACTGGCCATGGCATTACTATCTCCTGAACATTTTTTTAGAGTTTGGCATTTTCTCCATCTCATATCAGGATGAAATGTCAAACTCTCAAAACTATTCGTGCACCAAAAACAGACTTGTTTTTATTTCAGCCAATCAAAAAGTTTCATCATAATTTGATTTGACTTCATTTTTTTTCTTTTTTAACATTTTTTTCAGTCTAATTCGCTTAAATTTGGAAACAAAATGTAATTTAAAACTGGAAACCTGGAATTTTTCATTTGGAAAGTGCTGAAGCATTTTAAACCGGTTTTCTCTATGATTTGAGTCCGGAAGTTTGTCAGAAACGACCTGTTTCATGCCCAGTTTAGGTTTGGACAAATCAACACTTTTCAACAACAAAGATTAATCTAAAAATTTCCAGCCAGCTCCAGTCATATTAGGAAGCCTGTGTCCAGACTCTGCAGGGAAGTTAACGCCCGAGGACACTCTGCCATCTGAGGGCTCTCTGCTTTTTACCTCAATTGAGTCAATCTGATTTAATCTGGGAATGTGGGAGCCCACTGGCAGCAATTTTACAAGGCAAAGCAAAAGGCAACTTTCCGCTGTCTGAGCCAGTAGGAATTTCATTGAGCTGGTCTAGGCCTGAAGTTGCTTATTGCATATTTCACACAGAGCAAGCACTATGCACTCACACATAGTTGCTGAGGTAACTGTGCTTCTACCTGTGAATAGTTCCTGTGATCTAATGATGAGCAGTAAATGATTAGCATATAAAGCCTGCATAATTTCCCACTGCATATGTTATTCCTTCTGTGGCAAGATAGTTCTGATACCCTGCTTCTCCAAAACTTCATCCAAAGTCTCCTTGACAGAACTACCTGCTCTTCCTTTTCCTCTACTGATTGGACATCTTCTTTCCTTTATCTTTCATCCCGTTTCAACTGGTGGGAGGTATGTGAGTAAAGAACCACAACAAGGGTGTCATACAATAGAGCGGTAGTACTCAACCTGTGGTCCGTGGACCCCTGGGGCCTGCAGTCTCTGACTAAGATTTCCAAAGGGGCCTGCACCTTCATTTGAAATATTTTAGGGATGCACTAAATAGAAAGGCTGAAAACCACTGTAGTAGAGTGGTTCCAGGTATTTACATGTGGTCCTATAAGTGATTTATTGACAGATGTTTTTATCTCCTGGTCCATATCGATGCTGGCAAGATTCAGTTGGTGACTGAGAAAGAAAATACATATTGGAAGCTGAAATGATACTCATATGCAAATGTGTTTTTTCTAAAGCATATTAACTAATCAGTGCTATAGAAGGCACTGAGTATTCATAGCAGGGAAGCTTTTTAATATCACAAGAGCTATAGAAAGTATTTTGCATGATTTTTTCTCTTACTGTCAAAGTTTTACCACAATGTAAATTAAAGAATAATTGAAACAGATCATATGCAACTCAGAACATGCATTATTCTCCAGCGAGTTGTAAGGGAATAGTAAAGTGGTAATGCATGGCTTTTGTAGTCTTGTCACTTTGATGAATTCTTTAGTAAAGTCAGACTTTAAAGCAAGGATACTCTAGCTTTATTCTACATTTCTGTCAGTTAAATGCCAGATGGAACAATAGCTCAGGTTGGAATCAGAAGGCCTAATTTCAGAAATAAGCAGATGTGTTTTCTGTTATTCAGCAATATAATTTTTCTCTTGTAAAAAAAATTGCAAACTGATTCATTCCTTTACAGCGCAGTGTGTTTTTCCTTGATCTGTGCTTTTTGGCCTATTGCAAAAGGAAACTAGTTGGCAAAGATGACTCTCAGTTCAGTCTAGTCTCGCTCAAGAGGGAAAGCAACATGAACTATTTTTGTTTAAAAAACCCAAAGGCTGTGAAGTGTGGAGTGAGTGAGTGAGTGAATCAATACCGAGTGGGATTTATTTTCTAATTAACCATGCATGTTATTCACAAAATCAATCTCTTATTACAGTCAAACATGCATCGTTCTGAGGGGGCTTACAGAACATGAGGAAATAGGGTTTTAAACAATATTCCCTGAATGTCAAAAACAGATTTCCTTTAGTCAATGGCTGCATTCAGAAAGGAGACTCTCTGAACATGTGCCTTACATTCTGTTCTCTGAAGAAAAGATTATCTGAAAGCCTAGTAATGTTCTTTGCTCCCTGGAATTTCTCTTATTATCCCCCCAAAACATACAATTCCAGCAAGGCATGTGAGGTGCTTTTGGTACTGAAGGTTTTAAAGATATTTCAACTTCAATTACTGCATTTTCCCTTGGAGATAGCTGATGAGAGCAATACTTATTGATTTTGTTATCACATTCTATTCCTCCATCAATGGCAAGGTTTTGTGGATCCCTGGGTAGCTGATGGAATTGTCAAAGCTTGGCAAGCTCTAAGCACAACATTTACTGTTGTGATGTCATCCATGGTTGAGGAAGTGGATGGGCAGATGACATAACTAAGCAGCGTTTTTGTGGGTCTCGACATATTTTTGTGTCTGAAGACAGGTGGAATGTAGAGCTGAGTGAAAAAAAATTGCAATGACTAATTTATGAGCTAAAAGTAACCTCTTATTTCTCTCCTGGAATATCCACAAACAGGGCATAATTTTGTCAGACTTCTTCTTTTAAATTATTAATTTATTTTTGTTAAGATTTTTTAATCCAGTCATTTGTGTGTGAATAGGTCTGTGTGAGCAATCCAGGGCTGCAATGCACTGGTTACTTGTGTTTGTTTGGGTCAGGCATGTAATACTCTTTCTAGTCTTTGATTTCATATGTGCAAATATAACGTGGTTTCCTGGAAATCTTGTGGGTGAAACTTCAAAACTATTTTTTTGCAAGCATGTTTTTGTTTTGCTAAAAGAAGCATACAGTCACTTGCATGTGCAGAAAAAGAGCAGGGACATGAACTTAGCACAGCTAATACTTGAAAACATTTTTTTTCTAAAGTATTCCCCAAACTCTAGCAAATATTTCCCAGCCTTTTCCTAGAGTGATTGGAATGCCCTCATCTATTCAGCAAATTATGACAGTAAATTGCACTGTCTTGATCTTGTCAAAGTCAGTTAATTTGATTTGACTAGCTCTTCCCCTTCTCTGGCATATACATTGTCATGTGGAAAGGCTGAAATGATCAACATACAGAACATCCAAATGGACAAAACTGGACAAAAATGGGACAAAAATTACCCAGCAAGACAACCACAAAGCAACATAAGCCATTGATGCTCATAAAAGGACATGCATGCATACTGCACAGTACAGGGCTGTAATGTATTTTTCATTAACAATAGTACGCAGTCTATAAAACCTTCCATCTCCTGGGGTTGGGGTCTCGCTTCCTAAAAAGTTCATATAATTTCCAGATGTAACAGAATGGGACATCACTTGGATGTTTACGAGACACAAAGCCAAAGTTGCGTGTGACACTGTTCAGATTGGAACCAGTTTGCCTCCTTATCAACATGCATCACACACAATTTCAGCTCGAATCAAATGAAAAGCCCCATGCAGGACAGCAGCACGACTTCTCCAATCCAATTTCCAAGAATGGAAATATTTGCATAGTTTCATTGTAAGCACAGGCTTAGTCTAGTTTCCATAGCAGCTCAGACTGTAGGTCCATCTAATCCTGCATCCCATGTCCAGCTGTGACCTGTACACAGGGGCATCAGAAGTTCAATCTTCCATTGTCCCTAGTGCCTTGGGGTTAGATTGTGACATTCATACCGCCTGACATAGGGGACTGCGCAAATCTGCATCACCAAGAGCTGGGAGCTAAGCAGTGAGCAGACCCTGTGCTCTCTTAAAGGCACAGTCTCCAGTACCACATGTCCCATTGCACAGGACTCGATATTTTGGGAGACCATCACTCGCGTTATGCAAGGGGAGGGGAGATTACCTGCATTTCCTCCAGCCCAGGCCCATAAGAGTCATCACAATGAAACCAGCCGATCTGTGCAGTGCTGGTCAGGAGAGGGGCAACCTCTCCTCAATCGCCTGGGGGGACAAAGCCTAAGGTTTGGTTACCCCTCTAACAACGGATCAAAATGCATCCCTAGGATAACTGCCACAAAGCCAGTGGAGATCTGGCAGGGTGATTATGGCCCCACGTTGTTAACGTCCACAGCCGCACATGTAAGTTATCTTCATAGAGTCATCGAGACCTTCCTAGCAGTCAGACACGTCTGTCATTTTGATGTCTTCTCCTAGGTTCCGCTTATAAAACTCTCAGCTCACCCTGATGCTTTGTATAAACACCCATCTCATCCCGGGTGGGACGTGGGCCAGCGAATAGAAGAGAGATGGTGGGTTAAATCTGAAGTTTTTAATGACCTCCTCCAGAATTGCACCAACGATGCTTTCAGATGCCATTTGCACACAAACATTTGAGGGAGTCACATTCATCAAACTGCTGACATCAAATTGGAGCCTGAGCTGAGAAGCCCCTTCAGACGTGGTCTCCTGCCTCCCCCACCCCCCGCCATCTTTTTGGTGATTATTTTCATCTTGTTTTGCCTCCTTGCGAATAGACCTTTCCCATAAAATGAAAACAAGCCATGATTTAGAACTGTATTTTTGTGTGAACATTTTCATTTTGCAGCTGCTGCTTTGAATTAGGACTTGAATATTCATTTACAAAATGTATAATTTATTGGTGTAGCAGCAAATTAATAATTTAAAAGTTATTGCCCTAAAAGAAGTATAACATTTAAGCAGGCAGAGGATGGGAGCACTGAAGCTCGCAATCACAGACAAAACTGGAGGAAATCCTTTTAGGTCATCACTAGCCCAGCCCCAGCGGAAGGAAGGAAAAGATTATAATTTACAGCACAAGGCATTTGGGTCCAAGAGCCTGATACTAAACCTAATGAAGTCAAGGGAAAGACTCCCACTGACTTCATTAGGCTCTGGAACAGACCCTAAAACACACTGCAGTCAGCACAGGCCTGTACCATTCAGCTAGTTCTCTTCTGATAGCATTTATTAGACAAAAAGAGACAGCAGAAATGAAAGTTAAGAATTAAACATGAAAATTTAATTAAACCATCCTTTGATCACTCTCTGCGGAATGGACTTTGGTTGGAAAGATTATTTGTAGGAGTACAATAATAGCATCTAATTAGGATAGGAATCAACCTGAAATGAAAGTTAAAAAAACCCACAAATCAACTCACCCCATAAACATTAAAGAGAGCCAAATCTTATTAAAGTTATATTTTATAGATCAATTATTTGCCTCCTTTCTATTGTATATCTGCTTGCTCTTTTTGATTTAAAATAAGCACATATATGTAATCAAAGAAATAGATGACCAAGTTGGTGTTTTGCCTAAGTGAGGATTGCATGATGGCGACTGGATTTGATCCTGTAGAAATTAAGCATTGAAAAGACCTTAAATATACTCTGTCTAAAGCAGACCTGCACAACTCGGAAAACAGCGAGGGCCATATTACTGCAAAAAAGCCAGCTGCAGGCCGAAAAGGCCCACCCTTGCCCCGCCCCCATCAGTTTCCCCTCACCCCACCGCTTGGCTTGCCCCACCCCTACTCACCCCCCACGGGCCGCACAGTGAACCCCAGGCCGCATGTGGCCCCCAGGCCGCATGTTGTGCAGGCCTGGTCTAAAGTCATATGCATTTCATCATCTCCACATGCCAGTGTGGGATTGTTGCCCTCAGTATGGTAGGGAGTGCTATTTCCCTAAGCATTTTGGTCCAATGCTTCTGAAGTGGCTTTGGATTTGTGACATGGACTAATTACTTCCCTAAGGGCTTGCTCAGTCTTGCTCAGTCACCAGGGAAGAGTGCCGACTGGAAAAGTTCATCCAAAAAGGATCCCCATCTCAATCACTAACTATGTGGATACAGAGATACAAGAGCAGAGAAGCTAATCACTTTAGACACTAAAGAGAAAATACGCATCCAATTATTACAGGGACTCACACGCTTCAGGAAACATTTTAATAGAGGCTGAGATGATAGAGAAGAACTTGTGCAATAATTAAAGTTACTTTTCTTGGTGCTCTTTTGTAATAGTTGGGGATATAAGGCTAGAATGTTTCTTTTTGGAATATATTAATGCAGGACATTCTTCAAATAGCTTTCGCAGTGGAAGCAGATCTATATCTCTAGGACCTCAGGGCAGACACACTGATAATTAATGTGACATGTCTGTCACCCTTTGGTATCACTGTCTTTTATTATTTGTATTACAATAGCAGTCTGAGATCCCTTCAAATCAGGGTCCCATTATAGGAGAGAAGTGGTTCCTGCCCTAAAGAGCTTAAAATCTATTTTAAGAATAGGAGAAAGGAAGGATTGTTATGCCCATTTTATAGATGGAGAACTGAGACTCAGAGATGAAATGAATCACACAGGGTGTCTATGGCAGAGCTGAGAACAGAAGGCCGGCACATTAACCAGACGACCATCCTCCCTTTCTAGCTTTATGGACATTTCTGGAAACCATACACAATCAGTCTCAGCTGGGAATATGGTTTTTGTTCCATGCCAGGGAATAGGTTTTCCACTGTATGTGAGCCTAATGGTATAATGATTCAAAGAGCAGTGGGAAGCAGAAACTCTGGATAGCAGTAATCATCTTTTAGGCTTTTCCTCACACAGAGTAAATTCCCACAAAAGAATATGCGTGGACTTGGCTCGGCTTTGTGAATGAGGCCCTTAAAGATTTGCATATATCATAATAAATGTGAGTCACGGTCAGGCTGCATTTAAAATGCTCACTGGAAGAAGGAACCAAATATCCCCATTAGTGCTTTTATCCTCTGCTATTTCATATCACAATAAAATGTCACAAGGAAAAGAGAAGCAGATTTCTGATATTATTACTTTGAACTTTTCTTGGCAATAGTCCCCCGCAGCATGACATTTAGAGAGGGATAAAAAAATTGGACTATCTCCTTAATCATTTTTACCTCACTGCAGTGGTGTCAGGGTGGTGGGTTTCATCTTCTTGCTTGTACTTCAGCTGTGAGTTGGCAGTGGTGCTGAAGTCCTGGGACCTGACGCTTTCCTCACTGCACTGCCAATCTTTCCAATGCACAGGCACAAACTATCATTTAAGGAACGACATTCTAGGTGAAGCCTATGGAAGGTATTTGGCAAATTCAATAATAACAATATATTGCATTTTTAGGGCTTGATCCACAGCTATATACTAGATGTAGTCAGTTATTAAGGAATTCTTAAGCTACATAATGTTAAGCAAGCCTGTTAATAAAAAGTAGAGGCAGTTGGGAATGGAGGATTGGACAGCTCAGATGGCTTCACAGAGCACAAATTACCAGGTTAGCACTATGGGAAACTGTTCCTATCTGCTAGTCTTCTGATGTGCTATGGTGCACGAAATGAGTTAGAAGGTCTCAGTCCAATTCCTAATGGATGAATGTTCACATCGCAAAAACCACCATGATAACTGGCATGGACTACCTGGTAGCATGAGTGAGGGTGAAAGAAAAGGATGGCCAAAATCTTGGCTCACACCCTAAGGACTGAACCAGCCACCTCCAGATCTAAAAGAAAGTTGTAATAGATGCACATCGCCTGGGGATTGGTCACAGAGAGGGACACATAACACATACAGATCAATGATTACATGTGTGTTCACAACCACATACAGGCAAAACAGGAATGGCATATGAAGATTAAAGTCCAAGACTAGGAATCTTGAATTTATGACCTATCTTGATCTTCCTCCAGCTTTTGACTGTCCAGTTAGAGGTTGATGCTTGTTAAAGCATCTTTGTCCCATTGAAGAGCATTGCTCTGATTACATTTATCAGTGAGTAATTGGGAGACAGCTTCTGCTATCAGTGCTCCCTATGGTTCTAGGGGCATTACAGCTTGATGTGCTTGCAGCTCTCCTTCATCTTCTGGCCTGCAAAAAGGAATCTCTTCTTTATCAACAGTCTCTGGAAGACATTTTATTGACCTAGTGCATCAGAGCACTCTGGCGTTCTGAGGTATGACATCGTAGACCATCTTTCTCAATGGTGCCATCAATAGTTGGCTATGAAAAGAGAGTTTCCTTGGAATGTGAATTTGTCTTGTGGAGAATTAAAAATGAATTAGTAAAAAAAATTACAACTCATTAAAAATTCATGGTGAAAGGAAAAATGTGAATAGGTATCATAAAAAAGTTATAAGAATAAAGTGTTTTTCCATCAAAGACTTTTATGAGTTCATTTAAAACACCCTCCATTTTAACGTTATTTTAATTTAATTTATGGGACAATCATCAGGCTTAGGGAAGACCAAAGTTTTTGCATGGAATCACTTGAAAGACTGGGGCTTAGGTGCCTAACATGGGCATTTGAGTACCCAAATGAAGAATGGACTAACCTAGTTTAGATACTGAAAGTTTGAAAATGAGGCCCCAACAGTGTGTGAGCAATTTATACACAGAATTCCACACCTTTCTCTGATTCAGAATTGTTTATGAACATGTCGCTAAATTCTTGAATTCATTCATTATTCAAAATTATTCATGAATATTTTCAGAGAATAGTTCTTGGTGTCCAGATCATTTGTGAGCAGCTCGCTGAGAATATTCAAAATCTATGTGGTGCTGCCTAGCTACACAAGTCACAAAAGGTTGTCTCCATTCCCTGAATGGATGACTTATGAATATATCAACAAAAGTTTCAATTTCAAATTGTATTTTCAAGCATAAAATTTCCTATTTGACATTCAAAATTTGCACAGTTATTGGTTAATTCTGCAATTCCAAATTTGCTTCCAGTAAATATTCAAACTTTTGAGCTATTTATGTATTTTCACACTAGCAAAGATGGATTTCTAGGATATTTGCAGAAAGCAAACATAAAAAGGGTGTGAACACAGCTGAAGCAAATTTATTTAATAATTTGTATGAATATGCATGGAGGCTGTTTGGCAGTATTTCCCCACTTCTGCATATTATGTGCAGACTGACTAATGAAAGTGAAAAGCTGATAATTGATAGCAGCAAATCAATATAATCTGATACTATAAAAGGAGATGTTGAAAACATCTAATTCTATTCTCTTATTTCTTATGGATTTTTGTATCAGGGTTTAGGAAGACCTCTTTCTTTCTTTCTTTCTTTCTTTCTTTCTTTCTTTCTTTCTTTCT